>JAAAKM020073195.1:120590596-120718851 GCA_010016025.2 Alatinidae sp. Z8VKAUB7J3 | reverse complement strand
AATCCAGAAAAATTTCGAACAATAAAGAAGAGACCAGAACAACTTAAACAGAATGATAAAGCATGCACTGAATATCAGAAAAGAGAAAAAAATTAAATCTATATTATATATCAAATTGCTTTAAAATATTAGAATATGTAGAGTTAATTTGACTACAAAATAAACAAAAAATTATTATAAATACCTAAATATTTTTTCTAGGAAAATTCGGAATGAATATTGTTATTTATCAAAAATAGCAGGAAGCTGCTAAGTCTTTATAAGACTGGGAAGGTATTGTCATGGCAAGTGTAGACATTGAGATCAGCTCCTATAACAGGTAATATTTGAATATAAGGGCACCATGTATATTTTTTATCAAATTTTTCGTCAAGCGTATGGTAGGCATCGTAGATTTCAAAATCTTGACTAGCTAAATCCTTTTTAGCTTGATGAATCTGACTTTTGACAAGATCGAAGACACTTTCATGATAAAGGTTGGTTGCTTTACCATCATCTTCGGTTATACATGGAGATATTTTCACGCTCGCCACACCTATATTTTTTAGTTCAGACATAAAATTATAAAGATGGGGTGCATTTTTTTGATCAACAATGATAACAACACTGAGAAAGCATTTTCCTTTATGAAGTTTAAAATTTTTCATATTTTCAATAACTTTATGAAATTCCTCTTCAGGGACTTTTCGGTAATCTGCATAGCTTTTGGCATCCCAGCCATCAATGGAAATACGTAGCCAAGTCGCATGGTGAGCGAAAATTTCGGCTAATTCTCCTTTGAGCTGAGCTCCATTGGTGATTGCGGCGAACTGTATAGGGGATTTTGCAAGCTCTTTTACGGCATCTAAGAGATAGGGGTAATAAAAGGGATCACCACCTCCACTGAAAGTAACCGCTTGAACTCCCATTGTTGAAAGATCATCAATAATCTCTAGGATTTTTTCTTTTGGAATACGATCTTTGGCGACCATATCTTTGCCAAGTTGTAAACTGTCTGCGCGATATGCGCAGTACCAACAATCGTGAGCACAGACATTTGTCGGCTTGATCCTGACATGAACAGGAGCGTGAATTTTTGATGTATTAGGTGAAAGCGAGTCCATTTTCTCTTTAAAGTGGAAAATTTTCGATTCAGTATATAGAAGACCCATTTTTTCCCTTGAGTATTTCAAATATAACAAAAAGTTTTTGGTATGTTTTAAGGGTTGAATTATACGACATTTGTTTCTGAATACTTACAGCTGGCTGAGATCTAAGTTCTTTAGATTTTGAAGTGTAAATTATTTATTTTCGAATTGTCAAAATAAGTGATATTTTTTAATATGTCTATCAATAATTGTAAAATATTTAGTTCAAAAATCTACGGAGTTTTAATGCAAGAATTCTGCTTTGTAAGCCCTCTTCATCAAAATGCCATAAAAATGTGTAGGTACCTGATTAAGAAACATTTCAGGAGTAAATCAAACAGAAATCAGCAAAATGGATTTTTTACCTACAGTCATGTGGACTCCAACTAATAGAGAGCCAAGCAACGATTTCCTTTCGAAACGCAAAAAATCATCTATGAAAACACCAAAAGTATAGCAAGTTCTACCAAAGATGAAATTACAAACGAACGAACTAAACATAATAATCCAGGCTTAACGTGTTTTTGTAATTAACAAAAAAATCTTAAAATAAATTTTTATTTTAACAAAGAACTTTTTCCATTATAAGAAACATGTAGACATAGCTACGTAAACTGCAGTAGTTTTTAGGAAAGTCTTATCAAAAACTTGATTTGTCAACTGAAACTATAATAATACCTGAAAATTTTAAATAAAATAATTTTATTTTACTCCAAACTACAAAAATATTTATGATGTCCTACCAATAATTTAAATTTTTGATTCAAACCAGAAAAATACCTGGAAATTTTAAAATTAGTTTGGTTTTTGTTTCGCTTGTTATAATTTAGGACAAACGCTAGTTCATAATAATTGAAATCTTAATTGATAGTTTATAACAAAGAACGAACTATAAAAATAATTGCAAAATATGTAAACTATAAGATATTTAGTTATTATATAAATTGCATAAATATTTGGGTTTCCGAAGTAGAAGTTTTGGGTTGGTCTTTCAAACTAGAAAATTTTCTGAAAATTTTGAACTAAGTTTTAATTTATTCCAGCTCATAAGTTACTCACTACACTAAAATCTATCCCTTAAAAAGTTTAATAACAGAAATCATGGTAAAAGAAGTTGAATATCAAGCATTAAAATCATTAAAAAATGATGCTGTTAGAGGAAGAGGAGGATGTGAAAGTACTTGCAAGGCTGGTGGGTGCTTTGGGAAAAATAATAAAAATTATGATTCATTTCAAAACTATGTTGAAAAGCTCAAATCATATCACAGAAATAAGAAAGAATACATCCATTTTGTGTGGTGATATAATGTCGTTCCCAAAAGTCAGGGTGATTGGCTCCTGTACGTCTCTCATACGGTAAGGGGTCCTGAAGTTGACAATGGCACTCTTTCGGCTGTTAAGAGCCATACCATTTGACCAGCACCAATTCTTTTTTTTTCATTTGGCGTCCGATACTGCCAAAAACCGTTTAACTCATAAGTTTTTTTTTATAATTAAAAAAATTCCCCTAATTTTTTAAGATAAATATGATTGTGCAAGTTCTCACGTAACCAGTTCAAACAATCCTACTTCATTTTTGCTATTCTTGATATTTTAAGTACTTGAAAAAAAACTAAAAAACTTTTTCGCATGCTGACAAATAGTGCAAGTATCGCGTAGTGCAAGTATCGATCTCCCGACTCTCTACCTCCGACCAGAAGTGCAATGTGTGGTTGTGGGCAAATCATCCGACGCTTACCGTGTCTCCTCCCTCAGATTTCTCCAGGTATTTATTTAGAGCTGGCTCGACTCTTGGCTTAGCTTACACAGTCACAGCACTTACCATCGCTTGTTATTTGGTTCCATAACCAAATAACAAGCGACACCAGAACTCGAACCCCCATCCTTACAGACAAAGGATATCAGCGCCAGCGTACTAAACACTCATCAAGAACGGCTTAGACACCCTCTAAGCACTTAAAGGGGGGGGGGCATATAATCTTTGGCAAATAAATTGAAATCGTTGGCGAAAAGCAAGTATATCTCTTCATACAAACTTATTAGAGTCAGCTCCCTAAGTGCTACATAAAATCAGTTTTTAAGCGCCTCAACCGGTTTGTCGTAAAATAAATATTTGCCAAGTGTTAAAACATAACGTTTATTATAACACAAAGACAAATGTTATACAATGCAGGCAATGGAGTCACA
The DNA here is from genome assembly GCA_010016025.2 of Alatinidae sp. Z8VKAUB7J3. Taxonomy (NCBI): domain Eukaryota; kingdom Metazoa; phylum Cnidaria; class Cubozoa; order Carybdeida; family Alatinidae; species Alatinidae sp. Z8VKAUB7J3. The sequence continues at coordinate 120,715,537 of JAAAKM020073195.1, read as the reverse complement.
AATTGTCTTAAATTTAGTCTCAGATTTTACAGTATGTCTGCTCTGCATAAAAATGTTTGATAAAAATTGAGCTATTACACCATAAGAGAATGAGGAACGTTTTTAAGTCCCTTGCTCAGCCAATAAAGTAAAAATCAGGTCAAACTGACAAAAGAATAAAATTGAACGTAATATCTTTCAAGGGCGTTTAACCGCATTATAGTCTAATTTCTGTGGTTTCTAAACTTGCAAACAAAACCATACTGTGTAATTATTAACTAATATTTAATCTTGGGAACCTTATCAATTTGTAAAACTAGCATAGCTTCGTTATTATATCAAAACCTTCAGATTGTTTAAAAATATAATTATCTTTTTTTAAGGTCCATATCCTCTCACTCGATCATGAGTTCCCTGGTTTCGATGATGAGTTCCCTAGCTTCGATGAGGGAAATGATGATGAATTCGGATTCATGGGGGATGATCCGGAGTGGGACGCTATCTGGGACTTGCTTTGTGAGGACCACGGCACGGGAGATGGATTCGGAGACGAAGGTGATGACGATTCCTGGAATGACGATTTCTGGGGCGATCTCGATTCCGATGAGTCTGATTTGGAGCCCGCGGATGATAACTGGAATGGTTTCTTCTGGTGGTTTTAGAAGCCCAAGTTTCATCCTGACACCACGTCTCTAGATCCAAAACAGCTGGCCAGGACGCGTAATTCTACGGGCTCCTGGCCAGCCACTTCCCATGAAATATTCCTGCCGATCCCAGTATCGTTTCGAGTCGCTTCTTTCCATCGTTTTGGGATGGCTCGTTGGATTGACCGTTGCATGGGGGCCTTCGCTCATGGCGGAACCGCGGAACGCGAGTGGACTTCAGCCCCAGGTGGTTGGGGGGCGAGAAGCGGTGCGGAATGGATTTCCTTGGATGGTTGGGTTGGTGGATGCTGCCGATCCGATTGTTTACCGCGGCTTCCAGTGCGGCGGTGTATTGGTTCATCCCGAATGGGTGCTTACCGCAGCCCATTGTGTTGAAGAACGATCGGTGAGCGATCTAGAGGTTTTGGTTGGGGCTCATAGTTTACTGAGCAATCAGGAGGGGGTTCGTGTTTCGATTACTGAGATCCAGATTCATCCCTTGTATCATCGTCGTCCGGGATCAGTCGGGTTTGATTTGGCGCTGTTGCGGTTGTCGAGGGCGCAATCAGTGGCACCCTTGGCGTTGGCGGCGGGGCAAGCGAGCGGGATAGTGAAAGCCTTGGGCTGGGGCCGAACGGCCGCGGGTGGGTTTCGATCCTTTTCTTTGCAGGAAGTCGACTTGCCTCTGGTGCCGCATTCCGCGGTTGATGCCGAAGCGGTGTATGGGGAAGCGCTGACACCAGACATTCTATTGGCCGGAGTTGAGTCCGGCGGGTTGGATACGTGCGATGGCGACAGTGGAGGGCCTCTGGTGAGTTGGGATCCGCGTCGAGGGCGGTGGCAGTTGTGGGCTGTGACGGCCGGGGGATCGGAGCGGGGTTGCGCGGCGCGAGGTTTCAATTCAATTCCTTAAGCCATTCCAGACATGCTGAAAATAAATTGAAAAATCAGAGCCATTCAGCGCCATTTGATTTATTATTCAGGTATAGGAGAGGTTTCAAAGCATACAATTGCGAAGCTCTAAGAATCTTGACCTAGAAAACAATTTGCAATAGATTTGCAATTAAATTATGCAATAGATTTGCAATTAAATTACAAGTTGTTACCGGCATCAAGCGATTTAAGCCATTTCTAAGCCCTCCAATACTTACCTTCGTCCCCGTTGTATGGTTTTCTGGACCGAGAAACCGATGTCTGATAGTTTCGAGCCAATCAAATACCCAGGTTAAAATATACAAGTCCCCTTTTTCGATAATAAGACTTACGAGTAAAAAAATTGGCAACTTGTATAATGCATGCTCCTTGCTCTAGGGGCTGTGGGATCATGCCATTTACCGAAGGCATATTTGTTTAACCTTTCGACTATTGTGAACAGTTACAAAGTTAATGCTTGATTATATATCTTGGAGCTGCGGAAGGATAGCACAAAAAGGTATAGGAGGGGGTCGGCCGCATCCAAATCATTTTCTAGCTTAAAAAAGAGTACAAGATTAAAACCAATTCAAATTACTCCAATTTCAAATTAAAAATGTGATTTCTGCTTTCTAAGGTATTGGTATTTTGGCATCTTGTATGCACGAGATGTCTTTTTATTTAGCTTTCCCAAGTCGTAAATCAACGTATACCTGCTCATCTTCCCTCAATGTTTCCTGATTTTTTTTTCAGTTGGTACCATTTGCTGTTCCTGAGATATTATGGTCTTGGGGATAAAAATGTGTAACTTAAGGTATTATGTCGAAGATAAGCTATTTAGACAACCTGACAGCACACAGTCACCTTTTATTTATCTCGCTACCTAGTAATAAAGTATGAAATTTGTAGATAGGAGCTTATAATATTGAAAGATTAATTTTGTGTGGATTGCCTATCCAAACTGTCTAGTCCCTTTACCCTCTCCCAACACAAAATTTGAATATCTCTTGTCACACTTCCCACTTCTTTTTGAGCAAAAATTTGTTAAATTTTAAATCCCCCCCCCCCACTTGTTCCTGAGAAGCTACGAATATGGCATTTAGATGAACTGGATGCCAAACCTGCGCCTGTTTCGTGCTGTGGAACCACTCGGCATTCAGCACTTCTCGTCTTAGGGTTCCGTTGAAGCGCTCGTTGTATCCGTTCTCCCAAGGGCTGCCTGGATAGATTTGCATCGGCTGGATGCCGACCTTCTTCAACCAATCCTGCAGATGCGCAGCTATGAACTCGGGGCCGTTATCAGACCGGATGAACTCAGGCTTGCCGTGCTTCATGAGCAGCGGGTGCAATGCGTCTAAAACATCATTTGCGTTCATCCTGGGCCTGACAGCCACGCAAAGTGCCTCGCGGGAGTACTCATCCAGCACTGTCAGCATTTTGTAGCTGCACCCGTTGCTCAGCTTGTCATGCACAAAGTCGATGGCCCAGATGTGGTTGGGATGCGTCGGCCGCAGGCGGATGACAGATCTGTCTTGGTGATAAAGCCGCCGTCGTTTCTTATGGCGATGGGGAAGTTGCAGGCCTTCTTCGCCCCACAAACGTTCGACCTTCTTGTGATTGACTTGCCAGCCTTCCATCCGCAACAGCGCGGTCACCTTCCGGTAGCCATACCAACCATATTGCTTGGCCAGACGGATCATCGCCAGGCGCAATGCATCATCATTTGCTAGCTTGGGTTGGTATCTCAGACTGGATCGCGCCACGCCGAGCACCGCGCAGGTCCGGCGCTCGGATGTATCCAGTTTTTGCCGGGTGTGAATGACAGCCTGACGAAGCTGTTCCCGCGTCAGGCCTTCGGCTTTAAATGATCCAGGCTCTCCTTCAGGATCACCTTGTCGAGTTGCAAGTCAGCGACAATCTTCTTCAGCCGATCATTCTCCTTTTGCAGCGCTCTCATCTCCACAAGTTGAGGTCGCCCCATGCCGCCAAACTTCTTGCGCCAGTAGTAATAGGTTTTGTCCGATATCCCTGCCTTACGGCACGCACTCACGACATCCAATCCATCATGCAGATGCACGTCTATCTCGCGCAACAGCCTCAGCGCGTCCTCATCCGAATACCGCTTCCGAGCCATCTCCCATCCCTCCTGTGACACACAAATAGTGGCACAGTTCTACGGGGCTAAGACATGAGCAGAAGGGGCGTTCGTAGCTTCCGAGGGGACTTCAATCTTCCGAACCTGTAGTCCACTCTGACCATATATTGAATTCTAAAAACTTGCCCTTAAATGAAGCACAAAACCACCCCCCCCCCCTTAAAAAAAAAAAATGTTAAATGTTCTTTTAGGAGCAGAAAATTCCGTCAGAGGCTTGCTGTGAATAGTAGACTAATTTACATGACTCTTAACAGTCTATCACCAACAATGACGTCGTCAACTTTTACAATACAATTATAATTCTCTAAGAATGCTAACTAAAGGCAGTTTTCATTAAAACACTAGTTTTCCGAATCCTCAAATGTTTCAAAATTACACAAATCAGTTTATTGGAGCTAGCAATACAATTATAATTCTCTAAGAATCTTAACCAAAGGCAGTTTTCAGTAAAGCACTAGTTATCCGAATCCTCAGATATTTCAAAATTACACGAGTCAGTTTATTTGAGCTGGTAATTAGTGATTTCCGTGGGGAAAAAGGTGATTGTCCTTTTTTTTTCTAGGCTGGGGAGTGTAATTCACCTCTGCAAGGTTTTCGACCATGTGATTCCAGTGGAGCATTTTTCATTTTGATTCGACACCATTTTTGATAGGTTTGAGGCTCTTCTTCAAAATTCCCATAAACTTACTTTCGCGATAACTTAACCGAAATAATAATTACCATTCATGAATCAGTCCTATAGGACAATTTTTCCTCACTAAACAGTTTTTGCTCAAAAGGTGTTTTAAAAGTTTCGGCGGCTATGGGCATTGGTTCCCTCTTTAGTAGGTTGAAGCTATCACTTCAAACAAGATTTTTTTGATCTAATTCAAATTCTGAAGTATTCACAAGAAAAGTATTTTGTAATAGGATATGCATCATCTCTGACGATTATCGTAGACGAGGAAAAATTTCCAGTTAAATTAAGCTCTGTGAAAGAGCCAGTGTAACGGGACCCCTCTTTTTTGAAAAGCAATGTTGGAGCAAATTTTTGTAGTAGAGATAGCCATTTGCCTGAAAAGTAATCTATGTAATTACTGGGTATTTGCTGAATATATCTTATTCTCCCATCCCCTTTAAGGAATAGCTCTAGCGTTAGCCCCTATACTTGGCATCTACGTCTTAAACAATCCATTTGTGTTAAATTTTACTTTCTTACAAAGCCACCTTTAATGTGTCAATGTATCCTTCCATCTCACAACCCATTGTTGTTGTTGAATAAGCTGCCCATATTGGTGTCGTTGACGAACACCTTGGCATTGTCTTCAGTTTGGGTCATCCCTTTGATCATAAAAGAAATGAAGGCTTTTTCAGAAGATAACCGGCCACCGGTTGAAAATTGTTTGGTCCAACCGGATTCATTGTGGCTGTCTCCGATTTGAATGTTGTTGTCTCCTACGATGGTAACGTAATCGCTGACGACTGGCATGTTCATACCTCCAAGATATCGTTCGTGAACCCCAAGCCGGTGGTCGTACTTCGATCATGCCCTGAGGGCCGGCACCGTCGTTGGGCAATGAGTACTTGCCTTGTTGTCGGGAGCCATGGGTCGAAGCGACAGGACCGGGTATTGGGTTCGCGTTGGTGTTACTGATTTAGGAACCTTGACCGCAAAAGAGATCGTAAGCTGCACAAGCCACAAAGGATTGGCAGTAGTCTTTGATGAGATCCGGTGCTTTCTCGCACATCCAATCGCCGAGTGGCGTGCTGAGTCGGATGGGGTCGGTATCCGGTGCTTTGTAGTCAAAAACTTCCCTGGCACCATCGGGACCCTGATAGTAAAGGCAGGGTTTGCCGTCCACGCTCCCCATTTCATAGAGACCTGATTTCATGCAAATCCCTTTATCACCGCAGCGGTGAATAAAGGCCATGTGCGTCCCTTTTTTAGTTGGGGCTGTTGCCAGGGTGATCCCGCTCGGTGCCAGCGCGACAACCGCCCGGTCGGGATCGAAGTGTGTCCCATACCTTTTGGCCGCTTGCTGGAAATGTTTGAGAACGGCAGACCGAAATTGGGTTTGCGCGTCCTGTAACACATGTTTCATGAAAACCTCCCGTGGGTTTTGGGTTGGAATCGTCTCGAGACTTGGCCTAAGAAACGGTTCATCTATTCAATTCCTCTCACTTAATATTTAAAAATTTTTGTGTTTTTAAAATGTTCAGGAAAAGGAGAAGATCTGGCCTTTTTCGGGTGAGCGTTATAATGGGATAAAAATGCGCCTTATTCCGGAGGTCCCTGCCGTGACGTGCAATGGGGAACAAGCGCCGCTTGAGGTGAATGATCAGGTTGATGAAGCAACCTCTGCTCGTCTTCACCGGGTCCTCAGTCAGGTGCTGGAACGGGTCGCCATGTTCCTATTTGTCGCCGCGGCCGTGACCGACTATGCCGATGGCGCAATCGCACGGGCTGCGGGCCAGACATCGCCGCTCGGCAGGTTGATGGACCCGATTGCCGACAAGATGTTGGTTTCGGCCTGTCTTCTGATGCTTGTCGAAGTCGACCGGATCGAAGGTCTTGCGGTTATCCCGACATTGATCATTTTAATGCGGGAGATCCTGGTCGCCGGCCTTCGCGAATACCTCGCAGAGATCCAAGCTGGCGGTTTACCGTCATCCGTGCTTGCAAAATGGAAGACTGGCATCCAAATGACGGCGATCGGTTTCTTGATCGTCGGCCCTCACGGTCCGCCAAATTGGCCGGTTCTGCAGATTGGCCTGGCTTTGTTGTGGATTGCCGGCGGGTTGAAGGTGATTACGGGGTATGAATATGCGCGATCTGCTTTGGCGCAGATCGCCGCGAGCGTCAAAAAGAGCGGCTGAAACGCTACGCTCGCGAAAAATTTTGTTGCCGAGTCGGCTTAGCGATACGCCAACTTAAGACTACGGTGATAAACAAAGAGGCAGCGGCGGGCTTCGATCCGCAGCGGCTGAAAATGGCTACCAGGGCCGGCCTTTCGGGGGCCGGTTTCTTTGTGATGACGGTGGGGCGGTGCGGTTTCTTCGTAAGCGGCTGACAAGGAGAGTTTTGCGACCGCTTTCGCGCGTGAAAGCCACGGCTGACAGCGCCGGACTAACCGGGTTGTTCGGACTTACATTCGGGGCATTGGCGTTGGTCGGATTTCAGATCCTGCTAATTGCCGCCGTCTGGCTGTTTTTCGTTCGCGTTCTCAACCGGCCTTTCCATATTGCCATCGCGCTCGTCTTAACGGGCATCACCAACCCACTGACCATCACACCCGTTTACACCTTGTATTTCGTCACCGGCTGTTCCGTCACAAATTGCACGGTTGGCGAGCGAGCCATCGAAACGTTGGTCGATGCAGTTATGTTCCGGGCGGACTTCGCAATGTTGGGCGACAGCCTGAACCTGTTGGGCATTACGTTGCTCGGCAGCATATTCTTCGCGATTCCCCTGGGTGTGTTTGGCTATTTCGCAGGTCGACAAATTGGTGAACGTCTAGAACGCCGTCGTGCCCAACGCGTTTTTCTTTAATAACTTCTAGGATTGTCTTAATAGTTCCAGTCGCTGAACGAATGTTAGCATTTTGTACTTTATTCAGTCTTTTAACACTTATCAAGGATCTTAAACACTGCATTTCGAATGCCAGCAGCTTGCTTGCTTTCTTTTTTGATCAGGGTCCAGGATTCGGAGACATATATCGCGATTGGGAGAATCAAGCATTTGTAAAGCCGTGCTTTTAAATTCAGTGAGATGTTTTGGTTGCACCAGATGTTCTTTCTTAGTCTTCCAAATGCATATTGTTGCTATTAGGGCATTTTTTTTGAAAGCCCAACGAGTGCCACAACTACCAAGAGCTAGGAGCGTTAAATGAGCATTAGAAAAGGGGCGAGAGTGTTGGTTGGTTTTCATCTAACACCAAGGTGTATGTTTAGGATGCTGTAAGTATTGCTAAATGGGTGTTGCGTATCTTATTGATCAGCATAAAGCAGCCTTGCCTGTGTACTGTAGCAGAAGAAAACAACTCCTTTGCTATAGTTGCTTTGGCCGGCAATACAGTCTAATAACAGTCTACCAATGTGAGCGAACATTAAAAGAACTTTACGATTTACGCCTGTTTTTCGATTTAATTTTAATGGATATTGCAATTGTTAACAGTGTCATCATATACAACATGTCAATCTCAAACCAATTAGCCGTTGAGAATTTTCAACGATATCAGGTTAAACTAAAGCACTGGGTAAAGTATTTACAGTATCACCTGAAAATATTTACTGATCATTAAGAAATGTCTACGGATTTTGATGTCGTCGATGTATTGTGCAATGTTTCAATCACTACCCACAGACGATCCATAGCGTTGTCAATGTAGAGTTTCATCAATGTTATTGTCAAGATTATTTAGCGTTCTGTAGGTGGCTTTAGATTTGCAGGTCACTGTTGATGAAGCAAGGGTTACGGACATTCCACTGCGGAAACCATCGCATGGGCGCAATAGTCTTCCGGCAAAAACAAATGTTGAATAGCTAATGAAAGATACTGGCTACAATTTAGATGAGTCGACAACAGGTATGGATGATCAGAAGAGACGGTACTGTAAAGTCAAGGAAGTCTGAAAAAGGTCGACATGGTAAAATAAAGTAAGGTCAAAATTTTGGGGATACAAAAGGCTGGCCAACTCTTGGTGAAATAATGGTTTCACTCCAATGACTCCCCATATCCTTAAATACCACAAACTGTTGTTGTAGTTTTTTTCCAATCGCGATTTCTCGCAGATAGTAAAATTCCGTCTGGTCAGGGTTAAAGACGCCACTGACTTCCCATCGCTCTGTGGATATAACCCCCGGCGCAAACGGCTTCGGTGTTAAACCCGGTGGTTCTTGTCCCAAATAAGGTCCAGATATATTGGCCTTCATTGGCTCTCCTAAGCTATTGGCAGAATGTAGGAACGCTGCCAAAGCCAAACACAACAAGTTCTTTCTCATCATCTATTCCTTTAACAACTCAGCCAGCCAGATAACCCCTTGCAGTGCGGTCATTGTCGCTGCGGTAGAATGATCACCTAAGGGCACTTCATAATGAAGGTTAAGAGTTTGATCTTCTCGTTCGTTTAACCAGAAGATAAAACTGTTTACATGAATAGCAAGTTCGTTTTCCAAATGACCATTAGAAATAAAAACGTTGGCATTTAGCGCATCAATTTCAGGATTTAGTTTTGCCTGAAGCTCTTCCACTCTCCACATCGAAGGACTTCCCAAAATGTAATTATCGAAGGTATCTGGGTGCGTTAGTAATGTATAGGCACCAAACAAACCTCCTAGCGAATAACCAAAATAAGTTCGACTTTCCTGGTCGATTCTAAAGTGTTTCTCCACATAGGGGATAACGTCCTTTCTCACAAACTCTAAATGAGCACCGGCCTGCCCAAATTGATATTTTTTCTGATTATCTGGATTACTTGAGGGCCAAACAGAATAATCGCGAAAGCGACTTACATACTTTCCCACTTCATCAAGCAACGCTTGATCCATATCCTTTTGCCAGGAAAGTCCCACTAAAATTGATTCTTCTAAAATGAACTTGGTGGATGCGGAGACTTGCGCAAAATTCCAAACTGCGTCCGAGAAGTATATCACTGGGTATGTTTTATCTGGATTTTCGTCATAATCTTCGGGTAGTTGAACCAGCAGTTCATACTGCCTATTGGAGTGGGTATCTTTGATTGGGATTACACTGGAGCCTGGCATCTCGACCTTGGGAAAAGACTGCGGCTCGGCATTAATTGACATCGAAAATAATAAATACATACATACATACATACATACATACATACATACATACATACATACATACATACATACATACATACATACGGTACATTATTCTTACATTATAGCGCGGTCAGAAAGTCATTGCCTGATTCACATGCTCTTCTAAAGGAATTGAGTTTCCGAAAAGAAAAAAAATCCTTCCAATGAGATTGGAAGTCTACAAATCTACCTCATGATAGTAGAAGCTAAACATTGTGATGTAGTTAGCAGTCTTGTCAAAAGGAACAAAATTCAATATTATTTTGACCACCAATAAAAACAATAAACCTGACCAAAGTACGTTATTCAAGACGTTGTTCAAGACGGTTTCTCAGGTATTGAGAATAGCAAATTATTCTAAGGCTCAAAACAGCTTCTGGGGTAACTCTTGCTGTTTCTCGTACATGAAACAAAGCGTAGCGACTTGTATTCCACTCCAATCAGACTTACATGCGGTGAATATTTTTTGACTAAACTACCTTACCTAATACTAGTCAAAACACATATTTTACCAATAATTTTGCAATAAAAACACTTAAATTCAACGTCAAAGGTCTCGACGTATTTAAAATTGTTTTATAGCAGTTATATACGTTAAAATAGGTCAGACGGTCAAAAGTTATTATTCGAAGTTACTCTTCATGGGAGAATCTTTCAAGCTTGTTGCAAAGAAGAAGCAACGCTGTTATAACAACATTGACGTCAATTTACTTTTCTTTTTGTATCAAGTAAAGGCATATTTCACTGCAAAGGACCACCGCATGCGTGAGGCAATATGTTTGCACCTCGTTCACGAATTTAATCGTTTAGGCTGTGCTATAATGCTTGTTATGTCGGTGAGACGTCACGATATTCTCAACCCACACCTTTTACCCAGACAACAGGTTTTGAGTATTTAAACATGCCAATGCACCAGTAGCATGTAATGGAGCTTGCTCAAGTGTCTCTTCAAAAATAATGGGTCAAGCGATTTCCAAATTTAGTCTTAACATTAAAATAAAAAACTTTGCCCATTCAGTCGCTTAAGCCCCATTGAATCACCAAGTACAGCACGTTAATGCAAAAATTCTGCATTAATTATGCAATAATATATGTCATGCGTTTGTGACCATCAGTATAAATTAGACCACCCAGCCGGCCCCGGGCGGCGGCTCGATCTTGATGGTCTCGGCGCCCCAATCGGCCAGTTGCCGCACGCAGGTCGGCCCGGCCCGTGCCCGGCAGAGATCGAGCACCTTGAAGCGCGACAGGGGCATCTTGGCATTGGTCATGAGACGAATCGCTTACCTTCGCGTGTGGCGCGGGCAACTCTTTGAGTCCCATTCTATAAGGCCATGAAGTGACAAGCGAAACGAGAGATCTTGAATTGTGAGCAAGGATTCCATACTTTCGAATAACAAGGAAAACCGTATGCTTGCAAAGCTGACCTCCAAGAACCAGTTGACCATACCCAAGGCGATCTTGTAGACCATCGGGCCGGTCGAGGACTTCGATGTCACGTCGGAACAGGGGCGTATCGTTCTGGTGCCGGTGCGTGTCGCCCGAGCGGATGCCGTTCGTGACAAGCTTCGGGAGCTCGGGATCACCGAAGCCGACGTCGATGATGCTGTCGATTGGGCGCGGAAGGCGAAGTGACGCCCCTGCGCGTGGTGCTGGATACCAACGTCCTGCTCTCCGCACTGCTGTTCGCCAACGGAAGATTGGCCTGGCTGCGGCAGGCCTGGCACGATGGATCGGTGGTGCCGCTCATGGGGCGCGACACGGCCCTGGAGCTCTTACGTGTTCTGGAGTATCCCAAGTTCCGGCTCTCACCTGGGGATCGGGAGGAGTTCCTGGCCGATCTGCTGCCCTACTGCGAGACCGTCACCGGCAAGCCTCGCAAGACTAATCTGCCACAGTGCCGGGATGCCGATGACCAGAAGTTCCTCGCGCTTGCACGCGCCGGCAAAGCCGATGCGCTGGTCACGGGCGATGCCGATTTCATCGAACTGGCTGACCAGTTCGAAATCGCCATTCTCACCCCGGCCCAATTCCTTGAGCGACTGTGTGGCGACGGATAGGGTTCGGCGATCCCTTTCGCGCTCAATCCCGGAAGTTCACGTACTGCAGGGGTTGCTCCAGCTTGAGATCCTTGACCAGGGCGATCGCGTTCTGCAGGTCGTCCCGCTTCTTGCCGGAGACCCGCAGCTCGTCGCCCTGGATCGCCACCTGGGCCTTCATCTTGGACGCCTTGATCGCCTTGACGATCTTCTGGGCCAGCTCGATTGCAGTCTCCACCACTACATGGCGATAAATTAAGACATGATTTGTCAATGACTATTCACCTATGAATGACACAAAGGCATGACGAAAGAACTCTCCGTGAACGCGGCGCGAACTGCTAATAATGATGATGATGATGACAGTTAAAATCCAAATAAAAATTGATAGGTAATCGGAAAATCCAGACAACTGTCACAGTATATGTCAATTTGTAACCGTATTACATCTAAACAAACAAGAGTACCAGCTGATGTATTTGTCCTTACCAAATAACAATATCGACAGTCTAAAAGCCTTGTTCAATGTTCATGCATTGTAGACTATTGATAGTTGACAAATAAAAAGTACATACGATTGCTCTTTCGAGGTAAAACATTGCCACGTTCTCTTTTGCTGTTGTGGAGGGTTTGGCATCGAACTGTCACAGTACAGCATTGAATGCTGATTTTCATCGGCAATGACTCATGAAGGCAAAGTTCAATACCAGTCTTTCTTCAATTTGTTACTCATGACTTACTATTTTTCTCGTTCTTTCGTTTGTCTATTGGTAAAACCATCATCTCCATATAAAAAAAGTATGTACATGCGACACTGCATTTGACAGTGGTGCATTCCCCCTAGTTCTGTCATATCAAAGGAAGCGTACAAAAGAATATATCACTGCCTTTAAAGGGAGCACGAATATTGTACCAGTGATAATCCACGCGGTTGTAGCACAAGGAAAAACGAGTAAACCAATACCTAGAAAATTATTGGTTAGTATGCGGCAATTTGATAAACAGTACGTAACAGCTACAAAGGCATATTCAATATGGTTGCTCTAATGATATTATAGCTGCAAATAGGACTAACATCATAATTTAATTTGCCGGGCAAGCACAACAGGACGAATAACTTATTCAAGGATACTATGAAAATGAATAGTTGCTCTTTTTAAATTTGTTACCATCTACTCTACTTAAATGCAAGCTAACTTAGTCAATGCTTCCATTCCTGACTAAAGCTTCTTGCTGCGAGGGTATTGAATATTTGAGCAACCTAAACCAAAGCATTTCTGACTCAACAACCATTAATGATTACGGTATGGTAGACTAAAACTTACGTAACTCGCTTTCACTCGATTCAACATTTTCGTGCAACCTGGGGGGGAGGACGCTGTTAGTATGGTTAGCTTTGATGGTTTGTGGAGCCTGAATTTTGCTACAACCCCCTCCCTCCCCCTTCCTCTGATTTGTCACCAAATGTAGTTGCCGGCTAGTTAACGTCATATTTAAGGAAATGAAAATCAAGACAACCGTTGGCACTCGCGATAATTCCCAGAAAACAGGCATAATCGCTCCAAAACTGAAAATTTGCTTTATTTACAAACAGCAAGGTCAAAATCTAATTCATAATTTTATAAATATAACAGAATGTCTGTCTCCCTTGAAGATTAAAACACTTATGTAAAAGTCGGTTTGTACCCCATGATAGTTACCTAAAACAGCGATACCGTTTGAGAGTTCGAGAGTTGACAGAAGTATCAATCATACTGCTAGGTAGTCGACGTCACATGTACAAAAACGAAAACGCAACAACTTTTTAAACTCAAGTTACTTTCCAAGAAAACACAAATACTCTCCCCAAAGAGTTGGGAAAGAATCTATTTACAAACATAATTTAATAAACCTAACAAAATGGACAATTTTTCTATTTCAGACTTGTTGCAGATAGAAACGCTTTTGTTAAAGTCGATTCATGATGTTTAAAAGGTCCGTGAAAGAATGACCTCGATATTTAACGTTTGAAACTTAACAGTGTTATCGATCAAGCTTGCCAACCCCTTTTCACTAAGGGGATGAGGGTGAGCACAATCTAACATCCAGCGTTTTGCTTATTGTTATAGACTATCTAATCGCGAATCATGGTTTGTATATGAGGAAATTTTCAAGGACTTATTTCAAAAGGGAGGAAGGTGCTCTTAAGTTTCGAAACAACTTTGTTTTTCGATTTTTTTAAAATGGTTAAAATACACAAAGCGTGCAGAGTTGTTAAGGCCGAAAAATTTGGTAACATGCCTTTGATTAATCCTGTGATGTTATTTCAAATTTTGACACAAATTCTGTGACTATGAAGTGCCTACACCAAGGCAGTTTTTTAACTTGGGAAATTAACTAATTGTGCGCATGCGTGGTGCACCTCGTCTTTTTAAAATCGGACACAACTCATAAATTTGTGTCGGTTACAGGTGGTCACTGAGAAAACAGGTACGGATATGTGCTAGCTGATGGAAATTGCAGATGGGCGTCGGCTGCGGTCGCCGCGCCCACGCCCGCCTTGCCGGAACCGGTCGCCTCGGTGGACGCGAGCCCTTCGCATTCCCCGGGACGAAGCGACGCTACGCGCCCGACCGTGACGCCGACATCGTCCACACCAGGCTGACGATCGCGTTCGATCCCGAGGTCGTGCGCATCGAGGGTGTCGCTACCCACGAGTTCGAGGCGCTCTCCGACGGCATGACGCGGCTGCACATCCACGCGGGCGAGCTGACGATCGACGGCGTCCAGGACGGCGAGGGCACGACGCTCGACTTCCGTCACGACGGCGAGGACCTCTGCATCGATCTCGCGAGGCCGCTCGACTTCGGCGAGCCGGGCGTCGTCCACGTCGCGTACCACGGCACGCCGCGACGCGGCATCTACTTCATCCGTCCCGATGGCGGCTATCCCTCGAAGCCGTACCAGGTCTGGACCCAGGGGCAGGACGAGGACAGCCGCTATTGGTTCCCCTGCTTCGACCACCCGACCGAGAAGTTCTCGAGCGAGATGGTCGTCACGGTCCCAGCGAAGTACACGGCCATCAGCAACGGTGCGCTCAAGGGCAAGACGGAGAACGACGATGGCACCCTCACCTGGCACTGGTCCCAGGAGGGGGAGCACAGCGCCTACCTCGTGACGCTCTGCGTCGGGGAGTTCGACGAGGTCGACCTCGGCGACGACCCCGTCGAGATGCACGGCTACGTGCCCGTGGGCATGAAGGCCGTGGCGGAGCGCGCCTTCGGTCGTACCGCCAAGATGGTGCAGGTCCTCTCGGAGCGGTTCGGCGTCGACTATCCGTGGGAGAAGTACGCCCAGGTCGTGGTCGAGGACTTCATCTTCGGCGGCATGGAGAACACGTCGGCCACGACGCTGATCGACATCGTGCTCTACGACGATCGCGCCGCGCTCGACTTCGACATGGACGACCTCGTCGTGCACGAGCTGGCGCACCAGTGGTGGGGGGATCTCCTCACCTGCCGCGAGTGGCCGCACGCCTGGCTCAACGAGGGCTTTGCCACGTGGACGGAGATCCTCTGGAAGGAGGAGGGGGAGAGCGAGGACGAGGCAGCCTACGAGCGCTTCACCAAGGCCGCGGCGTACCGGGGCGAGGATGCCGGAATCTTTAGAGCCTCCCTTTCTAGTGCTAAATGCTTCCATATCGGCCTCGGATTATTCTTTCTTCCTTCTGTTTTAATTATAATACTTACACGAACATCCAAGCTCAGAATTACGAAAGTTTTAAGAATATCATAGAGATATTATACCAATATTAGGAATATCATAAGGATATTATTCAACGTCACTTCACATCCTCGTATCTCGTTTTTCATCAGAGGCCTAATTTACGACGTTACTTGTGATATAGGCCTACATGCTTACATATTTTTTTGTTCCATTGTTTCCTCGTAATGCCACGAGATTTCATTTTACTATGGTATACTAACGATATCGGATTTAAAATCTAAGAATAATTTAGGAAAAAATTAAAATTATGAAATTGCTGAAAATGTTTTGAACATTCAGGCTGAGATCGTCTTACTGTATTTGATAAAAAAAGTGTGATTTATACACATTTTGGCATATTTAAACAGGCCACGTTACTTTTTAAGCATTTTTAAGCAGTTCTTAATTTAAGACCAACTCTGGGGCAAAAATTATTCTAAGGAAAAATATAATTATGTATACTTATATGAATATGTATATCAGGCATAACATTCATATTTCAATTGACTTTTCTTTGATATTATTTCAAATATTGAATTTGGCTTCAAAAAGGTAACATCGAAACTAAATGTAGGCCTAAGTGGGTATTTTATGTCATACATTTATTTATACGCATAGGGCAAAAATATAAAGACTATCAACAAATAAACAACATATTGACGTTACGAAGTAATTCTTTATCAAGAACTGTTCAATTGCGCTACACGAATCGTCTTAAAAATCGTTAAACAATATATATAATTCACAGAGAAAAACTACACGATTGACGTCTTCGAGATAATTCTTCTTCAGCAAGCAAGATTGTCTAGGAAGATATATGCTGAAACGGTAAAAATGATGTTTTTTCTATGTGAATAATGTATAAATCTAATAAACTGGCAGACAGTAGATGCACACACACACAAACACACACACACACAAACACATATATATATGTATATATATATATATATGTATATATATATATAAAATACTATCGTGGTTATATATCATATACATAAACTATAACAGACCATGAAGGCCTAAGCTAAAATTCGATTGAAAGCTATAAGTTTACCTCAGTGGTATCAATATGCTTACCGAGGGCGGTAGAAGGGTTCTAAAAAGGGGGGATGGCAAGCCGTCATTTTTTTTCTCTTCATAATAAAGGTCATATTTTGCGCTAGCTTAAAATCTTTGAAAAGGGTGCAGACGTCTCGAAGTGGAAAAGCATTTGCATAGTCGTGTGAAGACGGCCGACGAGATATCGAAGTCAAAAGGTTTTTCAGATAGGAAACTTTCAGACCTTTATTCCCAAACAAAATCGGGCAGCTCCGATTCAGAGAGATTTTGCGTGATTCCTATGTCTGTCTCTCAAATCTCCCCGTACTACACCTCATTAGAACTTTTTCTTCCTAATGCTTCAAATTTGAAAAATGTTGATTTTACAAGGCAGTTCTTTTTGTAGTGTGTTTATTGTTTTCTCTCCACAATTACACTAAATTTCTCTACGTTTAGGTATTTCTTTGACACGTTATCATATTGATTTACGTTTATTATCATATCATCTCAATAAGTATGTTACGGACACTGGGATACCCAGGAGGTGCTGTATGACGATATGTGTTTAAGGTAACATGTGAAAATGTAGGACTTTGAGGACTTTCTTCATCGTTGCAATTTCGAATTGTTAACCATTACACCATGGTCCTATACATCTGAGATAGAGAAAGTTCGGCGTCGTTTCTTTTGATTGATGTCACTTCATTGAGTACATCCCTGGATGCAGATACAAAATGTATGGCTTCACAGGTTTAAAAATGCCTCAGTAAGCCCCTCCACCCTACATAAATATGATTAAAGGCTCCTGATGCTGGTAGGAGATGGTCTTCTTCATATTGACCATACAGCTGCCTCTGTCATACTACATCAGTGAATTTCTTTCATATTTTCTATTTTTCTGGTCTTCTTTTCAAAACTGAATTCCTGTTTACGAGGCAGCCACAGGTATGCACGGTGTGCTCTGCACGGTGTGCTCTGCACGGTGTGCTCTCACGGTGTGCTCTGCACGGTGTGCTCTGCACGGTGTGCTCTGCACGGTGTGCTCTGCACGGTGTGCTCTGCAGTTTGTGCTCTGCAGTTTGTGCTCTGCAGTTTGTGCTCTGCAGTTTGTGCTCTGCAGTTTGTGCTCTTTTTCCAAATCTGCTCAGTAGGGGGGGGGGCTAAATTGAAAAATGGCATAGTGACCCCCCTATGATTAGGGGGGTTGAGGCTCCTTCCAAACTGACTCTGTAGGTGGGGGTTGGGAAATTTCAGAACTTGTGTAGGGGTTGCCAATATAGATGGGGGTAGTATTTTTGATAAGGGAAGTGGATTTTGTGGATGTCGAAAATGAATCGCCCCTTGCGAGAGCATCCACATTTTAAGGTATCTTCTCGATAGTTGTAACATAAAAAAGTTTCAATCAGATTTTGTTATTTTGCAATTACATATAATGAAGGAGTTTATGTTGGGGTGGGATCAACCCTTGTTTTGATGTGGGGGCAGGGGCAAAAGGTGGGGTGTTGCTATCAAATTATGATATGGGGGTCGCAATGGTAGATGGGGGTTGATAACCTTCAGGACACTATCAATGGGTTAACAAAACTGGAAAATTTTTGACTTTTCAGTTGAAAAATTGGCTTCTACAGTCTGTGTGCAACCTTTTGTGATACATATACATTCTTTATAGGTTCTTAGAAACATCCTGCTAACGCCCCATTAGCAAATAATGACATTCCAAATTTGACAATGTGATGTCATGTCATAGAAAGTAATTTTTTCTCAAATTTCTCCTCAATAACTTTGTAAACCCCAGCAAGAGGCATTCTTACAGAATTTCAATGATAAATTTTTATTTTTATTTTACTTCGGGACATTTTTATCTCAGAGGCATGTCAAAAAATAAGCATACTGAGTTCCAAAAGATCAATTTTACCAACGGTTCTTAATCTGAGAAAATGTTCTTATATTCAACAGAGCTGGAGTATGTATGATCATACTGTGCAAGTAGGAAATTGGCCCCACTGTTTATCAGGGGGCTGCACTGAGAGACTGGAAGTAGAAAAAATGTCATTGGTATCAAATATTTGCAAAAATCTCTGTCAAAAAGCAACTTACATATTCAAACAGTTGCCTCCGTAGTGATGTTGCTATATTATGTGACCTTTTCTCTTTCATCTTTAAAATTATTTTCTTGTATATCAAAGACTGATTCATGTTGTCACCAAGTTTTATAGACATAGCTTTAGTAGTTTCTGAGATATTTTGGGAGCACAGGAGGCCCCCATTTTTCTTTGGGTAAAATAGAATTTTCTAGCCCGCAGATCGGCGAGATGCACTGTTTACATTGAGCTGGAGAATTTCCTCCGATATTTCATATCAGTCTTCCTGATATGCGCGTAAACCTGGAGCTAGAACGGTCTTGGTTACGCGGTGACAACGACACACTTAGCACAGCATTTTCTACAAGACGTTAAAAATATATCTACAGGTTTCGAGTTATTACCTGTTAAAAGATACCCACAAGCAAACTACTTAAATATTAATTTGATCTACCAGAAATCTTAAACGTATGTTAAGTAATACCACGAATAACATAAACATTTTTGCAGCGGCCTTAAGAAAACACTGTATTATCCATGTTGTTGTTACCACGTAACCAAGGTGGTTATGACCTAAGGAGTGTCTCCGGTTTACTAGCGTATAAGCAGCGGATTGTGGGTCAATCGTTAACACCGGGGGCTACAGGGGAAATCTGAATTCCCTCCTTTATGCGACCTCCCTTTGAACGGCCATCTCCTTTACAATGCAACAGCCTCCTTTTGTCACAATGACTTCTTCAAAGTGACCAGTCTGTAATTCAACCAAAAGCAAGATCTTGCTCGATTATGGGATCGACGACCGCAAAAGTAAATTTTGTAAATTTGTGAAAAAATATTGTTTAACAGTCCATAAAGATTAAGTTGTGTTCAGTTTCATTTAGCTCAAGGATTAAATTCTTGATCGCATATACGATTCAATCAAGAAACAGGCGAAGATTGTTGACTTTTCGGCTTAAATTGTTTATTAGTGTTACTACTTTTAAATTCGTGTTAACATCATATTAGTTATTATTTTGTATTCTATTAAAATGCAAACTGTGCTCCTTTTTAACAAAGAATGATTCAGTTCTTTACAAAACAAGTAACAATTATATATGTCTTATAGTATACTTGTTGTAGCTTGTACACAATCATTTGTTAAGAAGGTGGAATATATAAAACTGGAAGGGGCTCTAAACACTAAACGCTCGTGTCACGTTGAAATGTTGATTATCAGAGCGAAGTCAATCAAAGTAAATTCAAACTGAATTTGACGAGAGCTGGAAGTAGCCTATATGAAGCTGACAAATCAGATATGGAAACAGGGGCCTTCTTTACTTCGCCATCTGTTCTAGCTACAGTATTTTAAGCTATTTACGATAAAAAGAATAGGAGTAAGTCACGGTAGTTAACTGTCTTCGTACCCGAGATAATCGGCAAAAATCTACCTTAGATATTACATTCCAGCCACTGAAACATGTAATTGTAGCCTAAATTGAGGAGCATTGCCCTCGGACGCCCCAGCTGCCCGTTATTTATTAGTTAGGCTGGTAGTTTCAATGTCGGGCCCACTGCTCATCTGGGGTCTTTGATTGAGAGATTGCCACCGTAACATGTTAAAAATCACCATCATCATCAAGATCATCACCATCATCGTCGTCATCGTCGGCGTCGTCGTCGTCATCATCATCATCATCATCATCATCACCATCATCATCATCATCGTCGTCATCGTCATCATCATCATCATCATAATCGTCGTCATCATCATCTTCGTCGTCGTCATCATCATCATCAACATCATCATCATTGTTATTGTCATTGTCATTATCATCGTCATTGTCATTGTCATTGTCATTGTCATTGTCGTAATCATCGTGCTCATCATCAGCGTGGTAATTGTATTTCTCTACAAAGTGGCATGTAAGAAGCCTTCCTGTGTATTAAGTTTTCTTGGTTTTGGTGGAGTTTCTATTAATGTAAACGTTTGACCAAAAATGAAAAACAACAGAACTTACCTTTTGCTGCCGCAGATAGGTGATCTTATTTGAAAACCCTTTCGTAAATTGCTACTGCCAAACAGATGGGGCCTTTATTCAAGTATCTATTTTAACTTTTTTAAATTTTAATTAGTTTGAAATCTTGAGTGTGATGTGCTTGGAGGTGACAATGCATTTACTTATCGTCTAGAATACAGTCAAATGAGCTTTACTTTGTTAAGTGATTCTTAATTAATGTAACCTGCGCGCGCACTTCACCGAGACTTCAGTCTGGATAACTTTTGGCTACCTGACTCGCAGACCCAAACAAAGTCATTTATATGGGTCTGCGACGCAGGCCATGTATGTACATGATAGATCTCTTTCTATATATACCTATAATTATACTTATTCCTGATATTTAATTAATTGTAGTACTTCCACTACCAAGTTGCGGCGGGTCGAAGAAACTCTACGACGGGAAGTACAAAAACAGCAACAAGAGTACTTTAACGGAGGAGATACGGCAGTCTTTCCTTTAAGTACGTCAGCATCATCATTGTTCGCGTACTCCGCCTGTGATAGACTGCGCACCAATATTTGATATACGTCTCCAATGTTCTCGATCTTGCACGGAAGCGTTCAGCGTCTCCATGTCGAGGTTCGCCTAGTCGTAGACTCTGTCGCGCTATATTCTCGGCTGTCATCTTCTGCTTCCCTATCCAACCACCGTTCCTTCTATGCAGATCCTGTTTATACCAGCAGTTGCTCTTTTAGCATGGCCGTAGACTTTTATTACTTACTAATACAATGCTTTGCATAACAGATGTGATAGGAGTGAGTTGGGTGATTTTCAAAAGTATTTCGATTCTAATATTGTTGGAAAGTCTATGGTTAGTCATGAGTCCTTACATCTGATTTTAGAAGGTTGTTAGTTTCTTTAGCGTTGTTGACTTCGAGTCGACACGTTCTAAATTCATGCAAGACGACCGGCATCACATAGGTGTTGTACATAAGAATTGTGTATGTCGTATGAGCATTTTTTCGATGCAAGTGTGGTCTGGTTTTTGTGGAAAGTTGCCCAGCCAAAGTTATCTGGTTTTTGTAGAAAGTTGTCCTGCCAATGTTTGTACTATGTTGCCGTGGTATGGTGCTGTCGTTTTTTCGAGAAGATTTTGTCCCCGAGATAGATGAGTTATAAGTATATACTAAATATTAAATAGAATTAGTTAGTATTTGAATAAAAGATTAATCGATGCTTGAGTTCGCTAGGATAAACTCATGTTGAAAGCTACCGCAACGGCAATATTTTTGAGGAAAGGAGACTGCTATAGATCTAGTACGACATTCTCTCTCAGACTTTTAACATCCTTCCAAAGAGAGTATAGAGATAAGAAAACGTTAAATTTAAAGATAGGTATTAAAAAGATAGGTGCCGAGCACAAGACGCGTAGGTTAAACATAACTACAAAACATAACATGATGAGCTTTCGGTGTATTCTACCACCATCCTCGAATGAATTAATTGCAAGATATGAAACATGTTTAGTTAAGCAGGCCCGCGACTGTTTTAACATGTATAACTTCTATAAAACGTGGTTTTATGCTTTGATATTCAGGTTGTAAATACTTCGACACCTTTTGTGTTTGTTATATGAGTGGTTGAGTATCCCTATTTTACGTTAACATTGTTTCTCGGCATGATAAAAAAGGTACGCTTAAATCTTTCTGAAGTCTGATAAAGCATTCAAACGTCATATGAAGCATATAATAAGGGAACAGCCGAGTATAAATTTGTCCAGTTGTTACTTTTAGTATCTTTGCGGTTCACAATGGTATAAGGGAATCTTTAATACATGCAGTGCTTCCTTCCTACGTTTTTCCGCTAGTCTTAGAATGTAGTGCTACTATGTTCACTATTGTTAATGCTTCACTACACCACTTTAGGGAGGAAAACATAGAATGGTGTAAACATACGCTTTCACGTCTAACCATAAAATTATCTAGGACGATGTATAAAACTGTTAAGAGCTACTCAAAGCTACTCAAGAAGATGTCAAATAGTACAGGCCGTAGCATTATTTAGATTTTATTACAAGACTATGAAAATATATCAGGGAATACGATAGTAGTATAGGTGTACAGAAGTAATAAGAGTTACATAAAATTGTAATACCCTTGGAAGCCTAATAGACGTCCCCCGCTAATTAATTTTAAAAAATTGTCCACCCAGGACATTCTTATTCCACCACCGCCCCCCACCCCCTTATTAAATTTTATGTAATCTCCCACCCATGACAACTTTTTGAAGAGGCAACTTGGCTGGCAGGTAGAAAATATCTTCATCAAAATATGAAAATCACACATTAACAAAGTGAAGGTGACCTTTTGCGAGGCTCGAAAAAGTATGCACATTACAGATGTTAGCAATAACACTGTCATTGAGCCGGAGGATGAGGGAAACATTTTTAAAATCTTGGAAGGCAGTTAGGAGACTGCCGTGACTTTGAATAACTGACTTTTGTTGTGTTGTATTACCCTACATTTAGGAAGTTGCAGTTGATTCTAAACATTGATTCTTGACTTCATTTTTTACACTTTTTGTCCAGGCCCCCCGTCTGTTACAATTTTGGTCATTTTCCAACCCCCCGTTTATTATGTTTTTGGGATTTTTTCAACCCCCCGTGTATTCCAACCCCTCTCCTATTAGGCACCCAAGAGTACGCAATACAGAGCTCAGCATATCTATTTGAATCAATAAAGAGGTTTGAAGAGTTATTTAAATAAAACAACTAGCAACTAGTGTTAAAATGTTTTAAAGTTAAGTTGTTTATAACGGCTCCTTTATTCTTGTTTCTTACCTACAAGCTTCTTGAAACAAGACACTTTGTAGTTGAAAGCAATTTTACAGATGTCCTCAAATATTGATCAAAGACACAATTCATTCGACGAAATTTCTATCCAGAAACAATTCATTGCGTGTAAGATAGGAAAGAGATAAACATGTAAGGCGGATATGAGACTAAAAACATATAAATTACGGCAATCATACTGTGAGTTAGATGACGAACAACTTCTCGCGAATCAAGGCAGTACTGGTTACTAGACTCTGTTAACGCTCAAATTTATTGACGGATTTCTAGGTAAGGGTATACGTCTTTGAGTCATTTATAGCGTGTGTGTCATGTAGATAATAACCTATTCAGCTGGAAGGGATCAGAGAGTGTCAAGTGCGAATGCACAAGAGAAAATCATTCATTACATTGCCTTGTCCGTTAAGTCTGCTGACTATGTATTCAAGACAAACCGTTAGTCCTGCATAATGGCATGGGATCTCCCAATAGTGGATAATAGGGCATAACTAGAAGAGAATTTTAAACCACACTATAATCCGATGTTGCTGCAGGAAGTGATTAAAGTTTGAAAAGGGAGAGTTGATATCGGAAAAACAGAGAAAGCCTCCAAAAAGCTATAAGGTTGAAAGTTCAAAATAGACCAAGTCTTCTTAACTACTCGGATCAACCACACATAGTCAAAGAAAGTAAGATGCTTCAACAACAGCTTTAAAGTGCTTAGCATGCACTGGTGCCGAGATGAGGTGATTATCCATGGTACACAGCTTGAAAAACAGAGGTGAAACAACACGATAGAAACCGTGATACTAGTAAACGTTTTTGGGAAAAAACTTTATAATTGCGAGGTTGAAACATTCATATTCGCAAATGAATCAATATTTTGCTTTTTCAAAATGGAGATCAATCCAAATTTCTTGTTCTTCTGAACGAGTGTTTGGAGCAATAGGCCTCTGTGCATATCCCAGCTTATAAATTATGCGCGTAAGTTGCTTAGCAATAAAAGAGACGTGACCATAGGGAAGAGGCACTTGCGTCAATACGTAAATACGGTGGAGATTCTGTTTTTTAATATGTGGTTTACATATTTCAATGATATTTTCAACTTGCCTGCCAAATTAATTAAAAATTAATTAGCGGGGGGGGGACGTCTATTAGGCACCCAAGAGTAAGCACCTGTAAGCTTTTACATGAAGACTGATTGAGGCTACTGCACGAGGCTTGGAATTGCTTCATAAAACTTTGACGTAAACGAAACGTGTGCAGTGTTGCAATGGAGCTTCGATAATCGAGAAGGGAAGTCTTTAGAGTGAAACTTAAATTATTTAAACCTCTGTTCATGTATACTTTTTACATTATAAGCGCAAAGTGCAAAAAAACGGAAGTACGTCAATCTACGTACGTACCCATTCTACGTTACACCCCCTTCCCCTGTACGCATTTTCACTGAACCCCTCCCTCTATTTGTGTGCGTAATTCATAGATGGCTCCTAAGTAATTCATAAAGTTTATTTCAGCATTCTTGAAGAGTAGTTATTCCAAATGATTACACGAAGAAAAGTAGATTAATTGAGTTTATTTCAGAGGTTTATTAAGAGGCAATTATTGACCACAAAAATACCTAACGTGCAGTACTCTTCCCTACCTAATTATAGAAGGCTTACAGTAACCTCGAGGGGTTTGGCGATAGTTCTCGATTTTAATTTATAACTGACTCCAAACAACGAGTCTCTTGAGTTCTACAAGAAAAATATTTACTCTTACTTTGTACTCAAGCGAGTTTAAGTCATAAAAATTGTTGTCTTATGATTGAAAAGTGTTACATTTATCAATTTCATTGTATGATTTAGCATGCTTGCCTCGTCTTTATTTCGTGTTTGAGAGAGGGGCTGAGAAGTTATAAGAATACCCAAGAGCAGAATTCTGTGAACACTTTAGTCTCACTGGTTTATGTGTCTTCAGTAATATAGGTGATTCCTTTCGATCTATGGGCTAACTAGAGATGATTGTTGAGTGAAACTGTACACAACGGTAGCATTCTGTCACTCTAAAGCAGTTCCTTGTCTAAAATGTACCTAGATGTAGTTAATTTCCGCTTGATACTCTCGTGTCCGGAATAAACGTCCCGGGACGTTTATTAATTTACAAAAAAATTTGCACCCAAGACATGCTTATTCTAGTCACCCCGTTTATTTATTTTTGAAAGAATGGGTGAAGAAAAGAATAAAAAAAGTGGCAACAGAATGGATCCCTAAAGGGAAGAGGACAGGGAGAGAAAAGTCAAGAGTGACATGGATGCGCACGATGGAAGAAGACTTAGAAAAGGAAGGAAGGCATGGATAGGACATATCTGTAAAATGGGTGAAGAAAAGAATAAAAAAAGTGGCAACAGAATGGATCCCTAAAGGGAAGAGGACAGGGAGAGAATAGTCAAGAGTGACATGGATGCTCACGGTGGAAGAAGACTTAGAAAAGAAAAGACATGTATGCGCACGGTGGAAGAAGACTTAGAGAAGGAAGGAAAGTCATGGATGCGTACGGTGGAAGAAGACTTATAGAAGGAAGGAAAGACATGTATGCGCACGGTGGAAGAAGACTTAGAAAAGGAAGGGAAGACATGGATGCGCACGGTGGAAGAAGACTTTGAGAAGGCAGGAAAGACATGGAAAGATGGAAAGATGGAAATACACTTGCAGAAGACAGGAACCGCTGGCCGAGATTGTAGGCTAAATTTGCAACACCGCATAGAAAGAACTAAGACCAACTTAAGGATCATGGCCATTGCCGTCGTTATTATCTTTACCGTCTTTATAAATATCACCATTGTGGTCATCTCTTTAAAAATGAAAGCATTTCTTTACGTTAATGATTGTTCGTATTAACGGTATACTTGATATGTGATATTTGCCCCTTTTTCAAATATTGTCATAGGTTGTACCGAGACCTTATATAACATTAACAATAAAAGTAAGATATGACCATAAAGTGAGTATCTGACTCCATAAAAATCAGAAATAAAGTACTGAAGTCATAAAAAGCATCTACAAGCAACTCTGTGGAATGCATCCAGCCGTCGGACTGGATCGAAATTTCCTTATTAAGAAGCTGGTCTTAATATGAAGATTTTGAAATTCCCATCTTATTATTAAATGTGTATTATATGTAATTTTGAACTAAAGTGAACTAAAGTTAGTAAGGAATCGTTGTGATTGGATTTAAAATAAAAAAACAAAACATAATAAAATAACCTAAAATATATTATAATTAACTAGGAAATTTACGTACCAAAATATTAAAACATAACATAATAATGTAAATATGCTGGTTAACAAAGACTTAATTTATATATATATATATATATATATATATATATATATACACATATATATGATGCATGGTTTCATATTTATCGGTAAGAGATCTGCCACCGTTCAGAACGGCAAAGAACCGTTTGGTGTGAGGTATCTCAAAATCGTTTTACATACACTCTACGAAGCCCAAATGTAAATTTAAAACCGATTTTACAATATTTATCATTCCTCTGTTCGTCATCTGCGGTTAATTTGCTCTCAACTGATTGTTTCTTTGGCGAATACTGGTAACTAGCGCTATAAACTAACGGCTTGAAAATTTCCTTTTTTGCCGTTCCGCATGTAACGACTATGAACTATTGACTTGAGCGAAAAGGAATACCTCTATGTTCAAAGATTTAACTCTTCTGCTGTTAAACACTAGCATGTAAAAACGTATGAGTGAATAAAGTGCTACGTCAAACGTTAGTGCTTCCATCCGATATTGGTTGTGCCGTACCCTTCAGCTCTCAACGTCCATACCATTGGGCGGTTACTAAATTGAAGTAATACAGCAGATACTGGAGTTTGACTAGAGCAAGTGTTACGACAACGAAGTTTGGAGAAGCCAAGACTAATAGTATTGTACGGGATTGTGAATCTTGAAAGTAAGAGTAGTGTTTGCCCCAACGTCTGCGGATAGTGCAGATACTGGAGTTTGGCTAGAGCAAGTATTACGATAACGAAGTTTGGAGAAGCCAAGACTAATAGTATTGTACGGGATTGTGAATCTTGAAAGTAAGAGTATTGTTTGCCCCAACGTATGCGGATACTGCAGATACTGGAGTTTGACTAGAGCAAGTATTACGCCAACGAAGTTTGGAGAAGCCAAGACTAATAGTATTGTACGGGATTGTGAATCTTGAAAGTAAGAGTAGTGTTTGCCCCAACGTACGCGGATACTGCAGATACTGGAGTTTGACTAGAGCAAGTGTTACGCCAACGAAGTTTGGAGAAGCCAAGACAAATATCATTGCACGGGATTGTGAATCTTGAAAGTAAGAGTAGTGTTTGCCCCAACGTATGCGGGGTTTTTTCGTTTTATTATGTATCCTGTTTTGTAATTTTTTGTAGCGGGAGAAGGGGAACAAGAAAAGAGGGATCCAAACAAAGGGAGTTACGTTGATATGAATTCTATTCTATTCTACAATTTAAAACGTATCTTGACGTAATCTCCCCTGACAATTCAGGGCCTTAAGTGCTCCAATTAAAACACAAACATCGACCAAGTATTTCAGTGATGATTTTTATATCCTTGCCCTGGTGCTTGCATTCGCTTCTGACGCTCTGAATAATACAGGGGGGTCAGTTTTGGTTGTAGCATTGTTGTATTTAGGAGCTTTGCTAAGCATACCACCTTCTCCCATGTGTGAATTATTTTGTGATTTTTCACCAATACCGGAGATTAAGGGAAGGTTGTAGCAAAACAACAAAATTTCCAGCTTGTACTTCATATATGAAAACGTGTAACCATGCCTGCAAGTTAGGACTTTGGCTGCAACGTACCTGCATTTGAATACTGTTAGAAACATTATTATAAAGATTTAAGCCCAGAGCGACTTCATTAATGGTATTGGCGTTGAATGGCTTTTTAATAGCCTGATCAAATCCGAATTTCTACTCGATGCTAGTGTTTGAAAAGAAAAATATTTGGCACAGTTTTAGTAGGTTTGGTCGAAAAATAATCACAACATCAAAAGCTATTTTAAGGTTCAAATAGCTGATTTAACTTAAACGTATGTTAACATAGAACCATGTTACTATGTATTTTGCTATCTGGTACTTTATACATGCAAAATTCTTTGGAACTTTCTAAGTCAAGAAAACTTGCTTTAATTAAAGGCAAAATTTAAAATTGTGCAACGTTTCGCTTCAACCTCATGTTGATCAATCGCCGTCGTGGACAGAGAGGACCCTTCCTAGGAAACTATAGCACCTAAAGCGTAAATTTTATAATTATTTTAGTACTTAATGGTAGTAGTACTTACAGTGTACAAAGGTTCACAACCGGGGGGGGGGGACTTATGGGTGCGACGTTACATGGATTCGTAAGAGAACAAGGCGAAATACGGTCCAGACTACCTCTATTTCAAGGATTGGTACTACTTTTGGCATCAGTGCCACTACGAAATCTTTTAACGTCAGCAAGGCAGTGTGCAGAATTGACACAAAAACCACAATTGCCTGCATATTCACCCTAAAACTCTCCAGCACCAAAAACATGTGAATACAATAAACATATCCGACATAACCAGATGCCATGGGGCTCCACTAGGGACAAGAGCGTAGATTTCATGAGGCATGGATCCCAACAATAAAGAAAGACAACAAGGAACAGAATAGGAGATCAATGTTGGGACGGACGTCCATGGAAACAGCTTACCACCAACATATTAGGATCAAAGATGAACAGTATAGGCATTCTCTGGGTGATAGCACACATTATAGGCATTCTCTGTTTTTTTTGTAGGAAACAAAAGGCAAGCTCCTTGGCAAAGTTGTCGTTACTTTCTCACTGTAAAATATAAAATGGGTAAACTTCCTGGATTAATCTGCATCATTGAAGGACAATATTAGCCAGTTTTGTCACCACGTGATCACATTATATACCATTTGCCAGTTAATTACCTGACTAAACCAAACAAGATATAGAACATGAAAAAAAAATTCGAGTTCTCATCTTTGCACTAGTCCCAGTCCGATAAAAAGCCTCACTAACTACAAAGTATTGATTTTTAAGGAGATGCCGACAGGATCAGAGACACCACTCGAACTCAGTTAACCATTCTCTTTTTTTTGCAATGAGCTATAATTTAAAAGTCTTGGCACTTTATTTATAGTACAAAATTACCTTTATTTATTTACTTATTTATTTATTTATTTATTTTTTA
Organism: Alatinidae sp. Z8VKAUB7J3; assembly: GCA_010016025.2. Lineage (NCBI taxonomy): Eukaryota > Metazoa > Cnidaria > Cubozoa > Carybdeida > Alatinidae > Alatinidae sp. Z8VKAUB7J3. The sequence goes on along the minus strand of JAAAKM020073195.1, from coordinate 120,686,086 downwards.
TTTATTTATTTATTTAATGGTTGCATGCAATTCTCAAAGAGTGTGTGCGCAGGTGTGTGTTTCATGATCGAAACAGCCTATTTCTGTCTAATAGTTCTTCAAAGACGTGAGATTTCTCCATCTCAAAACAAATGACGTCATGTCTTTTCACACGACATTCAGGCATCCAGAGATGATGACTGCTTTTGTACCCCACAATTTTCGAGTATCTAACGCCAGTTAATCTAAGCTAGTGTTTTGACCCGTCAATCTGTGCAGACGATGTAGATGTTTAGCCCCAGTAGTTCCAATATTCTTACCGGAAAATAAAAGATGATGGGTCAAGGTTTCTTTAACATACTTTATGACAGAGGCAGGGTTTCATATGTTTTTGTCTTATTATTCTAGGTGCTGCCCTCAGCTCTCAAGAATGGCCCAAATTTCGAAGATAAATCACTTTGTGACGCGTGGAGCTAAAGTTGGCCTGTTAATGCATCAGATGCGTCGGTTCTGTATGGGGAGAATGATGTCAGATGACAAGAGACAACTTCCGTACGTTATTGTAATTTTTTATTGCATGCGTAGCTATTTTACTCACGGCACGTCCCTGAAACGAAGTATTATTTACATTATTCATTTTTGTCTTTTAACTTAACTTCCGAAAAGTAAAGCCATTGCAAGATAAATCGAAATGTTAAACAGCTTCCTTACCTTTGTGGCAGCACTCTTGTGTACAAATGTTCACCACTGATTCCGTCATTCAACAGAAACCTTTCCATTACAAAATTGCATCAACATCAACTGCGAGGGGAGAGGCATATCTGTTGACTTTTGAGGCTATGTATATAAGGGAGCTGGAGCCTGGAATAAATGCCAAGGATGAATATCGCAGTAGAACACTATCTATCAAGATTTAGTTGTGGTTACCTTGTAGTCACTTAGTACTTTTGCAGTTATGTAACTATTAAGTTGTATTTTGGTTGTTTCAGGTAATTTTCGTCTGATGATGTGTGAAATACACGGAAATATTTACAAATGATGAATTGTTGGTTTTCGATTTCTATACATTAAAAAATCATCATGATCTAATATATCCTTTAGATATTATTAAGCAATCTCCTGAGGCATTAAAATTTCATTGAAAACAAGATATGTCATCAGCCAGGGAAGTGAAATGATGAGTGGGTACCAATGCAAATATACGGATGTGTGGCATGACGTCACCGAGAACCCTTCTCTTTCACAACAACAACCCTTTCTCTTTAACTAATGAACAGTATAGATCAGTGCTTCTCAACCTTTATTTTTGCTCCCTTGATTGATACACTTAATGACCGCTTTAAGAACAGTATCTAATTCTAGGGAAAGGTTTTTGGCCACTAGATTTTCGCTGTGAATGACACTATGTACTGTTATGTACTGTACATTTGGATTATCATTTTTTTTCATGAGCTTTAGTACTCCTTGTCGTCTACCCATCATTGCTGGTGCCCCGTCAGCTGCACATGATACTACGTTCAACACCGGTATGCCATTCTCTGTCATGTATTGTTTGTATATTCTGCAAATGTCTGCAGCAGTAGTTGTAGTTTTTAACACTTTGCAAAACAACATCTCCTCCTTAAATTCCCCATCGTCTATGTATCGTACATAAGCAAGTAGCAGGGCTTCGCTTTGTGAGAAGATTTACATTCACACAAAGATGGCATCGCGTGGCTGTACGACCGAAGCGGACAATTTCTGTTATATTTGTGGTGAGTTAACAGTGAAAAAAATACAGAAGACCACTCAAAGATCGCGCCAAAGCTCTGTACCTTGCCTACTTCGACTGCAAGCTGGGCGAGTAAGACAAAAGTTTGGCACCTCATGGTTGCTGTCTGCAATGCTCGACAGGACTGTCAAATTGGTACAGCAAAGGTGATTCAGGTTTGAAATTCGGAGTGCCAATGGTGTGGCAGGAGCAGCAGGATCACGGAAATGACTCCTATTTCTGTTTAACCAAAGCCGACTTTACGAAGACCCTAGTTTAACGAAGGTTAAAGGATTCACCACTAGGAACAAATCCTCCATCAAATATCCACCTAATCTCAAATCTGCAATTCGGCCTGTGACACATTCTGAGGACATTCCTGTGCCAACACCGCCTACTGCATTGCCAGAAGTCGATTTAGAGTCAGATCCAGTGGAAACTAGCAGCGATGATACCGATTTTGAGCCAATGGAGGATGTTGCGGCACCGCACCTGATCAATCAAGCTGAGCTCAACGACTTGATGCGTAATCTTACACTCACCAAGTTGGAATTCCTTTATGACTCCACAGAATGGCGACTCTTCATCGATGCCTCTAAATACAGTGTAAAAGCGGTTCTGCTTCATAATGGGAACAAGTATCCATCAGTTCCAGTTGCACATTCAGTAACACTCCGTGAGACTTATGGTAATCTAAAATTCATTCTGAACAGTATCAAATGTCGTCAACACAAATGGACAATTTACGGAGACCTGAAAGTAATCGCAATTTTAGCTGGGCTACAGGGTGGTTACATCAAATACTGTTGTTTCCTGTGCCTATGGGACAGTCAACGTCATAGAGAGCATTACCAATGAAAGGATTGGCCACTTCGTGATAAAGATATCCCTGCTGTGAGTAATGTGCAGCATGCAGCCCTTGTGGAGAAAAACAGTGTTCTTCTACCACCGCTGCTCATCAAGTTGGGACTCATCAGACAATTTATAAAAGCTATGGATAGAACGGAACCAGCCATTGAATACCTAAAGAAAAAGTTTCCAGCAGTGAGTGATGCGAAAAAGAGTACTACTACTACTTAAAAACTACTATTGTATACGCTCTTTTGATATGAACATAAATAGCTGAATCCAACTACAGAACTGTTTGTATAGAGTTGAAGACAGTTAAAACTTAAAGCTTAATAAAAAAAATGTAGACGCACTCTTCAAGTAACTATGGATGAAATTTGTATAGGTTACGTGGTTGATGTGTTGTGCGTAACATATAGGACTTCAATACGCAATGGTAGCGGCAAGACTGTTATATCCGCGGCAATGAAACTAGCGTATACGACTAAAATCATTACCAACAGCTTTGTTGAAGTCGAAGTGAAAGTGTGTATTGATAAATTTACAGATGCAATATGTATATATGTGGACATGAGTTCGGATTACATAGTGGCTAAAAATAGATAGAGAGGAGGAAATCCTTATCGTGCAATCATTACATCATATTGCTATGGATGATGTAAGATTCACGACATATGTACCTCCCCTGCTACATGACAAGGTGTACTGAAATACATTTTTAACAAACGTTGCTTGCGAGGGAATCCCAAATTGATAAGATGTTGTTAGCTTTATCTTTGTTACACTGCATCCTACCCACCGTGCACACATACTTTAAAATGTACGATTTTAATCCATGTAAAGCCAAAAAGCCAAAAATGGTAATATTTTATAATTATTGTCTGAACTACGGACAACTGTTAATCAATCGTGTTTTTAATGTCTCCTTTCCATACCTTATTCCTTTCAAATTTCGCCTCCCTTTAATTTTCACCCCAAGGGGGGGGGGCGAAAATTAAAGGGAGCGAATTGGAGGGTCAGCAGGAGGGGGGCGAAAATTAAAGGGAGTAAAAATCAATTTTTAAAGTTCAGGAGGGGACCAAAATTAAATGCAGTCGCGTAGGTAGAGACATAGATACATTAGCATTGTGAAGAAAGTAGGCATGTCTACTTCAATACCACAGATAATAAAATTATATAGGAGGCTGCTAGTTTTTTCAATGGGTGCTATTGTTTACACCGTCATCTAAGCCGGAATTTTTTCTGCCGTGGAAAAAAGGGCCGCGGTAATTTCCGGGGTGCCTTGCCTTCACCGCGGCGTTTGATGTCTATTTGCGGGGGCTGCAGTATGGGCAGGTTTGCAGGGATATGCGGAGTCTGAATAAACGGGGGGCGATCATTACCGTCTAAAGTTAATAAACGGGGGGTCTGAAATATAGTCTCAATTTCGTGAAAGTTTTAAATTACGATGACATACAAAATTCGTACTAATCGACTAATTAGCAACTGTTTTAAGGTCAAATGTGGCATGGTTAGTTATTCAAGTGTTTTCAGACATCATTTTTATTTTGAGTACTGGGAAAATTCCTTGAAATTAATAAACGGGGAGTCCTAATAAGAAGGGGGGTTATAAATTTCACAAAATTAATAAGCGCGGGGGTGGTACGATTATTTGGCACTCGAGAGTAAGCAGATAGACTGGTCTCAAACTGCAAGGAAGCCGGATGTTGATGGCCAAACCGATGGATTCATCATCATCATCATCATCGTCATCGTCATCATCTTACGGCCGCTGCCGAGGTGGAATTCCATTATACCCTCTCTGTCATAGCTGTTAAAAGGTTTTCCTTGGCAATGGCAGTGTCCATTCATATTATATCAGAAAAGGTGTGTTTCCGAGTCAAGTAACGGGAAAGCATTGCACATCGATTGCCTGATGTCAAAATATTTTGGTTTCGATGGTTCGTGGCAAATAGCCATTTTCCATGCCATTCCCTTCAATTTTTGCCCAATTGGGCTGATTTAAAAACAGACCTATGTGGCTGGTTGTAGCTTTAGGATTTTAAGAGCGCTTTGCTTACTTGTAAGAAAGTAAGTAAGAAAGGATGAAGATTAACAAGGCCAATTAGGAAGCCCAGGACTGCTGCATACTCTCACCCACTAGCAGCAAGTGTGCATGAATAATGTTGTAAATGCATTGTGATCACTGGGCAGAACATTTTTTTGTTGGAAAGTATTTTATGCCCAGTTATTGAAATATTTAATGCGTCTTGAGGTCATTGTACTCTGGTGACGTTTTGTGGGACGTTTTAAGCATAGTTGGACTGGTACCTTTTAATGATCTGTAATCGAGTGCTTACACTTTGGGTGCTCCAATCACATGCTGAGTAATTAGAGAAGTGGATTAGATAATTGTTCAACGAGGTTCCACAAGAAGGCGTTTAGCTCTGTAACCTTCTTTCCATGTAGGTTTGGTTCGTAATCACTAGAAGATATATCCATAAAGAAAATTCATCTTTGTGCTGGAGGAACCGTTTAAGTTCACGTAACCGAAGGAAACACCGCTCACCATTGACAAGCTTCCTCTTTTGTACTCTGTCTTCATCATTAGTTCATCTATAATAGGTTATCTACGAAAAGACTCTTTTTTTACGTCCTTTAGTTTTTCATTCTATCAGTCCATTGGCTATCGCTTCGTTGTGACGTAGCCATTTATTACTTTATTTAGATGTCTTAATTGTTAGGCGGTGTGTCCTTCAGCTGATTTTTAAGAAGCCATCGATATAGTTAACGTGTAACGCATATTTATAAAACAATTTGAGGTGAAAGTGACGGAATTATATTGCAGTGTTTGATCTATGTTGAATATATTAGATTGGGCAACAAGTTTAATACTAAAGAGAATTATTAGAAGTTTTGCAATAATTTTTATCTCAATATTTCGTATCTTCACTAGATACATAATCATGAGAGATCATCTCTCATGATTATGTATATTAGTGAAGATACGAAATATTGAAATAAAGACGATTGCAAAACATCTTGTAATTCTCTTTAGTGTTTGGTTTGATGTCCAAATGCTCTTCTCCCTCCCCCTTCTAGTGTAATAGGGAAGAATATAAGTATCATCCATTAACAGAAATGAGTGTGGTTAAGGCTGTTATTATAAATACGTCAATAGCATGTAGTGTCAGTTAACTAAAGTGTTAATACTTGTAAATCCCGGATTCGTTATAGGAAGTTCTCACCACAAAAGAGATGGAGCTGATTTCGAAAGCGACCTTGTTATAGAAGCCCTAAAAGCTGGTCAGTGGACTGTCCTTGGATATTGCTATCAGACGATGACGACATCACTGCCAGTTTTAATGGCAGATGCTGGTCCATTTTCCATACAAATGAACATCACAGATTTGCTGAGAGAAATAGTTTACATTTTAGAAATGTCTGATTTAATCTCACTATGGAGCAGAGACAGCAAGGAAAGGAAACCAGTGAGAAAATAATTTTCAAAATTATGCGTCAGTTTTCATGTTCTGGAGCCGTTGTAGTCGAGTCTTTATGGTCATCACACCCCTAACCGGAAGCTTTTACTTTACCTTCCTGATCTGGTTGCAAGAGCAGTTTTCTCAGACTTCCCTTTAAGTGTAACATATAAAGCATATTAAAGATATTTTTGAACATGTAAGACGATATATTAAATAACCAAGCTTTCGATGTATTATCACATTATCCTCAGGGTATAGGAAACTGGACAGTGTATATGGTATCTAAGGACCAAGTGGCCTAAACAATCAATAAACATAATAACAATGAAAAAATAAATGAGCCTCTAATGCTAAAGTATGTTATATCAACCTATACAAGGCCCACTAAAGAAAAGAACGCTAGTTAATGAATCGAAATTCACTTGCTAAACCAGGATGGTATTCATGAATGAATGCAAGCATCCTAGCCACGTGCAGTGCAATTTGACATTATCAAACCCTGAATGTTCCAAAGGTTTGGCCGTCGGACGACAAGTACCGTATTTCCTCTTATAAGCGCCGCCCTCTAATAAGCGCCACACCTTGAAGTAAAATTATTTTATTAGCACCGCCCTCTAATTAGCGCCTCTCCTTGAACAAGCGATGCACCTAAAAAAGTGGCGCTAATTAGAAAAAGGCAAAAAATCATACAGAAAGGTAATTACACAATAAAATACTTCTAGAAGCTTTTGAATTACTTTTTATCTTTCATAAACCAGACAAATTTCGTAATTTTTGCGAACTCAAGCTCATAATCATGTTGAATTTTTTATGAGCAACGCCCTCTAATTAGCGCCTCACATTGTAGGTGAATTTCTAAATAAGTGCCCGGGGCGCTAATAAGAGGAAGTACGATAAGTAATATTACATGACCTGATTGACAGCTTTGTCTCTAACAAGCATCCGTGATACTTCCGTGTGCAAGTTGAAACTGCCACAAAGTTATGGTTCGGACGCATTCTAGCTATCCATCAACCAATGAAAGCAAAGCATTGTTGCGTCAGTATTGCTTTGGTTCCTTTGTTCTACTTGAGCAGATAAAACTTTTCTGGCTGCAACAGAATGACAGTGGACATCACAAAGTGCCCCAAGTGATATAAGTGTAATATGAACGTCGGTAAAATGTGGAGTGGCGGGGGAGGGGGTACAGGGGGAGGAGAGGACCTGTAAAGTAAAGTGGGTTATTGTCTCTACTTTAACAAATATAAAAAGATTAAAACGATCTCACCGATCCGCTTGATCTCTAGTATCGCCAAGGATGTACTGTTTTCTAACATTCACTCTCACTCTCATCAACACTCTCACCCTTTTTCTGAATCCGATTTTACATTCTTAACATGTGTCTCTTCTTAGTTCACTTCCTTATCAAAGAAAGCCTTCTCCTTGCCAAACTTAGACCACATTTGAATGGAACAAATGTCTCAATACCCTGTTCACTTCTCTAATTTCAGCTTTGAGGCTCATGTATATTTTCCTTGTTATTTAGTAAATTGTTTGGTCAGACCACTAGGTCCTTAAATATTGTATACACTGTCAATTTTTTTGTACTCTGAGGATGATGTGATGATACATCTAAAGCTTGGTTATTTAATATATTGGCTATAAAATTTGTATGCATGAGGCTCTGTTTAAGGTTTGGTGTTTAAGTGTTGAAGGTACAACCATTCCAAGCTAATTTGTAGATGTATACTCTTTGTGTGCTCAAGTCAAAACTGCCAGCTTTAAAACATTTATTTCACTTAGTCACAAAATGGACATAAGCTTACAAAAACGATGAACAGGAAGAGCTTTTTCCCATTTAAATACACATTTGAATTTTGTTTACCTTTTAACCAATAAAATTCCATCCAATGAAAACACTGAAACAAATTACCTTCTTGTCCACACAAACTGTTTGGTTCAGGAACTCAAAAATTAAATGCCTAAACTTTTTACAGGTGCTTCCATTATGGGTAACAAGCTTAGGAAAACTGTGATGTTTTAGTGAGCTTTGATATAAAATGCTGCACCATTCTTAGTGAGATATGAGTTTTTCTTGAACTTTCTTTTTTTAATCTTGAGTTCAATATGTTATGCCAACCCTAAAACAACTTTTTCTAGCAAGCCTGTTAAGAAGACAGATATCTTCAACTGCATAATTTCAGATACCATTTTAAGTGCAAGAGTTGTTGTAGTAACCAGAAACATGATATATATATATAGTAGTATTTGATGTATGTTTAAAAATAAGGAATGTCTGTGCAGTTAACTAAATTATATTTTTTTACAGTGCCACATTTTATTACTATTTATTGCATTTTGGATTCCAGCCTTCATCAGTGCCAGAGGTATACATGTTCTTAGCAGGCACATTGCAATTTTATGTCATTCTCAAAGAGTGGAGTGTTACAACAATAGCTTAAGAATTGATTACAAACTGTTGATATATAACAAATATCACACTGTTGATAATGTGTCAAGCAAAGAGATCAAAGATCGAACCATCATTGGGTATTTTATCATTTAAAAAAGAACGAAATTCGACGATAACCTGTAGTGATACCTATGCAACTACTTAAGCAACTCCAGGCCTGAAATTGAAAAATTGCTAAGCAACTCGAGGCCTGACCCTGAAAATGGAGTTGCTTATTAAAAAAAAGTGTAGTAGTTTACGAATTCACATGACACTGTGCGAGCGATTATATAGGTTTTACAATGCAGAGTTACAGGACAGAATCTCGCAACATCTGTCGGGTTTCATTCGAAAAATTTTTGCCTAATCGTCTTGGCAAAACCATGTCAACAGATTCCAAAACATGCTCGTCAATAGGACTGCATTTACTTGTAAACCCATCCTGTGCAGACAACTACAAAGAGGATTCATTTATTCTATCAGTTTATTCTGCCCGTTTCATCTTGCAGCATTAGAAGCCGCATTTATCATAACAAAGAAGGCGGTGATCTATTGGCAAAAAGAATTTCTTGGCAATTTACGCGGTTTTTTCTATAGCACAAATGGCAGAAATGGTGTCGCTCTCGCGACTGTTATTTTCTATGACTTTCTTTGGTCTTCTCGTTTCCTATAAATTCATCGCAAAAAGCTTTCTTACTTTACTCCATGCGGTTGCTGTGATCAGTGTATAGCGAGAAAGTTTAGCAAAATGAATCCGTTACTTAACGCAATATTCAACTTTTGTATCACTGGCCAACTTTTTGCTTTTGTGGTGGCTTTAACAAGAAGATTATCCACTTTTTCACAACTGTTGCAACTCTATTTCTAAATGAAACTCATGTCAACTTTGGAATTAGTCATTTAAAAAGTTGTTGAGGAAGAAATTTTATGAAAATTATAGGAATCTAACAATGTTTTCATCACTTTATATACCAATTTCTGGCTGATTATTATCTTTTCTTTGCCGTTTCATCATATTACCAATGTTTTGCTTGTATTTCATGAAGACGAACTTTAAATTTCCCAGGCGAAGTGAAGGCTGCATCTGATTGCAACTGCTTTCAATTTCGTTATCTCATTTTTAGGTTCCTGTGGTAAACCAATGGCTAAACAGACAGGTGAGCAGAGAGTTATATAATGCTGCTTATTGAATCTGAGTTCACGACATAAGGTTCTTTGACACTTAAAACAATTTATGCAAACAGGATGGACTATTTAAATCTTCTGTAAAAGATTTTTGCCTAGAAACAGAGAGTATTCCGCCACAGGAAACAACCCTTGATGACACTTCATTGGGCATCATATGGCATCTTTTGGTACAAGTGGCATGAAACATGGTCTTTGCGTAAATGTTTGTCAGTACAGCATTGAGGTCAGTATAACGTGATAACGAGGCCGGAGGATTGATAAGAGTGCTATTGAGGAATCTTGATTATGAGAACGCTACTCCCGTGTTTAAGAAATCGGCAGGTCTACATCATGTAACGTTTGGAAACACTTCTTTTTGAAAAGATACTAGAGAATATTTCTAAAATTATAGAATAGATGGAGAATATTCTATTTCTCTCATGTATCTTTATAACTGACGTGTCAAATCTACTTTTCTTGATGATACTTCTTTTTCTTACCAAAAGATGCAGTCCTTAGCAAGCTTTAATTATAATATGTTCTCAGAACTAAGGCGTCTTAAATCGTAAATGTTGTAAATGACAAGCTTATTTCGATACCGTCTTATCAAGTCAAAAACAGTCGTGCGTGAGACAAAATGTGACTGCCTCTTGTCCATTTCCATATACGTTCGAGCTTGAAATATACGCTAATACGATTCGTTTAAGTACGTTTTTGAACATTAAGAAATTTGGTCCCTGTTCAATGAGCAAACAGTGATGGTACAGACTTTGCTTTCAGCCGCCTTGCTTATTCAGTTCAATCTTTTTTTTGAGTTGTTGCTGATGAGTACGTTTTCTCACCATCGAAGTTTTTGCAGTAAACAATACAGAAGGAATTTTCAATTTTATATTCCTGTCCGGAATTAAGGCGGTTTATTGATCAAACTCGCAAGATCTAACACTAGTGGTTGCTTTCCTGTATTTAAACAGTGTGAAGTAAAGCAATAAAATGCGATTTGTTGGCCCTTATCCTTCATTGTAGTTGAGTTTCAGTGACACAAAAGTATTGATGCTCTTGCTTGGAAGTTAGGCTTGAACAGTTGAAAGTCACACGACCATACATACTACTAGATGTTGGAGGCCGCATTTCCATGCCGATTCCGTTGGGACATAAGCCGAAAGCAGCTACTGGTGGCGCTTCCTAAACCGAAAAAGCTAGCTATCAGCACCATTAGCCAAAACTTTGCACAAGAAAAAATGAGGCGTAAATAAGCGCATAATAAAAAATTTTCCTTGACACGACGGTCAAAAACGAGTTTGTAGCTATGGTCAATCATAAAGGGCTTACATTAATCCTTCAGGCCTACCAGGACCAATTAAATAGTCAATCGAATGGTAACATTATAATAACCTGTGCTCGTAAATTTTAAACCTCTATGTTCGTTAAAAGATTTTTACTCTCACAATCTACGTAAGAGCGTAGCAATGTTAGCCCTTCAACTTTAGATTTGTCCTCCACTGCAAATTTGACGTTTTCAAACAATAACGCCGTCTTAATGAGCCTAACACTATTGTACTGTCGCGTGCGAGATTCTCCGTGAAAAAACAGAACTCGCCGTTACCGTGGGACCTAACCACCTGTTCTGCCTATTGCCAAGGTAAACTTCGCTAAGATGCACGAAAAACCTTGGAAACTTTAAGCCAGCAAGTGAAAATGTCAGTAAATCGAGATGGAGCTGGCTTCTTCAAAAAGTAGTCCTACAAGTCAAACTCATACAGTTTACAACATGCCAAGATTTTCAAGTTAAATGTTGGACTATTAATGACTCAATAAAATCGACCTTATTTCTGTTCACTTTAGATAGTTAGGCAAGCGTTTTGCAGGCAATATCTTGCAAGATTAGGTATAAGAAGGCAACGTACCTTAAAATTCAGAAACTGATAGTCTTGTCCGTGCTCTTGCAGGCTCCATTCCACTAGTCGGCTTCAGATTCTTTTCGATATCGCTGTATCGTCTCTTTTTCTTTTGCTTCATAAATTCTACGAAAGCAGGGGAAAAAAGGTGAAAGGCCTTAAAATAAACTATCTTCATTCGGTTTGGGTTATGAAATAAATAGAAAAACAAACGTAAGTGTCTCGTGAAAATAAATACAAACTATGAAGGGAACTTGACTTCTACAAAACAAGTCGGTCAAGAAAACACCCTACAAAATTTAAGAAATCAGCTGTTTCTACTGAGCTTCGTACAACAGCTCCTTTGAGCATAAAACCTTCCTACTACTACTACTACTGCTACTACTACTACTACTACTACTACTACTGCTACTACTACTACTACTGCTACTACTACTGCTACTGCTACTGCTACTACTACTACTACTACTACTACTACTACTACTACTACCATAATTACTACTACTACTACTACTATTACTACTACTACTACTACTACTACTACTGCTGCTATTGCTACTGCTACTGCTACTGCTACTACTACTACTACTACTACTACTACTACTACTACTACTATCACTACCTCTTCTGCTGCTACTACTACTACTATTGCTACTTCTACTACTACTACTACTACTACTACTACTACTACTACTACCATAATTACTACTACTACCATAATTACTACTACTACTACTACTACTACTACTGCTACTACTTCTTCTCCAAAAGTCCTTCGTTGTTTTCACTACTGTCACAGTTAATACTACTACAGCTATAGTTGCAACAATTATGACATAGCAATTCCCACCATCACAATTTCACCACTACTATTATTAAAGCAAAGCCTACTAATGCAACTACTGCACTTTTAGTTACTTTATTGTTGTTATTATTAGTTGTGTTGCCCCTTGTTTACTTCTCGCTCCCTAGATTACTGCTTCTAATTCTATGGAAGAAGATCGTACTTTACTTCAGCGTTTTCTGCTCTTGTATAGATGACTTGCAAATGGTCAGAAAATTTGCGATTCTTCACAACTAACAAAGCATTTTAGGCACAAAACTAATTTAATGCTTCAATATCTCTACAAAAATATTCACTAAATTCTATCAGAGGTAAGATTGAAACAGGATCAGCAAGAATTTTAAAATCGATGTAATATTAGGATACAGAAAGCAATAAAACTGTGAAACGGCAGCTTTACAACCCTTTCAGAACTGGTCTTTACTGGCGGGGTTACTAAATTTGACAAAGAGTAAATTACATATTTTTTATACTATATACTTGTAGAGTGATTGCTTCTTAAATAACTGTAATTTACTGTTTCAAGTAAAAACAAATTATCATCAATGGATGTATGTATATATAAATACATATATAAAAACGTTAAAAACAGGTTCTTGCTCAAGGCCTTGAGCAAGAACCTGTTTTTAACGTTTTATATTTCTCTTTTAACATTGTCACTGGAATTATCTTTTGGTGACGATCAATCTCGCTGTGAATCTGCTGCTCCTAAGGAAAGAAAGCAGTGCAAACCTAACAGGGCTTACGTTTTGAATGAGCCAGCTAATGGTAACGGAGTGCGTATGCGTTTCTTAGTGTCAGCGGATGGCACTGTTTACATCAAGAGAAATCCCTTGGAAGCCAGAGATGGACACGCGTCCAATGCTGCATCTGCTGGTCATAAACGTAAGTGATGTTCACATTGTACGAGTATTCCTTTTATCTTCAAATCGCTCGGCAATATAATATGATCATCCAGCGGTAAACTACGTTAATGTTTAAAGATAATTATCGTCCACTTTCTCCACCTGCGACAGATTGTCCAGCAACATGTCAGGTCTGTCTTCATATTTCACGACCTCCGACTGCAGCATTTTTCATTTATAGGCTGGGGTCGGCCCAATAGCACGCATTGCCCTGCTATGTGTTGGAAACCTCTACGCTTCTTCTTACACACCACTCCTCCTCAATCTCATTGTAGCTCCTTTGGTGCAGCCGTAGGGCCGTGTCATCTCATTAGGCTTAGAAAATTTGATCATCTCAGTTGCAGTACCGGCCTATAGCTCTGTAAGTGTCAGGTTAGGCCATGCCCCCCACCCCCCTCTTGAGAGATCAATTAATTTATTAATGAACCTAATCTCCAACACTGCTCTTGCCTTGGGAGATACCTTTATAGACTTTGACCAAACCTGATCGCTCTGTCTAGTAAACATGAATGTCCTCTTTCCAAACTGAATCCCAAGTATTATTACCATACTCATCTATCATTTACTTGTACACTGCTGGAAGCTGATACCTACCCCTACCCATGGCTGAGCTTGTGTAAGGCAGTCTGCTGTAAACAGCTCCATTGAGTCCTTGCTTAAACCAATGCTAGTCTTGGTCGGTGATTCTAACTTTCTTCTAGTCCATAGATTGATTGGTGTGGTAAGAGTGTCTAACAACTGGGGAGTTCAGTCTACTGTATCCTTTAAAAGGGTTGTTTAATTGCTAGCCAAAGTTGCCATACTAAACAATATGTTCTAAACACTATTTTCCTTATAGAGCACTTCATGCTTGTAAATCTAAATCTCAAAATGCTCGATAAAATATGACGGCGGCCCGAGATGAAATTTCACCTCGAGCTGAGATTTCATCTCGAGCCGAGATTTCGTCTCGAGCTCATGTAAATAGGGCCTTTGTTCCTTATATTTTTATGCCTTCGTTTTTTAATAACAATAACATGTTGACATTCGGATACTGTTAATATTTGATGACATTCGTGGGTGTCCTTTACTATGCTGTAAACCTTTGCCAGTACAAGTGAATTGCTTTCACCACAAACTGTTTACGAAATATACTGGGGTGCATACATAGTGATAGATGTTTTGACGATTAAGAAATGCAACGATACAGACAGAGAAAATGTAACTTCTTCCTTAACGTGGTAAAGATATAAAGAATGGATTCAAAAGAATCGGCTGGATCTCGTTCGCAAGAAAGAAGAAGGAGAAGATAATGTGACTAAGAAACTACCGCTCCGGGGGCAAAAAGGTATATGCCGAAGTTGTTATACGTTGTTATGATATCTGACGAAAATGTTGGTAATAAAATACTTCTGTAGCAAATGACACTATTGTTAAATCCAATTATTGTTATCTGGTAGACCTTATGAGTAACTGAAGCACTTATGACTTTAATTTTGGCTTCCTGGTGATAGAGTTGAACTTGTGTGCTATATTGTACCCAGTCGCCTTGTTCTTTGAAGTATGTTATATGAGAGTTAGCACCGTGTTCATGCAGATTAAATTAGATTGTATTTCAGCGAGAAGGGGATTGAAAATTGGTATTTACTTTGTGTAATAGTTAACAGGTCATGGTCTTTATGAGAGTGTTAGCAGTTTCGTGTACTTCCACAAAAGAATTCCTCTTAAAGCGTTCCTCTTGCCTTCTGTTGTTTAACGCATTAAAATCGGTATGTGAAACAAGATTTGTCAACAGTTATTATTTTTGTATAGCCTCAGTGGACCCACATTAGTCTATCTTACACCTACAATCATTTACGTGTAACTGGGACAAGTTTACAAAAATGCCACACGTTGGTTACTCTAAGGGCAGGCCTTTGTCTGTAGACACTAGCAAATACTCTGCATAGTATGATATCGCTCTATATTTCTACGTCAATTTTCCATACGTCAATCTATTACTAGAGTGCCTCCGTGGCTGTTTTCTTCTTATTCTAGGTTCGTCGTTATACACTACTACACCGTTTAACCTCATTACCATTATGACATGTAATCTTAATAAAACTTTCTCCGGCTGTTTTATCCAGTAGGATGCCGACTCCACTTTGACTATCCTTACTTCTGCTATGTATACATCTTCTATAGTCCGTCCAGAAATCTCTCTCGCTTTTCCATCTTGTCTAGAATATACCCTAAAATGTTTAATTCCGATCTGAACATTTTACGTTTAATGTTCTTACAGTACCTCTGCAAAGAATTGTTTACTTTCCATGTTCCTTTTTTCTTCACTTTCTAAAATTCTTTGTTTTCTGCAAAGATTTCGCTTGATAACAACCCGAGAATCCTTGCGACTCCTCCTGACAAGCACGACACTTTGGTTCAAACTTCCGTTTATGCCACTTCTATTGTAGTTTATCCGATTCATGATTGCCCCGGGTGAAACTTGATTAAGAGTAGATTCCCTTTTACTTTCCCCCAAGGTGCTTTTATTGAGACACCATCTCTAGCTAGATGGCAGTTGGTCCTCCGAGGAACATACCCACCCATTGGCAGGTATTATTCATGATCCTGCTTTGTTACTAGCAGCCCTCCTTGTCCACACCGGCGCCGGATGCGGTAATCAAGTTATTTCCCAAACGCCCAAACAAGATACAGATAGTACTGGATTACATGGTACTGTTACCAGGTGTAACCCAGGTGTAACCCCTGACCTGATAACCGTACCCTCTTAATACCCCCCTCTTGGCCTCGATTCCTCCCACATGTTAGATGGAAAAAAATTACACCAAATTGAAGAGCTTTGATTTATTGATACAAAACAACTACAACTAACTGAAATTTAAGGGACCAGCCCTTAGTCATGCCGGCTTAAAGACCCCTTGATGTCTTCAATTGCCCCTATAATCACACGAACAAATTTACTCTGATACAAAGAGCTGTAACTCGTCTTTCAAAAATAGTAGAGCTGACTAAGGTATAGGGTGTAACTCTTGGTCAGAACCTATTTAAAGATAGCTCCCTTATACGACAGTCAACTTTGAAATGAATGAAGCGTGGTAGTAGACCAGCTTTATCATCCCCATTTAGTTCTGTTTATTAGTCTTTTCCAATGCTTATGAGAAACATTGAAAAGCGGTGAAATGGATTTTGAAAATATTGGGGGAGGGCTGAAGCCCTCCGCTACTGCGGGGTGATCCCGAGAAGCTCTATAGCCTCCTCAGCTTTTTATTAAAATCATTCTCAAGAATTTTAATTCAAGGTTGTATTGCTTTTGGCTTTAATCAATCAAAAAATGGACTATGAATATGTACACTTCTCCTCTACAATTGAGATTTCTCGACCTAAAGGAACATTCACAACCTAAAGCGCAATAAAACCCAATACTGAGTAATAACAAAAGCATTCAAGACAAAAACCACCAATTTGGCTAAATAATAAATCAAGGGTAGCTGGGGCGTCCAAGTGCAACGGCTCTTAATGTAGGCTATCGGGTAGAGAAGGAAGCCATGGGCAGGCTCAACCATCCAGTCGGACCGCCTCTCGCTGATCATGGAAAAAATCTGTCCTCAGTGAGAATAGATATTACATCCATTCCTTGCCTAAAGGCCGAGAAGCCTGTAAATGTATAGGCCCAAGTCATTTCTGGTGCTAAAGATCCAACATTTTGATACAGTCAGGTTTATTTCACTTATCTGCTTTTGATACACGACTCCTTTAACACTGATAATGAAGTATCTGTGTGCTTCAAAATACACATCATATAAACTTTACTAAGATTACTATTGTAGGAACAAACGCGTCACCTAGAAAAATAAGGCAAGAGTGCTGTTAGCCCCCTCAATGGAATCCCAGGGTAAAACCTTGATCAGTCAACTCAGACTTGAACGAATTTGGACCGGTTTACAACAAGTGCATTTTGCCACAAAATGTGAAACATCCACAGATTCAAGAATAATATTTTTATCATTAGAGTGCCTAAACTCTGCAACCCTAGCTTGATCCTGTCTCAACATTTCGCAAAATAATGTTCCGTCCCATCGACTGTTAGTAATGCTTCTTATGCCGATGGAAAATTACTTAAAAACCTGTGAAGTTTAAGCCTCCAGAGTTTTACTCAGTGAAGAGACACGCCTTTCATTTCACAGTCCCGTGTATCAGCGATTCTAAAATGCTTTTGCACATGTCAATATTAACGAAAACGCTATTGATACGGTGCCTTCGGATTTGAACTCATGATAGTATTACATGGTCACAATAAGCAGTGACTGTATTCTGAGGTAATTACGTTGAAATTTAGCCTTATTTTGTGGGTATATTTCTGTTTAATTTTTACAGAAATTCTTAATCTCATTTAATAAACGATTTTAAAATGAGCAGGGATAATCAATAAAAAGATATTCTTAACTGTTTTCATAAAAATCATAAAAGTTAGAAATTGCTTAATTCCTACTCAACAGAAATGATTTTGTGCACTAGCAAGCCGCAGTGGTGTAATAGATAGATCGCTGGTTTCGACTTCTTGGAAGTGAGGATTCGAATCTTGCAGGGTGCTATAGTTTTTGGTATTACAACGCCACAATTATATGTAATTTATTTTGTTGTCCTGGTCATTTGTGTGGTTTCTTATTACACCATTCTTATCTCCTGCAAAAAAAATTGCTATCGAAATTGATTCAACTAGGGAAAGGTTTCTCTCATTTCTCTCATTTCCCTTCGTCAAGTCTACAAATACACTACAAATGTAAAACAGATAATGCTTTATACATGTAGGAGTAAAAACATATAATGTATTACAATTTTTCTAGTTATCTTTGTAAATCCATCCGCTGATACGAGAATATTTTACACCTTTTACAATCATGAGCGTTTGACCTTAAGCAGACCTCTTCCTAAGCTTAAACATATGCCGTGAGAAACTTTATCTCCTGTATTACTGAAAACAAAGATAACGGCATCTTTCTAGACTCGAGCTTTTTAGTATTTGTCTGTCTTGTGTTTTTTTTCTAGGCCATAGTTGCATCATGTATTTCCTTTGTCGTCGTTCTCGTTATCAGATTGTAAATTTATTTTAAATCTTGATCTCTCTATCATTTTGCTAATGTCCTCCCTGTGGCAGCTTTGTCATTTTTGTTGACTTCCAGAGTGTAGGTAGATCGACTCTTGTTATAACGGCCGGTCCTTTGTATGGTCCTATCGCTACACCCTTTTGGTCAATCTCAGTATAGCCGGTGACGTGCACACCCCCGGGTATTCTCATGGAGTAAACCTTCCCCTGAAAATTCAAGCCACCGTGATCACTTAGCTGGTTAGATGAAATTCCAGTCACCATGCAATGCCCTCCAAGCTTTACTGCATCACATATTTCTAAGTCTTCTTTTGCATTACCTGTCAACAAAAGAAGTGTTTGGATTAACAGCCTTTAAACCTGGACCCTAACCAAAAAGGAAGAGAGCAAGCTGCTGGCATTCGAAATGCAGTGTTTAAGATCTTTGATAGGTGTTACAAGACTCAACAAAATACGAAATGTTAACATTCGTTCAGCCACAGGAATTGTTAAGACAATCCTAGAAGTTATTAAAGAAAAACGCCTGAGGTGGTTTGGCCACGTATGCAGAAAGACAAATGCATCCCTAGTCTACAAGGAATAGAAACAAGATTTTCACCAACCACAACAAAGGGGAAGACCACCAAAAAGATGGACAGATCACATAAAAAAAATGGAAACAAAATTGCGTTAGAAGAGCAAGGGGTCGCCCGGACGTACGCAAATAAGTCAAGTTAACTCAAGATTTTAACTACAGAAAGAAGTACTTTAGATTTCGACCGGTAGATTGTTGAATATTTATACTTTCAAAAACAATGTGCCGTACTCTAAATTTCATGTTTTGCCCTTCTAACTACTACTTGACGATAGCAATAAAACAATTAGCATGATACGACGTTGTTTATCATGGGCCGTTTTCTGCCAAATAGATGGGTTTATTGCCATGAAAATTGCCTGATACATCAGTTTTCTATTACACATGCCCCTGAAGACACCGTAAAACTAAAATAACCTATGAAATTTTGTCATTCTAGAAAGAAAACAGTAAATTTTCCTTCAATTTGTGCTAATAGTTATACGTCACTTAAGTTTACAGGCTAACCATTTGAGTTTAAACCTTTATGCTTTCTTTCGTTTTTAAAGTATTTCTTTCTTCGTCGATTCAATTTTAAGAAGTAAACAGTTTAGTGCAAGTAACTGTTCATTTTACATTTCCTTCATACGCTCTCGGGCTTTCATGACAATAAACATGACAAAAGCTTTGGGCGTTTGAGGTGTAAAAGCACTGGAGTGTAACAGGCCACATTGGGTTAACACTCTTAAAAGCAATCTTAAAGAATTAGAGATCCATGTAGATAATTGGGAAATTTTGGCAAAACACATACATTTTGGAAGACACTGGTTAGGGATGGCTGTAGTGCATTTGAGTGAAAGGGGTTGGAGCATGCAGTGTTGAAGCAGACACTGAGAAAGTAAGAGCAGAGTGCATTGCCTGAAAAAGTCAAGCAGCAGTGGCTGGCCACAGTCAACGTGCGGATAAAGAAGTAATATCCGTACTTCTTCTGTGGAAGCCTTCACGAAAAGTTCACTCCCGAAAGCTCACCTATGTACATACTATCATTCGCGACTCTGGTATCCCAATGGAAATATAAATCAAGCAATGGTGGACAGTGCAGTGTGGATGAGAATAAGCTGAAAGAATAACAACGTTTTCCCATGTGCTTCGTCAACGTCGCCTGGAGTACGCTGGCCACTGTCAACCTTCGATAAAGAAGTAATAACCTTGCATTTTCTGTGGTAGCCTTCGGTACAGATCTCTCCCAAAATCTCACCTATACTATGTACTATGTAGACACTATCATTCGTGACTCTGGTATGCAAGTGGAAAATCTAAATCAATCAATGGTGGACCGTGCAGTATGGAAGAGAGTAAATCGAGGTATTCCGACATAAGTCGGCGGTGATGATGATGATGATGGTGATGATGATGATGATGATAAGACAAGATAAGATTATCACATGTAGCTTCAGGCAACCTGGAAGTTGTCTCTGGGAACTAGTTCATAGAGGCGTAACCACAGTATAGCTAGAACCAGGCAGGAACTACGCCTAGCACTAGGACTTTAAACGGATTAACAAAAGCTATAGTATTTACGAAACATGAAAGAGCCGCTATGGTATTTGTAGGAAGCAGGTTCACCAGAGTAGCATTGTAAAGTTTTTCAAAAAATTGGATGCTATCAAAGCTGTTACCCACAACATTTTATTTAAACAGATAGGTTATTAGGTATCTTTGTTGGTAGCAAATACTGAAAGCACTCTCAAATCAAACGCCTTGTTGACTGATCAACCAATACATTACCCTTACAAGTTCAAGAACTGTAAGGGAGGGACAGATCCACATTTTACCATTGAGTAGCTTTTATGTAATCCCTTTCTTGCAAAGGAGAGTTAGAAGCTTGAGCTAAAGCTCCGTTCTTGCAGAAATTGCAATGGCGAAGTGGATGCAATCTGATGCAATGGTTTCCAATGGTTCTTATACCTTCATACTCTGCTACAATGCACAATTCAAATTCAAGTAATGCACAGTCCATTTCTTTCCTTTATGGAGCAAAATATTTTGTAACTGAGTCTACAGTATTTTAATGCTCCTTGATAAAGGAGTTTACTAACGGCATTCGAATGAGTGGTACACGTTACCATGACGTCTTGCTAACGAGAATACTAACTTTTAAGGACGTTTTGGGCACGTCCTGCCAAAGCTTAACTTCTTTCCACAATAGAGCATTTATCAACATATTTTGAAAACTCATTTTTAGTTTCCTCTTTTCAGCTTTTACATTATTTTCTAGTGATCACAAATTTGGAGTAACATTTGCAATTTAATGATTGGGAAAACACCTGACTAGATAAGATCCATCCGGGGTGGTGTTTAGAAGGATGAGCCTCACAAATAAATTCTACTAAACTTCATCCTTTCACTCTGTAACGACCAGGTCTCTAATTGATATCTTGCACAAAGTCATTAGCCTGCGAGGTATACAAGGTATGAGAAGACATACCGTAAATCACCGATTAAGCAGCCAGGACTCAATTAAGCGCCCATGCTCAAATAAGTGCCCAGTTTGGGAAAAATATTTCTCACAAGCGCCGGGGTCCAAGCCCCCAGGTCTAGACAGCGAAGACGTGGATGCAGCACCTCCAGAGTTCACGCCTTTAGATGATGATACAGAGGACGATGAAGATGTATTGATTGATTGTTTGAACGTTATGTTTCAATCTATTCTATAGAAAGATAATGGATGTTTAGTTATTTGTTTTCCCTTTCCTTAATAAGCGCCCAAGTCCGAGTAAGCGCCCACCCAAAAACGTTTGTTTTAAATAAGCGCCCAGGGCGCTTAATCGGTCATTTACGGTATGCGTCGCTAGCCTTGTCACATTATCAATTTCCCCTCAATCATGAAAATTTTCTCGGTCACTTGGCCATCGATTTACCTTAATTCAACGCAGTAGTTATCCAATAACATTTCCCCCGAACTAATTCGTCTGCATACGATTGCATGCCATCTTCACGACTTACCTCCATCCTAGTTGCCTTCCAAACTCCTACTCCAAGCCGCATTCCCTAAACCACAGCAACCGTGCCTTTCAATGTTTCTCTGAAATTATGGTATGCAGTGTTATTGGACGTACCTCTTTTCCACAACACTGGAACAACTCGATCACATGCCATTTTAGGTTTACATTTTTTAATAATAAGTTCATGATAACATCGTAATCTAGGTTGTAGGTCTCAGAGAGTGAAGCATTACCACAATAACTTGCAAATTAACGGCGCTGACCGGATTCGAACCGTGACCTCATGATTATTAAACCAAAGCCTTAACCATTGAGCGATTGAGCATTGAGTGAGCATTGAGTGCAAATTAACGGCGCTGACCGGATATATATATATATATATATATATATATATATATACAAGAGACTTTAATTGGAGCTTGGAGCACTTTAAGAATGGATGCCCTTCCTGTCATCACCAATGGCTCTTCAGGGAATTGAACCTCATAATGACATTTCAAAATAAATCTTTTGTTAAGGCATGTAAAGGGTAAACGTGGTACTATGAAAATATTGTAAACCTTACCAGCATAAAATGCAGTTCTCAAAGGTAGGGGTCTTTTAAAGATAAAGTCTGATACTCTTGGTCTCAGCCTCATTTGGTTGGACTTTAAAAGATCTGCTTCAATATCAAAACCAACTATTTCTTGAAGATTTGGACAAGAACATTTAACCAAGCTGATCAGCTTTCCCTCTGCACAACCAATATCTAGAAACTGAAGCAAAGGCAAATATCTATTCATTTTTCTACGTTTTATGTTGGAAAGACCAGAATAACACACTGATGTTATAGGCATAAAGCCATTACTAATGCTTTTGTATGACATGACCTTCTTATAATTTCTTTTGAAAGTTTCCAGGTGTGCTGAAGTTATTCTTTGTTTCAGCTACAAACCATTTGTACAAGTAAGGTTACAAAGCATAGTAGCAAAAAGAAATGAGATGTACACACAGTATAACAGAACAATATTTGGAAAGGTTTACAGTGGCTTCTGACCACTGTAGACTTGGTGCAGGTCTTCAAGATGACCGTTTTGGGGAATAGGGGTGTGCCTAACTGCACTTATCATGTAGAATGATCCTTCTGGCATCAGTCTCCTGCATTAATGTCCAATAGCACCTTCATAGGCACTATCACTCTCCCCAAAACATGAATTGGAACATTGCTTCCCTGAAAACCCTTTCGTAAATTTTGTTACTTTAATCTTCTTTTGTTCTTTGAGTTGGTATTCTAACTTACTTACTTACTTACTCCGTTTAATGTCTTCATTTCCCATTTTCATGGGGTTTGACGGTTTATGAGATGCCTCCTTGTCTCCATTTGATAGAGGAAAGCTTTGCCTGTAGGCTAAATAGTTGACCGCAGTGTACCTTTGCACTACACGTGGAAGCTATCAGTCAAATATCTCAGGACAGAGGACAGAGGTAATATACTTTGAATTAGTTAGCGATGGCAATGAAAAGTTATTATGAGGTCGGTACCTAAAGTATAATTTCTAAGAATATCATCAAGACGAGATTATCAGTTTTACTCTATGAAAGTTCTTCTTTGTTATTACTTATTAAATTGATATAATGAAAGTTATATTTGCCATACATCTACGATCATGAAAAGCTCAATATTGCGCATATGTATATGCATATTGCATTGGTATATGCTAGATGGAACTTTAAAACCCAGTGAAACAAGGAGTAAAAAAATGTAACGAATCTTTCACTTAAATGCATTTTCCTTTATTTTTATAGATTTTTCGATGCGTTTTGACAAGTGCAAAAAGGATTAGTTTACTACTTCTCATGCAACTCTCTGAAAAAGCCCCTACTTTATGTAAAAATCATGTTTTTTATATTCTTTTCTTGATCATGTTCTTCATCTAATTAGTTTTCTTTATCAATATGTAGGTTTCTATAAAGGAAACTTTTGTGTGATGTTGCTTATTTCACTATTTGTATACATTTTTGTGGTTATTGCCTAGATCAAATGCACTCTCTTATTCAGTGTGTGTTTCTTAAGGTCTTTTTTATTCCTTTTTCTTTCATACTGTAGAAGGAGTGTCATAGTCTCAAATGCAAATAACACTGAAGATTTATCTGAGGACAAGCCATGTGCTTCCTTACTACTATGGCTAGCTTTGTATATTCGGAAAAAATCTAAGTATATAAAGAAGGATTTGCATTGGAGACTTTACGGTATATGAAGTTACATCTAATATATTGCTTCGAGGAAAAATGCCATGACGTATATCGAATTTCGCCTTTATAAACCATGCGGAACTAGTGAGGCATGTTTTTTCATTTTTTACACTGATGGAAAATTGTTGCTGTTTCCTATTCTAATTTTAAGAACACGAGTTCAAACTAGTCTACCGTCGTTGATTTATACTTACTTGTTGTATAGCAATACAAAAGGCTTCCAAACCAAGTTTGGTTCAACGTTTATTTGACTAACCATCTACGTACCTTAAGAATCTTAAGCAATCTCCCCAAAGTAGGGGTTAGAGATACTTCAAAAGTGAACGAGAATCAGAAGAAAAGAGAAGATGTGTACTTGAATCAAGTGGCGTGCGCTTTGGGAAGAGTAAGTAAGTGAAAAGTTTTGTGGTACAGGTACAGCACCGAAAGTAGTTATCGAGAACCGTTCGGGTGACAAAGAAGTGATAGACAATACATTAGATTACTGTATATAAAGAATAAAAGATGTAATTATTCGGATTTACATTATTAAAATTGCAATCTTAATCGCGAACGAGTTCAGAAAAATAAGACAGTATGAAAGAAGTAGTCAACCATTGTAACTCGTTACAGCAGAACGTATTACACTTCTATTTCGGATTACTTATGTAATGTGATTCTGACTCGCATTGTAGCATTGGTAAAAGTTTAAATGAGTAGATCAACTCCACCTTTTATGATCCAACGTAGTCATAGCAGTTGTAAAGAAATTTGTCAAGGTTGCCCATGTGGTCGCCGATAGTCGGTAATGCCATTACGGTTTTAGGAAGTCAAGGCTTTAAAATGCTTTATTTTTCAGTGCTTTAGGAGACGGGAGCAGGGGGCCTTGGCTCACCAATTTGTGGACGGAGAGGTTTCTGAATTTCTGTTAAAAAGTTAAAATTAATATTCAATCACTCTTCTGACTATCATAATACATTTTATATTGCACTTTTCTATCAATTAGTGCATGAAAGTAGCATTCTTGAATGACCAAACCTAACGTAGAACTTATTCTGGGAATATCAGCGGAAAGTCTAATTTATTAATAAAGGGTACTTCATAGCTTATGGGGTGAATGTCAATGGTGTTGGTTCGCAGCAAGCAACGAAAATGTAAGCCTGTTTCACATTCTGGGCATTGTGACCACCCAAGATCGATTGTAGGCTGTAAATTTGGAGGTGAGTATTTCAATAAAGCCCGACAAACATTTCCATTAGACTGAGGGGGAAGAAAGAGTCATCAAAAGGAACGTATTAAGGTTTACTTTGGTGTGTTAGGGTAAGTTAGAACCTTTCAATAACTCCTACGTAGAACTGAGGCCTATAAAGGGATAAAATAAATAATTTTATTTCCCCTGCCTCTCCTATCTTTTATTGAATATTGCGTTAAGTAACGGATTCATTTTGCTAAACGTTTTCGCCATACACTGATCACAGCAATCGTATGGAGTTAAATGAAAAAGCTTTTACGATGAATTTGTAGGAAACGAGAAGATCCTAGAAAATAAGGGTCCCAAAAGCGACACGTTTTCTGCCACTCGTGTTATTGAAAAGACGTAAATTGTAAACAAATTCTTTTTTGTCGACAGAGTACCGGCTTCTTTGTTTTGTTAAATGCAGCTTCTAAAGCGGCAAGATGAAAAGAAGATCTGGCTTCGGCTAATACCCTAAACGAACCCTCTTGATAGTTGTCAGCACATGATGAGTTTTCAATCAAATGCTGTCGTATTGCCGAGTCTGTTTTGGGATCTGTTGACTTGACTTTTTTTATGCGATTCGTTAAAATTTTGGAAACTTTACTGCACGACACTTTCCCAAACACTGAGATAGCTCTACGGATGTACCTTATTTTGCTCGTATCAATCTGCAGTGACCAGGGCTCCCTTTCAAAGCTCAAATTATCGAGAACGGTTATGAACATCCAATAAGCAAGAACGATCTGTATGTCTGGCTGTCATGAGCATCGAGTCAAATATAAATCGTGAGTCTCAGTGACATCATCAGCGACTCTGCCGCACGAAAGTCCTTCCATAATCTAACTTGTTACTACTTGTTAGTTATACATACATACATATGAAAAATTAAAAAATCGTAATTCGATTACTACTCTGTGTACATAAATTCCATAAGTAAAGTTTGAGTTCATGTCGTTTCGTATTTATAGATTGCATGTTGTTGAATTGGAAGAATTGTGCCCCTTCTGCATTTCGTACGTTAAAATGTCCTATTGATATCTAGCTTAATGTTCTATGATGCATCCAATATAAGAAATTGAAAGGATTGATCCAGCCCTATGGATTGCAATAATTGTACAGTCACTGTTACATATTCTACTCACGGTAATACTCGGTTTAATCTGCTTCGTTAGGATTTCATTTGCCGTGCTTCAGTCATCGTCATGTGGTATGCTTCATTGCTTCCATAGGTGACCTAGATCTTATATAAATTGTTAATAACTCTCTCTTATTATGCTGAAATTGTTTGTTACTCAGGCTAAAAAGGTCTTGTACTGCATGGAAAACTGTTAAACTACAGGAGGGC
This sequence comes from Alatinidae sp. Z8VKAUB7J3, assembly GCA_010016025.2. Taxonomy (NCBI): domain Eukaryota; kingdom Metazoa; phylum Cnidaria; class Cubozoa; order Carybdeida; family Alatinidae; species Alatinidae sp. Z8VKAUB7J3. The sequence goes on along the minus strand of JAAAKM020073195.1, from coordinate 120,659,368 downwards.
TGGAGTAGAAATTGAGGTGGGGTGTTTGAACATGTTGTCACTCACTCAATATCTGGTTGGCATGTATCCATGGCTTGCACAGGTATACCTTCTGGCAGCTCCTCACAGGTTTGTTTGCCGTTCGGTTCAGAGTACAGTGTCAGCTTCGCTGAGGCTCCATTCCTTTAGATCTTGCTTTATTGTGGCTTCCTAGATTTTTTTGGGGTCTCCCCCTGCCCAATGTAGGCCATACTATCCACTTTCAGTTCCAGCAATTTCTTTGTCAATGAGTCTCTCCTCTGAACTTGTGCAAACCAATGCAAGCATTTTTCACAAAGAGTCACATGAAGGGGTGGTATGTGAAGTCTGGAGTAGAGTGTTACAAAGCAAGTTCCTTTTGTCACCTTTATGTTGAAGATCCACTGGAGCATCACTCGTTCATTTCTAATCAGCTGTGTGTATCTTCAGCCCTCAGTGGCCAGCACTCACTTGCATGTAGCATTGTACTGCCTATACAGCAATGGAACATGATTCCAAGTCAAACTAACATATCTATTCAGTTGATCCTTCTAAGAAACCCAAATGCCCAGGTTTTTAACTGCTACCTCTACTTGCTCACCAGAGATGAGCAAACTGTCATGAAAATCACTTGCTTTATAGACTCAAACTTTAATTTTTCTACTGATAGTTTGGGTTCCAAGGGGTATTTCAATGCAGATTGCTCCTTATGCCCTCTTGTGGGCCATGAGCCACCACCACAAACTCTTTGTCTTATCTAGCTTAGCTTACAGCAAATTTGACACTTAACTCCTTTTCTAGACATAGGGCAACCCCTTTTCTAAACAAAGAGCATTGTCAGTCCATTGATAAAATCTGCACATAAAGAAATTTCTTATTTTAAAAGTTTTAATTTTTTTTTGAAAAGATTGTGGTTTGCAATTTGTCCCTTGTACAAGTTGGAATGGGCTGGTCATGCCCCTAACTAAATAAACTGGTTAATTAAAAGGCAAATTGCCCACTGATAAATAACTGAAGCGAAAAAGTTTCCTTCCATGATGTTTTCTTTTGGAATCACCAAGACTGTATATGAAATGAAGCTATCAAAGGTTCAGATGAAGTAGAAACTGCAGTATCTCATGGGGCAATCTAAGTGCCGCTGATATGGTGCGTATGTCGTCCTTTCTGAAGCGAAATTCAGCTTTACATTCGTCGTTAGACATGTCCTCCAAAGCCGATTTACATCATACAGAAGCAGAAACTCTTCTTCCCCGAAAAAATCTAAATTGTAGGCGGCATGTAATGCCTCTCTAATTGCTCTCATTCTTGGCATGATGTGACAAAATATACTCTGAATTTTGAATCTTCAAAATCCGACTACTTCTTTGCAATAAAAACAAGGCGATCATTTTCGCGCGCTTTTAGTGCTACCGTATTGCTTATTGTTTACATCGTCGTTGTAGCAGCTTCCAATCGCAATGATTTCTTGGAGTACGACGTAGGGTAGTCTGGTAACAGCCCGGCTGTGTCGTCGTAGTCCTTGCGTCGTGAAATCGTAAACTCCCTATTGATGCAAAAAAGACGACGCATCCCAGCCAAACTCAATGGATGAAGCCTGTGTATAAAGTGTTTGGCATGAACAATCAGCCATAATTGTCTGAATGAGCGCCTGAGCATTTAATTTTCTACCATTCAGAAGGGGCGCTAGTTCGAGGGGGCGCTCATTTAAGCAGGGGTGCTCAATCAAAAAAGCAAAATGGGTACCAGTTAACATAACATTTTGCAGACTAAACAAAATATTAAATACACGATAAAAGTTTGATTGTCACAAATGGCTAAAGTTCAATGTCTATCATCGTCTTCAACTTCGTCCACTGTCATATATGGAGTAATCTGTTCGTAAGCACTGCCTTTTCTTACATCAAAAATACGGACGCTCACATATCACATAATGTGGCAAAGCAAGAGCTTAGATCGACCACATCCACAAGACACAAACTTATGTGTAATGGAGAATGAAATGAACTGAAACTATTGGCATAGCCCTTAATATGCCCTTGATGATGCTTGATATGATTTAATTCTACAAAGATAAGATAGAAATATTCCGTAAATAACTAAGTAAAAAACAACGGCATGCATTTTAACAGATATAACAGTCTGAAATGGCTATTGCTAGTATGCTATATACATACAGCACAATACGCTACAACTCTGTAGCTGAAAATAGCGGATTCTAAAATGGAACATAGTCATTTTTCTAATGGGCTTCAAGATTGCGGGAAGAACCGAGCGTTTGTACTACATTATGTACTTTAGCAAATGCGAATGGCAAGTAATACCATGGAGTATTTGATACCTTGACCACCTCTTCCGACGAACCCACTGCGCCCATTTGACTTGTCAAGATTTTGACTAGCTGGGGGCCTCCAAGTCATCACTTGCTGTCCAATCCTTTTGTCCTGTTTATTCTCACCAACACCAAATACCATATATTATGAGGCCAATAAGTACGTTCGGTATGTTATTATAAAATTATGTACCCTTGCCGTGCTTTTTCGCTGTATGAAGAGGGCACCTGCATGTGTTCTATAAGAAGGTAATGCCAGGTAAAAGATAGACAAACCAATATAATTGGTTTTGTGAAAGATCTTCATAAGCCTCGAAACAAAAGGTTGTGGACACAGCTTAGAACAAATGATGAAATAAGGAACTTATACGGCAATGTTGGTACTATGTTCAAGATATATTGATCCGCCGCATTTTCTCGAGAGAATTTCTAGTAAGTGCCGATTTGATAAGCGTGCATTTTAATAACCACTCCTTGCTAATGAGGTATAGAGGGGTGCATAATCGATAAAGATCAAAGTGACACCACTTTGGCTACTTAGATACACAATTTTAGGGCCTAGTTAACCATTTCATAATGGTAAAATGATCCTGAAACATTAGACTTACGTCGTTTTTCAATGAACCCAATGTATTCTGCTTTGCCTAAGCTCTCACGTTATGCTTGAATACGCTCAACCTACTTCGGTGGACTAGTTGCTTTATTTTGTATGGTAAATAAAACCGTGCGTTTAAACTCAGTTCGTACGTATACGGATCAGTGTCAGCATTTTAGCTCACGAAATCTTTAACTTGTCTTTGTGTAGCTTGTTTTATCCAGCGTACATATCACTACGGAACGGTTCTTGTTAACTAACACCCTTAAAGTATCTTTATTCACCTTTCAGTAAGCCCACTTGATTCTTTTACCTTGTATGTGTGAAGGAACTGGACGACCACCGTTAGAACAAGTGAAAGGAATAGACATTTTCAAACCGTCGTCAATCTGGGATACATCGAAAGTACTCGAAAGTGCAAAATCACTTGGAGAGCTGCTAGTTGATCAGGTTAGACTTACTGCACATTCCATGCTAAACGTATCTAAACAGCACGCTTTATGTATGACAGTATTTTAACAAACAATTACCTTTACTATGCAGACAAAAAGAATTCGTTTTCTCACTAGGCCTATTCAATTGATCTTGTTGTAAAGGACGCTGATTAGTCCAAAAACACAAGTCATTCAAGCAGTCCAATTTCTGATTGGCTCCTTCAAAATACAGTTGGGTATACTCTTTCACATATTCAATTTCGGTCATTCTGACGTTAGTACTCTGAGGAGTGTCAGACGAAAAAAGCTTTTCAGTACAATATGTTTGCGCTATTTCGTGCAGTATTCTTCTTTTGTACCACTAACAAACAACAACCGTGATATTTGCAATCTTCATCAATCTAACTTAGCTTTCACTTGAAAATGGGAGCAGTGAATTCCGAAACGTTGTGTACATATTAAATAAAGTTTTACTTAATACATTGGCTATCTTCAGTGGCTTTGAAACTCTTAGACGACAGGCGCCCTTTCAGATAATTTGCACGAGTCTCTAGTGAGCTGACCAAGTTGAAGCGAGATATAATTTTCAACGAATTCTGCCTAGAAAATGGATTGCTTCCCAAAATACTCGAAATGAGAATACAGTAAGGCCGTGATTTGTACAACTGCAGCTCTACAAAGCGATCGTGTAAACAAAAAGAGAAGTCAGCTCAATACATGTATAGTACACTCGTGGTACACATAGAACGTCAAGACATAAGTAAGATTGTAAATTTGCTATTGGAAGCTGCTCTCATTTTCTTTAAGTAGCTTACTTACAAATCATTAAGTTCACTGAAAGCCCAATTGCAGTTTGTACGCGAGGTCACTAGGGTAAGCAACGACAAGACCATTTTCACATAGTTACGTGGATTTATAGGTAACATGTATATGTGTGACCATCTCATCCTATGTCACAATCAAACCAAGTCAAATGCCGACCCGTAATAAGAACACGCCTCTCTGCTCACCGCCCGAAGCACTGACTCAGCAACACACTTTCATTACGACTTCCACAAGTAAAGCTGTTTGCAATCTCTCAATCAAGGGCCCCAGATGAGCAGTGGGCCCGTGACCAGTTGAGCTATTTGCAGTTATTTGTATGACTAGTAATTATGGAGACGCTGAAATCCGGAAGATGCCTAGTTTTATTTGTATGAACAACATCAACTTCTTGCTCCAGCGTAAATTTAATGCCATCTTCTATTTAGTTTAGCTTGTCTAAGATATTCCGTAAAGTCTTCCTCCATGGTAAAATAACTAAAACATCCTCAACGTATCTAAGCAAAATGACTGCGCTACCAAGTAGTATTTCGTATTGGTTGTCCTCTAGGTATGCCATAAAATGTCGCCTATGATCGGGCTGAATGCTGACCCTATGGCAATTCCTGCCTTTTGGTGATAGCCCTTGCCATCGAAGGTGAAAAAGAAGGGGGAGTGGTTGGTGTAGATTTCAGATCGTCACTGACAATTGTTAACAGCGTATTCATCAACCACAAATCATATTGATTTCTCAAAATTTTCAATCCTTCGAATAAAAAAGTATCAGTTACACAGTGGACATCTTGTGGTGATTTCCATTTCAACGGGAGATACAAAGGAGTAGTGTTGAACGCGAAACAAGAGACTAAGCAGAAGAATTCTTTGTGGGCCAGTTGTCATCTTTGATCGAAGATTCTGATTTTGATTAGCCCTTTAGAGGTACATCTTGCGGCTAAACTCATTTTGTTACCATTTAATCCTGATATTACTAGTTTTAGGTTGCATTGTATTGAAGACAAGCCATTTTTCGAGCGTCAGGGCACAAGCGAATAATTCTGTGTAGTTTTTACCATGCCTGTTGTTCGCGCCTTCGACCTGACTGCAATTTTACACAACTGTGTTTCTGTTAAGGATATAGTAAACGATTGAGTACAAATAATGCTTGAAAAGCATAAATTTCCGGCACATTTTTGTCGTATACGTGCCCCACGCAAGGGCATGCATATTTACTTAATACGGTACGTGCAAACAAACTTGTTGGAAGTGTAGGAATCGATTTTTAACTGCACAGTTTTACCTCCAGTGAGCATATTTACGGTTACCGTAACTAGGCTTTTAGAAACACGGTGAAACACTTACTTAAACGACAATTTGTGTGCACTTTCACTTCGGAAAAAATTGTAGTCTGTATTAATAGAAAGGCCAAAAGGTAACGACTTCGCGACTACACTCTGTTTAAACATCCGCTAAGATGACTCAAAGAAAAGCATCCTTACACTCATGCAACATGTATTGGACCCTGTATTCAAGAAGCAGAGTCATCTTTCCACGTGATCGTGATACCAGAGTGTGTATAAGGAAGGAGTGTATTTGTTAACGTGATTGTTTTTCTCGTGATCATGAAATAGCTAACTTCAGAAAGAGACAACGCGTGAATGCGGAGAAGAACAAAAATGTAGGGAGTTCGATTTTCCACCTTTTCTTTTCTACACTAAGTCTTTAAGAACCAAACATTATAATAAGCTTTGATTATAAAATACATTAAAGTGACGTCCCAACTACGACGGCAATGCATCTATGCTACTGAAGTACTGAGCGTAAACTGACGACTGCGTTTAAGTTACTGACGTAATAACGTGGACCTGAGAGGTCTGGGACTAGCCCCTTTAACATTTGGCAACCAAACAGTCGCTTAGAATAAAGTCGGAAAATTTTCGCGAGAAAAGCGCAGTTATTGTTTCTCATGTAGTTGGATCTTTGAGTATTTTTAAGTTGCCAGAGACTCTGACCCCGACAACAATTCATTTTGACTTTGGCAATACTTGTTTTTTTTCTTTCCCCTAGATATTATAAAATGAATATATTTTAATAGCAAATTAACGTGGTATGTTTCAGATATGTCTTTGCAGGCAACTGCCTTCAATTTACTTTTTTATCCACGTCCTGCACATTCTACCATTTTATTGTTAATTCATTTGCTGTCAAATTCGTCTGGTTTCAAACGACAATATTCCATTAAACATAAAGCAGGCACAAATTCCACATCATACTTCCCCCTCCTCTCCCGCCCCCAGCACATCAGTAGTATGAAACATAAATATTTCATACCCATAAATATGTATTATACCGTTGACACCGTGTAACTAAGGCTGGTCTAAATTTTAGTTTAGTAGCATGTAGGCTTGAATTTAAGGACAAACAACCGTCTTTAAATCAACGCGTCGCACTAAAATAGATCATGGGGATAATCACGTGATTATGTTGGCACCCTGGTGCTCACATGTAGCAACACAGTCTCATCTGACGTTTTCCACTTGCAATACCTGAAATAAATGGTACAGCTATTTTAGAGTATCATTATTTGGACTATGATAGACTTAAGAAAATTAAGAGAATTAAGAAAACACCAAAACAAACAACAAATGCGGGCCGGGAGCAGCTTCTACTCCTGAGACATTAGATGAGTTTCACTTCAAAGGGAGTGAAACAGCTGATAGAGGAAGTACAGACGTGTCTGCAGAGAGACATTTCTATGGATATGGCTCTAATGGGACGATGGCCCTTGTCTATTGTTCAGTCAAAATCAGTGTTTTGAGAACTTGGTTAAAGTGTGGCCCAGCCGTAACAAATTGCTGTTAGAAGACTGGGAGGCCTAAAGCATGGTAGATCCAATTTTTAGAGATGCTGAGTGGAAATCACTGGAGACTTCTTTCAGAATTCATTCCATAATATTCCTATTGTTATCATCATTATAATTTTAATATATTCACTACAAAATCCAGTGAATGATTCCATAGTTTAATGAGTTTTATTTTCTTTTAAATCAAGACTCTCAAGAAAAATGCTATAAAATGTCCCACTATAAACGTAGGCCTATGGATCTTTTATATTCTGCCTCGTTCCCAAATAAGAGTTCACTGTTGGTTATGTCATCCTTCAAAAGTATAGAAGCTACATGACTGAAGTTTTCTTGTTTTTAAATCATTTGTATTACATAGCAAGATATGGAATGCTACTTTACAGATATAGAGGCCTTCACACATAAGAAGTTGATAACATATAACTAAATCTCCTGTCGTAAAAAATTAATATGTAGTCCTATAGATAGCAAAATAGAGGTACATTGCACAGATGCACGAGAAATTACACAGATTTAGCCTTGCTTGCGTGACAGAGAAAATGCGAAAGATTACTAGTACAACTTTAAGCAAGGCAGAAACCACCAGTAACTGGTGCGAAAAAGACTATAGTGGAAAGAACAAAAAAATTGACTTACACCTCTACCCATTTCAGAAAAGACACGCCTTATAATACATCAATAATGCACTCAACGCAGTATGTAATACTTTGGCTGCTCATATATAATTCAGTTCAGATCCTAATCATGCTAATCTAGCTCTTCTGTAAACAAAGGGACATTTAATAGTTTGTTTGTGGTACTAAACAAGAATATTGCACAATAATAGCAAAAACATTGTGCACTTAAAAGCTTTTTCCGTTTGACACTCCTCAGAGTACTAACGTCAGAATGACCGAAATGGAATGTGTGAAAGAGTATACCAAAAGCTTTTCAGCCTACAACATGAGTCGTCTCTTTAGAGGTCTATTCGGATTTTGTACCACCAACAATCTTTTCAACTATTTTAATGATAACAATGTTATCGGACAAGAGGTATCGGCGTAGAGTCAACGTAAACGTAGAATGTTGTATTGTAAGGGCCTGTTTCAACTCCTACCCCCATTAACTCTGTACTGTTGTAATGCATACAAGAAATAAAACAGAATTGAAAACAGATTTTATCCCCCAAATAAACAAAAGAATTCTTTTAGGGTGCTGATAAACTTTGTAAATCTCTAAAAAAATTTTGCCAATTTTTAGCAAGGTAAGCAATGTTTTAGTCAGCCTTTCATAAAACAGATGAGGACGCCTTACTCTTGGATACATAGGCGATCACCACGACGTTTGCCTTTGACAAGAAGGTACATCAGAAAGTTTTACATCCATATTAAGTATCACCTTGCTTCTTATTTCATTGAACCATTTAACTGAAATATCGTCTTTACAGGGCCTTAAAATATCATGGGATTATTTTGCTTCTTAATCGGGTAATTGTAATCATAGTCAATGGGGCAATGAATGCAGTGGTACAGCTTGATTACTTGATATAACTTTTTTGGCACATTTGGGGTGGTATTTTGCTACTGTCAAATTGCAGTCTACAGCTACAGTGCAGGAAGTAATAACAATTAATGGTTACCAGACTCTCTTTTTCCACTTGTAAGTTATTAAGTTTCAATTCCAGCGTCTTTACACGGTCAAGGCAAACTGTAAATGAGAAAAGAATAATAATGAAATTAAATCATACATTTAGTCTACCTCTCAGTTTTTAAAAGAAAATTGATTACTATAAAACGTTTCTATCAATAAAAACATTTCTCCTGGTCTTAAAATAAGGTTGTACTGTGGGTTAAAAAGATCATTACCACCGCAAATTCCTAAAAAGATGCTATATAAAGAATTGATATGAAAAATAAAACAAATCGTTAATTCCTGAAAAAAGGTGTTACAAGAGGAATATTTTTTAAAAAAATCCGGGCGATCTAAAGAACATACATGGAATGAAATATTTGTAGATAATATTTAATAACGGAATCATTAGTGAAATGCCATTGACCGGTTTCGTTGCACCCTCATCAGATAAGGGTATGATAGACTTTCGGAGCTAAAGTTGCTTAACAGGTTGCCAAGGTTGCTAAGGTTGCTAAGGGTATGATAGACTTTCAGGGCTAAAGTTGCTTAACAGGTTTCTAAGGTTTCTAAGGTTGCTAAGGTTGCTAAGGGTATGATAGACTTTCAGAGCTAAAGTTGCTTAACAGGTTGCCAAGGTTGCTAAGGGTATGATACACTTTCAGGGCTAAAGTTGCTTAACAGGTTGATAAAGCTATTTTTTCTCTGTTATACCGAATCATGAAATCAGCGAAAAATTTCACACACGACCACATATCACCAAAACTAAAGTAATAAGGTACTCTAAAGTATTTATTTCAAATCAGAAAATAATTCTTTTGTCTTTATTTTAAGAAAATTTGTTAATTTTGTTCTGCAAAAAAGGTTGCTAACTAACTGTCAGGGCTGAGAGTTGCTGAGCAACTTGCTTAATATTTTGGCTAATTTAGGGACTGAAGCCTTAGCAACTGGGTTGCTGACGAAAAATAATGTGTACCACATGAATATTTGAAACTGCCTTGTTCCGAGCACGCTTGCTTCACAGCAAAGATACAGACTTATTAAGAAGTAGAAAGAGAGTAAGCACACATCAAGTTACCATGATCAGAAAATGTATTACTTCAAACAATTTGATGAGGTATACACGATATTATGATATAATCTGGGAGAAGAGGTCAAAAACTTGACCTGGGATAGAAGTGGCGCCCACCCCTACCACTATAGTTGTGGAAGCTAAGGAAAGAGGAGCATTCGTGTTGCCTCCGACTGCGGTCGAACATCTTCTGCGTCATGATATATAAAATCACAATATTGTCATAGGCATATGACGACATAGAGGGTTTCTTAATATAGAATAACACTCATCACATCCGAAATCTGTTCTTCATCAATTAACATATAAATCGGGCGCCTTAGAATAGAGTAAAATGTACGTACGTATTATATCTTAGAGGAGTACAGTACATGTATACGTCAATATACAGTATACAACGTAGGGCAAATGCTCTCAAGATACAATGACCGTATTTCCTCTTATTAGCAATCTCTCAATCAAAGACCCCTGATGAGCAGTGGGCCCGACATTGAAACTACCCTAAATAAACAGAAAATCACAGGAAGCCGTCTGGAGTGAAGTAGGGAACCATTTCCGAATAGAAATTTATAGGATAGGTGGAGATTTTAACACACCTTTAAAAGAAACCCAGGTTTTTGAGTGACACTTTTCTTGTCATTCACGTTATTAACAATTAGGTAAATTGTATTCGTTTCGTCACAGGAGGATTGGCATTTCTTATGTAGCTTTGTAGCTTTCAGAGCAGCATTTGAAAAGGAGAATACAATTTTTGGTAATCATCACCGGAGCTGGCTTTGAATTATAGTTTTGGGGTACAATGCTGGACGAAGCGAGTAGACCTTTAAGTTGATGGTAACCATTCTCTAGAACTGGGATTTAATCCGCGGAAAGCATATTACACCCCTTGAGCTACTAAAATTTCTTAATACCCCCCTGGGTCCATATGAATTGGGCATCGAGACGATCTTTTGGATATGCACGCGCTTTAATTTGTGGCAAATATGCGAAAAAATATTTGGGTAGAAAGAAATAAGGCTTATATGCTGCGCGGAAGTAGGATTTAGTTCTTGGACACTTCATTAGAGACATTGATAGCCCTTGATGGATACTATAGTCCTTATCGGGAATATGTTTGTTCACAAGCGAAAAATCGTACGTGCAAAGTCCCTTGTTGCACACGCTATGAACCTGCTACGCGTGCGTGTGGATTATCTGTGATCGTGACTTAAGTTTGAAGATTCGTTTTGCAACGCACATTTATTGAGTACCCTGGTGATTTGAGGCTGAGATCCAGTATATGAAATATTGTTCTTAAAAATGGTATCCATAATGTCACCAGTCAATTGATCACAAGCGAGTTAATTCTACTTTTAAAGAAAAGGAGTCTACTGAAGCACAAATGTATAAAGGTGCTAGATACCATATTATTCACAAGGAAAGAGCTGTTTTAAATGAATGAAATAAGCCATAAGTATTTTCGTAGTTGTATAAAGGTGCTAGATACCATATTATTCACAAGGAAAGAGCTGTTTTAAATGAATGAAATAAGCCATAAGTGTTTTCATTTTCACAGGGATCTCGGATAATCACCAAAGTGAGAGAGATGCCTATATGAATATTATTTTAAATACTATTATGAATAAGTGCAGGTACATGCCTTTTTAATAAGCAGTGCTATTCCCCTGTTTAGTATCTTGTTTTTGCATTTCAATATTTCTAAAACGTAGAAAATACCGCATCTTTAATGCACTATTTCCTGATGGCACAGGAAAAAAATTCTAGACCTTTGGCTTTATTAAACATTAAGTCGTTCAATAAATTACATTACCATTTTACTTGAAGGGACTCCCTTGCTAATTTTAGGGCGATTCCAATCCCAACACATTCAACATCAACAAAAATATATTTTCCTCTGCAATTACAAACTCCCAGCGTGCGAATCTGCTATCAAAACACACCTCTGAGGCTTTCGAGGTGACAGAACGCTTTCCAGTCTTCTTATTTTCAATCGTGTGGGAGTATATATCAACCCATCATAGAAGAGAACGCATCCCCCTTACGTTCTGTACCATACTGAAGCTGCAATCAAATACACACTCATATGGCGACAATTAAACCGTTATTATCGAATACCTCTCACCTGCTGCTGATACGATATAAGCCATGAGGTCCTTTTTATGGGGCCTTCCTGCAGCAATGTCTGCTAGTCTTTCCTGAATAACCTTTTCTCCTGTTGCTCTTAAAAGTGCATTTCTTTTTCTGAAGTTATCCATGTAGCTCTGATTCCATGGAAATAGCTGGTAAAAAAAAGCAGTTAAAATCGTTTCTACTGAACCTCAAAATTATCAGCTCAAAGTTATTAAATAAATTTCATGTATTAAGTATCACCGAAAAGAGAGGTTTTTTAAACACGGTTTTGGAAAATACAATTTAGAAATCGAGAATACGTCATCGCCGGGACTCGAACCCGTGAAGCAGGCTTTCGCGGCGCGTGCTCTATAAAACTGAGGTAAGTGATCCTTAAAACAAAAGAGGATAGAAGAAAAGAGTGTCATCTTCTATGTCATCTCTTAATTTCGAAAAGCTGCAGAGCATTTCGAAAAGAACAAAAAGAGAAACCTTTCATAACCTGTCAATAGTCTCTCAATCAAAGACCCCTGATGAGAGGTGAGCCCGACATTGAAGCTACTCTACATAAACAGAAAGCACAAATAGACCAACTAATAAATAAATATTTGAGAAGAACACCAGAGAAATAGAAACAATGTCACCAACGGGGATCGGATCCGTGACCCACGCTTTCGCGGCTTGTCCTCCTCATATGTAATCCTTGAGCCCCCAGCTACTTTTGTCTTTACCTCATTTCTATATCCTCGTCGTAGTATACCATTTTTCTCACAACGCTTATTGTTTAGTGACAGATTTTTTTGTACGCTAAAGCCAAAGTTTATTAGCGTTGTGACCTCCAGTGTACAGAGATCGGATGAAGTCTTGAAGATAGGACGAAACGTTGTCAGAATTGTAGCTTCCTTCTTGTTGTCTTATCCATAGATTGTCGGTGTTGCTATAATCATAATATTTACCCTCCTTTTACGTAGACATTTAGATGTATTCTATAGGAGTTATATTGAATTAGTTAGCAGCCTCTTCGTCCGGTGCTGATTGCTTAAAGTACTACAAGGTTTAAAAGGACGACAAAGGTGCCCCCTCATCATAAATATGCTCAAAATTTTGATTTGATACTCGAAATTTAAGGAATAAATCCAAATCATCACTTTCATCTGTGAGCTTATTAGATAATTGCACAGTTGATTTAACTGAGATGCAAAACACGAGCACTGGATACATCTACCTATTTGATACTAAACAGTGCGTTAGTTAGCCCTTTTCGGACCACTTTTTAAAACCTGGCTATAAACGACACCAAAACAAGATCTTGACTTCAATGCAAATTTCGTTGCAGCTTTTTCTCTGAATAGGACAATGGACACTGTCAAGAAATCTCTGAGGCAACTGGGAGTCAGTTGAATAAGTGATTTCTTAAAGTCACCTAAAGCCAGATCTTTGGCCAGAAATGCATGACAATACCACTGGCACGTAGACAAAACCTCTTCGCAGCTCAAAGAAGAAGCAAAATTTATTCTCGTAGTGAAAACGAAGCTAGTTCAGTTCAACTATTTACTTCCATAGAATTAATATATTCATAATTATAAGATTTCTGTGTTTATTTATTAGTTGTTTACTTCCATATTAATTATAAGATATCTATGTTCTGTGTTCCTAATTTTACTTCCTAGTAAAATATTTTTAGAAAAACGTCAAATAATGTGGTGACAAGGGACCCCTGTGACGTTTTCTCATTCTGTGTTTAAGGAGCTATTGCAAAAATGGTATCATTTTACCTAGGGCATTGTAAGAACTTACTTGCGTTGAATGACGCTCTGCTCTTAAATGATTCGACTGGCATGACTGGCAGATATAGGATACGGCAGATTTGACGCGTGCAGAAAGGTGAACTATGGTGAAATGATTGCAACCCCAAGTCCGTGGTAGATGCTTCAGGACTCATAAAACTCATAGAGAAATTATCTGGAGGAAAACAGAACTCCATATCAAGAAAAACACATTATAAATAGTTGCCTGACATGGCAGTAACACGCACAGAGTGGTTCACAGCGCAGTTACAGGATGTAGACTTCATGTGCACTACTGCCCACGTACCACATAGTCTTCCCCCCCCCTCCCAAACACACACACAAAAGGGATCCTTCAAACTGAACTGCTATAGTATCAATACTGAAACTCGATAGAGAAGAGTAGCTACCCCTGCTTGAAAACGTTTTCTATGGAATAAATCAACCGAAAAAAGTTCCTTAATTTTTACAGGCTGTGTGTGAAGAGCTTTCGGTACCTGTTGGTAAAAGAAGAGCTGTGACAAAATGATCGTAGTTTTGTCGACTTTTATCGATGGAAAGGGACGGGTAAGACAATGGGGAAAATAATTAGATAGCGCCATTGGAGGCATTTATTCTCTTGCATCGAATCGACCATATGCCTGGTCTTATGTTGCTACCGAAACACAAAAAATATGCCCGGCACGCTTAGCTTAATCGTCATCGCAGGTGTTGAAAAAATGCTTTCAGTTGGGCCATAGGCATCTCTCAAGCTTATTAATTGGGCAACTGTCCTAAGCCATTGGGAACTATCTGTGGTGTATGTGAAGTGCTGTGATTATACCAGTAACTAATAAATGACTCCCTTGTTTGTCTACTTGAAGGAGGGTAGTTGGTAGGTTTTCTGAGGCATTTCCACTCATTGGTTAGAAGAGAATTAAAATGAGCTATTTATGAGAGTATTCCTTCGTGTTAACGTCTACTGACAAGCTACACGAGATTCCCTGAGATTATTTCTTATCCTATATGAAGTACAATAGTAGAACATTGCCCAGGGTGCTGCCACAAGAAGACAGTTAATGGAAATCTCTGATATCAGTGAGGGTGATAAGACATGAAATGCATTAACTGGGGTAGGAACTGGTAGGTTTGTCACAAACACTTGCCCCTTTTGTTGGATACATACAGATAAAAATAGATAGATAGATAGATAGATAGATAGATAGATAGATAGATAGATAGATAGATAGATAGATAGATAGATAGAAACTTTACACTCAACTTGACAAGGACGGTGGAAGTATTTTTTAATTGTTTTCAAAGTATGTTTTTGAACCCGAAACGGTTGTTTTCTTTTAGGAGTCTGAGTTTGGCGATCATAAGATAGACTGTCCTGCTAAATTCTGTTAACAAACCTCAACATCGTGCGGCCACTGTAGCAAGCCTCACTCCAGTAGGAAAACTGTTTTGCTACCGAGCTCCAATTTGTGACAAGAGCACTATCTTTGCGGTTAATTGCCACTGTTCTCTGCCTAGTGTCAACTACGCTTGAAGCGACAGCAGTAAAACACACCTCTAGCTTTTTCGACCTGCTTTTTAAAATCGAATTGAAAGTTCCCATAAGCATACCGGGAATATTTTAGGTCCGAAAAGATTAGTATCGAAAGTTTTGATTTATTTGTTGGGTGGTCGGCATCCTCGAAATAGCCTGGGAATTACTTTGCATGTCTGTTTTTTAAAGATTAGGCTATTTCGCGCAGTGTTGATGTTCTGCAACATAAGGAGACTTTTTGTGCAAAAACTTGATAATAAGCAACATCGTTTCACAAAAATAGGGAGAAGCACTAACAGATTGGAAATTACTTGATCACTTTTGTGACCACAAGACAAAAGATAACGTGAGGTGGTATAAATAAATTTTATAGTAGAAAAAGGGCAAAAACGTGAATTGAGAACAGACGCTAAGGAAATGGGAAAATGTCACCACCGGGGCTCAAACGTGTGACCCGGACTTTCGCAGCATATATTTATAAGTATATATGTATATATATAATACTATCAAGAGCACACTAAATCATGTTTATTAGAATTATGTAGACTATCAAAAAATAAACACTAGCATGATGACGTTTCGAAGTAATTTTTTATCAAAAACTGTTTGATTCTGCTACATGGACCGTCTTAAATACTGATTACATTGATAACATAAAATAACAAACAAAATTATTATTACAATGACTTTTAGAACCAAAATCTTAAGAGAAATAATGTTCTTAGTCACCTTTTTCTATAAAACACACACTTAAAACTCCGACAAAGCCAACAAATAAAGATTGGACAGCACTGAATACAAAATATTTTCTCTTTTATACGAAACGTGATATTTGGTAAAGACAGATGTCGTATTTTTATCCCTCCCCCCCCCTGTATTTGCTTTCTGTTACCCACTGATTTAGACAAATCTGCAGAACTGAATTGCTATTACAATGTTGAATACCTTGGCTGAACCCGGTAAGAGAGGGCGGAAATGAAGATCAAAGCCAGTTTGTTGGAGTGCAGTCCACCCTCGGCGTCGTAACTGTAGTAAAGGAGATTTTGACCACACGACGGCTTTAACTCAGTAGCTAGGTAAGGTCACGACAGACAATGCACTTTCGTGTAAGTCTCAAAGGGCATTGCAAAGACCCAAAAAGGCAAAGTCACAGAGAATAGCCTGAACTCATAGCCTGGCCGGCCAATACACGTTCAACGTCTATAACTCAGATAGAGTCCCTATCAGTGCTCTTCTATGTACGTATAGCATACACATGTTAAACATAAGTTTGTGGTACCGCGCATTGAAAGCAAGTCCAAGTGTGCAAGCGGTACAGAAGAAAGCACGGCCAGACGAAGAACTCGGACTTGCAATATGCCTGAGTGCACAAAAGGATGGTCCGGCACCCCTGACAGCCAAAACAAGTCCAATCAGTTTTGTTGTTAAGCTAATCATAGTTTACTAAGTTACCAAGAGCCGGCTAACCACACCTTGCAGTGTTGTACCTAAAAGCCACCAATTAAGACAAGAAGATGTTTGCAGACAAATGTTTAGCCTAGTTATGATCCGCTTACCTTCTGCATGAGGCGCCGCCTGGTCTTATGCCAATGTATATCTCAAGGTTGCAAAGTAGCCCAATGACCAAGCGTCCCACTTCTCCTCTAATGTCCTAGCTTTCCCTATCAATGCATCTTTCGAAAGATCGATGTTCTTATACAAATACCTTATTGATAAAGCAACCAGATTCACCTCTACAGCCTGCAGATTCCTAAAATTCTTAAATATCCATCTTCCATCGTCGCCTTTCTCACCTCTTGCGTATTTTCTTGCACCTCCTAGTTTTGAAACGCTAAAACAGCTTCCTTTCTTTATATACACAATAATAACCTTGCTAGCTACTAGCACATGCCCACACAAGAATACATGATTTACCATAGTGGGCTCGCCAGATAATAGCAGAAGTGACATTTAAGATGTAAAGTGATCTTGCTATAGGAAAGAAGAAGTCCATTTTGAATGGCATTTCTTAAATTGGATCTTCCGCAATTTCTAAAAGTTTATTCCCCAGACGTCGGCCTTACTTTGTATAAAAAATACTACAGATCTAAATAGTACTGCATCTTTGACCTAACATCAAATCCAGGATCTTTCTAATAAGGCAGGTTATCAGTTTTAATTTTGACGTCAGAATCTCATGATTGTATCTTCAGCTACATTGTGGTGATCTATTCCTGTGTCTTCTATTGGTCCCTTTTCCCAGTTATTACCCAATCCTCTCCGATGAGACAGACTATAACATTATAATCAATGATGAATACGATTCGTTTTTGACAGAACGTTCCAGATATTGGTCACGGCACTTTATTGTCATTATAACACTTGCATTTTATGTGGCTGGAGTTGGTTTTGTTTTCACACGAAAGCTAAAATAGGATAATGTGACGTAAAAGTCTGGAAATCACTAGGATAGAGCAGTGTTGCCTTGACAATCGGCACACCCATCTCTACTTTCTGTACTTTTTATATCCTCTACCAAGCTTGCTTGTGTTCAGTTTAAGAACAAAATTTAAAAAATATTTGACAATATTATAAAAGGAAAAAATACTAGTAATATATGGGAAACCGCGATGGACGTGAACTACTGATGCAGATAACCAAAAGGGTATAAAGTATTCAATCTGCGCACGAGAACCTACTAACAAAAGCACTGGAGACGAGTAACCGCAAATTTACTGACGTAATGCCATCTACAGGTAACTGGTTAAGTTTATCGTTAACTGATGAAACATCTCAACGCTTAAAGAAAGTATTAGGAAAAACTAGACACTAAGCAGATGAATAACAAGGAAGGGGATGGACAACCTACAACTGGGACAGATCTCGATATTGTATACGACATTTTAAAAATTATAACATTTACTTTTGAGCCCTAAATGCCAATGCTGTAAAATCTTTATCAAGATACTTTACCTAAACACAAAGTTTTGGGTAATTAATGTCTTAACAGAATTGTTCTGTCAATCGCATTATTTCTCTATAAATTTGTATTAGTTTAGGGTAGCGCTTATTCTGGGATTTAGCCAATTTAGGACCAGTTGGTGGTAGCTGTATGTAGTCAAACTGTACTGATTGCAAGCATAGTTCATATCGTGAGCAAAACTAGCAAAATATTTATTATTTGTAGCTCAGGTTTTTCATTGACTCTGAAAATTGTATTCATTTTCCTCTATCACATCCTAACTTTTTATAGAACTTTAAAATAAATTAATAAATCTTCAGTAAAGTTACTTTGGAACGTTTTCTTAACCTTTGTGTTACTCCTTTGTGTTTAAAACAAATAAATAATACGCAGATCTCATTAGTAATGACTTTCTACACTCCTTCTCTCGGTTCTGCCAATTGAAATAAAAAAGAAACTGTGAGAAACAACGACAAGTAAAAAGGAAAGTTATGTACTAAGTTATGATTGATTAAGAAAAGGAACAAAACCCTTTCCTTTAGTTGCATATCTTGGCATTACAATGTGTGCTAAGTGTGCGTGAGTACCACAGTAATTGATTTTGACCTTTTCATGTTCATTGACTCTGTGCTTTCATGCTAATGAGAATAGGGCTACTGCATATGTTATTATGGTTTGAAGACTCCATCTAGAAGTCAACACTTCCAATTTTAAAACAATGAAATACAACATCTTTGTTTGGTTGTTCCTTCTTCACAATTCATTAGCTGATACAAGAAGGGTAGATATGGTGCATGCATTTTTATTTATAAAGCCTGACAGAAGAATACGTAGTTTATCTAAAATAGAAAACATTATAACTAAATACTGCGTTAATTTTTTTAAATAAAATTTCACTCCGATAGTGTTTTCATAACTTGACAAAG
This sequence comes from Alatinidae sp. Z8VKAUB7J3, assembly GCA_010016025.2. NCBI lineage: Eukaryota > Metazoa > Cnidaria > Cubozoa > Carybdeida > Alatinidae > Alatinidae sp. Z8VKAUB7J3. Next base: position 120,640,378 of record JAAAKM020073195.1, on the reverse strand, counting down.
AAAGTTTATCAAAGAGGATTTGAAACGTGTTCAGATACTTTTTTACACAGATCTGAATGACAACAACTGACTGTGACAAAAAATTCAGCTGGTCTTCTTCAATACTTGCTGTTGTAATTAGGACAAGGAATGGGCACATTATAAATTGGTAGCATTTGCTAACAGAAACTTATTCAATCGGACAACGAGAACAAGATCATTGGCTTTTGGTATGTATGTATGTATGTATGTATGTATGTATGTATGTATGTATGTATGTAAACTATAGAAAATATACCATTGTCTTCTAATTCACTACTCGGAGTTTCATGCTAATGCAATCATCAGCAAATCTCCTCCCGCAGACATGGCTATAACGGAGCTACATTTAATGCACTTCCTCTCCGAGTACAACAAACTAACAATTTGCAAAATCGAAATGGCAGAAATCACAAAACTGCAAAAGAAAGAGTATTCTAATACGCGAGTGCTTACAAACAAACTCCATTATTTTCAGCAATAAGAAGAAATTTCACAGGTGAAATGCATAAAATATCAGCAAAATTGAAATCAAATATCAATCTGCTTTGAGAAAGCTGGTTCCAGAAACTTTATTCGCTAATTTGTGAATATTCATTAACTTATCAACATAATGCTAAACCTATAAATATAAGTTTTATTGTCTGCATAAAACGATGGAAGGCTATTTAGAACCCCGACTAGGTCTTATCTCAGCCGGGTTCTTGCTGTCTTTCAAGTTTCGGCAACCTGCTTCTTTTACAAAGTCTTCTTATATAGCTGTCAAAAAATATTCACGCCTTTAATGTTAAAAGTTAGTAACACTCTAAACAGAGCAAAAACATCTATAGCTTGAAAAGCAGGAAGAGTGAAATAATGGTAAAATGCTCTATAAAACTTACACTGTTGTGAAATGTGTTGCATTTTTCGGTTGATTGTTAGGCCACGACTTCAAAGTCTCGAAACAAACTAAAGTAGAAAACGACTTCGTTTCTTTGCAATTTGAAAATGAACTTCCATCAGCGCTGGTAAACCAAATGGCGACGAAGAGAAGGCAGATTCCTAGTCCATCTGCCATTTTCCTGCTACATTTTGATTCAGAGGCAACTGGCAAGGAACACAATTCCTTATCTTGTTTTTAATGCTCCATGTCTGAACTCTTCACGTTCGAACTCCCAAATGAAATCAGAAGCGATGTTTTATTCATTCAATTAGTGACGTCAAATTAATTGCTGCCATAACACATAAATTGCAAAGTGACATCACGTGATGAAAGGGGGTTCCCCTACTGCAGCTTGTCTTTCACCATTTTACACAGGTCAATACTACCTTAATACACAAAATTAACGTTGAACATTAATTAACGTTTTTGGAATTAAAAAACCTTAATTAATCGACGTTAATTAGATGCTGACGTTAATTTTTGAAACGTTAATTTCAACGTAGCGCTAATTTTTGAAACGTTGATCCATTGATATACTGTCATAAAAGTAAAGTTTTACTCTCGAAGCTTTATCTAATCCCCGTAACTATGTCATGAAACCCGTGGTCCAATTACTACAAAAATTACAGATCACTTGATGAACAGTACTCTTAACCCGACTTCAAAGCCTAGTTTAGTAGATAAAAGATCCTTAAATTTCGTTTTGTTTTGTTTCGTTTCTCACCCGTTTAATTTATCATAAGCCGCTCGTCATAAGAACAAATACATAAAAATACATTTTCAGAAGGTTTCTTGGGAGGTATGTCGTGTTCTGTAGAGCATACAACAATGATACAGAAGTCAAAAATGATGCCTGATTTCCTTAAAAATAAAAAATATAAAATACTCCCTGACTTATAACATGGAATGAATAGCCACACTTCCTTAAATCACTGTTCCGCATTAAGCCATCGATTTGCCGAAACTGGATAGGTGTTAGAGCAAATGTACGCATCAGAGGTAAAGTTGTGACTAGAAGATGATACCTGTGACAGTAAAACATAAAAGTCATAGGACCACTAGATATCAAATCCCAACCATCTCCATCAGCGTAAGTCAGGTGAGATACTGATATAATACAGTTTATTTCTAAAGGTAGGGGGTTGGATGCCATGATCTTCAACGGATATCACTACACAGATCCTTCAGCCCCTAAGACATAACGGTTAGAGGCTATACTGTTGTAGTGTTGTAGTACATAAAAATCAGTACCTTTGAATCATTAGAATTCTCAAAAATTAAAGCTATTAATGCAAACTCTTTTCATGGGCTGATAGCACTAAGATCAATTGAACAATAAAACTATCAAAGAAAACAATTCTATGATTATCATGACTCTAGGTATAGTGGCATACGCAGATTTTTAAGATCGATCTTTATTAGGATTGGGGACTTACTCCTCCCCAGATCCCCGCGGTCAAGTCATTGTTTCTGTTAGCTAATGCGACTCTAGTGGAGTGGTTGTTAGCTGCTGAGCCAATGCTCTGGGCTTTGTGATGTAAGCTTGTACGACTGTTTTTGTCTCCCAAGTGTCTTGATGAAAGAACGTCATCGGTTATTAACATTGAAATAATAGGTTCTCTAACACCACGAAAAGTTAAACCAAGACCTTCTCCATGTTACATAAAGCTTGTTGGATATGTGGTTTCGGGGGGGGGGTGGGGGATGGGGGGTGGGGGGGGGGGGGGGGGGGGGGGGGGGGGGGGGGGGGAATAGGCAACAAGTACCAGATCTTTTAATTATTGGTTATTTTGGGATATTGCAAGATTATGTGGAATTCGTTGCTATAATCCCAAATTTGCTTTCAATAGAGTACTTATTTTGCTTTCATTGGAATTACCTTGGGCTGAACTTTACTTTAAGACTTGGATATGGTATTTTATAGTAGCTTATATGCTTTCCTGCCCATTTTTCAACGGTAAGTAGTCTAGACTATTTTATGATGTGCTGTCGGGTTGTATACATCAGCGACAAAGTGTCAGATTAGCGTTGTGTTATTAACCCAACTGTGAATTGCGGGGGTTTTGTTCGACTCAATTCTGATAAGAGTATTACCAACAATCTTATTTATTGCTACACGGGTAAGGTATCAACACCCCCCTCATTCCACAGGAGTATTAATTCAATTTGTCGATGTCGGCTCGTTTTTCTTAAAATAAGAAAAGCATTGTTTTAGATTTTGGAAAGTCCGTGACTCCTGAAGTATGCTACGTAGTTTCGAAAGACAATAACCGTAGCCTAAAGGATTTTATGAATAGTGTACAGGTGTAATAAAATGGGAGGAACGCCATTTATTCTACTCTGTCAGCGTACATCACAACCTACTCACAACATCACATCCTACTCCGTCAGCGTACATCACAACATAAATTTGCAGGCTGTGATACCACAGAATACGAAAAAGGAAAATTCCCTATTCTGTGTTGATACTATCTCAGCAGAGACTGCAGGCCATTTGGATGGTTTCGCTGAAGTTAGCTTTGTGTGCCGGCCCGTAGCTACGGGGGGCATTCAGGGGCAATGCCCCCCAAACTTTTAGAATGCCTCCCCAGATTTTTTTGCTACTCAAAAAAAGTTTACGTATGATATATCGCGATAAAAACTCTTATGATAACAGCACATCTTGGCTTCCATGCAGTACTGTCTACCTTGCTTTCAGATAATCACCTATCTGAGACAAAGCCTTGAAAGGGGATGTATTGTTTCCAGTTTTTGTCTTATTTTTTGTCTCTTTATACCATTGGGCTAGAGTTTGGTCGTACTAATTAAAGCACCCTGTCGTCGATGCATATTGTATGCAGGCTTCCATGACGGAACAGATTCTATAGATATTATATTCTTACACTGATACATACGCAAAGATGTCAAGGTACAACAACTTCAATAAGTAAAGCAAAGCGAATAAAAGCTCTACCACAGCAACACTTCAAATGTAATACGGTTTGGAGAAGCATCTCTTGCCACCCATATGCTTCTCAGAATTGAAACTTATCGGTTAACTCTATTTCGGTGGCCAAAACATTTCAGAAGAGTTTAAGAGCAACATGTTAACCACCAAAAGTGTTTGAAGAAGATATCGGTGTGTGTGGCAAGCATAGATAACTTTCAGTAAGACCAGAAAACGGGGGAAGGGAGTAAAGCGGACACCAAAGTTGAATGTAAATTATTTCTTCAGGTATCAAAAATAATCTATCTGAGACGCTTTTTTTGTTAAATTATGAGACGTAAACAAAGCAAATTGTCTTCCTCATTAAAAAAGGAATAAAAGGTGTCATTCCTATTCTAAACCAATCAACAAACAAGATGTTCCTTAAGCTTATTGAAGACTCAGAAATACGGTGAGCAGAATCCATTCGTGTTTCATCAATTCTGTTAAGACGAAGGTAATCTTCACTCTTGAAACAAAAAGTTGAAAACCAAAAAGCATAAAATTGTACTTCTACTTGCTAATTGTTCACAGCCTAGCATTACGATATGGTTTACTTACTTGTAGTTCTTAGAATTAATTCCAGGCATCTTGCGAACGAAGTCCTGCAAGAGAACAGATAACGTAATTAACGTTGGTTTTGCAAAGTTGCAAATCTGATAATTAACAATCAATACTAATCTCAGGAGATTGTATGAGAAAAAAAAATGAATAGGAAACAAAGTGTCATGAAAGAGTATTTGTGTAAGTTAACAATGTGATTTCCTCTTCCTCCTATTACTAAGCTTTGTCCTTCTGTCCTCTTACTAACAACCGATAAACGACTAACACGACTAAGTCTAGCCACTCCTTGATTCTTCTAAACCAATGATGTTCTTGTATTTTACTATTCGCTTGTGATTGGTCCATTTTATGTATATGTATAAATGTAACCTTGTAAATGAAGAGAGTGACTGAGGGACTGTGAAAGAAGTAACCCGTGACCCACGCTTTCGCGGCGTGCGCTCTACCAACTGAGCTAGGTGACCTCCGATGTTAACATACTTGTATTCCCCTAGTCGCCACATTAGCTCCCAATCATCCACCGGTGGACATCGACCTCCAGCTCAACGCAATTGGAGACCAGCCTCTCTGCGCCATGTGACTTGACCAAGGAAGAACTGCCCTATGGCCCGTCATCAATCCAAAGCCCATTATAATTAGAAAACATCTTCGAGAAGAGAGGATTTGAAATGTTAGGTTTGAAAAGAGCACTATAGAAAGGAAATCGAAAAGCATGTCATAAAGGAAAGGCGATGTGCCACCCAACTTACCTCCTTTCAGCAACTTGTTTTGCGAGAGCTAGTGAGCTGATCTTCGACGAAAATAATTCCATCTCGTCTTCAAGTTCTTTGGCAATTGCCTAAAGTTGGCAGCAGAGATAAGATTGGTTACTTCATCTACGATAGTGACCCCCCGATAGTGACCCCCTAAACTTATAATGCCACCGCCCCCGGCTCTCGAGCGCCATCCATCCCACAATTGGAATCACGGATCTAAAGGGTAGGAATCAGCAACTAATAATTTCTTATTAATAATTGTTGTAAATGGAAACTGTGTGGTTCGGCGTATATTTAATTTTCGAGGCTCTAAGTGGACGATTTTTCGAGGGGGCACTTATTTGATAAAATGGATTTCATAGCAATTAAAAAAAAAATAAAAAATGCGGTTTCAGTTGATATACTATTTTATCTACATACATCATCAATATCTTCATCATAATTCAATAGCTATTTCCAACATTTCTTGGCCCTTCCCATCTTCGTCGACGAGTAACAGATCTGTCTCCGAATAACCGCCCGTTTGTGAAGATTGTAAGATGGGTGCTTATTCGAGGGTGAGCGCTTATTTAATAATGTTATCAAGAGGGGGAGCATTTATTCGAGGGGGGTTTATACAAAGGGGGCCCTTAATCGAGGCATTATGGTACTTTCCCCTTGTTTGTTTGTCGCATCATTACTTTTATTTCGTTTTATTTGTTCCGTATTGTTATCGTTAATGTTGATGATGCATTTACAACTTTGGTAGGAGCGGGAGTGGAATCTAACCTATGTTTCCATAATAATCTTTAACACGAGTTGTTGAGGACAAGTTTCAAAGATGATTCCCTACAGGAAGTGCGCAGAAGGTGTGCGCAGTGGTAATCTCGTCGCGGATCTAAACCTCCCTATTATAGTCTTGGTTACGAGATGGCAACGGCATTCTTAATGCAGTGTTTTCTAAAAGCCACTGGGAAAATGCCAAATGTTATTGGAGGTGTCACTCAAGACTCATTAACTGATTTTTGAAAAATTGAAGTAACTTCCCGGAATGTTTTGTCAAGGAGAACTTTTGCAGGTTATAGCTGTAAACCTTTCACCTAGCATATTAAAGTCAACATCACCTTTCGCAAGCTTAATTGCTGTTCACACAAGTTCTCTGGACGTTATGCATCCGATGAAGAGTTTTCTCAGCACAGTGACAGATATCTAATTTGTTGTATGAAATTTTAAAATTGTACACGACGTTTGGGCACTTGCTGTTGCCATTCTCAGGTGAAATGTAAACTGTAAACCTGTAAAGACATTTTTAGAATCTTATAGAAAAATGATGTGCTGCGCTGTCGTTGCCACAACGTAACTAAGGACGTTTTAGCTTTGGGTTTAGTAGCGTATTACTTGGTATCATAGCTGATGTTGTAGTTTTATTCACTAAGCACTTTGAACTCCGCTTGCTACCTATGAAATATATACTGTAAGTGGTCATGTATTTAAATATTGATGTTGCGCCCATTTCTTGGCATCAGGTTGTCAGTGACCTTGTGTACGGTGTACTCGTATGAGATGGTTTATGCACTCAGTACGAATGAAACCGCGGTGGTGATAGAATTGAAATTTAGATGCTGTTTCATTGATTGGAACTACAATATATGTTATGATTTATATGACTCATTTTTTCTGTCGTACCCTAACGAACATGTTCATGAGCTAATAAACCCCGTAGTCACAGTATTTGTATAAACGACTTTTAGAAGTACTCTTGGGTGCGTAATAAGCGGGGGTCCTAATAGTAGGGGGGAATGATGGGGAGTGGGGGGGTGTAGAAATACCAAATTTTCGTAAATTGCATGTTTGCCATATCGATATACCACCACCTATTATAGCTGGAATTCACTGATAATGGAGCACTTTAAAGTACACATTCGAATTGCAGCAATAATGGTAGACATTTCATTTCTTTTTTTAAGACAACATTTAATTGAAAATTCATCATGTGCTGACGACTATCATGAGGATTCGTTTAGGGTATTAGCCAAAGCCAGATCTCCTTTTCATCTTGCCGCTTTAGAAGCCGCTTTTATCAAAACAAAGAAGCCGGTGCTCTGTCGACGAAAACAGTTTATGTACAATTTACGCCTTTTTCAATAACGTAAGTGGCAGAAAACGTGTTGCTCTCGTGACCGTTATTTTCTAGGATCTTCTCGTTTCCTATAAATGCATCATTGTAGCTCTCTCATTTCACTCCATACGATTGCTGTGACCAGTGTATGGCGAAAACGTTTAGCAAAATGAATCCGTTACTCAACGCAATATTTAAGAAAAAATTGTTAAGTTAAAGTTACAGAGATAAAAAAAGAGAATTCCACTTCACATTTCTGAAAATTTACTAGGCAAAATTTATATCACAGACTATTGAACATGCTGTTCTGGCGTTTTCGTCTACCAACTGAGGTTTAGCGACATTAATAGAAAGGAAACTTTGTTTTCTATGATCACCACGATCTCTTTCGTTCTTCCACTTTTGATAATTGTGGGGACCATTCCATCTTCGCAATTTGACGTGGCTATGGAAGAATGGCTTGCAGTTGAATCAGTCTGTCCAAAGGCCGTTGTAAGTTATGAAGGTTGACAGAGAGGATTTCAAGTGGAAGACATTTTTTTAAACACTACGCTAAACCATTTTACATTTATAAGCTTTTCTCGCTTGACACTCTTAACAGTATCAGAGCGCAAATAGTCAAAATGAATCGAGTCTTTTCCATTTCGATTCATTCAGATGATTTGTGCTCTGAGGAGTCTCAGAAAATAATGTTTTCACGTGTAAACTGATTTCCCAGTTTCCAAACACTGTTGTTGTTGTTCTGTACCATCAAAAAACGCTTTATTTGGTAAAACAACCAAATGTGACACCATGGGTCCCAGATTTGAATCCAGGTGATGGCATTCACCACTTTTTGTCAAATTTTGAAGTTCTTTTTGTTGGTTACATCAAACAGTAGACATTGCGTAATGATACCCGAGTCACGTGCTTACGTTTGTTGCAGATCGGAATTAACTGTTGTTGACATTCTCGTTCGAAAGCTGCGAATCGAAGAAGAAAAAGAAGATGATGAAGGTGAATACATTTGTACCCGGTATTATGATTTAGTCTTTTATTATGCTCATTCCTTCATCTAAAGGCCTCAAACACTCTTTTCTCTCTTTACGTTATTACAAGAGCTACTGTAGTTATTTAGAACTTCGACTGCAGTTTAACCCATATACTTATAGAGACGCTGATTTCTAATCCCAGACTTGGAAAGCCGTGGATAGAGTAGGGTAAGCTACGTTGCGATGTTATTCAAACTCATTCTTGAGGACTCCCTGTGTTTTAATTCTCGCAGTGACGTAGCCTTGTAGCCTACTGAAACACTATTCATTCTCATTCCTACTATGACTACAAAGCGTAACTATCGTTGAAAACAGGAACAAAGATCATTAATCACAAGCGATGATCTAATAGTTGCTTTTACCTATCTATCTTAGAGTCCCTTGCAAGTCAAAGGACAGAGAAATCTGGTAAACATAGTGGTAGGTCGACTCCCAGAAGCCGCTCAAGTAAAAGCTCTCGCAGTCGCTCAGGGTCCTCAAAGGGCTCACGAAGTAGGTCGCGATCCCCAAAGAGATCTCGAAGCAGCTCACGATCATCAAAACGCTCTAGAAGTAGATCCAGGTCCTCGAAAAGGTCACGTAGCAGGTCTGGATCGAGTAGATCAGGGAGTAATTCTGACATCGATTTAGAATTTCTGGAGCAAACACCTGCAGGAGGTGATAGCTCGGATAAGGAGAAGGCCAAAAAGAAATCAGGAAAGAAGAAGCACAGCCGAAAGAAGAGGAACGATAGCCATAGTAGTGTTGGGTCTCAATCCGACCATTATGAGGTGGCGTCAGACAATGAACGGAAGACAGCTAGTTGGTATACAGAGCAAGAGAAAAAACTCCGTGAGACACAAGAGAGGCTTGAGGAACTCCAGAAGCAATTTGAAGATGATCGGGAACTGTTCAAAAAGCAACAGCAAGACATGGAAGAGAAGCAAAAAGCATTACAAAGTAAGCAGCAGGAGCTTCTACAGAAGCAACTCGATGATCAACAGGAAGAGCAGAAGAGGTTACAAAACGAACAAAGGAAATTGCAGGTATCTTTGATCCCATACTTATCTCTCTTCCTTTACTCAGTGTAACATAGCAGACTGAGGCAATTCTTGTGGGCTACTGTGTCCTGGAATTTTTGGTACGAGCTCCTACAGACACCATTTCAAATTTTTTCGGTGACTATTTTTATAGAAGGCGAGAGAAGGATGTGGTGCAATTCATATTATTGAACAAATCGCAAACAATATCGGTTGGACACTAAATTGCCCTCATGGTTTTCAGGTGGAGGTTTCGTAGGAACGGTATCCTACAAATTTGTATTCAAACAAGGATGTGTGAAGTGTGACCCATTACAGGTTGTTCTCAACATACAAAAAATGTAATGGAAAGAATCATCAAATTTTACTGGTTTGTTTACACACTTTGATGGTCTATTTACCATTCGAATATGAGGAATGTCTCGTTTTTACGATATTTCGCCGCAGCCTCATAATCATTCATCGTTTGTTTATCTTCTGACAATTTTCAATATGGGATTTGATAAATTAAGATCGATTTTGTCCAATAACGGCTACCCCATGTGTATTCGTGGTTCATGTCTTAATAGTTTTTATGTAAAGTGTTTTCTCGGAGTCCGTTGTTACCTCCCTTAACGTACTATCAGTTATATACTACCTTTCACTGAAACACATTCGTTGCAACTTCAGAAGCAAATGACACTTCGTCCTAGTGCTTATCCCCATGTATGTTGGGTAATGTTCAGTATTCTCCCGCTTGTAGTCTCTCTAGGTTTTTCCGATCAGTTGCTGTCTACCGTTTTATGTGTAATATATATATATATAATGCCATGTATTTTGCTCAAGATATCCGTCAATTTTGTAGACGTCTCTTGGAAAGTGTATCTGTTTCTGCTCTGAATAAGAAAAAGCTGGCGAATCCTCCTTTCTCTGGTGCTTACACTGCACAGACTGTACCAAATATTTTCATAGACGTCGCACATGGAGAAAAGCTGAAAGAGACGTACGCGATCTATAATCGTAGCTGAATGGCGCGCATCGTTATCGAGTTGGCGTAGTTTAATGGCTGTCCTTTGAAGCGAGTTGGCAGTAACTGCGTCAGAGAAGAAACTGGAGGGTATCCAAATTCTTGCGCTTGATGATTCTCGATAGAAGTGTTTCTGCTCCCGAGTTAGAGCTCCAGTGTTTCTAGAGGGGCAAAGAAACCACGGTTTTATTGTGTCAGTGTCGGCTGTGTAAAACACGGAACATAAAGTTCTATTAGCTTTTGCTATGATAATACACTGACTAACAGACTTTGCTGATTTGGTTGAGAAAGATGGCTTCATAGTCATGATTGTTTTGAACAACAGCCAACATTTGTTTTACTGCTATCAAAAACGTAACCAGAGTTTTACTCGTGATTTGTTCGAAAAACCAATCTACCCCCAGAATTATAAATCCTTAAGGATATTTTCCTTTTTCATGGCTACCTTAAAGATGTATCGTCACAATACTATAAATCAAAACTATATCTTGTTTATCTAAACGCTTTTCACTTAAAAATGTGAACTTCTGAGTTTGGAAAATTTTTAATAAGACTTGGGAACAATGTAAGAAATGCCATAGTTATGCCGAATTAATATGAAAGACTTTAACTGGTTTGAGCATTCTTCTTTCTCATTACCACTTTCCCAAATAGAGCTGAGTATATGGCCTATTTTCTCGTTCCTACTGCTTTCCAACGGCTTTTAACCTTCAAAAAGGTAGACGGATAAATCTTTCCTGTAAAAACTTGTTCTCATATTTTGTGCAATTTTCCCAATATCAAGGGCAAAATTATCTTCAGTAGCAGAGTACAAAATACCCAAGCAGCTGCTTTATGAAGAGTTAGCCAAGGATAAACTACCGTATTACGTCATATTAAGCCGCGTATGTAATCAAGCCGAATTAAATTAAGCCGCGCTTTAATTGAGCCACGCTTGACAAAAATTAGCATTTTAGGGGGGTTTAATTAGGCTGTGGGAGTCAGTTTGAGATAAAATGCTTTTTTAGAAGTACTCCTATTTTCTCCTCAACGCCACTTTTAAAGTCTATGCAAATGGGTTCAATGACAGTTCCTCTTCATTCTTTGCTTTCCTTACAATAAATTAAGCCGCGTTTTAATAAGCCACGCCATTAATTAAGCCGCGTTTTTAATAGGCCGAATTTTTGAAGGTGCGGCATGTATGGGTACGCGGCTTAATTTGACGTATCAAGGTCTCAATCTGTAGGCCAAAATTCAGGTTCACACAGATTCTGAAAAGCTGAAAAGAGTCTCGGCAGCGATAGAGAGTGCTGAGAGCATCTATTATGTGAAGAATCTAGCTATCTTATTTAAATCATCTGCCGCTGCCAGTAATTTGCCGCATCTTGGATAGAAAGCAAGCTAATAAAAGCATTTTATGTGTCAATGGCCTTTCAGTTTTAGTTAATGAAATTGAAATTGAAATTATGGTTATTTACTTTGTACGCCAATGAAAGTATGAAATGCAGGACTACTTATGCAGGTTTACACACTCTTCTTCATTCCTACATCACTAAATTTTTAAGCAAAGGTGGAGAGAAGGTCTTATTCCCGTTCTTCATTTAAATCTTATACAGTTTTATAGGGAAATAAGGGCAGATACAACAATTTATGGTGACCCATGTTTTCCACACTAAAGCCTTTCTGACAATCAGATTTCGCCAATGTTTGTCAGGCTTCTTGAATCGGCTATTGTTGTCAAAAGGGGGCGGAGCGCTGGTACTGATAAATTTTAACGACTTTTACGGGCTTTTAAGGAAAGTACGGACAACGTGCGACTGAAAATTGACGGAGGCACATCGGTGAAGTGTGATAAACAAACTATCAAAAAATTGGTAAAGGTGTTATAGCCCTCAATATTTTTCAAAGCAACCGAGCGGTGAATATATTAACTTGTAAACATAAAAAAGCAGTACAGAAGAAAAAAGTCAAATTCTTATGCAAAGGGGAAGCACTACTGATCTCATTAGTCATTTCGGCAAAGAAATAAGACCACAACAAAGAAGAAGGAACAATGGTCATGACAAGAATCTCAGCGAAAACAATCATGGTCTGAAAAGAGAAAAATCTTGACCCGTTGTGTGCCATGAACACGTATCTAAGTACTGACAAAATAGTTATTGATACTGATCATCGAGACAAACATATTTTAACTCACCTTCCGTTAAACTGTGTGAGTTAAAGAACTGCTCAGTGATATTGAAGGGAAACGAGTAAAAATGCTTATTATTATTTCAACTCGAGCTTTGGTTCTTACACCGACATTCGATCGATACGACGTCCTTTCGATATTCCAAATATGACGCCGCTTCAAAATTCATATACAGATGAACCAACGGTATCGATTCGTGGTGACCTCGATCGACGTTGATTCGACATCGAATGCAGGTTGCGACGTTAAATGTCTTTTATGTAACATCTGATACGCATTTCGTCAGGAAGAAAGGAGAGGTGTTTTATTTAAGGACCAGGAGTTCAACTGATTAGTGCCTGATGAAGGAAACTATGTTTCCGAAAGCTTGTGAGAGCCAAAGTTTGATGTGTTTTATTGTATATATTTTTTAACATTTATGGCTTAGCAATCTGTATCTAGGTTTATATCAATCTGATGAAAATAAAATCGAAGCGTTAAGATAATGTGTCTTTTTTTAGCCATATAGATATATGTCTAGTACTGATAAAGGCTTAAAGCCAACACACAATATATATGAATTGATTGATTTCCCAATACCACTAAGTGGAGGAGAATTCGCAAGTATTGATTCTAACTGAAGGTAACATCGAAACGTTGAGAAAATGTGTATTTGTTTTAGCTTTATATATAGTGAGAGCACACTTATTTGTTATTTTTTTTCATCGTGTCAGGAAAGTTTGTACCATGCCCTTCTCGAAGAAGACTACATAGAGGCAACTGCAATTATGTTTCTGATGGATCGCTTTGTTTACTGGCAAGGAGCATCAAAAGAGTTTATGGATTTAGTGAAACTGATCCAGAAAAAGGATCCATCAGCCCCACTGGCTCCTCAGATAATCATCAGAAGGGCACGTGTCTTAAAGAATGATGGGGATCTCCAAGGTGTGACAGGTTTTGTTTTGATTTCTGTTATTAAATTTGGGAATAAAAAATCACAGTAGCCATTACAGGTATTGATATCTGTTAGGTTTAAGTACTGTCTCTAGTGTAAAGTGCTTATTGGGTAAATTGAAGGGGCCATGGAACAATGAAGCTGCACCTGTAAATGGAAGGAAAGTATTTTATTTAAACACATTATTTTGATCATGTAATGGAACACAAGGTAGCAATTATCTTCTTAACCACTTTGACAATCTCTCATGTACATCAGACCCCTTCATTGACATTTTCCCATTAAATTTACATTGGGCTATTTAAGTGTCCCATCATTTTTGTAAAATTGGTGTCCTGATTTATTTCATCATGGAAATTTCAACAACAGTTGATAATTTATAATAAATTACATTGGCAACAATAAGTTTTTATAATTCACATATTTAGATGAAATTCAATTAAATCATGCAATAGTACATTATAGAGACTCTTTTAAAAGGATAGTTTTGCCTTTCTTATTTTTTGTTTAATTTTGTAAAATAATTTAAATCTTAAAAAATGTAATTTTGACGTATTATTTTATTTTATTTTTGTAACCAATTTTATGGCAAAAAAATACATACATACATACATACATACATACATACATACATACATACATACATACATACATACATACATACACATATCCTGCGCATAGAAACAAGAATAGATGAAATTGAAATTAAAATAGCTATAGATTTATGGTACATATCCTGCGCAGAGCACGAGGAAGGCAGAGCACGAGAGAGGCAGAGCACGAGGAAGGCAGAGCACGAAGAAGGCAGAGCACGAGGAAGGCAGCGAATAGCATACGTGAAAGAAGTGGCCGAGGCAATGCGGACAACCAAAAGAGAAGTTTTGCGAAGGACTGAGGGCGGGAAGGCACATACAAATTTTTTTGAAAGTGCTGCCACTTACCCCCATCTGCCGAAATATGCACAGCTTAAGGTATTATTGGTAGCCCAAGTTACGAAACTGCAAATTTGATTTCCTAAGTCTCCCTCTGATAAAGCAATCTTCACAGTTGATGATGCTTCACAATAAGACAAATGAACTGCATCTGTCTTTTGCCGGATAGCTTTTCTGTTCCTTTATAGTAGACGTAGCACCATACAAGGCTAACAAAAGCCAATAAGTGTATTGACCAGAAAAGAGGTAAACAATGTCGAAAGTAAACAGAGAGCGGGACAGAAGGTAACAACTAACCTAAAAAAAGAATTCTCGTTTGATTTAAAAGCATCTAAGTTGTAGGAAGAGGGAAAACAATCAGAGGCCAGCGAGTTCCATAGCTTAGCAGTTCGCGTAAAGAAACTAGTCTTATAAAAAGACTTCTTGGCAAAAGGGACATCAACAGCGTCAGGATGAAGATGTTTGGAAAACTATATATATTATCTAAAAGCTATTCTACAGAAGCACAAGGAGGTAAACGTGTATCTGTGTAGTCATATACATACCACCAGTACTTCCTGTCCTTCCACTATATCCAGATGCTGCAAAACCTATTCTACAGAAGCACAAGCAGGTAAACGCTTATCTGTGTAGTCATATACATACCACCAGTACTTCCTGTCCTGCCACTATATCCAGATGTTGCAAAACCTATTCTACAGAAGCACAAACGATCAATAAGGGAATTGATATCAGATTCTTCCTTTAAGGAAAGCAAGGACCAAACAATACGTCAATCAATATCAGCTTCTTTCTTTAAGGAATACAAGAAACAATCAATAACGCATTTGATGTAAAATTCTTGCATCTCCAGAAAACAAGAAACAATTAAAGACGCTTGTTCTTTTTTAGGAACGCAAGGAACGATCCATAACATAATTGACATCAGGTTCTTTCTTCTCAGGAAAACAAGAAACTATCAATAACGCAATCAATATCAGCTGTTTCTTATTCATTTCAATTTTCTTTTTGCATTTTTCTTTCTGCTTTTCTTCTGTTATCTCCCTGTCTTTTTTTAATTCCTTGTTTCGTCTCTGCCTTCTCTATTCCCTCCTGTTCTATCTTTATATGTTCTCCCATATATGATTTTTCAAATAAGTCTTTATTTATTGTTCTTTGTCTTTCCTTCTTTTTTACTCTTCTTCTTTCTCTATATTTTTTATCTTTTTATTTTTGTTTGACTCCTCCATAGTACTTTGTACTTATTTCTTTTCTCCTTCTTTTGCTTGTCTACTTCTTCGTCTTATAAATGACATCATTATCATTATTAATGTAATATAGAGTCTTCATTTATTTTTCAGTTCTTTCCATTCTTTTTTGCTCTTCTTCTTTCTCTATATTCTACTTCTTTTCATCTTTGTTTATCTTTTCCACAATTTTTTCTAGTTATTTCTTTTCCGTTTCTTTTGCTTGTCTACTTCTTCATCTTATAACTGAATTCATTATTATAGTTTGTTGTTTATTGTTTACAATATCATTGTTTATCTTCATCTTTGTTTATCTTTTCCACAATTTTTTTATAGTTATTTCTTTTCCGTTTCTTTTGCTTGTCTACTTTTTATTTATAACTGAATTCATTATTATAGTTTGTTATTTGTTGTTTACAATATCATTGTTTATCTTCATCGTTGTTTATCTTTTCCACAATATTTTCTAGTTATTTCTTTTCCGTTTCTTTTGCTTGTCTACTTCTTCATCTTATAACTGAATTCATTATTATAGTTTGTTGTTTATTGTTTACAATATCATTGTTTATCTTCATCTTTGTTTATCTTTTCCACAATTTTTTTCTAGTTATTTCTTTTCAAAATTGTGACGTAAAATGCTACGTTTTGGTTATTTGCGCTTGCTATGACTGGATCGGGCATGTGAATCAGCAGAAGAAAAGTAAAAAGTTCTCCTTGTTTCGTCCTCCTCTCAGACCTAGCGACGGATTTTACTCCTATGTGAACTAGGCTTTAAGGATAGAGTACAGACTGACAAGTCAGATCAGCTTTTCATCAGTTTAGACTGATGTGGAGCAATGTGACCAAATACATCATCAGTCTAAACTCATTAGTCTTTCTATAATCAAGGCATAAAATAATGCAAAAGAACACTCTTTTCGACAATGGATTCAGCTTCATGCTGTCGATCTTGTTCTTGGAATAGCAAGAAAAAGAAAGCGAGAGGGGCAGAATAATGATAAAATAATCTGTTTGGGTAAAATTCTTTCTTAGCATACGCAGTACTCTTGGCGTGGATGACACGTTTCTACAAGAACTGCGCTAAGAGGAAGAAGAAGAGCAACAAGAATTCAATACTTTTACATCCAATAAACGTATTTAATTGCACCAAATATGAATCATATCTTTAGTAGCTTTGCATTTTTTAAAATTTACAGCCATGGTCTGAAACATTGTCTTTCCCTATGCCTTTGACTATTGTCTACCGAAAGGTGCATACAAGAAATTTGGCTTCTGACAAAAAGTCTGCGTTGAAGAAAATTTAATCATATCGATCTAAAATGATAAAATTTGACAATGTTCAGCTTTTAAAAAACTGACCAGTCTAACTGCTAAATCCAAAAACCACCAATTTTCAATGTATACACTGCCAATCCTAACGTAAAAGTCAAGACTGACCAGTTTATGCTTACTGTGTGCTTCAGCCTTAGAGTGACGACATTAGACGCCTGTTTAGGTAACGTACTTTTATCTTTTATCAGATTTACGTTAATGCTTAGCAAACGATGGAATTATTTACATATTATTTACTGCCTATTTTTAGTCAACATGTTACTAATTTACATCCTCTTATGCAGCGGAGATGCACCATGAAAAGTGCCAGGGTCAAGGAAACAGTATTTAACGCAGAAATTTGCACTTTTACACCAGTATAAATATTTTGAGTCTTAATATGCCCGTTACTGAACGCGAACAAAATCAAGTTGACATGGTGCTAAGATGCAACTTCGTCCACAAATCAATGAATTTCATTTCGACGGTCTCAGCACTAACTTTCGAAACACTTAAGCGGTCTCAGTTGTGATGAAAACTCATGGAATTTTGTCTCTAAACATTTCCAAATTCGCTCCAAGCAACAAAGGAATTTCCATTTCTATCCATTGCAAAGTCCCTGTTACCAATTCTCAAGTTCAGTACATGGCGATTGATTCAGGAGCGATAAGGACTCTCTTGTGCAGAACGAATTCTAAACGTGGTTCCTTCCTTAAGTGCAAGGTGGATACTTACGGTAGGGATCTTGTCTCCTTTTAATAGTTCCTCTACATGTAAACGTCCTTAAAGCAAAGAATAGAACTGCCAATACTGTTAAGCAATCCTTTCTCTCATTGAGTATATTTATAAAAATTATGGATTGCATTCTCTGCTAAACAACACTTATAGGGACTAAAAATCTGCATTTAATGTAATTCATAAGAGGATGAAACTGTTACCTATTTCTCCCCTCTGCCTTCTACCATAAGGCGCAGTTTCTAAAATTTCGTAAGCCACTCTTGACCTTTGCGTTTCTGTAAAGTATGTATCTGGATTGTCACTTCCAATGAATCTAAAAATAAAGAAACGCAAAATAGTCATATTTCCCTATCTGTCTGCTGCACAAATTCTACGCTTATCTTCTTCCCGTTTGGCAACCTGAAGTGGCAGCTTTTGTTTTGTTAACTACGAACAAGACCTCGCATTTAATGGCGCCAGTTAAATCATAGTCAACAGCCAATATTTCTTAAAGCATATGCCACGTGGCTCATACAAAGTTGTCCAAAATTAAAACAAAACATCCCAATATTCTCTTTCTTTAGGGTGTCTCCCTCTTACATCTTTTCAAGCAGTCTGCGTCATCTGCTCATACCCGGTGTAGCGCGAAATTTGTGCCTTGCGAAATTTGTGCCTAAGATGATAATGCGCATGCGCATATTGAATCGTGTTGAACCGTGTTGGGCACAAATTTCGCAGCAACTGCCGTGAGGAGCACCGTATGAAAAGACAGCAGTGGTATTGAAGTGGTATTATCACTTGATCTAAGTTACTTCATAGCAAACAAGGTTCTTCAGGCTATGGATGATATATTTTTAGCTGTCTGTCTATAAGTTACTTTAATAACCGTTGGTTTGATTATGACACGCTGAATCCTGAGGACTTTGCTTTTACTAAGTCCTATCTAGGCTGCTGCAAATAAGATATCTCCTTACTTTTTTAAGCTTTCCTTCCTGTTTATCGATCTCAGTGCCAGTAATCTTTCTACATCACATGCTTTCCCAGCGTATTCCGATTCGTGGTGTCCTGCACTCATATATAAACGTAGGAGCGTCGAAATGGCATTGCCGAAGCTACAGTAGACCTTGCTGAGCAGTGAAACTCTGATGCTCTGCATCCATCGAGAATCCTTGTAAGATTTCTCTCATTTATTCCACCACATGCAAATACCACAGTTATTAATTTTAACGGTTATCAGGAAAACTTTATAGAGGCAGATCTCAATATTTACCTGCATCATTAATTGCATCGTATTCAGTACTATCAGCAACATGATAAAATATTCAAAGGGTTTGGAATCTACCACAAACCAAACTCGATAGGAAAAAGACTGTCGATTGGTTGGCATATATCTTTGTCGAGGTTTTGCCCCAATGGCAAAGTGAATGCAATCCCTCTAAAACGACAAATAAAAAATAGGCATTACTAAAATAGACATATTCCAAATGACTGGATTGACTGAATTTATGTGTGGCAGATAGTAGTAAGATCGCTGGGAATAAACATGTACTATTAGAAAACTCGAAACTTTACCGAGGGTAACATCTGACAGCAGACAATTCGCTATGGCATTCAAAGGATATGCAATGATAAATTTGGAGTAATTGTTTTAAAATGCATATTTAAAATGTTGCTACAGTAATAATTACAGAGTTATTTTAGTTGAGAGTAGCGGTTTTAAACTTTTCGATTGGTAGAAACGTATTTTTTACAAAGAAAGACACTAAAAACACGAAAAAAAATCAAAACATGTATGCAAAAATTACTCAAATGCATAGTAACAAGTCAGAATAAGACCGTTTGAACTTAACTGAAGTTTATAAATTGTAAGGAAAACTCTTTAAAAAGACTATTCAGAAAAGTTCCAACTACTTTTTGTACAATCAAAGAATGGCAAAGACAATAAGGAAATATCAATATCTCTATTACTGTATTACAGGTACCGAGGATGCCTAGTCTAGCTAATTATATCAACTGAGTAAACTATATAATATATCATCTATGTAAACAGAAACTGCAATTCATCAAAGGAATGTTAATCGAGAAAAGAGACCAAATTGTTATTTGTTCCTTTGTTTAACTAGAGAACTTTAGCCTGAATCGTTAACCTACGGCCTAATCAGGCCCACAAGACTTGCCTATGATTCCATGAAAGTATTGACAGCTGAGCATCCTTCCAAGCAGACAGAAACAGATAAGTGAGCCTTTACCCTGGTCCTCACATGCCAAACTGATCATGTGATGTGAACAAATACTACCCTGATTGGCTGAGAAGCAACTGTGCGACTTGGCATGATTTGGAAAGTGTCTAGTCCGTTTCTCGAGTGACACAGAAGAGGCACGTCGCATTTGCCACATAGCATCCTACTTTAATCTGAAAGGCTTGATACTGTTCTATTGGTTTGTTCCCAATTGACATGCCACGTCGCATGTGCCACAACGTGTTTCGCACCCCTGTCACGTAAAGTGTTAAGTGACCTTTACCTATTTTTATGTTTATAGCATGTATGCTACAAAATCACGTCGGCAAGAAGGATATCTTGATCTCGAAGACAAGGAAAGCTCCGAGTCAGTATCCAGTGTTAGCTACAAGAAAGATGAAGAAATAACTCTCCGAAAAGTCGATAAAGATTATATGAGTGTATAGTCCAAGATTATAGATCCATTATTCCATCACTGAATCCTCCTTTATATGACTTTATCGAACTTAGCCGGTGTGGCAGACCCACCAAATGTCTTTGTTAGGGTCTGCGAATCAGACAGCAAAGCGTTGTCCAGATTTTCACAGTCACGATGGCTGCATGTATTTTGGCCTAAAACTTTGCTTTGTTGGTTTCACAGGAAAGGGCTGGCACGTAAAATGTCGAGTGAGACGTGCTCGAATGTGACGAAATATTGTCCGATCGACTCTGGTACAGTCAAATGTGCTTTCCTATATTTAGTGACTCTCGATTAATAGGCCTATAACATGCAGGCAAACTTCACAACAGCCTGTGAAGCCTGGACAACTTTCCAGTATCTGATCCGCAGACCCAAACAAAGGAATTTCTAAGGTTCTGCAACGCAGGCTGGTACTTACCAAGCTTGTAGTTGTATCGACAGCCCCGGATGTGGAGGATATCTTGGGTTGGCAGATTAAAAATGAAAAGGTGCTAACACTGGCAAATGTAAAAAGAACACTAATGGAAACTATCAGAATGAGAAAGTTAAAAGTCGTAGAAAATGTGATGTTGAGGAATAAGAAAGAAAATTTTGTAGTAAGTATCAAAATAGCAGTCAAAAAGCAAGAGAACGCAAGAGAATGACATATTTTAATAACATTAAAGTTTTGACTGGTTTCCAAAATTTTTTAAAATGTGCTGCACGGCACATACAACAAGAAAAGCGATTTACGGCTCTTTTTTATTCAAATTTAGTGAATAGCACAAAATACGAGAAACAAAAACAGCAAACATAGTTATAATGTTAAAAGGGATTAAACTAAAGAATAATATTAAATGTTTGGAGTTTATATTCTTATGCAATCAATGCTTCATTACTAGCTGCCAACAGACCTACCTTTGACTTGAAAAGTATGGTGTGCAAGATTTGAATGTTGTAGCTAACAAGATGCTTGGGTAGGATAACTGTTGTGTTTGTACCTTTATTTGAAGAAAATTGTTTAAAGGCGGCTTGGACAAAGTTAACGTCACTGTTTCAAGATTTGTTAACCATCTGCTCATTGAGACGGGCAGCTAATCACAGTTAACCAGGGACGTTTACCATTACTCTTCGTTTTCTTTGATGTTAGTAAATGCATCATCAAAGTATTAACATTTGTGGGCAGTGGATCCTTTAAATATACCATTTCAGAAAATAATACGCACTTTTCTGCAAGCGTTGCATTCTGGGATTGTTTGGGGGACGATTGCTTCCGTCACACTTGGATAACATGCATCCGAAAAGGGTTAGTACAGGGTCTTTGTAAAGTAGTACAGGGTCTTCCTCCATCGGCTTTGGTTAGTATTTGCAATCTCTTTAATTTGAGCCATCAGTCTTAGCTTGATAATGAAAGACGTAGAATATTTTGTAGTTAATGGATGTAATAGCACCATTAGCCTGAACAGTAATATTTGAAACTATCATCAAGGACTATGCAACACTTTTGCTCCTTGCTGTGAAAGTGCTACAGAGCCAAAGAGTGGCTTTTACGGCCACAGCAAACTCCTTATTTTCAGCGACTATTATGAGAAGAAACAAAATATACTCCAATATATATCTGAGACTACAATCAGACAAGTAAGGGAACTAAACATGGTTTAGGTGGATTGGAGGTGCGGGGAATAGAAAGATGAAGCAAAGTTCGGCCCGTACTCGCCTACCCCCAGCTTTGTAGTAACTCTACACTTTCACTGTATGCCATGAGAGATTTGCTGACTACGGATACGCTTCTTCAGTCAGAAACTATTTGTAAATAAGTTTGTCGATACCCTGTAGCTTTAGATTTGTATAAATAAATCGTTTTATTTATCATTCTTAAGGTGATTTAATTTTTTGTTTTCTTTACCTGCATGAATCACTCTCCAACAGATACATAATAAAAAGCACTAAAAGGTCAAGCAGGAGTATGACAAAAAGAGTACGTCAATTTCATAGAGATGCTATTATTTCCTAAAATCCAAGACTTTATTTTTGACAAAAAACAAGTTTCTCAATTGTGTTATGACCCGTATTCATGATTTGTTTTCTGTTAGATAAAGCAGGTCGACCTGAAATTGCCCATTTTCTTGCGCTAGATCTCAGGGTTGACGGCGTACTACTCAAAATATGAATAAAAGCATACCTTGTTGGCGATCTGTCAAACACTTACTTACTCATCAAAATTTCTATTTTTTCCCCCATACATTTATCTCCTCTCCCATTATAGTCTTTCTTTTACATAAATAATCATCTACTGCAAAAACTATATCAGAGGAAGCACCTGTATTATATAAACACAAAACTACAATTCGTATTCAAAATTAATTTAATCACTACTCCCTTGCGTTATTACATTTCAGGCGTAAGAAGGACGCGCCCTGTTTGCTGGCATTAGGGCATGCGCACCTGCATTATCCATCTTCGTAAATAACCCAATATCAACGCAATGGGGTGTTGGTACGTTGCGAGGGTTTTCTCCAACATTCCTATTTCGTTTATTATCAACTGTAAACCTTTGTCTCACGATATTGTCACGGTCATTCAGGAATGCGTTTCTGAGTCCCTGAATGACAGTGACAAAATTGTGAGGCAACAGATTACGGTATATCACCACGATGAGCAATACTTTTAATAATATCAACTGTAAATCTATTTGTAAAACTTTATACTCGTTATCGAAGAAAGTAATTTCTACATCGTTCAATTGGATCAAAATAAACAGAAACAAACACCCACCTGCTTATACAATAGCAAGTTGCCTTCTAGCTAGAATCAATTCTGATTGAGGATGGTTGAGTATTCTCTACAGATGAATTGCTTCGTAAATGGGGCTTTGATCAGGGATAACTACACCCCGGGGGTTAAGAAATGTGGTAACAGTTCTAGTAAACATGTAAAAGAGACAAGAAAAAACAACTGTTTTATAATTTGCTTTGAACAGGTTACTCCTAAAGAGCCTTTAATGCCACTGAATAGTTTAGAGCTACTAGAAGCGAGGACCTAGAAAACGGACGTAATTGCAGTGGAAGACCTACAATCGTAGATAAAAGAAATGAAATTTGCCTTGAGAAATTGTGTAACTGGCTCAGAACACATGCTTAAAGACAAGGTTATTTATTTCAGCATTTATTTCGTTCTTCCGCCCTTCACGGAGCAGCATAGTGCTATTGCATGTACCTTTCGAAAAATGCTGTTTTCAAATTCGACGGTTGGGCTTAACGGGGGTGGGTCTCTATTTACATATAATAACCTCCTTGATTGTAGCTGCAAGAAACCTGTTTCTAAGAACCTTGAAACGATTCAGAGTGCCGACGCAAGAAGAAGAAAGTAAATTGAAAAGAGTTGTAGTGCGGGAAAGAGAATTATGGCCTAAGTGAAAGTCTTGTATTTAAGAACATCGAAAATGGATAGGACAACTTTCCTTGAGGAAAGAGTAAAATGATGCACACACACATATAAAATGGTGCCAGAGAAGAGAGCTTCCCGGCCTTTTGGCAAGAATGGACGAAATATCTGTTTTTATTGATGACAGATTCTTTCCATGGTCCGTGAGAGGCGATCGTACTGGGCGGTTGAGCATGCCTCATGGCTTGCTTCTCTGCCCTGTAGCTTAAATTGAGGTGCCTTACCCTTGGACGTGCCAGCTGCTCTTTATTAGTTAGCCTGTTTGATGGTTTTTCTGCTTATTTGGGGTAGGTTAACTGAAAAAGCAACTGTTTGCCGCAACTGCGACTCGTAAACGCAGCCTGTAAAAGAAAATTGGTATACGCATCTTGTAGCAGGAACTGGTAAAACGTACGACTAAAACGTAATTAGACACCGAAACTGATTTCCGCAGAAGTCAGTCCACATAAAAGCAAGAAAACCTTTACTATGCAGACAAAAAGAGTTCGTTTTCTCGCTAGGCCTGTTCAATGAACCTTGTTTTAATGGACGCTGATTGGTCCAAAAACACAAGCCATTCTCATACCATGAATACTGAATATAATTCCAGCCAGTTCTTCTGAGGCCCAAAAAGGATTTTCCCAAGCGAATCTTGTGTGCTAATCCCCACAGTAGGTATGACAGTAGGAAACAATTTATTCGTATCCAAAACCTGCTATTCGTATCAATTGACGGATCATCTCCGCATCTCTAGAACCGGCAAGCAGCTATCGATAGGTGGCTACTACAGCACAGCTCTTCGACAGAAAAATCAAAGCAATGAAAATCACTGACTTTGAACTAAATTGGGAAGTACAATGGAGAAAACATGACGTAATGTGAACTTAAATTGATTTAATTTTTGCAAACATCATCAGCCATTGACTTCCAGTTGGCATTTTTCCTATAAATAACAAAAAAGGGGAAAAATAATTGTTACAATATCAGGTAGGAAGAAAGAGTGAAAGTCTGCGACGGAAATTTCGGCTGCTGCTAAATGCTTAGTTCCTTGGTCCTCCACTCTTTGTTCTTATTGAGCTCTGGTCGCAACAGTTCTTGGTGAATACGCGAGTACGCCTCCAAAATCTCCATGTGATCACCCACACTGATTTTATTACGTACCCAGCATTCTCTCACGTTTTTATCGACAAGTTGGGACGGCTTGATGTGTTTTTGGAAACGTTCGACGATAAATTAAGAAGTTTCAGAAGTTTCCTTCCTTTTCCCATACAACACTACATTTTCTGACTATCGATGTACAATTTTCAATGCATTGCAAGTATATGATATTGAAAGGTATAGGCTATCCGAAGAGTGAAGTTTTGAAATGACGCATCTCTTGACATTTTACAGTGGACGTATCGTAGTTGAATCTTTTCATGCAACAAAGTCAGATAACACACTACCACACACAAACAGAAATGGTGCGGGTGCTGATAATCTGTGGTTAGAATGATTGTTATGGGTAAGGCATTTAGTAGCAATTAAAGAAAACAAAATCTAAATACAAGTACTTCAAGACATCAAGCTTTACAACGAATTTATTGTGATGTAGCCATTCTGATGAGGGTGCAACGAAACCGGTCAATGGCATTTCACGAATGATTCCGTTATTAAATATTATCTACAAATTTTGTAGTCCCAGGAATCTTTTCCGATACTTGAAGTAAAGAGTTAAGAGCACGAAAGCACGTTGCCATACCCATTCATAATTGTCCCTGTGGATGGTCTAAAAACTGTTTTGTGTGACAGTATAAAAACTCCAGCGGTTAAACGTACTTAAAGATAAACCTTGCCGTTAGAACATGAACCTTAGGCAAAATCGTTTGCCTACGCAAATCATAGGAAACCGTGAAAGCTTAACTTTGGTGTAAATGAACACAAGGTAAAGCGAAAAACCGTTGCAACTTTGACTCATCAAAACGAGATAACAGGGAGTATGCATTCAACCATACTAAGAAACAGTGTATGGTAAGTCCATCATCGTATTTGTGTCAAAGACGCTGAGGATGGTAGCCAACAGATAAAAGAGATTTTAGTATTTGAAATATATCTTTGAAATGATATTTGTCACTGCTGGATGCGAACCCGGGATCCAAGCAGATGCTCTACTAGTAAAGCCTCTAACGCATTAAATGTTCTCCCCGCACGATCTTATTTACTATAGAGGACCAGCCATCCGGCCCATCAATCTGTCCAAAGACCATGTAAAGGGTTCGCACGAAGGTAGTTGCATATTCTCAAATAACCTTCCAACTTGTAATTTTCAATTTGCTCTTCTGAACTCTATGACTTTTAATTGGCTTTAGACAAGTTAATAATTCGCATGGTAAACCTTCGTGAGGAAGTTCTGCACTTACAGACTTCGACAGTGAATAGGTGAAGCTTCGTTCAAGAACGAGTAAGTGATAGTCATCAAGTGCGATGCAAGAGGAAAAGCACTGCTGGCTGCTTTGGCCATGATCACATATAGATAAAGGACCTACATGATACATCCCGACAATGTAAATGACTTTCGAGGGTTCCATAAAGCTCAGGTCCAATCATGCTGGAGGCCAGGGCCCATATTCATAACAAATTACTCGAAGGTAATTCCACAAAGCCCAGCGTAATTTCCTGAAGCCTCAGGTAAACTGGCATTCTTAGAATTTCCCCTCAGCTATATTCCCTTTAGCTATGTGGAAAATTTCTAACAGCCGTCAGCCGCAGGTAACTGACCAGCTTGTTTGTTGAACAGACGATGTTTAGGTCACCTTTTCTAGACCCTTCTTAGAATGTTGGTGAACAGCGTTCTCCCTAAAAGGGCCTGCTCAGTCGCGAAAGGCTCCGCCCAAGCCAGTCTCTGCTCTGAAAACTAACGACGACGTTAAGATAAGCTTTAAGCCGCCTACGTGTAGATTCGTGACTATATACTCCCAACTTGTCTTGTCTGTATACGATGCCACTCCTCCGTCGCCGTAGGACTTTGAAGAGATATCTGCACAGATAGATTGCCGCAATGTGTGCTTGTGCTACACACACACTACTCTCTAAGTATTCACGGCTATTAATCCAATGACAAGCGCACGCAAGATGATGGGTAGCCGTATCAACCGCAGGTTTTATATCGCAGGGTCTACTCCTAGACTTTTCCTATTATAGGACCACTGCAAGTCAGCAGTGGGTTTCTGTTGGGGTTACCCTCCACTAGATGTGTTGCTTTCACTGCAGCTTATGGATCCCATCTATTCTTAAGAGCCATTTACCCATGGTTGGAGCCCTCACAGGTACTACCACCCCGGGCCAGGGTGGACCTGAGAGTAGTGATGAGTTACTCTTTTGCCTCCAGAACTCCAGAACTAAAGCCTCACCACCGGATGCAGTTTAATGTCATGCCCAGGACACACGTCATGCCTAGTACCATACAAACATACATACATACATGATGATTGCTGCATCTTTCCAGATAATTGCCGTCATCTTGAGTTCTCTCCATCTCGTCGTCCATGCCATCTTCGATGACTGTGCAGTCCTGCTTTAGATTTGCACACTTTAAAGCAGATGTGATATATAAACTCAGTAATTGCCACTGGATTGACTTCTTATGGAGGTTGAAGGGTATTCCTATGAACAAACAAATGTCTTTTCAAACCAGCAGTAGACTTGCATACTTTGCTGCATAACACACAGGTTGTTTAGTTTGGCATAGTAGGAACACAGTTGATACGAGTTTGACGTGACTTAAGGTGGTTGACATAGCCAGCTTTTGACAGAAGCACTCGCTCACAAGTGTCGCATTTCCAGCTCTGTGTGTCATGGCTGAGACCATCAACTAGTCCTTTGCGAAGCTCATGTCAAGGGATGTGGAACCTATTAAGGATTAGATTGAGTTAAATGAGAACTCAAGCTGCTAGGCCGTAGTGCAAAAGAGTATTAGCTGAAGACGTCATAATAAACATGAGGTAGCATAGAGGGAAGGCAGACCCTCGCCAATGTATATAAGTCAGGCAATGGCAGCGAGTTCTATCATAGAAATTTAAACTTAGATCCAAAATCTGAATGAAAAATCCTTGTTCCACAGAGAAGCAGTTTCATACAGAAGCCTCTAAACTGAAAAACTAGTATCTTGACTTTCCTTAACAAATTTCCGTGACTGAACTATTTTCAATTATAAGATGATTGCCATCAAAAATTAACAAACTTAGGTGACCGTCGATTAGGGACGGAGGGGGACGTCTCCTTTACTTCTTGTGGACGCTGTATGTAATATTATCACACTCCACTTTATCAGCACTTCTTAAATTTTGGTCTAAAAGTAAAGAAGTCGTAAATCGTTAAATACCTTTTCGATGTGAGAAATTTGAACTCTACATATCATACTGTAACCAGTACATGTCTGTTCCAGTCTATATCAAGTTCTATCAAATTTGATGAAATATGTTGTTACTATGCAGGAGTTATACCATTTACTTCCATTCGTCACATTGAGTAAATTAAAGACTAACACAGGCACTCGCAAATCTATTTGGAATGAGATACATCGCACAAAAAATGCCAAACCGAAACTAACATGTAATGACAACTCATCATGCCCCAAGCTATCCAATCTCAATGAATTTAAACTAAAAAGGTCCACATATAATAGCAACATATTTCCATAGCATCGAACTTCTTTCGCAATAGAAAGATAAGGATCAGACGCCAGAGCATTGGCTCGAACCAGCAACATTCAGTTTCAAAACAAGCAACTTACCGATAGTGCCAACTACCCACCCGCTCCTCGAATCATATCTAATGACTTTAAACTAAACACATCCACATATAATAATAACATCCTTCATTAGAGTCAACTTATCTTAAAGCCGAAATATCCAAAAGCCTAAAGATCATTTGACTTTGCCTAGCTTCCCCGTTTCTTTCAAGCTCTACAAAGTAAAGCATTGCTAGCATTGTCAGTGTCTGATCTTGCTTGGCTACCTTTTCCCAGTTTTATGTCTTTTTGAATGTCTGGTCAGACCACTTGCTGATTTACATACTAGGCCACAGGTAGAGCAGGTGTGTCTTGCTGGGCATGATTGTTGACCTCGATCATAGGTTGTCTGATCTTTGCTTCGCCTATTCGATTTCAGATGATTTACGAGGCCTGCCTTTGACAGTAGAAAGCATCCACACATCTCGCATTTCCACTGCTGCTTTACCTTTGAAGGCACTGTAGTCTGCTCTTGCTTTCTAAATGCCCGCTTCAACACAGCATGATCCACCCTCTTTCGCTCAAAAACACCACAGCCATCCCTAACCAGTGTCTTCCAAGACGTAGGTTTTTTTGCCAACATTTCCCAGTTGTCAACATCGATCTCTAATTCTTTGAGATTGTTTTTAAACTGTCTTTAAACCGCTTTTTTGGTTTATGCTGTGGCCTTTTACCTCTGGCCAGCTCACCATACAAAAGTTGCTTTGGAAGCCTTTCATCTTCCGTCCTGACCACGTGCCCAGCCCAGCGCATCTGGTACAACATTAGTTTTTCCTCAATACTCGTACTGGACGCTCTATCTAAGACAACAGTGTCCGGAGTATAGGACGACCATTTGATGCCCAGAATTTTGCGAATGCAGTTCTGGTGAAATCTTTCCAATAACTTAACATGCTTCCTGCAGGTTACCCAAGTCTCAGATCCATACAACATCACTGTAAACACACACGCTTCATATACTATAAGCCTTTTCTTTGTAATACCACGGTTTGACCGTACTCTTTTGTCAAGTTTCCCGAAAGCAGTACTAGCTTTCTGTAATCTGCGATATATGTCAGCATCAATACTACCATCTCTACAGATAGTGCTTCCAAGGTAAACGAAACTGTCAACAATTCCAAGTCTTTTTCCATGGATAAGGATATTGGGCTCTGCGTACTCTTGCCCACTTGCTGGGGTGTACATTACTTTTGTCTTACTGAGATTGATGATAAGCCCAAAACTAGTACATGCTCTAGAGAAAGTGTCCATGATCATTTGAATATCTCTTTCTGTGTGGGCAACAAGGTCTGCATCATCTGCGTAAAGAAATTCTCGAATTAGTGTTAGAAAGGTTTTTGACTTGGTGTTAAAGCGCCGCAGGTTGAAAACTTTGCCTGGATATACTCTTTCACACATTCCATTTCGGTCATTCTGACGTTAGTACTCTGAGGAGTGTCAGACGAAAAAAGCTTCTCAGTACACAATGTTTTCGCTATTTCGTGAAATTATGACAGTGGTTTCATATTAAGTCACGGAAAGGGTCCTTTTGTTTTAATTCTGTCATAATAGAATGGTGGTACCAGCTTGCTGAAGGAGGTTTCTGGTCAATTCGGAATGGGTACAAACTTACGACTCAGCCCCACCCACATCACTGGGTTATCGGAAGGACGTTAATGGCATTTTTACTTGATACAGAATAATGGAAGAGATTATTTTCTGTCCAGAATCCAAATATTTCCGCGAAAAGCCAATCCATGCTGTGCAAGAAAACTTCAGTGATCACAACATTCTGTGTTAGTTTTCAGTTCTGCGGTTTTTAAAATACGGAATGGATGGCAGTTTCTTTGATACGGAATGATTCGCGGTTTCTGTGATCCAGTATGCATAGCTGTTTCATAGACAACGATGAATTTGGGTCGCGCGATGACGGTGTTTGGGTATAAAAGAATTAGAGTAATCTATTCTCATAATTACTGCTTCTATTTTTAATTTTGTAGAACCAAACGATGAAAGCGGTGCCAATGTCGATGCATCTGTAAGTTTTTCTTATCGGTAAAAACCGTAATGTTAAACTAAATGTATTGGTCGTTTTATGCAATAACTATAATAGAACTAGTTTCCAAATCATAAGCAACGACAAAATTGAGCAAGACTTGCTGCAACTTCATGAAACCTTTTTTGCTGATGTGTTAAATGCTGCTTCAGTGTCGGTGTTGGAGGGAAGGGAGCTGGGGGTTTCAGCCCTCCACTATTTTGGCAAGTCATTTAATTCACTGGTAAAATGAACAAAGGAACCACTGAAACTAGAAAGAAACGGGAGTTCCATGCCGAGGATTGATTGATTGATTAATTGTCAAGGATGCGAAGTATCTACAGATCGAATGAAGTAAAAAAATACAGAGCCTTTATTTATCGCTCAACCCCCAACTTTTGATTTGATGGCCCCGCCCCGTGTTGCTATCCAATTTTTCATTGCTTCTACTATATTGGTATTGTTTCTACAACTATGGCTATGACATGCATCTTTACCATGACACTTGGTATTTACTATTGTAATAATTTTCCTTGAATAAAAATCTAGGGGGTCGATGGAAATCTTAAAATCTCATTCGGGGGTCGACGAGCCAAAAAGTTTGAGAACCCCTGATCTAAACGAACACGTATGTTTTTCCTTCTTCGTTCATCTTATTTCGATGGTCTTATACCTTCTGGCCCTTCCGGGAACGTTGATTGGTTAAAGTTGGTCTCATGTTATCATTTTGACATAATGTAATACACTATCGTTCGAAAGTTTACTTAGATTGATGATGATTTTATTGTATCGTAGTCTGGTCTTGTCATGACAGAAGGTAGCAAAGAAAATATGTAAAACTTAAGTCCCTAATTACAGTGTGTTCTTTTCTATAACGTTATTTTATCATATTCTGAGAGGAAAAAAGATCTTTTCTCTGGATAAAAGATCTCCTATTCTGAAAAATTTGACACACTTTTTTAAAAAAGGGGAGTACTCTCTTCCGTAAAAGGGTACTATCTTTTATAAATAGTGCAACTTTGTAACCTTTAAAACAACGTGAAAACTCTATGCCCCCGCTGGCTCGAGGCTCCTACGTTTATAAGTCTAACTTCTATTGGTAAAATTTGAACCCAGTAGGCATACGCATGATTAAGATGGAGAAAAGAAATGTTAGTCTGTAAAAAAGGCAGAATTTCTTTGGCCAGGAAAGGGCCACAATTTCTTTGGGTAGGACAAGGACACATTTTCTTTGTCTAGGAAGAGAACACAAATTCTTTAGCTAGGAAGAGGACACAGTTTCTGCTAGAAAGAGGACACAATTTCTTTGGCTAGGGAGAGGATATAATTTCTTTAGCTAGCAAGAGGGGACAATTTCTTCGGCTAGGAAAAGGACACAATTTCTTTAGCTAGGAAGAGGACACAGTTTCTGCTAGAAAGAGGACACAATTTCTTTGGCTAGGGAGAGGATATAATTTCTTTAGC
Source organism: Alatinidae sp. Z8VKAUB7J3 (assembly GCA_010016025.2). Classification (NCBI taxonomy): domain Eukaryota; kingdom Metazoa; phylum Cnidaria; class Cubozoa; order Carybdeida; family Alatinidae; species Alatinidae sp. Z8VKAUB7J3. The sequence continues at coordinate 120,608,362 of JAAAKM020073195.1, read as the reverse complement.
TAGCAAGAGGGGACAATTTCTTCGGCTAGGAAAAGGACACAATTTCTTTGCCTAGGGAAAGGACGCAATTTCTTTGCCTAGGAAGAGGATACAATTTTGTTGGCTAGGAAGATGACACAATTGCTTAGGCTAGGAAGAGGACACAATTTCTTTGCCTAGGAAGATGACACAATTGCAAAGTAACAGTTCGATTCCTCAAGAGAAAACGAACAAAATATCAAACAATTTCTGACCACTGGAGGTACACTTTAATATAAAAAGGATACGAAAGAATGATTCGAGGAAGAAGTTGAATACTCTGCGAACCGGATTTTGTGAGGAACTTGAAAGGTTTAAAGGTTTAGTCCCATCGTATGCTGGAACTGCAAGCTGTCCACAGCAAATACATGGTACTTCAATGCTCTCGTGCTTCTTATACTTCAATTCGTTTTGTTGCAAAAACACAAGGGAGGATAGCTGCTCCGTCCAAGATGGAGGGCACACTTGAAATAAGCCAGTATTGATAGTAAAAGTAAAAAATATGGAATCGTTTGTGGTGGACACGAGTTTTGATCAATATCATTGTCAATATTATTGAGCGTCTGTTGGCCGTTTCGCTGCTGATGTTGTTTGCGTATTTAAAATAGAGACTGCGGTAGTATTTAATAATGTTTTTTTAGATTGTTATCGTTATTGCTCTTTTCATGTTGATGGCAGTTAATCCACGTGGTGCTTCCCAATACAGTAGTTGTGGTGACTTGTATGAATGATACCCAGGATAGAACGAAGAAATATTTAGTGGACTCTAGTTTCCCAACCATTTGCTGGCTAGAAGGTTAATAATGCACAAACTGTAACTCCTTTCTGTTTACTGACTGGAGCAACGATCTCCCAAGATAATTAGTTTCCTGCATTTGATACGACATCCCTTTGTAATAACTGTAGCATTTTCACTACGCGTTTCTTTACTTTTGCGTCATAGGAAGAAGATTCTGATATGAAAGATCATCTTTGTAAATTGGAAGTTTTGGATCGACAAGATCTTAACTTGGGACAAGATTCTGATAACTTTTCTTATCACTATTTCCAACAATTCGGGGCTTCGGATGTCAGAGTTTACAAACAGATAATTAATGTTACACCAATAATTCCAGTTATGGAGAATGTAAGTCATGATTCTGTTCTTTTTTGTCTATCTTTATGTTCGTTTTCTTCCTTTTTTTCTTTCTTTCCTCTCTTTGTCATTCATCTTCTGTACTTCTTTTCTTTCTTTCTTTCTTTCTTTCTTTCTTTCTTTCTTTCTTTCTTTCTTTCTTTCTTTCTTTCTTTCTTTCAGCGAGCTCATCGGGTCGCCTCCATCTCGGGGGCGCGCAGCGGCAGGCGGACGCGCACCCGGGTGCCACGGCCGGGCGCGCTCTCGAGCCCGATCGTGCCGCCGTGGTCCTCGACGATGCGCCGGCAGATCGGTAGCCCCAGGCCGGTGCCGACGCGCGGCCCCTTGGTGGTGAACCCGGGTTCGAACACACGCCCCAGCCACTCCGGTGAGACACCGGCTCCGTCGTCGGCGACCTCGATCTCGACGGCGTCGGCGAGCGCCCGGGTGGCGATCCGGATCGTACCGCGATCGTCGATCGCCTGGGCGGCGTTGACCAGCAGGTTGAGGAACACCTGGTTGAGCGCCTCCGGGCTGCCCTCGATCTCCGGCAGCGCACCGAAACGACGCTCGACCGAGATCCGATCCCCGAGCAGGTGACGCACCACCGCCAGGGTGGACTCGATGCCGGCGTGCAGATCGACCCGCTCTCCGGGCCCCTGGTCGATACGGGCGAACGTGCGCAGCCCGCGCACGGTGGACTCGATCCGGAGCGACGCCTCCTCGACCACCCGGACCGTCTCCCGCAGCGGCCCGAGGCGTGGGCCGAGCGCCTCGCCGAGGGCGGGGTCGAGCCGCTCGAAGCTGCGACAGAACAGATCGGCGCTCGACAGCAGGGCGCCGAGCGGGGTGTGCAGCTCGTGCGCGATGCCGGCCACCAGTCGACCGAGCACCAGCAGTCGGTCGCGGTTGACGACCTCGGCCTGATGCTCCCGCAGCGCGTCGATCTCGGAGCGCAGCGCGCCAGCTCGCTCGCGCCAGCGGGCCTCCTCCAGACGGGCCGCGTCGACGGCGCGTTCGTGGCGGTCGACCTCGCCGATGAGGAACTGCTCCAGGCCGACGTGGACGGTGGCATCGCGCACCGTCTCGAGCGCCCCGAGCTGCGCCCGCCCCTCGCGCACCGGCATGATCGTCACCTCGAAATGCCGCGGCGGATCGCCGTCGAGGCTGACGAAGGCGCGATCGGCCGACGCCCTCCCGGCCAGCACGTCCCGCCGTTGGCAACGGGCGCAGGTCGACGCGCCGTCGCGGCAGAGGTGATCGACCAGCACCGCCCCGAGCGACCGGGCCGCCGCGTTGACGGCCACCGGCGGGCCGTCATGAATAATATGCAGTGATAATCCCCTAAAGCGGTGTTTCCATGTGTCCGTCATCCGACGTCCGTCATCCGTCATCCGTCATCCGAAATTTTCAATCATGGTCATTAGAACAGTTCTGTTTCCATGGGTACGAATTCGTCATCCGAAACTGAAAATCGATCACTGAGCGATTTTTATCGGATGACGGACATGTATCTATATTGCATTTGCCTCGCTTTCGAACGTATTTTTCCTTATTGTAATTGGGAGCGTCATCGAGGTCGGTTTATTCGAGTCTAACGCTCTGTACGTTAACATATTTTCAGTCTTTAGTTTATTTTATTGATCAATTTTCTCTCATTTTTCTATCACACTATGGGTAAAGGTAAGTGTTCTACGGAATTTACTGAGAGGCTGATAGAACTGTTACGCGAAAACCGTGTTTTATATGATAAACGGTCAGACCAGTACAGGGATGCAGTCCTTATTAAGAATATTTGGAACAGGGTAGCCAGAGATATGGGGGAATCGTCGGTTTTGTCAGGTAAGGTAAAATAAACTTTGTTTTAAAATCTAAGTTCAAGAAATTCTGTGTTTCATGAAAATACACAGTAGTTTTGATCGGTGGCAGGTTTGTTTTATATTTGGCAAGGCCTAATATTCTTCTACCTAGTCACCCAGTGGGCCGACCGCATAGATCCACTCTGTACGCCCCTGCCACACACGTTCTCTTGTTTCCCTCTTGATAGTTATTGTATACTGAGACTTGCACTTTATACTACTGTCTAGCTGCAGCCCATTATGTATAAAAAATTGTTACCTTTTCTATCATTTATTGCTTTCACTGTCGCATTAGCACCTACTATTGGTGGTTACGATAACCTTATGATATTCTTTGCGTACCGATCCATTGTTCGTTTGATGTAACTGTTAAATGAAACGCACACAGTAACACAAATATTCAATCTGACAGATTATAACCACTATGTTAGCATGAGAGCCTTCAAGAGTATTGTTTAACTCATTTCTGTTTACTGAAATATTTTGTGAAATGTGATGGACATAACAAATATATTACTTAAATATACATATGATCGTTTTCACTGCTATATATGTGCTTATATATTGTACATGTTAGGTGATGAGTGCAAGAAAAAGTTTTACAACTTTGGTTTGTTGATCCCACTGTAAAGAACCAGAACATGAAAGGACGACACGTCTAGAGTGTGGGGTGTTTGAAGGTTCCATGAACATACCAACGTATTGATCTATCAACTCCAGTACAGTCAAATACGCATTTCCTTTGTTTCATGACTTTTGCTTGATATAACATGCGTGCGCACTTCACAAGAATTTTGTCAAACCGGGACGATTTTTTGCTATCTTACTCGCAGTCCATAACAGCTAAGTTTTTGTTTGGGTCTGCGACACAGGCAAAGTAATCAGTCGGACATTTGTCGTGTCGGCCACGATATTTGCTCTCTTTAACAAAAGTAAATTACTGATTATCTGACCAATGACTTGTAGAAACAAAGCTGACTCAATGAGGGGCAACCGCACAAAATCTATTGAGCAAAAAAAGGTCCGGAAGGTAAACTTCTGAGAATCAATTATAACGTAGAAACTTAATATTCAACTGAGAAAACCAAGGACGAACAGTCTTCCTTGCTTGTTTGATGTACAAAACAAGAATTTTGCACGAAATAGCAAACACATTTGTACTGATAAGCCTTTTCCGTCTGACACTCCTTTGAGTACAATCGTCAGAAATGGTCCGAATAAAAGGTACGCAACATCTAATCAGAATTGGACTGCCTGAATGACTTGGGATTTTGGACCAATAAACGTCCGCTACAAGATTAATAGAATAGGCCTTGTGAGGAGATCATTTGTATCACACCATAAAATCGCACTGCAGGGTCTTCTAGATTAAATTTATGTGTTTATGTGTTGAAAACAGATATCCACTCCTCCATTATATTTTCACCCCCTTCGCCATTTTGAGGGTTTCTATATAATTTTCCCAGTAGGTCATTTTAGTATGACCCCATGCTTTAGGAAAATCTAAAAAACTGTCCACACCTCTGCTTATTCGGCCCCCTACAATTAAGTACAAAGGGTACAAAATGCCTTTTCTATTTCGTGCAATGCTATTGATTGTGTGGAAATGGACAAACTACTACACAAAATGCATTGAGTAAAGCTACATGGTAGAAAGCACACTATACTTTGTCACACATAATTTGTACAATTGTTTCTACAATAAATGTTGGTGTAAACAAGGCGCAGGATATTTACAATGCCCAGCAAAGAATGCACGTGTGTATCATTAATAAATAGAATCATTAAATAATGGTAAACATGCAAGACGATATATGATATAAGCCAACCCCTAATTTGGTTCCTAAACGCAACATTATTTTTGATAATATATCGAAAGCTTGGTTATTAAAGACATCGTCTTATATGTTCAAATTGAATCTTCAACATGTTTCATATGCAGTTTCTCAATCAGAGACCCCGGATGAGCAGTGGGCCCGACATCGAAACTACCCTAAACAAACAGAAAACCATCAAACAGGCTAACTAATAAATAAAGGGCAGCTGGGGCGTCCAAGGGCAGCGTCCCTCAATTTATGCTACTGGGCAGAGAAGCAAGCATGTTTCATATGCGCATCCTTTGCTGGGTGTTGCTGTTCATTACTAGATTACGTTTTCCGCCTTGTAAATCAATTGCAAACATTATTTTTGTTTTACCAATTCATGGGCTACACACACTTATGCTTCGCATACAACTTAATAAACATATTTCTTCTACTTATCCTCAAGTTAACATTCGTTTCATCTTCCGCTCCTCTATTCGTCTATCTAACTTTTGTCAGTTTAAGGACCGAACTCCCAAGTTACTACGCTCAGTCGTAGTGTACCAGTTTAGTGTCGTTTCCGTGCATGTCATGGAAATCCGGTTAAAAAGAACCAATCAGTGTCAACCCCAACCCCATGACAACACCGAAAGCGTACTACCTTAAGCCCTGCTCAAACGGGCTCGATTTTTACCTAGATTTTACTTAACGTTTGTCGAGTCAAAAGTCGAGTCCGTTTGGACACCTTGAATAATGAGGTCGATGGTTGTCGAGTGCTGTACAGCGATGTCTAGTGAGTTTTGAACATGCTCAAATTTGCCGAGGAGTCCACTCGACAAAACTATGGTTCTAAGTCTCGTACAGCCTTGTTGAGCCTATTTGTACACTCGCTCGACAAAAGTCGAGTGCACGCATGCTCAGCAAATCTATTTGAAAACTTTTCACTAGACATCACTTGACTTATGTCGACTCTGTTTGGACACCTTGAATAGTGGGGTCGAGCATTGTTGAGTGTTGTACAGCGATGTCTAATGAGTTTGAACATGCCCAAATTTGCCGAGGAGTCTCCTATGAACAGTTACTACATCTATTCCTTGCCAAAAAGCCGAGTTTTCCAGTTGACACAGCGTTTTCCAATCCATTCCTTCTTTTTACCCGTCACATATATTTTGCCAGTCTTTTTCTTATCTTCTTTAGTAAAGAACGCGTACACTTAGCCTTCTAAAGCCTTTCTTCGTTTGTCTTTCTATCTGTCCCTGGAGTTCTGCCGAAAAACCACATCTCTGCCGCTTCTACATGTTTCTTTATTTGATTGGGCAGTGATACTAGGAAAGTACAAATTGCTCTATATAACACCGTAGCAGCCTCAATCTCAGTGTCTGTGATAATCTTTTCCCCAGTTAATATACTTTTCACTTTGGAAAGCAGTTTTTACTTCACCGATTCTCCTCTTTGATTTTTTTTCGCATCAAACAATATAATGCCATAAAAACAACATGACGTAAAAACACTATCTATTCGCTTGCCCTCACTAGAGCGCACATACTATTTGAATGGTTTATTTTGTCACTTAGCCCTGACAGTCAATAAAGGAGAATAAATCTTCATACTATTATTTCTTGATTACATGGGAGATAACATTTGCATTGAAATGCCGTCAGACCGCCAATTAAACCCGCGAAAGTGGCAGTGAAGCTTCCACACCACAGAGAGGTTGTTCTTGAAACTTGCGCAGATTTCGGTGTCGAGTCAATGTCAAGCGGTAATATGGTAGGGAGCTAACGTGGCTACTCAAGTGGGAATTCTTCGAACTCGTCTTTTGAAATCCTTTCTTCTAATCTCTATAACGTGCCGTGGTATTTGAAAAGATTCACTAACCGGATGGGGCCCTTGTATGGTTAGGTCACAGGCAATAGAGAGACTGGTCTCCAAAGTTGCATAGATTTGGATGTCGATGTTAAGCAGTGTGACTGGGGGCTAATATAGCAACTAGGCAAAGGAAAGAATATCATCATCGACGTCATCACAGTTCAGTTGGTAAACGCCCTGAAAGACCAGGACCCAGGCTCGTGCTGCGGCAGTGCTTGGTGGCGACATCTTCTTTCTAGAAGATTTTCAAAGTTATCATCTTCTCTTCTTGCCCTTGTCTAATCTTCCTTTATCATTACCCGATACCATACCGTTGATACCAAAGAGTATTATCAAATATCCCTAGCCAAGGTCTAGAAAGAACATGATTCCGCCCGGGATCGAACCGGGGACCTTGAGTGTGTAAGACTCACGTGATAACCACTACACTACGGAATCGTGATGACAGTCTTACACTGTGAGCTTTATGTTTTTAATCTAGGAAGAGTGGCCTCAAGAAAAGTCCGGGCAGTTCTGTAGCTTTACATTACGAACTAAAAATGTATTCCACTAATGTACCCCGTTTTAAAAATGAGCTTCCATCGTAGATAAGGTCTAGAGAGAACATCATTCCGCCCGGGAACGAACCGGGGACCTTGATTGTGTAAGACTCACATGATAACCACTACACTACGGAATCGTGATGACATTCTTTCACTGTGAGCTTTATGTTTTTAATCTAGGAAAAGGTGGTCTTAAGGATAGTTTGAGCAGTTCTCTAGCTTTACAGGACGAACTACAAATGTGCTCTACAAATGTACCCCGTTTTGAAAATGTGCCTTTGTGCTAGCGAAGGTCTAGAATGAACATGATTCCGCCCTGGATCGAACGGGGGACCTTGAGTGTGTAAGACTCTCGTGATAACCACTACACTACGGAATCCTGACAACATCTTTACATTAAAAAGTTTACTTTATTGATTTAGCAAGCTAGTTTTAAGAATAGTTCGAGCAGTTCTATTGCTTTACAGAACGAAAACAAAATTTTATTCCACAGATATACCCCTTTGAAGAAAAAAAGATTTCGTCCTAGCGAAGGCCTAGAAAGAACAAGATTCCGCCGGGGATCGAACCGGGGACCTTGAGTGTGTAAGACTCACGTGATAACCACTACACTACGGAATCGTGATGACCTTCTTTACATTAAAAGTTTATTTTTTTGATTTAGCAAGCTGGTTTTAAGAATACTTCGCGCAGTTCTATAGCTTTACAGGACGAAAACAAAATTGTATTCCACAAATATACCCCTTTGAAGAAAAGGAAAAGGTGGTCTTAAGGATAGTTTGAGCAGTTCTATAGCTTTACAGGACGAACTAAAAATGTATTCTACAAATTTACCCCGTTTTAGAAATGAGCCTTCATCTTAGCGAAGGTCTAGAATGAACATGATTCCGCCCGGGATCGAACGGGGGACCTTGAGTTTGTAAGACTCACGTGATAAGAATGAAAGAGCGGTAAGTCCTTACTAGCGCTTCCAGCAAACCCCGTCGGACCACAGAACAGCAGAAGCGCATTGTTAAAACGAGGATTCATATTCTCAAATCGAGGTCAAAATTTAACATCTCTCTGAAGAACGTAAACACATTTATTGCACCACGAAATGGAAACCCCTTAATTTATCATTCTATTGTCTAAAGAAAGGATTCTGAGAAATTTGTATAAGTATCAAATGGCACATATTCAAGGAAAGAGTTCCTTAAACATTTCACCTGTTCCTGCAATGGCTGCCACAATTTTCACATAGAGCGTACATAGACTGAAGGGCAGAATAGCGTTTGAAAGACCGGTCTTCTTGGCCAATTCCTGGCGAAATGGTACAGTCTCGGAAAACGGTGCCACGTCTTACTGGAACCCTGAGAGCTTACTCTGGTGTTGGGTCGTCCTCGGTGTTGGACCTATCCTCAGACGAGCTACAAGATGAATTGAGCAAAAAGAGAAAGCTGAGAGAGCAGAGAGATCGATTTAAGTGGAGTGATCTTACAGGCTTGGTTGACCATCACTGTCAGCCTAAAGATAGGGAGAAGGTATGTTTACTAACTTTTGTTGCGTTACTTTTATGATGGAAACTCGGCAGCACAATTTCACCAACAAGAGCACCACCAAGTCTTAATACTCTTGAGAAGTATTATCAGCTCATAAACTCAATTTCTACTGCGAAAAACAAGTAAAGGTTCGACGTGCACGTGGCAGCTATATCACAATTCAATTATGTAATGCTACCATCGGAAGTTTCAACTCCCTTTAAATAAGTTAAGGCTCGGCTTTAAGTTTGATACATATGATGTACGAAAAATTATGCGAAGCTTTGAACTCCTGTAACACTCTACCACATGCTGCAGGCAGTAGCGCAACAATTGTAGAACATTGCTCCCAGCTCCCATTCAATGTTAGACCTTACGAAGGAGCACATATCCTGTTGCAGCCGTACCAGTAACACACTGTTCAGGACAAGAAATACAGTATGTATTAGTTCAATTAGGCGTTTACTATTTACGACCGGAGTACACGGTAGGATTGTACTTTCAACCTTCGTCCTGGATTGTGAGAGGGCGCAAAGTTCTTGGAATCTCTTATGGCTAAGTGTAACTACGCTCAATGGCACTATTGAAATGCTCACATTCCAGCGTGCAGAACGCATTCCCAATATGTTCAAATATTGTAACTACGCCTAATGACACTATTGAAATGCTCACATTCCAGCATGCGGAACGCACTCCCAATGTGTTCAAAAAGTGTAACTTTGCTGAATGGCACTATTGAAATGCTCACATTTTAGCATGCCGAGCGCATTCCTATTATGTTCAAAAAGTGTAACTATGCTCAATGGCACTATTGAAATCCTTGCTTTTCAGCGTGCAGAATCAATTCCCAATATGTTCAAGTATTGTAACTACGCTCAATGGCACTATCGAAATGCTCATATCTCATCGTGCAGAACGAATTACCAATAGTTTCAAATAGTGTAACTACGCTCAATGGCACTATTGCTAAACTCACAATCCAGTCTGCAGAACCCATTCCAATTATGTTCAAATAGTGTTACTACGCTCAATGGCACTATTGAAATGCTACTATTCCAGTGAACAGAACGCATTCCAAATATGTTCAAATAGTGTTACTACACTCAATGGTACTATTGAAATGCTCACATTCCAGCGTGCATAACGCATTCCAAATATGTTCACATATTGTAACTACGCTCAATGGCACTATTGCAAAACTCACAATCCAGTCTGCAGAACGCATTCCAAATATGTTCACATATTGTAACTACGCTCAATGGCACTATTGAAATGCTCACATTCTGGCATGCAGAACGCATTCCCAATGTGATCAAAAAGTGTAACTATGCTGAATGGCACTATTGAAATGCTCGCATTTTAGCATGCAGAGCGCATTCCCATTATGTTCAAAAAGTGTAACTATGCTCAATGGCACTATTGAAATGCTCGCATTTCAGCGTGCAGAACGAATTCCCAATATGTTCAAATAGTATAACTGCGCACAATGGCACTATTGAAATGCTCACCTTCCAGCGTGCAGAAAGCATTCTCAATATGTTCAAATAGTGTAACTACGCTCAATAACACTATTGAAATGCTTAAATTCCAGAATACAGAATGCATTCCCAATATGTTCCAATAGTGTAACTGCGCTCAATAGCACTATTAAAAAGCTCACATTCCAGCATGCAGAACGCATTCCCAATATGTTCAATTTGTCTTCACCAAAGTGGATGCTTAGTTTATTATCAATAAACCAGTCACATAGGGAATTGAAATTTCTGTTTAGACGTCTTTCTATTTCTTCCGGGTCTTTGTCCATGCAGAAGATGCACGAGTCATCAGCATAAAGGAGTAGGTTGCAATCAAACGCAATACACTATGTTACTGCTCATTGTTTGGTTTTATACGTGGCCTGTGGATGATCTAGTTCAGCTTAGCCAATTTTCAACGGCCATAAAGACATGTTAAACAGACAATATGTTGTAAAAAATACAGTTTCCTTTTCTTAGTTTTCTCTAGGCCTCAGCAACTACACTCTGACTGAAGGTTTCCAGGATCACTTAACATATCACCTTGCACTCTTGTGAATTGTACAGTTTGACATTTCAGCATTTTCTCGAACTTTTAGCGAGAACAAAGTAACCACTTGTTTCGTATTTTGCAGCCTTCTGTTTTTGAGTTTTTTGAACAGTTAATAAATTATAACTTAAGGTGTTAAAAAACCGTTCGCTTCGCGTAAATCCTAAATGAGATGTCTCGAGCCTAATATCGTTATCTACTTTGGGTCCTTCAACTTATTGAAAAGCAGAAAATACGGCACTAAGTTGCCTGAAGGCTCCTTGCAACTTTCATTACATTCATGTATTGTATTGCGATTGCATTTTAACGCATCTCCAAAATGCTGCATAGGTGATTAAAATACAGCTTCCATCTCTGCGATGGGCAAGCAAGGCGGAAAACGAATTCTTATTATAAAGATAAGTGCCAAGCACAAGGCTCGTAGGTGAAACATAATGAGAAAACATAATATGACGTAAAGCTTTCATCTCGTGTAATGAAAAGTCGAATCTGCAAAACCAGTAACGATAGCTTGGAAATTTATATTCAAACAAAGCAGCAACTAACCAGGAATGCACCTATTGATATTCAACGGAAAGTCGTAAAATTTCGTGTTGCCAACGTTGATCGAGAGAAGCCACGTTGACATATAGTTTCGAATCTATGTTGTTCGAGGCCTTTCCTTTTACGTTTTCTCCACATCACGAAAACAATCAGCCAACAAATTCTTCTTTATATGATTCTGTGTGCATAAGTTAGTTTAGTGCTAAGACTAGTTATGTAAGGCAAGAAAACCGGATACTTAAGCATCGGCTTTGTAGGACTGTAAAATCACTTTGCGCAAAACCTTTTGAATAAACCTAAACTAGCTCAATTCGAATACTGATATATACAAGTAACTTAAATCTCTTTTTGAGCACCCCGTTTTCAATAGAATTCTTATTACAAATCAAAATGTGTCATTGCTGATATCCATTAATAAAGAGGTAAGTATATTCATTATAAAACCGGCTACTTAATCATTACCTTTGTAGGACTGTAAAATCACTTTGCGCAAAAACTTTTGAATAAACCTAAACTAGCTCAATTCGACCAGTGATATATAGAAGTAACTTAAATCTCTTTTTGAGCACCCCGTTTTCAATAGAATTATTTTCACAAATCAAAATGTGTCATTGCTGATATCCATTAATAAAGACGTAAGTATATTCATTATAAAACCGGATACTTAACCATCACCTTTGTAGGACTGTAAAATCACTTTGTGCAAAACGTTTTGAATAAACCTAAACTAGCTCAATTCCATTACTGATATATAGAATTAACTTAAATCTCTTTTTGAGCACCCCGTTTTCAATAGAATTCTTTATACAAATCAAAATGTGTCATTGCTGATATCCATTAATAAAGAGATAAGCATATCCAATATAAAACCGGATACTTAACCATCACCTTTGTAGGACTGTAAAATCACTTTGCGCAAAACGTTTTGAATAAACCTAAACTAGCTCCATTCGACCACTGATATATAGAAGTAACTTAAATCTCATTTTGAGCACCCCGTTTTCAATAGAATTCTTTTTACAAATCAAAATGTGACATTGCTGATATCCATTAATAAAGAGGTATGTATATTCATTATAAAACCGGATACTTAACCATCACCTTTGTAGGACGGTAAAATCACTTTGCGCAAAACCTTTTGAATAAACCTAAACTAGCTAGATTCGATCAGTGATATATAGAAGTAACTTAAATCTCTCTTTGAGCACCCCGTTTTCAATAGAATTCTTTATACAAATCAAAATGTGACATTGCTGATATCCATTAATAACGAGATAGGCATATCCAATATAAAACCGGCTACTTAATCATTACCTTTGTAGGACTGTAAAATCACTTTGCGCAAAACCTTTTGAATAAACCTAAAGCCATAAAGTCCTAATGCTTTTTCATTCATTCACTGTTTTCTTTCTCTAAGTGTATTTGCTACATCATGCATACAAACACTTTCAAATAAGACAAAAACCTTGCTTCTCTAGAAGAAGCTAGGTTTTCTACACTTTCAAGCTAGTTTTCTGCACAGACAATTGTAGCTTTGAAAGTCAGCTTGGCTCACATTATGCGAGTCTCTAGTCGAGTGATACAGCTTTGCTGACAGAGCTTGTGCCACTTAGGCACAAGACACCACTCGTTTGCAAAACTTGCGCCTGCACAGCAGGAAGCGTTTTCTGAAACAAAGCCTGTAGCCCGCCGGCTGGCAATACTTTTGTCGCAAGGATCTGTTGGCGAAGCATCTGAAGCGTACTTGACACCAGCGAACTCCCTTTCTATTGATTGCGGCACAACGCCGTTGGCATCGGTAATGGCCACTACTGTAACGACTTCGTCTGTAACGGAAAGCACATCTCTTGGAGCAAAGCAGCCATCGTATGACCACGAATTTCCTGCAAGCTCCGTAATTGAAGCACTTTCTGGGTGTGAATTTGGTACGGCAAGCACCTGCATATCGGAAGCACAATGTAAAGACCTTTGCACGCTTGCACACTTGGAATGCACGAGGATAATAGCCAGGATTACTGGATGTTCCTTGCTGCGCTGCTTCCTCTGTCGGAGAAAAGAGACGAAAACGGGAAAATGTCATTCATCAAGGCAAATAACAGTTGACTTGTGTAAAAAGAGTATGTAATGTTTGTCGCCTGCCATTTGCCCAAGTTTGTCAATACTGGTATTTCTGTGCTTCATTGACTTGCTATGAGTGATGCCATCTTAAAAATTATGTATACTTGATGGTAAGTAAGAGTGCTAAAGCATTCCGACACTTAGCAATAACCTCTAAACAACACACAGTAATCAAAGGTAGGAAGGTAGCAAATGCCTTCCGCCGTCAACTACGGCATGTCCAAGTACACTTCCAAAAATATCTAGCTTAACAAATTTAGTCAGGGCCAAGTACAAAACAAGCGCTCAACTAACCTTTGGCAGCACTACCTTTTTCGCTTGCCTTTACCGCATGCGAGGCCTGGTCTTTTTTACCTTGCAAATATGAAAGGAAAAGAAGATCATTGGTGGTGTTAATTATTACACTGGCCAGGCGTTTGATATGCAGCAAATTGTGGAAACCGGGCACAAAAAGGGCTGTATAGTCGGGTTCGATTTGGCACATGCCGCCGGAAACCTGGAATTACAACTCCACGATTGGAATGTCGATTTTGCGGCCTGGTGCAGCTATAAATATTTGAATTCCGGCCCCGGCGGCATTGCCGGTGACACTGCCGTGCATGGAGACTTCGATGGCGACGGCATCGATGACCTTGTCATCAGTGCCCGCTACAACGACGACGGTGGCGGCAACGCCGGTGCCGGCTATCTCGTGTTAGGCGGCCAGAATTTTGCTGCGCTTACAAACGCCCAGGGCGAGATCAACATCGGCACGGTCGGTAGCACGTTGTCGGGATTCCAATTCACCGGTGAGGATGCCGGCGATCAGTTCGCCGGCTTCGGTGTCGATTCAGCCGGCGATGTCAACGGTGACGGACGCCCCGACATCGCCACCGGCGCGAAAGGACGTCCTTCCCCGACCGGCAATTATTTTGCGTGGTGGGAAGCCACGGAAGATCCTAAGCAAGTCTGGAAGAAACACCTCATCGCGGACTACCAGATAGGCGCCACCAATATCCACCCCCGCGACGTCAACGGCGATGGGAAAACGGACTTCATCGCCAGCCGCGGGCACGGCAAGGGTGTCTTCTGGTTCGAAGCGCCCACGTGGGAACTCCATGGCATTCACCCCAGCCTAAAAGAACCCCACGCCTTGATCGCCTTGGACATGGATGGCGACGGTGATACGGACGCCGCCACCTGCGCCTTTGGTGCCAAAGAAGCCTGGTGGATCGAAAACGACGGCAAAGGCTACTTCACCAATCACCGCGTTGCCAAAGACCAGGAAGCCTACGACATCCGCGCCTTGGACATGGACCAAGATGAGGACCTCGACCTGATCATTGCGGGGCGTGCCTCGAAGAATGTGGCCTGGTACGAAAACCCTCAAAAGTAATTCTATTTCTCTCCCTTCGTCCACCGATCCTCACTGACATCATGAAAGAAGCCCTCGTTACCCTAACGCTCCTCGCCTCCCTCCTCATCCCCGTGGAGGGGCGGGCCCAAGGACGAAACCAGGTATCCTACCCCATCCATCCCGATCCTGACTGCCAGTAAAGTGACTTGCGACACATACTACTTGCAACTGTTTCTACTTACAAATTTGACTACGACTAATTGTGAGTGAACTTTCTTATAGCTACGACAGCGACTACTTGCGACTGTGACTGCAATTATTCGTATATTATACGAATAGTTGCAACAATTTGCTTATTATACGAAATATATTATACATAATATTATAAAAGTCACTTTTTTAGGTTCTAGGAATGATAAGGTAAAAACCGGCATACTTAAGACCTAACTGATAATACAAAACAGCTATAAATTTATATTGCGAATTCAAAAGGGTTGTAACAAAATAGTATTCTTATATTCGTCATCCCTGAATGGAATGGTAGGATGTCGTAAGGAAAAATTAAAGGGAAATGGGAATTTCATGGGAGGATGTAAAGAGGAAGGCTTTAAATACAGTGGGATTGAGGAGGAGCGTGCGTAGTTGTGTTGGCGTCGGGTTGCTTGGTGGTGCACCGAGTTGTTAGTAGCAGTAGCAGTACCGATAAAAACATTAAATCCGTCAAAGGTATACGCGAGGGTGTCAGTTACTATTGAGAGCATATGCAACACTTTTCCTCCTTTTTTTAGCTTTATAGTAATTAAGATTTTAAAAGCTTCTAGTGACTCTGAATTACATTTTAGGACTCAAATATGAGGCAAATTCATAAAATTTTCTTTCTAAATTCATACTAAAATCAGCAATATAAAAATTCTTTTACAATAGCAAAATTAAAATTGGCTAAACATTGGGTTACCAATGGTAATATAGGTGAATATTTGGTCATGACATGGGGATTGTCCCTTGGCTTTTTTATAGCAGCTTTAACTTGAATTTACAAGTATATGCTCAGTCAAATGGAGAGCAGAAAACAATTACAATTTCAAATAGTTATTCCTTCCCTCTTGTGTTTTGCTTATCATTTAAAAAGGAAAGATCTACAGTTCCCTCATAGTAGACGTAAATTGTAAATAAATGGAAGGGTTAATTGAAAAGAAGGATAAGGTTGAGGTGGGGGGGGGGTAACCACCCTTGAACTCCTCCTTCTAGATTTCTAAAGATACTTTTTTGGGAGGGAACATAGTTCAAACTTTCAGGGGTTGTTGAAATAACTCAAAAGACACTAATTGTTGAAACCTCCATGGATTGCTAAGGGGAATGTCAAAGAAAAGCAAAAGACTCTATATGTATCCAGGTTGTCGAGACAGCAGTGCAATATTTCAAGAGCAGCAAGGGAAAGATATTTAATTTAAACATTCAGAGATAATTGACTGGGATGTTTAATACAGATGTGTATCCCACTTGTTAATTTGCATAGCTCTGATATCTCAGGAACGGTTAAGGTTAGTAAGTTGAAAATATCAGGAAACGGGATGGGATTTTGAACTAAATTAAAAGAAACCATATGCATTCTAGTTGTCAAAATTGCAAATCTGCTATATCTCAGGAATAGGTGAGGGCATTAAGTTAAAACTTTCAGAGTTGAGGGGGATGTTGAACCCAATCAAACCATAGCCATCCACCTCCTGGTTGTCAAAAGGGTGTATGAGCAACATTTTAGGATCTATTGGCTAACGGGATTTGGTCTAAACTTTCAGGGAGTGTTAAACTGAGGGGATGATACTATGTACATCCAGCTTGTTAAAATGGGGTGTGCAATATCTTAGGAACAGTTAAGGGTATTTAGTTGAAACTTTCAGAGAATATTGAAGGAGATTTTGAACTCAATCGAAAGATGCTATATACATCCAAGTTTTCAGAATGGTGTTGCTGCAATATCCCAGGAACTACCCTCAGGATTTAAATTTTTCCTTGATTAGTAAAAAATAAAGGATTAAAGTTATGTAATTGGGGGCATCAAGCAATGGCTAATTGTAGAAAAAGCCAAGACAGATAGTCCGAGTGAGTGAGAGTCAAATCTGGCATAAGCCCATTTTAGGATTGCATGAAAATGGTGTCAAATCATTTGTTGATAGACAAGTCTATCTATCATCCGTCCATGCATCATTTCTAGGGCAGAACTAAGGTAGATAGTCATAGAACTAAGGGATGAGAGATTAGATTGATTTTGGGTTGACGTATGACAGACAATGTCCACTGGACTTGTCCATGTCCACTGGACTATGAGTACAAGCAAATTCAGCCCCAGATTTTGCATACAGGGCTGAATTTGCTGGTACTCACAGGCAAACAAGTGAAACCTAGGGCACACAACAATAGAAAAGGAAATAATCTATGATAAAAAGTTTTGTTGATCACTATATATAAGCCTTCGTAATGTTAAAGGTCCCTACTATTGTGAAAAATTTAGGGTACTAAAATTAAAGACCTAATTAATTCAGTGAGTTAAATAATAAAAAGGAAAGGGAGTATGTCAAAAATAGTAAGTGGCTTTATCTATGGATTGGTATTACGTCTCGAATAAGAAAACGCGAATCTTATTTTGTGATTAACGTGATAAATAATTTTAGGAGGGATATTCAGACATACCCCCCTTATATATTGTTGGAAGTTTAGGGTAAGTGGGTTTTAATTCTTTGAAACTTAATGTTTTAAGGCAATAAAAGGAGAGGTATGACGGAAAATTAAGAGGATCTTTAAAGATCTCAATTTTTCAGAAGCCTGGTTCCTAAAATAAACCAATAGAACCGCTGGCATAAACAATGCCATTGCTTCGGTCGGATGGATTAGGACCGGTGATGGGAAGACCGTAACTGATCGAAAACGATATCGGCGGACGATATTCTTTGGTTCCAAAACCGCCGCCTTTTGGAACGTTGATTTGC
>JAAAKM020073195.1:120573488-120583931 GCA_010016025.2 Alatinidae sp. Z8VKAUB7J3 | reverse complement strand
TAAATTTTTAGGAAGGGCACATTAGAGGATGGAAATTCCCAGACAATTTAATTATCTATTGAACGAAGCAGTAAGCTAATCCTATTAAATGGTTACCATTTATATTTCAAGCGGATTCTTATCATAATTCTAAATTAAAACTCATTTTAGGTAGCTTTAACAAAATTACAAACAATGTAACGTGTAGACTCTCGTGTCCTAATTAGTATTAAAGGAATAACTATTTAAAACTTGTGATACTCTTTGTTTCATATCCAAGTATTAAGATAAGAAAAGACGAATGAATCTCAAAACGGCCATCACAAGTAAACATCGACGAAACTACAATTTGTCGTCAAAATATAAAACTATATCTTTGTTGACGCACAGTTATTAGTATTTAAGGATTTTAGAGCGTGTTAAAATCCCGTCTTTAAACATATACACTATTTGGGTAGTTTAGATGGCGTATCTCTTATGCACGTCAACTGCCACTGTCTTATTATAAGGGAACTACAGGGGCTCACTGATTAAAAAATCGTTTAGTTCTAATTAACAATATTTTTTATGCTACTTTTTTTGAAAAATCTATTATGTTTAGGGAGCATGACGAATCTGTATTTTAAAATGGGATTAATTTACTAAACATTTTTCTTGCAAGACAAATATTTGTAGAAATTTGATTGAGATAAGATATTCCTGTCAATTTTTCTCTGAAAAAAAGTCTTATCAGATATGATTGCTTAATTTTGTAGTTCAAGTTCAAAATGACCCTTTAAGGTAATTAAACAAAAAACATGTTTTTCACCTGCCCACTGTTATTGGTTTAGTGATAAATTCTGCCAATGTTAAATTTTTCACATTCATGAAACTACTTTATACCTCATTTTGATAAATGCTTTTCAACAAAATCATCTCTGAAAATCATATTTGGTAATTACTAGAAAGCTATTAAGTTCTTAATAGATAAAACTAGTGTGACTGAAAAAGTTCCATTATATGTAATTGGTTTACCTAAGGACGATCATGCAAATGAAATTATGTCTTCAAAATTTGGAGGTGCTTTAGACAAAGTACAGCAAGTGTTATCTCATATCATTGAAGCAAAAATCTCTGTTGAAACTCAAAACTCTGAGGGCACTAGAACTCATTATGATGTTACGGCTACTGTAAAAACATCAAAAAATCAACTTGTTTACACTGAATCTGGATGGGATATTCTGAAAATTGCTGATGATTTATCAAGAAAATTGGAGGCTGAATTGTCAAAACATGACGATAAACGACAAAGAGAAAGCATTCGTAAAAGGGAGTACTGAAATTGTTCCGAAATATTCTGGTCCCATTTGATTTATCTACACAATCCACTCGAGCTTTTAAAGTTGCATTAGACATTGCTCAATGCAGAAATTCTAAAATTACTTTATTGACTTGCCTTGAAGGCGATGCATGGCATCACAAATACTATGATGCACGTGCTGATTCTGAACTCATAAAAAAACAAAAAGAAGTGTCTAAAAAACATCTGGAAAAATTAGAGGCTGCGGCAGAAAAGAAAAAAGTTTCTGTTAAATCTCAAATAATCACTTCAAAATCTGTTGTAAATGATATTGTCAATTACGCTAAATCCAGAAAATATGATCTGGTTGTTATCGGTTCTCATGGGCGAACTGGTTTTGATAAATTACTTTTAGGCAGTGTTGCAAATGGTGTATCACAAAAAACTAAATGTCCTGTACTTATTGTAAAATAATTAGATGTGGGATAATTGATTTCAATAGTGGGTAGTGGCAGAGTTGGCTCGTCAATAGGATTTCTTTGTGTATCTAACGGTTTAGATGATGTATTACTTGTTAACCGCGATAAGAAAAAAGCAATTGGCGAAGCATTAGATATTGCCAGTGCAATCCCTGCAAATTCTAAATTTTCTATTCATGGAACTGATGATATGCCGCCCTCACGGCACGGGCGATCACGCCCCATTTGCCCAGATTGTCTGGGTTTTCCTTGATCGATTGCTTGGCCAAATACATCACCAGCCGGCTGGCGAGCCCCTGGTAACGCTCGATCAAGCGGTCGGCCATATCGTCCCAGCGCGCGACCACGGCGAACTTCTCCAGGAGTTCGTCATCGACCAGGGCCGCCACCGCGTCTCGTCCTCCGGAGCGCAGCGCGTCGGCGAGCTCAAGCCGCTTTCCGTCATACCCGAGATCATCGAACTGAAAGGCATAGGCCGGGGTCGAACCGTAAAAGCCGATCGCGGTCCTGGCCTCCAAGGCGCAAGCGGCGCGCTCTTCCACCGTATCACCCGCCACCGCGAGCACCGGCACGATGAGATCGATATCCGAGAGCTTTCGTCCGGCCCGCGCCGCGCCCTCGGTCACCGCCGTGATCACCCGGTTGTGGATATAGGGCATCGAATGCATGGGATGGACATGCAGCCCGTCCGCGACTTCTCCCGTCACTTTCAGCATCAGCGGGTTGACCGCCGTCATGTCGATCTTGATGTCCTCGAAATCGTGCCGAGGCGGCGCCCATTGCGGCGTCAGCAGGTTGAGCTTGTAGAACGGCCCGTCATGCTCCAGCCGCGCCTCGCCGCGGAACGCCGCGAGCGAGGCCTTCACCGCCTGAACATAATCGCGCATGCGCTTGGCGGGCTGCTCGAAGTCAACGCCATAGCGGCGCACGATATGTGCCTTCACCTGACTGCCAAGGCCAAGACGGAAACGCCCCTGGGTGTTGGCCGCGAGTTCCCAGGCGATCTGCGCCGACATCATCGGGCTACGCGGAAAGGCGACGGCGATGCCGGTACTGAAATGTAGCGAGGGCGCTTCCCTGGCCGCCGTCGCGATCTGCATCCAGGGGACCTGGCCACCCTCGGTGAACAGGAGGCCGGACATTCCCGCCGCCTCGACATCCCGCGCCAGTTTGGCGACGTTTTCCCAGGTATCAGCCCGGGTCATTACATCAAATTCCATCGCTGCCCCCGCGAGATGTCGGTGGGTGTTCACCGGAGATTATAGTGGCTCGTTCAGCGGCCCATTACCTAGAACGCCAGATGGACCTTCATCGACCGCCCCCGGTCGCTGAGAACGCCACGTAAGAACCAAGTATGTTCAATAATCCTTTAAAATATATTTATGTTGTAGTTAGCTACTTTCTAAAAAGAACTATAAAGAACATTTCAAGTGGGCCTATCTGAAATAAAATTAACAGAGGTTCTACTGAATTGAACCTCGTTTGAATCTGTTTTTGTTTGCCTAAGAAGGCAACATGAATTATGTTTGCATAGAGCAAATAAAGGGTTGCTTATAGATGCATGAATTGGAAGTGCTACTTAGAACGGACTACCTGTAAAGAATGATCACCCCAAAATGTCATAAACACAAAACACACGCAAAAGAATATACGTACACGCAAAAACTGTCGTATTTTAACCAATGAAGTATAGCTTCTTGAATTACATTTAAATTAAAAGGAATTTAAATTAAATAGTGCAAATCCATGACATGGTGATCAGAAACTCAAATGACGATAATTTTAATTACTATATATGCGTCAAAAGAAGCTATATTTTAAGCTGAATCGAAATATGCAGAATTCAGTAACTAAAATTTACCCATGAAGTTCCCATAAAACTTAAAGAATTTTAGAGAAAAGGGGACAAACTCCCCCTCCTTAAAGGGTATGTGATCTTAAGTGAAAGTTGTATCAGGAACTTCTACATGTCTGAGACCCATAAAGGAGTTTCCAAGCAGCTACCGACAAAAGTGGGAAATTTCGTATTTTTTCCTAAGAAAAGGTGGTCATGGATACGTGTTTGGTTCTGGTTTTCTTTTTTTTCATGGGGAACTCATCAGGCTAGTGACCACAGCTTATCGGGAGAGGACTCATTCGAACGGAAACTTAAAGTTCCAGTGCACTTTTTGTTAGTAATAAAAGAGATCACCCCACAATAATGCTACTTCAATAGCCGACAATTTCCGGGGGACATAATGGTACGCGATAGAGTGCACCATCTTTATACATATATTCAGTTCGTAAAAAAAATAATCGTTACGATAAACAGTAAGGGAAACAAACGGCTACGGAGCGTTGTATAGTTCATTTCCAGCCAGAACGAAGATCGATGATCTTTACCTGTGGGGGGCACCTATTTTTCCTGTTATTGCGGAAAAGCTAGTTTTTAACGGGAAACGTAAGTTTTCAAATATTGAAGCATCGTGGTCACGGAATCACCATAAAAAGTTGATTTTATTGGTGTATATATTGTTATCAAAACTTTTTTTCTTCGCGTTTCAGTTACTATTAGTCTAGGTCTAGATCGATCCTGGTTTACAGTTTTTCACTCTAGATCGATCCTGGTTTACAGTTTTTCACTCTAGATCGATCCTGGTTTACAGTTTTTCACTATGAACTGTTCGTTCATTTTTACCCGGTCATTCCAATAAATTCTAAAGACTCTCAGTAGGAAATCAGATTGAATTGCATGCAAAGAAAATATTTGTGCTTTAAATAAACTTAATTTAAGGAATAACGTGTTAAACAAACCTTTTTGGACTTAGAATCCACATGAGAATGTTTTTGAAAGAATTCTTTTTCTTCATAGGTGATCCTTGGATGAGAATCGGGTGAATCATACACAAAAACGACAACAATACAGCACCATCCAATTCCTATTATACCTGAAAGTATAAGAGTACATCAAATACTATTATTGTTCGGGATTTAATCTGATAATATGTTTATTATTTTTTGCGTCATTATTATTCTTCCTGTCATTTATTATTACCCTCGCTTTTGTTATTCAATTTTGGTGCTTGTTGAGCACATAGAAATTGAAGCATCTTCTGCAAGATACTCCATGTCACATGACTACAGTGGGTAGACGTGTGAAAGAAGATGCGTTACGTCAAGCGCCGCTTTTCGTCACGTGTTCAGTGTTTTAAATCAATTGGACAACGAACGCCCCATAGCTTCCTACGAACAGAATCAACTAATAGCTCAAATTAACAGACGAGCCAAATTTGATGCTATAATTTCTTGTAAGTTTTAGTAATCAAACAGTTCGTGGTAACGAACTGTAGTAAAGAGCAACCCGGCTCAATAGTAACCGAAACTCTAAAAAATGGAATTTTGATACCAATAGTTACATCTACAGAACTGAATTTTAATGTTGATTTTAAATATATAAGTTTCATCAAGACCAGTTATGCCCATCAAAAGTTACGAACCTGAGAAAATTTGCCTCTTTTAGAAAATAGGGGAAACCCCCTAAAAGTCATACAATCTTAACGAAAATCATACCATCAGATTCAGCGTATCAGAGAACCTTTTTGTAGAAGTTTCAAGCTCCTATCTACAAAATTATGCAATGCGGACACATGTTTGAGCCCGATGTTGCCACAAACCAGTTCCAAAAACTGTGCATCAAGTACGGGGATGCAAAAGCATAATTAAAAAATACTTCCAGAGAATTAAATTAACTTTTTGGGCTCTTCGTTTCGGAATAAAACTTTTAGATCAGTATTGGCACTTTCCGTTTGTACAATTTTTGTTGAAATTATTCTTCAAACCCCCACTGTATTGCTAAAATTTCAAAAAAGGCTGAGACGGAGGGGCCTGAGCATCATATTGCATATTATCTTTGGTCTCGTGCACCCCTGATTCGGAAACTGTAAATGATTATTATTATACTAAGAAGCGCCAAATTTGTCGTTAAAATAAGTATTTACCAAAGCTTTCTTGTCATTTTCAGACAGGAAAGGAGAAACCCACCCTCTCCTTTAAATGGTGTTCCAGCTACACCAGTACAGAAGTTCGAAATACTTCTCAACCAATTGAGGTCAATACGGTAAACAGAAATGCTAGTTTCTTGGCTATATTGAAGTTGGCCGATCGTCCTCTAGTGGCGCAGTGGAACTCTGAACTCTGGGATTGAACTCAACAGCGTCAACTAACTGAAGGGCACAGGATTTCATTCCGGTGATGAGATTGAGCAAAAGTGTCTCCATAACAATCTAAATAAGGGGACGAGGAAATTAAAAATACATAAAATGGCGAATAATTCACCTGCTTGTAACCAATTTTTGGATTTTCTAAAGAATAGCAAAAGAGTATGTTGACCATTTCATCTTGTATTTCTTCTTCACGAAAAAATGGAACTTCTGGAAAGGTACGTACGACATCTTGACGTATTGTTGCTAACAATTCTTTTCCACAAAAATAATTGTGCCAGGAACTCTGTAAATAAAGTAAACCGTTAAATTATCATTTGTTAATCTGGTATAGTGTGTATTGTGAATTTGACGCATCAAATTACGAAAATATAAATCCAATTTGAAGCATATTCTAGGGGTATAATGAGAGAAAGGTTGAGATGGCTAGGGCACATTCTGCAGATGAAGGATGACAGATTGCCGAAGATTGTCCTTTTCGGCCAACCGTCTAGGGCTAAACAGAAAGCAGGTCATCCGCGGTTGGGGTGGAAGGACGTCATAAAGAAATTCCATAAGTAAACAAACCCTATTACGTAACAACTAAAGAAATCATTTGCATAAGTAAACAAACCCTATTACATAACAAGCACCTGTATCTTGAAGGTTTCTTTAAAAAACAGTGTCCGGACAGGGATCTGAAGGGGATGGGCTCCTCTTAAACTCATTATGCTGTCACTACTTACAAAGACATTTTTTACGAAAGTTCAATTGTGTTAAATAAGAAAATACTTATTTTAACCTAAAAAAAAAAGCAGAAGTGAAAAAATATATTTAATACTGATTGCTCTAGTCTCAATCTTAAGCCATTAGTTGAAATCAATCAATGGAGACATCGAAATAGCAGGTAAAATTAACAGTATTTTAATTTTTAAAAAGACAGCCCTTAGAGATTGAGGGGTATGAAACAGATAGGATTCGTTAGAGCAATTGTTTTGAGATGTAAAATCTTTTAGCAAGTGGATTATGCTCAGTGATATGGTCAATATAAACAAAAAAGAAATTCGGACAGCCTGCTCCTTCTCTCCAATCCAACGGAAAATTTTATATACAACCTGGTAATGGAGGAGAATTTTCAGATATAAATCTTATTCATTTCTAGTCAAAAGTACCATTATCCAAGGGGAAAGATTCGATAAAACGACTAAAAACTAGACAAAACATTTCATATATCCAATATAGCTTACCAAAGCTTGGATCAGAGCCGTTCAAAACCGGGGCAAACTGCTCCATGCCGTGGCTGGGAGGTTATCCACTTTGATCAACTTTTTTTTACTTTGATTCGAATTTTTTGCTTATATCTGAGTCTGAGGGAAGGGCGTTGTAATTAATTTTTTCTAGGCGTCATTAACCCTAGAAACGGCTCTGGCTCGGGTTTATCCTTACATCATTTGCGTAAGGACCAACTAATATACAGGAGCCATTGAAGCTAATCCGCTTTATTATATAGCAGTCCTGTAAAAATTATAGACAGGGACGTGTGCTAGAGATAATGAAGTCCATGCGCAACAAACGTTGAATATACATAATTGTTTTTAAATTTCATTTGACTGATTTGATCCATTTTAGACTTCATAAATAAATACAGAGTAGTGAAAAGTTACGTACCAGCTATTAGGCAAGACGGCCTGTGGATCATTCTTTAGCTAACGAAAGAAAACTTCTGGCGCTTTAAGAAACCTTCTGGTCAGCCTCTCCTCTGAAAATTAGGGCAGGATAACCTATGGTTAAAATTATTTGAAATCTAATTAAGCATCAGGAATAGGGTGGGATGTGATGTATCCTGATATTGAGTATCGGAAGGCATCTTTAGAAATTGAAAACTAATAAACCAGTCAGTACGCACTCTTTAACCTGGCTTTTTTTTAGTAGAAGCTCAAGAAAATAAAAGTGATGATAATTGTAAATTAGATCCCCGTAACAACCTTCCGAAAATCCTCCCGGGTAGAATTTTTAATGGTTACGATAACTGTGCGAAAATACGGCCAACTTGAATTTCAAAAATCTGGCCGCATCACAAAATACGTGGCTGACTCACATTTTTGGGAGTCAGAACTCTCTCTAAGAAAGATCCACCCATAGATTTTTGGCTACGGCTGGGATGGTGTCGAGACTATGCCCAGGATTCGATTTGATGCTCTTAGCCAACACTATTCGATATCAATTTAGTAGATAGAGCATTCATGAGCCAGTGCAATGTCTGTGAGCTACCTTCTTTTCAGCGCAAGTTTCAAAAACACAAAAGGGTAGATGTTAGATACAGTCTTAGTGATGAAGGTTTTCCAAGTACCACGGACATGTCGCAAGTACCCATTGGTTATTACCAGGAAGTGGTTTGTGAAATAAGAAGGCATTCAAAAAGTAGGTATAACGAGGAAAATGAGGAATATTGTTATTTAAATGCTGACAAAATAAAACTCCTGGAAGTACTTTCTCCTCCTCCAGGAAAGGTCCTGGTGACGCTCTTGTAAGTCTACTAGATGTGCAAAATCAATTCGTTATGGAAATAAAGAAGCAATCTAAATCCCACGGGAACAATTCTCTCACCCCTCCAAATATGTTGACCACGATCAAATATCATGAAAATAACAAGTTAAGTATGTACTTCTACATACTTAACTTGTATGAAAAACATACTAAACGTATGTTTTTCGATCAGTGCAGTAGATGTGGAATGTAAAGAGTTATAATTGTATTTCTTAATCAAGTAGGCCTAAATAAAAAAAAATATCAACGCATGGTCAGTAAATATTATATGTGGAAGAGAGTATCGGATTTTTTTTTTTTTATAAAGTAGATTTACAGCATCAAATATCTGAAACTCGTTCCTGAGAGTTACTAATGTTTCAAAAAGGAGAAAATGAATATGCATTTAATAACTATCTTGTTTTCAGTATAGTACGAACTATGTTCTGGTCTTTAGCAGGCACAGGGATCGTCAGCCCTAATCCTCTTAGTTTCTGCTTGTTTTCGGCAAAGTTGGACTGCCAATGATTTCGTCTATTTACAATAAGAAAAAAAATGAATATATTAGTTATAAACAAAAGAAAGTTTTCTGAAAAGCTGATGTACACCATGTAATTTAATCAACCTCCTAAGTGGAAAGACTCCATATTAATGCAGTGACACAGTTCAATCTCCATAAAGAACGGGAAACAGTACTTCAGACGTCTCCAAAATGTCTGAAATTATTTCATCCCCTTCAACAACAAAGCGAGAAATACACGGCGAAGAGAAAATGAAGGTTAAGATTTTTTTTTCTAGTAACATATTTAGTTAAAGCTTAACAAATGAATGCACAAAGATTACTTCGTCTGCATTGCAGATGGAGGGAGAAAAAGAACTACAGAGAAACACATACAAAAAAAACTTGATGTCAAGGAAGATCAAAATAGGTCGCTAGCAGAAATGTCTAAGCTTTTTAGAAAAACAGAGAAAAGATAGATAGGTTTAGCTCGTCGTACAGAACTGACGAAGTTCCATTGTATATATTAGCCAATTTTCCACGTTTTCACGCAAAATACACGGTCATTGGCCTAGCTAGAATATTGGAAGCTACAGTGATGACAGCGGTCAAATATGGTTTTGAAGCATGGGCGCTCCGAAAAGCGGAGGAGAATTGCTAAAGGTTTTGCAGAGAAATTGCCAACGGATTGTTATGGATAGCCAGCTGACTGTGCACATTTCAAACAGTAGGCTGTACGAAAAATGTCTTTCAATCCCGCTTTCTAGTGCTATAATGAGAGTAAGGTTGAGATGGCTAGGGCAGGTTCTGCGGGTGAAGGATGGCAGAATGCCGAGAATTGCTCTTTTCGGCCAACCGTCTAGGGCTAAACGGAAAGTAAGTCGTCCGTGGTCGGGGTGGCAGGAAATCATAAGGAAATATTTTTAAAAAATCGGAACTTCCAGAGGGGTGTAAAGATGGAGCGAACTTTTGGTGGTGATCGCGATCATCGCGATTCTGGCCGGGATGCTCTTGCCGGCTCTGTCAAAGGCCAAGGACAAAGCCCACGCGATTGCGTGTATGAACAACATGCGGCAGTTGTCGCTCGCGTGGATGTTGTACTACGAGGACAATGATGACGTACTGCCGCCCAACAACTCTCGGTCTGCGGGCGGCTCGGTGGTGAGTACGGAGGATTCGTGGATTGTCGGGGGCGTGAAGAACGACGTGACGGCGGTCAACATTCAGCGGGGCGTCTTGTTTCCCTACGCCAGTTCGGCAAAGATCTATCGTTGCCCCGCCGATAAGAAGTTTGTGGAGATCAATGGTCAACGAATCCAGCGTCTGTTTAATCTGGGCATGAGTTGGCATCTGAATGGCGCCAGCAATGGGCGGAAGATTCATGAGCCCGGGGGTTATCACCTGACGAAGGCTAGTCAGATCAAACATCCGAGTCGTGTCTTGGTGTTCATTGACGAGCAGGAATTCGTCAACATCAACGGACACTTCGCCTTCAACCCTCGG
>JAAAKM020073195.1:120541723-120567454 GCA_010016025.2 Alatinidae sp. Z8VKAUB7J3 | reverse complement strand
GCGGCGGCTAGCCCCTTTTTGCCGGCGTCCGGCGTATTTTCATGGTAAGTAGGGTCGGCGACGATAGCCATGCGTTGCGCTTCGTTAAAAGCGACGCCCCAGGGGGAATGTCGGGCATTCGTCGCCAGAAGACAAATGCGTTCGATTAAATCGGGATCCATAACGGCCCATTCCAATACCTGTTGACCGCCCATCGAGCCGCCCAGCGCTAAGCTAATTTTTCGAATCTCTAAATGCGTCCGCAAAAGTTGATGCAAGCCAATATTACAATATAGGTTGCCAAGTGGGAAATTTTCGCTTGGGTACAACCAGGTTGACATTTCTTGTTGCCAACCTGGTGGTAAACAATATAGGGTGGCTGCAATATATTCAGTGAGTAGAGAAGTATGAAAACAATTCAAGGAAGGAAGTAGATTACCTCCAACTGTCTTATAGCTCGTTCCCGTTCTCGAAGGATTTCTAACTCAGCTTCATCTTGTAATACAGCTTGCATTTGACTACGCTTTGGAGTTCCATCCAACTGGATCAAAGCACCGGACGCAGCAGCTTCATCACCTAATAATAGAATCATTAAAAAAGTATAACTAAATTTCCAAGAGACATATGTACTATTTCTCGAAAAAAAAAAAAAAAACTGGCTATGTTATAACTTGAAACAACTTCTAAGGATTTATCTTCATAATTAAAAGACGATACCTTCAACATTTTATAGTATGTAAGACCAAATTGAAATGGGTCTAAATGACGATTGCAAGTATATTCGTCCAATAATCTTTGGAATTTGTCCGATGATTCTAAGCTATGTTATCGACCAATAAACGAAAAACTCCTCATCTTAATTCCATCTAATCTTAAAAAAAACTTCTCATCGTAGGTCACCTATTTTTCAGCAATTGGTTATTTCTCCACGTTGTCTAAGTTTTGTCATGGCCATTTACTCAAAAAAAAAAAAAAAAAAAATCAAAATTAACCGTTATTAAATTAGAACTCTCTTTGATCTAAACTCCATTTATATATTAGGCAGAAAACCTCTTTAACCGACACATTTTAATTCACCTGCCTTTTTAGCATGAGGATTCAGTATGCTGCCATATCTCACGGACAATTTTTAGAAACGAGGGAAATCCAAGAATATCCTGAAGCTCAACAATCCTATAGAATTTTAGCCTCGGTTTTAACCTTAAACTCATTACAATTGGGTTTGAAATCTCTTCATTCTTTAGGAAATTTTGGACCTCTATTACCTCCTTTTCTTTTGTGTATATTTTAGAAAGAAATTCTTAAAGGCTACATAGTAAAAAAAAAAAATCTGAGAAGAGTCAAAATCTTCACCAATAAACCTAAAATCTTATTTATTCCATTCATTCCTTGTAGCTAACAGCGGACTAATATCTTGTACAGTTCAAAATAAGGATGGAACCTTTTAATCGACAGTGAAAAAGATATTTACTGCTCATGATGAACACTGTATATGTGTCCGAAATATCTAGTGAAAATTTTTATATTTGTTCACAGTCGATTAAAAGGTTTCATCCCTATTTTGAACTGTTATACTTTTGCCATGGAAAGGCAGGGTGGTCTTCAAAGTTATCTACTTTTTATGTGAAATTATCATTAAACTTTAAAGCAAAAACAGTTTATAATTATCCAATTTAGATAATTAAAGACAATTTAGATAATCAAACATGATAATTTCTTTAAAGAAACGTAAAGGCTATCCCAAAGAAATCAAGCTGATTTGCTTATTGATATGATTTTCGATATATTAGGGTAGTACTACTATCCCAGCTTTCATTTTGCAACATATTCTGCGACACTATTTCTTCGTTTCTTCGTTAATCAAATAGAATAAGGAATATTTTTTTTTCAATCTTCGTCTATGGGAATTGCAATAGTACCCTTGCAATGCTTCCCAGTCTTATCACGCCAGAAATGGAACAAAGAGGGTCTCTTTGGTGCCCCATGGCACTTTATGATGGAGTTATCAAGATGAGTTTACAATAAGCACATAAATATGAGCAATAACTCTTATATGGACCGTTGAAGATCTCTCTATAGTCTTGCAGTACACTGGTAGTGTACTGCATTTTGGTATGAATCCAAAAATACGAATCTCTTTATTTTTAAAGATAGAGGACTCAAAGCCACAAGATTTGGGGTTTATACCATAAGAAACTAATTTGTTCTCTTTGAATTTGGATTCCCAGGCATTTTAGCCCATTTGGGAAAAAACTAGTGTTTTCTGGAACAGAAAACAGTATTTCGCTGTGACGGGATTTTTTTTGCTAAGAAAAACACTTGATGTTGGGGTTTCCTTTCAAGTGAGCCCTCTTCCAACATCCTATGACCACTGGTTCTGTAGAATCACCTCTAGGCATAAGATGGAAGAAAAGGAGACACGTCAGTGCTAACCAGACAAAAAGAGTGTTTTTTTCTTATTGGTCAGGGTAGGGAATTGACAGTCCCTGGTTATAAGTGCCCAGTTCAAAGTTTCCATGAACGACAACTCATGCGGTGCGTTTTTTTTTCAATCTACCCAGATAACAAAACTTTGGTGTCGACAAGACCCCCCAGGGCCCAAGGACAGACGTTGTAATGTATGCCCTTGGGCATATATGCTGCTTGTGGAAGTGAAGCTCGTATAAACTTTAGAGAGGACTCATGTTTTTGGAAATTGAAAGTTGTAGTTCACTTTAAAGAGTTAAAAGTGATTGGAGGACAACTAATCTCCGCCTTCACGCCCTTTTCCCCCAAATGCATCAGGTAAGTAATTTAAGGTAGCTATTTTATTAAGATTAGTTCAAAGGGTCAGATAAAAAAAATTTCAGTGACGATACAACCGCCCAGGGTCCGGGGAAAGGTGTTGTAAGTTATGCCCTGGGAGTGTATATATGGTTCTTGTGGAAGGGATGATGGTATAGACTTAGGAGAGGCTCACTTGTTTGTAAAGTGAAAGTTCTAGTTAACTTTTTAAGAGTAAAAAAAAGATCTGAGGGCAACTAGCTCCCCCTTCCACCACAACCTATTTTCCTCAAACCCATCCGATAAGAGCTTTGAGATAGCAATTTTTTATGGTTCAAAAATTATACAACAAAAACTCCGGGATCAACACAATCCCTCAGTGTCCAGGGGCAGACGTTGTGTGATATGTCCTTGGGGAATATATGGCTGTTTTGGAAGGAATGCTCGTATAGACTTCAGAAAGAGCTCATTTTGTTGGAAATTGAATGTTCTAGTCGAGTTTTCAAGAGTAAAAAGAGATCGGAGGGTAAATAGCCCGACCCATCCCCATTCTTCCGATAAACTTTTAAGATAGTCATTTGATCAGATAAAAAAAAAATCCGGTGTCGATACAATAGTCCCGGGCCCGGGGGCAGGCGTTGTAAGTTATGCCCAGGGAGCATATATGGGTCTTATGAAAGGGATGCTCGTATAAACTTCTCAGAAGCTCATTTGATTGAAAACTGAAAGTTTTAGTTCACTTTTTAAGAGTAAAAAAAGATTGGAGGGCAACTAGTCCCCCCTCCACGCCCCTTTTTCCTCAAACCCATCCGACAAGAACTTTGAAAAAGCCATTTAAAAAAAATAGTTGAAAGATCATATAACAAAAACTCTGGAGTTGACACAACCCCACAAGACCTGGAGGCAGGCGTTGTAGGCTATGCCCTGGGGGCATCGGGAATTCGACTTAATTTTCAAATTTCGTACGAAACTTAAATTAAAACCAACATTTCAATTCCTAAGCAGAAAAACTAAAAAAAAAAAAAATCACGAATAAATTTAATATTGACCCACGATACAATTATGTCAGTTACAAAATAGCAAAAATCAATCTAAAAATGCTCTAGTAATGAGCTGGACCCCAAAACTCCCAACCGATTTTGGGCCATGCCCCACCTAGAAATTTTATAAAATCCTAATGTGCCCCTCGTGATATTTAAATTTTGTTATTCAAAATTTTACCTGTCAACCCAAAGGAAGCTTAAAAGGTAATTAACTTTGTATCTATTTTCGGATCGTCCTCAAGGCTTTTTTCACGCTAATAATGAAAAATAATTGAAGCCCATGCAACTGAATCCTCGTGCAGCTGAACCCATATGCAGCACAACCCTCGTGTAACTGAACCCCATGCAACTCTACTTCCGTTTAACTGAACACTTGCGCAACTAAACCCCCGTTTAACTAAACATTCGTACAGGTACCCCCTGTTTAACTGAAGACTCGTACAGGTTTCCCCTGTTTAACTGAACCCTCGTGCAACTAAACCGTCGTACAACTGAGCCCCATTCAACTGAATCCTCATGCCGCTCAATCCTTGTTTAATTTAACTTTCATACAATTGAACACTCTTGGAGTTCAACTCAGTATCTGCGCAACTCAACCACATTCATTTTAACCATAGCTCAACTCAACCTCCGTGTAATTCAACCATCTTGTAACTTAACCCCCCCACATTTATTTCACCTCTGGTTCAACTCAACATCCGTGCATTTCAACCCTAATTTAAGTTAATCTTCATTCAACTCAACCCTCGTCTAACCCAAGCCTGTCTGATTCAAACCCAATTCAAATCAACAACATTCCGCTCCTCAAACCAGCAATACAATTACAAAATGTAATTCGGCCCGTTTTGTTGGAGGTGACAAAAGCTGACTCAACTGAAATGGTCTTTATTTGCTGATTAATTCTGTTGTGTATTTTTTTCAGGCCGCTTCGATGTAAAACTGTCCCCCCCCTTCTCTAAAAAGCAGAAAATAATCTCTCTGTCTTATATATTTAAAAATTCGCGGAAGTTTTCATGCACAGGGCCCGTACCTCATGCATATTAAAAAAAAAAAAAACAAACGATACTCCTTTGCAGAATTCGTAGGATTTTTAACAGTATCTAACCCCAATTTAATTGAACGGAACCGTAGAAATGGCAACAAAATTTTCTAAGAGCCGTTGTTGAAGCTCTAACAAATTTTACTTTCTAATAAGTGTTTCACAAGTATGTTTTTCGTATCGTTTGCTTTTTCACATAAACTTGAGCATAATATTTGTATGGTGTTTTTTCAAGATAATTATCTATTAGTCAATGATTTTAACATCAAACAAAACCATAGTTCAAACCCAGCCGTAACCCATATTCAATGGTCTAAACCTATAAGATTAATCCGCTTAAATTATTCTACATCCTAATCTTTGATTTTATTACAGGTATTGGATGTATTTTCCCTTTTATTTCAATCCACTTAAGAAAAGTTGGCTTATCGGATAACGAAATTGGAATTCTCACTTCTCTGACTTCACTGAGTTCATTCCTGGCCTTGCCGTTATTGGTACTGGGAACGCAATCCAAGTTAGGTTTACGAGCAACCATCGCAGTCGTTTGTATCTTCAACTTTTTCTTGTGTAAGACTGAATTGCATAGTTTTATTGGTGATTTATAACCCTGATATGGCCATTTAATGTTTAAGCTCATTTCGATTTGGCAGTCACTGTTTTCGAATTTCCATAAAACAGAAGTGGTCTTAAAGGGAAGACAGATATTAAAGATATTATTTGACAAAACAGCAAAAAAAAAATACAAAATAAAAAAAAAATAAAGATTGGATGTCCTTAAAATAAAAGATTGTTTTATATAGCATTTTTTGCCCTCATATTTCTAGTTTTTTTTTCAGTTGCATAATTCTATCGCTGTAAATCCGTATTAAAGCATCTACGAAATTACTTTTTATTTCAAAGAGTCCAGCAATAGGGGAATCGTGGGACTACTTGTGAAAAATCAATGACAAGAAAAGCGTTTGTTTTTTTTCGGCTTAAGATTTCATGCAGTAAATCTTAAAACCAATTTTAATTTAAATTTCAAAATTATTTGTGTATGCAGAAATAAGGAATATCAAGGGGAAGCAGATGGAAGTAAAGTTTACTGTTATAATTGAATTATAAACTCTCTTTTTCTCTTTTTGCCCTACAATATCTTGAAATTAAAAGTAGAATATTCCTTATCGATCGTTCGGCCAATGCAGCCTTTATATGACTATGACTATGATAGAGCATTGTATTATATTTCAACAATACCTTCTCTCTATCTGGATTAACAAATCAACTACTTTATCCGTTTGAATTGTTCTATAACAATCTTAATCAAGAATTTTTTCTATAGCCTTAGTAACTTCATTACCTTTCATGTCCGCAATGAAAAGCATATGCATTGCGACTAAAGACGCTGATTGCAAGTCGAATATATTTGTAGGGTGTATTGTGACGCCTTTGAATCTCATCTAGAGTTAAAAGATATCTTTGTATTATATGTAATGGGGAAAAGGCTTTAATTTTTCGATAATGGTTACCACGAAGCCTATGATTTCGATTTGGAGTGTAACTTGGTTCATTTTTTAGATACTCTCTCACTAACGCCTTTTTAAGTCCAGTGACTCTTTTTTTAAGTTCAGAAAAAGGCAGTCTCTTAAAAAGTTCTAGCTTGCCTATTAGGATAACGTTAACATTTAGCTCAAAGGAATTGTCATTGAATAATTCGGTCGCTTGGGGAGTTCTCAATGGTGCCAACCGCTTTAATTTTGCCCAGGGAGAATCCACGACCAAGAAAAAGTGTTTCATCAATTTTTATATATCCTTTTATTGTAAAATTATGCGATTTCGTGACTTTGCATATCCTTGATGCCAAGATGAAACAAAACAGACCTTTGCAAGTGCAGTTTCCGTTCATTTTTTTTTCCTCTTGAGTAAACCCGAAAATTCAATTAAATGGCATCATTATCTAAGGAGTGTCTCTTCTTTGATCATAATGTACATCTTTTAATATATTGCTTGGGCATATCAAGCAATCAGTGACGAAAGGTATTCATAATTTCAGCTAGAAAGGGGGGTCACCAAGCAGCCAGTGAGGTCCACTCATGAAAGTTTAGGGGGGGGGGCAAATAAATTTCAAAATATAGGGAGAGGGCAAATCAGTCGTTTTTTAATTCTTCAACGAAAATGCCAAAAGAGGACGTTTTGAATGAAAATACCCCTAAAAAGGATATTTCAAATTCTAGGAAGGGATATAAAAAATTCTAGAGGTTAAATACCCTACCCGTGCCCCCCAATTAAATCTTTTCACCATCAATCTTTTTTTTTTTTTCGAAAGTTGTCACCAAAACCCTATTAAATAAGCTAATTTCTGCGCTTTATACTTTTGTACTACCGAATATTTTATTCTTTTACTCTTTACTTTATACTCTTTAATACGGCTTACTTCATATTTGTGGTTGTCAAATTTATTATGTAATGTGTTTTTTTTGGTGGAATAAATGAAAAGTGTATGCGAAATGTCTATGTATATGACAGATTATACCATCACACTGAAAATCGCGGATTCAGTTTTTTCGGCGAAAAAACTAAAACAAAATAAAATAGGCGTTTAAAGGCGTTTACTCACTACCAAGTAAGAATCTTTTGTATCCATGTCTATGTGTCTCTTGATGCATATGGCGGTGTTGAGTTAGGCCCCGTTCATGCATTTTTGATTTATGGAGGAACAGTGTGTTCACACAATATTGTAGAATGTGCATTGTCTGAATAGCACTTGAAGTCTAAAAATCTAAACGGTAGAAGAATGTTTAACCTGAATTTAAAGACAGAGTGACAGTCATTTTGAATTTGTTCTACTTAAAAAAGGTCAACATTAATGCTCTGCCGGGCAACACAACCGTATTGCCCAGCGGAAACTAACATTAGATAGGACCTTTCAAATGCAATACTTCTTCTTCTTGTTTGAATATGGAAACTCTTTCACATTTTCTCATGACAGGAATCGAATTCAGAGCCTTGCAGTGGGTTGCTGCAACTGAGTTCGAACTCAGTGTCCCGTATCACCAAGCTAAGATCTTACCCGCTGTGTCACTAAAGGACCGAATGAAATACATATTGGTTGTATAAAATATTATATATCGATAAGTCATTTATTTCGACCGTAACATACTTTTCACCTACCCAAGACTTCGCTGTTAGGGACAGTTGAAGAAAACCCTAGAAACCAACTTCTCAACTATCCAAGAACGGGGAATACCTGGGAAACAGATTTTGTTGTGTAAAGAAAATGCATACTAACGAGCCCTTCCATTCTTGGCGTGTTGTGAATAATACTTTCATCTCATTAAAGTGTCCCTCTTTTTGAGCAATTGTCCTTATATAATTGGGATAAGAAACTTCAACGAAAAGGGAGAGGATAATTGTTGAGGAGAGGGCCTTTATGTATGGTGTGAGTGTTCTCATTTACTTCATATTCATCCCTCTTATGGGAGCAATAGTGCGCCTTGCATTATCAAGGCCTCTTCTAAATGGTCTTCGTAACTCTGTCTCTTGCGTGACTTCCTGTGACCTTTTAAAAGTTTTTTTTTATGCTTAGTTGTGCCAATAAATGTGCTCTTAAAAAAAAGAAAAAAAATTGATGAGTAGCCAAAGTGACATTTTGTGCATGTTAATTATTAGCATTGTTGTGCACCATAATTGGTGCACACTGGCCATTTAGACGTGAGCCACTAGCCATTTAGAACCGTCTTCGAGGAAAATTCTCAAACGACATAAAAAAGGGTGTCCTGTGATGTATAGTCGAAAACCTCTACTTTTTTTTTATTTCCAGAGTAAAATCGTCAAAATTTTCGAAGCTTCGGAAAAAAAAAACAGAAACTCCCATTTGTGGCCATCTACATTCGCCCTCTGAGTTTTGCATGCCAGAAGATTCATGATCCAGCCAAGAACTTTGCTCGCAATACCGAGCTTTCTTAACTTATGAAGGAGCTTTGACTAAGAAACTGTATCGTAGGCTTTACTAAGATAGGCCTACTATATATAGCCCATCTCATTAAAGCTAAGTTAGTTAATAAAATATAATACAGGCTTTACTATATTGCGTGGACTTGTATGCCTTTGTCGAAGTTTAGTCTCCAGGTGTTTGTAACTAGAAGTAGCTGGGATTCAGCTGACTTATGTCTTAGGAATCCAAAATGCCTTTTGTTAATTAACTTATCGGTTAAAAGGTACTCTAGTAATCTCTTTGCTATCATGGACTCAAGGATTTTACAAGTGATACATTTAAGACTTATGGGTCTGTAGTTGATTGGGTTTTGTTTTTCACTTTTCTTGAAGATTGGGGTGATAATTGCCTTTTTCTGGATACTAGGGAGTTTTCCTGTATCTATAGATGCCAAGATGAGAGATAGAGGTCTGGTGACTTGTATTGCAAGTTCTTTAAGAATGCGAGGGTGTATAACGTCTGGGCCTTCAGATTTATTTGTGTTTAGCTTTTTAAGTTTTTGGTAGATGACTCTTCATCGAAGTCTATCACTGAGAAGTCAACATTTTCTTACTATTTGTGCTGCATCACTGTGATCTTGTTAGTGACATTGTGTTTGATTTGGTTACATCAGAAGTTACATCTGAGAATGTTGCCGAGCTGTATGTAAATATTTTTTCTTGTTAGAAATTAGAGATTTTATCTCTATTAGAGATTTTGAATCTGAAAAAGTGATCTTTCTGATAAAAATAGTGGACAGTAATGATCCAGATTTGGTGACAACTATGTTGAACTACAGGGAACATTCTTTGGCAGTTATTTGTGATGCTGTTTTTAACGTAAAAACATAACGTGCTTTTTAACGTGCTGTTTTTAATTTCCAATAAAGCGTTTTTAACGCTTTATTGGAAAATAAGTGTAATCCGTTAGTGTTGATGTGCACATGGTGTGGATCAAAGTTCTGTGCCTAATCCTTAACGTTTTTGTAATCGTACTCTATTCAGATTTTGGGGGAAATACCATAAGTAGGCCTACCATCCTCATTTTTTATTTTATGCGACAAATTACTCTAAACCATTAGTTACAGAGCTACGAATGGATCCATCTGAAATATAAAGGAATTTTGCCCATGTTGGTTTTTTCTTGTTTCATTCAAAATAGTACACTTTTTTCAGAAAATAGGACTAATTCAGACCAGGGGTTCAAATTTAAACAAGAGGGTTAAAATTTAAACAAGAGTGTTAAAATTTAAACAATTCATCAGGCGTTTCTCTTTTATTTATATTAACGCTTTAGTCCAGAAATATTGCTCTTCTAATAAAATAAGAAAAAGAAGGCAAGCAATTTTTGCGAAAGATTTTTGGTGAAAAGTGAGTTACAAACTCAGAGAAAAGGGTACTAAGGTAAGCTTACATTTTAAGGTAAGGTAGAGAAACTGCTATATCCAATAAATGTGATTTCAGCAAGGGTCTCATCTCATAGAGACCGTAGGCAGTGGCAGCGCTTTCTGAAATTGATTCAAGAGCTTCCTCAGCAATTTGATTTATATTGCTATGTCTGTCACAACTACATTGGATTTTCAATTTACCTAAACGGATAACAAAGCCTTCAGAAATGATCCGAGAGGTTCGTGTTACTTATGATTACTTTAAGAATACTACGGCATTCAGGCAGTGGTTCTTTCACAGAGTCGATATACGTAGCAAGTACTTTAAGAGCTTTTAAATCCTCATTCCTTGTTCTCATATTAGGTCATTTTTGTCTTCAGTTTTTAGATATTATAAAGACCAGAAAAAATTAAAATATAGTTAGCTACTATAAACAGGCAAAATTTAATTGGAAATGAAAATACTTACGAGCAAAAAACAAAAATTAAAATGATTAGTATCAGAGCATAAATGAGTAGGATAGTAATTTTTCTCATTATATCGTGGTTTTGAAATGGATTAAGTATCTTCATATAACGAGGATATTTTTCATCTTTTCTTAATCCTTAGTGTCTAGTTGTAAAGCATTGTACACAACTTTATTTTTACATATTTAAGAAAATAGATACAAATACAGGGAGAGTTCAAAAGACCAATGCTTCTCAAACCTACATATTGTATAATTTTCCCTAGTATTCCTTATATTTTCCGAATAACTTAAGATTTTAATGTTTGTCCGAATTTTCAGATCCCTCCCCTAAATGAATCCTATATGAGCGAAGTTTTGTAAAAGCTAAAGTTGATTTTCGAAGAAGAAATCAAACTAAAATATTTATTCTCAAATAGATGGAAAAAATTTAATTTTTTACTAGTTTTTTTAGTTCTTCGTTTTGGCATGACTTCATAGGCACACCATAGTTATCCTTTCTCTTAGTCTTTGAAAAATACAGCACAAGTCCGATTATAATAAGAATAAGAACTATTCCAAGAATAATCCCAATGATGATTCCTATATCTGAATTGGGATCATGAAAAGGATCTGCAGTTGCTGAAACATATGGTTTACTTGTGTAGATACTAGATGTTTCAGGAAAATTGTGGGTATTTTCAGCTGATATGGCTATGGGATAAGTATTTGGGATGAATGCTGTTGTCGTAATTACTGGTGTCGTTTTTTCAGGACAATATTGTTGAAGTGCCTCATTTGTGGAAATGCAACTTAATGAGTCGTATCCGTATAATTTTGAAATGGTTTCTCTGGATAGTTCAGTACAAAGGGTTTCATCTTTTGTGGAACAAATTCCTTCGTTGAAACTAATATCACATTTCATGAAATTTGTAAGCTTAGAAAAGTAATTAAACCAGCGGAGTGATGTGATTTGACAATGAAGTAGAGTTATTTTCTGTAATGATACCATGGATTCAATTATTTCTATGTGCGTCGCCTGAGCTGCCTTGGATCACTAATAGCATTGAAATACTTGGTGGTCCATTTGGTTCCCATGATGCAATTATGGCATCTTGGGAGAAAAGAACAAACAAACTTGAGCAACGACTGTTAGCTTGGTCAAACCGTTCGCGCTCCCTTTATGGCAAGGTCATGATCATCAACACACTTGCACTTTCTGGTCTTACTTACCTCGCCTCGGTTTACCCTGTTCCTAGTTCAATAATTACTCGTATAAACAAAACAATATTTAATTTTCTATGGTCTTCTAAAAATGAACTTGTTAAACGTGGTATTATATTCCAACCCCGAGAAAAAGGTGGTCTCGGTCTCTGCCATGTTCAGTTCAAAAACCAAGCATTGATGCTTCGATCCATCTCACGGATAACCGATGCAGCTTCCTGTCCTAAATGGGCTTTTCTGGCTCGCTATTGGATTGGCCGTAGCCTTTCCAAATACTCGACCCTTTGGTCTTTCTTGCGCAGTAACAATACTCCAAACTCATTATACCGTCCAGCCACTTATGACACTTTGCTCTCACTAGTTGATAAATTCCAATTTAAATTAAGTAATCTCTCCCCTGACTCATGTACTGTCCGCTATCTATATCGCATGATAATCAACTCCCTTGTTCTTGAGCCCCGTTCCCAGGAATACTGGGAAATTATTCTGCAAACCAGGTCCTTATCTTGGAAAACAATATGGCTTACCTCTATGAGTGGTCTCTCTACTGGTTTTGAAAATGATGTTGCATGGAGAACATCTCATCGTATTCTCAAAACACTTGATTACATTAAATCATGGGGTTGCCACACCGACGGCCTCTGTAAGCGTTGCATCAACAAGCCAGAGACCATTGAACATGTTTTTTTGCAGTGTCCTGTTGCAATAGAAACGTGGATTAACTTTAAATCAATCCTTCAATCTTTGGGCTCCAATAATTTCGATCTAGGCACCGAATCCGTTCTTTTACGCATTCTTCCAACCTCGTGTCCTACACAATATCGATCACTTTTAACATATCTGATTAAATTAATTTGTTATCATCTTTGGATATATCGATGCCAACTCGTTTATGAAAATAAAAAGAAATCTAGCCGGGACATTATATGTAATATTCGTAATGTAATTAAAGTTTTAGGGGGCGTTTCCTCCTATTTTCTAAAATAACGCAAATTTTCTCAGGCTCGTAACTTTTGATGGGTAAGACTATACTTGATGAAACATATATATTTAAAATCAGCATAAAATCTCAATTCTGTTGATGTATGTATTGGTATCAAAATTCTGTTTTTGAGTGTTTTGGTTACTATTGAGCCTGGTAGCTCCTTAATATAGTTCGCTACTACGAATTGTTAAAAAAAAGAAAATTGAAAATAGATGAAAAAGGTATAAATGAAAAAAGAAAGTCATTGCATACTTGATATAATTGTTTTGCAAGTTTGATATGATTCTTTGTCGACTCTGTAGCATGTTCTTGATACATCTGTTCTGCGTTTTTGACCTGGCTCTTTCCAATTCTATAGCCTTAAAAGCTCGTTCTACCCTCGTCCTTATAGCCTGAATTTCTTCTATCTTTTTTTACTCTTCTGGGAAATTCATTTTTTTATGTTGTTGTTTTTAAGTTTTTAACAAAAAGAAAAGTTTTCCTTTCTTTATTCAGAATCTTAACTAAGATTTCAGTGTTAGTTTCAAACACTGGAATATTCAAAAACAATTTTTTAAGTATTTCAACAGCTCATGTCTTGCTTAATCTTTTCTGTAAGCTTGGGAGGAAGCAGAGGTTTGGAAAAATCAAAAATGTGTCAAATTACGCAGAAAGCAAAGGAATGTATAGAAATTCAAATACTATTTTATGGCCATCCCCTAGATTATCTGGTTTTCAATATGGTTTATAAGAATGAAAGGTTATTACAGCTAGTGAAACAGGAGAGTCTCTTAGACATTGACATGGAATCACTAATACCGTACATTTGGAGGAGGGTACAAGATGCTTCAAACTTCTAAGATCAGTTTTAAAAACCTTAGTTTATTATACCTGTTATAAACGTGTTTTTTATGGGTACATGTTGTATATTTTTATTCACGTGTTTTTTTGTGATTTATACCCACTACCAAGTCTCAGTTGATTAAATTAAAAAAAAAAATCTGTTTTTATTCAACTGAGAGGAAGCAGCAACATTCAAACTTAAAACGAAAAAAAATCGAGGAGAAGAGCTATTTCTTCATATTCATATTAGAAGAACTTCTGTTGGTTTCGAAATTTAATGTTGCCCAACTGCATGGCGGGCATCGACCACGGAACCGGCGCCGGCGCAAGGGGGAGGCCGGGCGGCGGGCTTTTGCGGATTGCTGCCAGCTGCCGGGCAACTTCCTGCCTGTCAAGACAGGCGCGCGGCGGGGTGGTGGGATTCCGCCGAAGGGTGTTATTTTTCTGGCGCCATGGCTCACGAATCGTTTCAGTTTAGGTGAGACACCGAAAAATGGGGCGGAGCGAGGCAAATAGTGGCGGTATTCCCATGACTGAGATGGTCTATGGCGCGGTTCCTGTGCGGACAGGCGAGCCGATCCTTCCGAAATGGTGGCGGACGCTGGATAAATGGACGATGTCCTGCATCCTGATGCTGTTCGTGATCGGGCTGCTCCTGGGGCTTGCCGCCTCGGTGCCGCTGGCGGAGCGGAACGGGTTCGGCAATTTCCACTATGTGCAGCGGCAGGCGGTTTTTGGCCTGACGGCGCTGGCCGCGATGCTGATCACATCGGTGATGTCGCCGACGCTGGTGCGGCGGCTGGCGGTGGTCGGCTTTGCCGTGGCCTTTGTGGCGCTGGCGTTCCTGCCCATCTTCGGCACCGATTTCGGCAAGGGCGCGGTGCGCTGGTATTCGCTGGGGTTTGCCTCCCTGCAGCCGTCGGAGTTCCTGAAGCCCGGTTTCGTGGTGGTGGCCGCCTGGATGATCGCGGCCAGCCAGCAGATCAACGGCCCGCCGGGCACGCTGATGTCCTTTGCGCTGTGCATGATGGTGGTAATGATGCTGGTTTTGCAGCCGGATTTCGGCCAGGCCAGCCTGATCCTGTTCGGCTGGGGAGTGATGTATTTCGTCGCCGGCGCGCCGATGCTGCTATTGGTCTGCATGGCCGCCGTTGTCGTGCTGGGCGGTGTCTTTGCCTATAACAGTTCTGAACATTTCGCCCGCCGCATCGACGGCTTTTTAAACCCCGATGTCGATCCGACCACCCAGCTGGGCTATGCCACCAACGCGATCCGCGAGGGCGGACTGTTCGGGGTGGGCGTTGGCGAAGGCCAGGTGAAGTGGTCGCTGCCGGATGCGCACACCGATTTCATCGTCGCGGTCGCGGCCGAGGAATACGGGCTGGTGCTGGTGGCGGTGCTGATCGCGCTTTATGCGCTGATCAACGACTTAAGTGCGCGGGGGGGGGGGTCTTGGGGGGCGTGAAGCGCCACACCAACAGCTAGTTATAATATAAGTTTTACTTTTTAGGTCATTCATAGTTATATACTATTGAATGACGTTCGGGGGTACTATTCTATGGGCTTCAGGCCATTATTTTAGAATGAGATGTGTTTGTCTTTTACTTTCAGAAAATATTTGATACATGATGTAAAAGTAAAATAGCAATCACAAGAAAATGAATGCTGAGGCCAGGATTCGGACCTGTTGCCTCATTCAAGAACCTCGAGCCCTGGACTTCAAAGATGATATACTAAGAATTTCAGGAGAAAAGAATTGTGAACTAGAGGAAACTCAGGAAAATTTTATCCACCAGGAATTAGACTTCGTAGCAATAACCACTTCTTCCGAAGCCATGATTCGATCCTTGAGTCTCATTAGTCATAGACGCACACGAAGTCTGGCCATGATAAGGCACTCTAGCATTTGAGCTACTTCGGCAACTAATTATTTGTTTTTGAATCGGTATATGTTGAAATAAATTAACATAAGAAAAATCCTCCAGTCCTGAGTTCATTTCATGTTTTGTATTTTTAGATGTTGCATAGGTTTTCTTCGTTTTCAAATTTAGATCTGAAAAAAAGGTATAGTCTAGGAAGTGTTTGAAATTCTGGAAAAAAAATCTTCAGTAGTTATTAGAGGTCATATCAAAGAGGCTGGTATGCTGGCTAGTAATCCTAGGTCAAAGGAGTACTGGTTCATATCCTGGCGCGACGTGTTGTATCAAACATTTCGTGGTAACGAACAATGGTAAGGAGCGATGAGGCTCAATAGTAAACAAATCTTTAAAGAAATGGAATTGTGATACTAATAGATACATCAAAAGAATTGGATTTTTATGCTGATTTAAAATATATAAGTTTCATCAAATTTAGTCTTACTTATCAAAAGTTACGAGCCTGAGAAAATTTGCCTTATTTTAGAAAATAGGGGGAAACATCCCCTAAAATTCATAGAATCTTAACGAAAGTCACACCATCAGATTCAGCGTATTAGAGAACCCTGTTGTAGAAATTTCAAGCTCCTATCTACAAAAATGTGGAATTTTGTATTTTTTGCCAGAAGGCAGATCACGGATGCGTTGCGTCGCGCCCTTTCGATCGCCCATTTGGAGACTGCATAGACCGCCAGCAAATCATTGCCATCGGCCCGCAGAGATGGGATGCCATACCCCAATGCGCGTTCGGCGACAAACACAATTCCGAGAGACATAAAGGCCAAAAGCGCCGACAGGGCCGCCACCGACGGGTCGTAGGTGATTTCCATATAGGCCAGCATGTCGATAGGCAGCGTTCTGACCCCCGGCCCGGAGAGAAAGAGCGAGACGGGCACCTGGTTGAAACTGGTTACGAAGCCAAGGAT
This sequence comes from Alatinidae sp. Z8VKAUB7J3, assembly GCA_010016025.2. Taxonomy (NCBI): domain Eukaryota; kingdom Metazoa; phylum Cnidaria; class Cubozoa; order Carybdeida; family Alatinidae; species Alatinidae sp. Z8VKAUB7J3. The sequence continues at coordinate 120,550,969 of JAAAKM020073195.1, read as the reverse complement.
GAAGGCGGCCAACACGCCACCGCGAATGTTCGGCAAAACAACCTTCACAAAGGCTTGCAGTCGCGTGCAGCCCAAAAGGACGGCAGCTTCTTCCATGTCCGCCCTGAGATTGTGCAGGCTCGACGAGACCACGCGGACGGCATAGGGCAGAACCAACGCGGTGTGGGCCAGAAACAAGGCCATGGTGACGGTGAAATTGAGCGGCACCACCAGGTAGCGTAACAGCGCCAATCCCACGATGATTCCCGGAACGATGATAGGCGCCGCGACGATTGTCCGGATCGTTTCATCGCCAGGCAGGTCGTAGCGGTTCAGCGCATAGGCTGCCGGGATACCGATGATCAACGCCGCTAGCGTGCCGAATATGGCCAAGAACATCGACAGCATGAAGCTGGCGCGGAAACTTTCGACCGTGAAGACCTTGGCGTACCATTTCAATGACAGGCCATCGGGCGGAAAGGCCAATGACTCGCCGGCCGAGGCGCCAGCGAAAATGATGATCAAAAACGGGCCGATCAGAAATGTCAGGGTCAATCCGAGAATGATCCAATTGGCGAGGTTTCTCATGATCTACCTCCGCGCCGAGGCAATGCGTTTGAGAAGTAAGTTCGCCGAAAAGGACATGACGATCAGGATCATCGCAATCACGCTCGCCGAAACGAAATCGTTGGCGACATTGACCCGCTGATAGAGGAGGGTCTCCAGCATCAGAACTTTGGATCCGCCGAGAATGGCCGGGGTGATGTAGGCCGTCAGCGCGCCCGTGAAAACCAGCGTGCCGCCGATCACCAGACCTTCCTTGGTCAGCGGAAGGATCACCCGAAAGAACACCTGAAGCCAGCTGGCCCCGAGCACCCGGATTATCAGCTGTAATGGAAGAAAAAAAGATGATAATAGACGAATATAAGAAAACGATTATTAAAAATGGAAACAACAAAAACGTGCTATAAAAATATCATAAGACCAAACAAATACAAGGATTCGAGAGGAAAGAAAATGAAAATGAAAGAAAATCAAAGGAGAGAAATTTTGAAACAAAGGAAAAAATCGATGGACAAAGGCGAAGGGATATAGATCATTAAAAAGTCCAAATATGAAGAACGATTGCAAAATTCCCAAGAATAAATAAAGGAGTGTAAAAAGAAATATAATAAAAACAGAAAAGGATTAGGCAACAAATAAGAGACAAAAGAAAGAATTTGCGAAAACATTATGCAAAATTACATTAAAACGTTGTAAGATAGTAAGCTGAATCTATATTCACCTTTGTTGCGAGTGCTATCTGAAGAATAAATACGGTATATTTTTCTTTATATTTTGATAGATTACTATTAATGAATAAATGAAACCTAAAACAAAAAGCAATTAAACTAAATAATTACATCATGCTTGAAAATAACAGTTGCAACCACGAATACATAATTCAAACCGGACATGAAAATAAATTAAAATGGATAATCAATGAAACGAAAGGAATTTCTCCAAATAAAAGTAGGACTAGTAAGCCCTTAATTATCCATAATAATCAGTGAAATAACTAGAAATTTCCACAAACAAGAGTAGTGTTAGCACTCCCTTAAATTTCCTGAAGCCTATGGCGTCATTTGCTCTTTACTGAAAACTAATTATGTTTCAAACTTTGTGGTTTTTATGCGTCAAAACAACCACGAATAACAACAATAATATAATGATACATTACAACTATAATAAAGATTACAGGAAAAAAAATACTTACAGTTACAAGGACTTTGAAAATGATTACATTATTTTTGATAGGGCACTATCTTTGTCAGGACATTTCTTTTTGATTCTGTTCCATTCAAATATATGTAAAGCCGATGAATGAATAAAACTTAAATGATCATTGATTAACAATCTGTTTTGCTTGCTGAAGCAATATTTGAATTGATGAATCAGTAGATGATATATCAATTGATTTTCTAAATCATTTGTTAGGAAAGTGTTTCCAGCGAACACACATTTGAATAATAAGACAGCATCATGGTCAACTCCTGATTCAATACGAAACCAGCCCTAACCCTATTTCCTACATTAACCCGAGCAATGTTATTCTTGTACATGGCACTTGTCACTTTATTGCAATTACGTAGTGTAAAATACAAGGATAGGATCCTCGCTAAAGCTCTTTTATTGACTGAATCAAACGCTAGCTCATGATCTATTAAGATAAGAACTAAGGGAATCGAATCTGATGACTCAGGCAATCTTCAATTATTAATCCAAGTGTAAAAATTCGGTCGTTGCATTCTCCCCCCTTCCTAAAACCACAATGTTCTTCTCTCAAAATTTTTATCTTGATGAATATGCCATATTTTATGGTGTAACCTTAGTTTTCTAACCACGCGTTTTGTTTGATTTCTATTCTTTTGCTTGGTATTTCTTATGTTGTTTTTATGGTCTTTTCCCACTATTATTGAATTTACAAGGAAAATTGATCGCATGGTTAATAATGCCATCTTGTGTTATGAAGTCTCCATTTGAAAGCGAATATTTGCAAAATACTTTATTTATGAAAACTGCTTGTAGTAGTTGAGGTGGAAGTGTTACCATGGCTAGGAGTAGTCATAGTAGGAGTAGTACTGGCAGTATCACCAGCAGGGGTATATTTTAGGAGTGATTGTGCTAAAAGCAGTGTTGCTAACTAATCATATTATTTGGTACATACCCTCAGTAACAGCACAACTGCAGCACGTTTACTTCACTAAAGATAGTTATCTTTAGTAAATGTTACTACGAAAGTAAATTCAAAATTACTTTTGTGTCGTTGCAGCTATTGCAAAAATGTTAGCTGGAATAACTTCTAGCAACCTTTTGTTGAAAGTTTGAATGCGCCTATTAGTATTACTTTAAACATGGCAGTATCTGAATCCTAATTCAAATGCATATTTTAAATGTGATAAGGGATTGTACGCTGCTATTTCTCAATTTTTCGGAAGGGGGATTCTTCTAACCAATTTTAGGAGGATAAGCTTAGCCCCCCATCCTCATTTGGGAAATTGCAAGACAATGTGACTTAGCTGTTCTCTTGTGTGCATTACAACTGTAACCTCCCTCCTCTATGTCCATGGTACTTTGCTCAGAAACTGATTTTAAATACAAGGCTTTACCTCTTTTACAATAGTAGATAGACTAGCTAGAATCAATAGATTAGAATTCTAGAACCATATGCAAGACGTCACATACGAACTAGTGCCATAATTGTCTCTGTTGTCATCCATTGTGCCATATTAGTTGTCCCAACAACAGACTTATTGCTTTTTCGCTTGACGAATAATAATAATTGAACCAAATGCTTGTTTTAACCCTTGGCGATATCTAAATTGTCTTTATGACTTTGAAAATTATGAAAGTTCAGTCTCTGCTGATTCAAATGCTGAAAATTTTCGTAAGCTAATTGCTGAGATGAAGGTCTAAATAGGGGCTGCATTTTCAGGACATAGGCGGAATGAAGACTAAAATCATTGAATACCGCAGCGGTTTGAACATGTTGCCACAAAGGCTCGTAAAAACATGGGATTGGTGTAACAATCATGATTTTCTATTGGCCCAGGTTTCCACCAATCAGAGCTAGCAGAAACATTTTCCAGAAGTTAATGTTAGGATAATGACTAGTTTTAGCGCACTTGCTGGCAATAAATTAGCCATTTAATAACATGGGAAAAGGCGGCTGTCATCAAAAAGAAGATAGAGGGAATTTTGAACATCAAATATTATAAAAGGGAAAGATACTCAGATTAGTTCTTAGATTGACCGATAGTCTTGGATTGAGAGACGTTGAAAGATCCTCATTTTTCAAATAATAACTTGTCAAAATATTGCAAGGAAAAAAATATAATTGCTATGTAAAACTGATCAGGCCCTAAGATTAAATTGGCTTAATGTTTTTATTGCAAAGATAAGAGAAAAGAAAAAGTGATTTGTCCATGTCATTTCGACTTAAATAATTCTGAACCAACCAATTCACTGTCGTCTTCTAAAAGCCTAGCATATTGTATAGTTTGGACTCCAATGAAAGTTTCTAAAGATGTGCTGTAAAGTAGGGTTTCCCAAACTTTCCACAGGAACCATGAAAAAAGCGGTACTTACGTGTTACCCCGACCACAATCAAGAAGTGAAGTTTGGTTAATCATAATGAAATATACCTAAATATGAAGAAAATATAATACTTTAGTAACAACATTATGGAAACTACAACAGAGGATTATGGAAAACAGGCTGTCCAGAACGCATTATATTAAATGTCTAACCTAATCAACAAATGTTTTGTATAACCTTTCGTCACTGTTGGCAGGTGAGATACACTGACCACAGCTTGGAAGATGTTTTACTTTTAACGCTTTACAACTGCCGATAACCTACTGGCAAGTTTTCCGAGAAAACTGTAAATATACAAGGCTGGCGAATAGCAAAAATCAAAAGCCCAAAATCAATAACAGCATGAAAATAACAATCTTTTAACAAGATACTTTTTGTACCTATATTTTTCACAAATTCTACTCTTTCCAAATTTGTACATTTTCTAAATTAGCACCCACAATTTCGGTAGGGAAGGAGTGAGGAAAAAACCGGTGGTTCATGGTAGTAGAGGAGAGCTCATGTATTTACTGTAGTGAAGTATTATCCGAATTAAAAAAAATTGAATTAAAATAGTCACAAAAATAAGTTTTAAAAAAGCAAATTTGCAATTTTGAGCTTCTCTTTTGACCAGCGTAATTTACAATTAAACTTGTGAGATAGCTTTCCGTACCATTTACGATATTTTTTACAGGTCTCTGGGGGAGGGATCTTCAGTCCATAAGCCCCTTTTAAGTACACCCCACATTATAAGAACATAATACAAGAAAATAAGGAATCGATTCGAAAAGAAATTGACTCCTGGCCTGACTACAAGTGCATCTTTATACAAAGATCACACTGCCTATCGGTCATATATTAGCCTATATTAATGCAGTAGATACTATTTCTGGTCAAGTGATCCCTATAAGCTTTTAAATCCCAATTTAAATTATATTTAGGAGTTTTAGATTGTGAGTTATGTTTATAGACTTTGTTTGGTATTTCTTCTATTTCGCTACGAACAGCCATTGGTTTCAAAAGCGGATTGTTACTGATTTGGAAGTCCTGTATTAAAACTGTATTGCTTTTGCGTTGTTTTACGATAACTCAAAACATATGAGTTTATTCTCTTCCGTTTAAGCGAACTTTGTATTCATTGAATAAAGTTTACTTTTCGAGTAAGTAGTCAGTTTGAGTCAGGCTTTTAGGCTTACAGAATTTTCTATTTTGTTAGAACTGTGGTAAACCTCTTCACCAGGGACAAAATCATGACTAGCTACTTTAGATTCAATCCTACGTGCACCTTATAAGAGATCAAAATTTTTCAGCTTTTACACCAAGAAAGTAAAAAGTGGTAATTCCAATGAATACAAATACCATATATGTGACAGCTAAAGGCCATGCAGCATTATTTCTACTTTTTCAGATGCAGTTAGCAATAGACCCTCGCCCCACCCATTATGACTTTTCTTTTTCCCCTCTGAAAAAAAAGTCGTCTTACGTCTACCGAGGACTTTTGTTTTATGTTCCCGCACTTAAAGATTAGGTAGCAGACCTAAAAAAAAATTATTGCAAAGAAAATGAGTTGATGAGCAAACGTGCTTTAATGCAGAACTGAGAGCAGGGTTACACCCAGTGAGAAAAAAAATCACTAGATTTTATTGACTTTTGTTTCATTTAGTGATTTTCTTCAATAATATAGTAGTTTATGTGCTGATTTAGTGATTTTTTGTTTAGGCAATAAAAAAATATTATTAGAGAGGCAGCATTGGCTGAGAGCCAAATAGGAACCTGGAAGCTCAACGTAGGATATCAAAGTCCAGGCCCATGGACCCCTGGTTGAAACCTGATAGGAATTTTTCGTTTACGTTTTCTAGTAAGCTGACAGACTTGTGAGTATCTTTTTTGTTAATGTTAATATTAATTGAAAACTGCACTCAAATCAAGATACAGAATTACCTCAAAAGCCAAATAATGTAGGATTCAGCAAATGACCTTGAACATGTCATTATTGAGTACGTTGTGGAGAAAAGGAAGATAAATAAAACATAAGAAATTATTGAGGAATGTACATAACACAGTACATATAATATCTGCCTGATATTATATATAGTATCAGTAAATATAATATCTGCCTGAATACATTGTGTTCAGGATATACCCTCAGGATATATGTTACCGTGAATGTCCAAAATTTGTAAATGTCGACATTCATTTGGTGCATCTCCGAAATACTTTTTTTTTCTCCTTGGATTGAGTCAGCGCCGTCAGTAAACTTTTTCAGTTTAATGCAAGGTATGATGATGACAGGTTAGGTTAGATTAGCTTAGGTGACGTTTCTTACACAAATTCTGACATTTATAACCAAATTTAATCTAACCAAACCTAAGATAATCGAACTTAACTTTAACTTTTACCATCATAGCTTGCATAAGACAGAAAAAGCTGATTCGCAAAGCTAGTTGAACCAAGCAAAACATAGGGAATTATGTTTGAGGGGATAGTTTGTTGCGGTTCTTCGGATTTGAATTTTTAGTATGATTGGTATTTGATGGTTAAAATGTTTCTGTTTGTAAAATATATTCTGGGGTGCTATGTCCCGCAGGCTTTTTGCAATAAATCTTATCTTCTGCAGTAGCCAAGAGAAGAAACTCAGCCCTGTTATTTTTTAGTGTACTGACGTAATGTAAAGGCAGAGACCCATGATAAGCTTAGAAAAATACTCCAATTTACCAACAAACTAGCAAGAACCGTAACTGTTAAAATTATTGCCTTTAGTTATTGAGAAAGAAAATCATTTTAGCCCACCCTTCAAACAACATTATCTCTATTTCCTCCGTGATTTTATCCAGTTGTGGTTCTCCCGGGGATAAGCAATTCGATTGTAAATAGGAACAAAATCGAGAAGAGGGGATGTCTCGAAGGATAAGATCTAGATAGAATATGGATCGATATCCAATTTATTTCGGGAAATACACGGAAGGGTTGCCCATAAGCCCAAAGCTTATGAGATTATAAACAGTTTTATAGGTAGAAGGAGGCTTCAACGACTGATGGATAACTTCCTTATATTTTACTAGTTTTGTAGGGTCAGAGCTGCAAAAACAGAGCTAGATAATTTACATCCGGCGGACTTAGTTTATCAGAATACTTTATCAAAATACAAGAAATTTCCTTTGGACATTTATAGTACCTTTTTGCACGGAGTATAAACTAGAATTTGAATTTATTTCTCGATTACCTGGGGTGTATATTGCGTAATGGCTTAAGAAAGTTTATTTCTTTTGGACACATTTTTTGGCGGGAGGGCTCAACATATAAATTGTAAATTTTCATGAAGATTTGTTAAGGCAGTTTTGAAAGCTAGAGTTTGTTTTGCTTCTACATTTTTTGCATGATGATTGTTTAAAATTAATTGTGTGGAATTTTTTGATTTTATAACAAAACAATCAGAAAATCGTAACCTATATAAACAAACTAAACATTGCTTAAGATAAATTTTGATAAGAAAAAAAAATTGAAAATGGAAAACTTTGCAACATAGCACTAAGCCACTTAAGGTCAGTGTAGCTATACAAGCTCAATCGTCATACCATTCAGTTCAGAGCTTCATTCTGAGACGATTCTCGCGATGTCCTCGGTGCCCGCAATCGGGCGGAGCATCGCTACCGCGATCTCCACGTGCTCCCTCATGCGCGCGGTCTGTTCCTCGGTGAGCGCACCGTTCTTGAAGAGAGGAACCAGACTGACGCCGTCGATATGTTGCTCGGGGCGGCTCGGCAGTCCCGCCATTTCCAAGAGCGTGGGATAAAAGTCCATGCTGGTGACGGGTATGCCAACACTCCTGCCTCGCTCGGTATGCCCCGGCCAGTGAATTAGGAGGGGGGTGCGCAAGCCGCCTTCGAAAACGAAGGTTTTGCCCGTGCGCAAGGGCCGATTGGACGTTGGGTTCGCTTGGAAGAAGGAACTACGTCCCCCATTGTCTCCTGTCAAAACGATGATCGTGTTCTCTAAGCTGGCTGCCGATCTCAACGCTTGCACCAGCCGGCCGATGTTTTGATCGAGGTTGAATAGTTCGCCCGCGTACTCGGGGTTGTCCTGCCGGAGTTTCTGCGGGCTATGCCCATACTCATCCAGGATGCGATCCGAGTCCATTGGAGAAAGTGTCGCGCGCTTTTTGGCGAATCGCTCCCGCAGTTCGGGTTTCGATCCGATGGGCGCGTGCATCGCGAAGTAGCAGAGGTGGAGATAGAATGGTTTGTCCCGATCCGCCGTAACAAAATCGATCGCGGCCGTGGTCAAGAGGTCCGTAAAGTTGTCCCCCTCCTTCGCATCCGGAAAGTAGCCGCCGTTCCGAAAGGGATAGAACATCTCACATCGGTTTTCCTCAATGATGGCTTTCTCTGAAACATATCCATGGTTCTTCGGACCGCCTGTTTCCTTGAGTTTGCCCATGTGCCACTTTCCGAGGAACGCCGTATCGTAGCCCGCTTCGAGAAACGCCTCACCAAGAGTGATCTCGTTCTCGTCAATCCCGGCCGACTGAGGTTTAGGGCAATACACCTGCGGCTGCTCGCCCTCGCGGACATACGGGCGGTCTCGACCCGGCAACCATTGGGTGATGCCGTGCCTCGCCGGATTTTTTCCGGTTAGGATGCTCGCCCTGGTCGGCGAACACATCGGACTCGGGGTATAGCACGAATCAAAACGCATCCACTCCCGCGATAACTCATCCATCACCGGCGTCTCATAGAAGAGACTTAAGAAAGGTGGCGTAACACGATGAAAAAACTCCGAGCAATCGCCTGGTTTGGTCTACTTTATTGCAGCAGCATCATCGCTAACGCGAATGACAACTATGTCATCAATATTGCCGAAAGCGTGCAAACCCAACATCAAAAAGAGATTACCGAAACCTACTTTAACACGCTGTATCAAGGGTCGAACATTAAGCCTGTATTTCTCTATCTTCCCTCCAGAAGAGGTTTGAAACTGGTCAATGAAGGGGAACTAGACGCAGAAGCAGGCAGAACCGATCTCATTGCAAAACAGTACTCCAATCTCTATCCCGTTCCTGAACCAATCATGCAAATTAAGTCGGGCCTATTTTGCAGAGTAAAAGAAACCTGTCAGCCCTCTAGCACACTTTCAATTAGTCATTTAAGCGGG
>JAAAKM020073195.1:120523651-120541713 GCA_010016025.2 Alatinidae sp. Z8VKAUB7J3 | reverse complement strand
GTTTCAAGCAGCGGCACATTACTGTAAAGCTCGAGGATTCAACTGTGCAGAGGTAAGTCATTTTGAAAACCTGTCCAAAGCGTTGAATCAAGGACTGGCTGATGCAGTCTTATCAGGACAGCACGAGGCTACTCAGGTGCTGTGTAAAACCAAGCAAAAAACCTATTACTATCTAGACTTACCGCAATTGCGACTGGACATATACCATTTGGTTCATGTGAAGCACTTATCTTTAGTTCCGCAACTTATGCAAACTATACAATCGATTGGTCAGCTTTCTATGCAACCCAGTAGTGATTGGAAAGCGCCCTATTTAGCCTGCGGAAAAAACATTATTGAATTTCCAAAGTCCTAAAAAGATGGTTTGGAATTAACACTAGCCTCCGTTGCTCGACCGATCCAATGCCGCTTTTTCTTTTCGACGACCAAGGCTTTTCGCTAGCTTTCTCATACTGACTGTACGATCATTTTCATCAATTATATCGACACCAAGCAACGTCTCTAATAGATCTTCCAGTGTTAAAATACCTTCCAAGCCACCGTATTCATCCACGACAAGTAACATGTTCGCACGATTATTTAGAAACTTGTTAAACGCTTCCGATAACGGCATATTCGACAACATAACTACCATAGACTTTTTGAACTCAGCCAATGTTTTCGTACCATTGCCGCGTGCTTGGGCTAACAACAAGTCTGACTTCATCACAAAACCACTATTTTATGATTGCACATGGTAAAGAAAGTGCTTAAAGGCTCTTTTCCTATGTCAAAAGTTTTAGTTTTCGAGGAAACGCCGAGTGGATTAGCTTTCACGGCTGCTCCGAAAGAAAATCATACATTTTTTATAACACATCAACAACCACCGACAATTCTTAGCCACTGCCCAAATTAGAACTTGGTCATGAATCCACTAAAAACGTCAAGTTTCAGCGTAAAGTCCTAGCTGCTCCTTTGTCAGATTGGCGCAGACGTCTTGGCGATCAATTGAAGAATTGGTGGGCAACTGTCAAGAACGACCTTGACACCATTTTTAAGTTCCAAAACTTTGGCAGAAAGCGGGAGAGCTGCTGGCTCTGGTATGCTGAAGAGCTGGCATAAAAATGCGACAAGTGGGACTCAACCATGCAATCTTCTAGATACGGGGTGAGGCGTTCACATCTGGTCGCGCAGCAAGTAAGAAGTAAAGTACTGATTGTCAAGATGTCAAATAATGGACATGGTACAACTCAATACTGAACACTCCAAGCCTTCACATATCCTTTTTTTCATGACACCCATTTTGTAACAATAAGAAAAAAATTAACAACACCAATTAAGATTCTTTTTGTAATTGATTCCAGTTTCTTGGTAAACTTTTGAGAACCTTGATCCTCCAAACGCTTTCGCAGAAAAAATTCTTATGTCTTCGGCAATTGCATATAAACGGAGAACCTTGCAATACTTTTATTGAAAAAATCTGGCAACGGAATCCATCGCATTAAGAGCGAAATCTTGGCTTTGATGAACGACCTGTTTTTATTGAAAATAAGGTTGAAGTGAAAACCATGACAGAAATATTAGAACGCAACTGGACAAATTATCAGGATGCACTCGTATGTGTAAATTAACTTGTCTAAATGGAGAGATACCAAACCCTGATGACAAATTGGAAGTTAAAATAAATAGTAGAACTAAAAAAGAACTATCTGTGATGTCGCAAAACGTTTTCCTGTTTTATCCGTCACTCTTTCTCTGCCACAAATGTGTAATATATAAATAATTTCATTTATTTGATATTCTAATGCTTATTCTCCGGTGGTATTTTATGGTGCGAGCATTTTTCTGAGGGAGGAGGTAAACGCCTAGAACCACTGAGATTTGAAGATTTATTTAAATCTTTAAATTAGATTTAATTTTTCAAGGCAACGAAATACAGCAGGTACGTTCACAGATCTTTTTTGAGGTAGTAGCTATAATAAAGAAACACTTTATTTGATAATTTAAACTAAAAAAGGCAAGACACTCAGAATAATTCCGAATTTTGTAATTTTGGATTTCGAGATACATAATTCCACCTTTTCTCACTTCTAATGTCATACTTAACTGCAATTAAAGCTTTAACTATCGATCAGTGGGGAAGAGGTGATTCGAAACGTGCTACGAGACAATTTTTGTGACACTGAAAATAATTCTTCAACTTTGTTGATCAAACACCAAATTAGTTGGTTTAATATGTTGTTTTGTGTCACTTTTAGTTAATGAGATACTTACAGATCTCCGTTTTTCCAAAACCTATAATTCTTTATTTTCTCCCTAGCATAAATAGTTGAAAAATCAAACTTTAGTGATCAAAACAATCATGTAATCAAGTCATCAATCATGTCATTAAAATCGTTTTATCAACCACCAATAAACATTTCTTGGTTAAATAACTACTAATATTAACACTAAACACATCCTGACAGCCTGATCTTGGCTCTCATTTAAAATGTCTTGACTGGTGGCAAGATCATAAAGTAATCATAACTAGGTAAATAAATACATGCTACTTATTTTAGGCAACAGCGTCGTGCTCAGGCATGTACCTAGTAGAGGACGCAGTCCCTTCTTACAAAATTTCCAAATTCTTTCAGTTTTCTCCATAGTGTCTTTATATAATTCACTTTTTGTGCTTTTTTTTTACGTTTGGTAGTTATTTAAATTACGGAGTTTCGGTTGAACAATTTCATTGGAAATTTGTTCATTAATTAATGGTGATAAAAATAAAAGATAAAACAAAAACAAAGTAAAGGGACATTACAGACAATATTATGGCTTGCTTTCCCACTTACTTTTATAGATACTAAACCACAGCCACCAGCGTCGAACTTTGTTTCTTCACTTGACGCCGTATTTCTTCCCTCATTTATCAGAGATGCTCTTACTGCCATCTCTTTTGAGTCATCATCAAAAGTCACCGCAATATTATATAGGGATCCGGGTCTAAGGATTGCCGGGGCGTAAATACTATATTACTTTTCTTTGAAAAACTTCTTTTTCTGATTTTTTTTAAATTATTATCCCCCCCCCAAAAAAAAATAAATGCTGCAAGCAGAGGACTAACATTTTAATTTTCCCATTGTTACAACATGTCTTGCAAGCTATCGGACGTTACCTTTCTTAACTTTGTCCGCCAGCTTAACATCCAGTTTATGAAATGCCTCTGGCTGGTAACTAGTCTCGGCCTGGTGTTCTTCTATTAGACACCTTCTCGTCTCCGTGTTCATTTCAAGCCTTTGAGATACTGAAGGATCGGCTCTTCTTACTCTGCTGAGATTATTTCAAAAATTTTCACTGCCTATAACGGATTCAATAACCATTCGTACTGTAGACCTATTAGATCCTAAGAGAAGTTTAATCAGTGTGGGCCCAGGGGTTAAAACTCTGAGTCACCGCCTAGTTTTTTTTATTACCATCTTTCTATACCAGTTTCACTTCGCCCTCTAATAGCTCCGTCCCCTTATTGCTACAATCCAGCACTTTTGAGAGCATGTCAGTGATGCCTCAGCGGTGCCAAAGTAATACGATTGTACCGTTTTTGACACAATTTAAAGGTTTTGGTATAATATGGTATAGTTGAAAATTTTTGGTACAACACAAATTTTCAGGTACATTTTGGTTGTCTTAGTTTATCGAAATTTTCTTCTGGTTACAACTAATTTTCAATATGCTGCTAAAGTGGTACAAAGTAATCTCTTGCTGTACAATTTTAGCAGAAAAAATTTTACAATTTATTTCAAAGCGTTAGCAACGTTGGTGGTGTTCCAGCCTTAGTTGTACTACCAGCCTATTCATTACCTGAAATCCCATGGTGTCCTGCAGCCCACATTAGTATAGTTCAATTTCTATTTGACCCTGGTCTTTTTAATCTTGCGTAGCTTTATAACCCACTTGCTTTCCTGCTCTTAATATTCTTAAGAGTCTTTAGACATGATTGGTTACCAGTTCAGAGGACATCCCTATGGGGAATGTACGACATTATAAAATTTTGTGAGATACCCTGAGCAGAAGGTGCTGAAATTAGTGATTGAATAGAGAGAGCTTACATGCTGTAATTACTTTAAAAATAATGCAGCTACAATATTGTATGACTGAGCTTATTTTCTTTCTAAATAATCGCAGCCTTTCGTCCGGCAGAAAAAGTCGGGATATCTATTGCGCTTGCCTTTGCACCATCCCGCCGTAAGCGGTTTGTTGCAGCAGCCACATGCAACGGCCCCCCGCAACGGGAAATCGCTTCTGATATCGATGCGGGACGGTGCGTAGACGCCCTGTCTCTGGCGCGAGCTTATCTTTTCGAACGTGTCGATGCTGATCAGACCTTCGTGCCTGCCCTCGCGCAGCGAGACGCCCCATTTCGAGCAGGAAACCAGCCCCGCATAAACCTCTTTGTTCAGCAACCGCACCACAGTTTGGAACCGGATTTCTCCTGTTGGACGATCTTTCGGGTACTCGGGTTGCGACTCGAGAAACCGGCAAACCTCGGTCTGGGTTTCGAAACGACCAGAAGCATATCCTTCCAGCGCTTCTCTAACGATAGAAGCTTGAGGTTCGGCGGGTTCTAGTTCCTTACCACCGTACTTCGAGGGTACATACCGGTAGCCCACCGGTGCCCTGAACACCCAGAACCCAGCTTCAAGCCGCGCTTTCATTTTCTGGCGGACTTGTCGAGCATTTTGTTCCCGCTCCAACGTACTCGCCGCGGCCGCAATGGTTTCGTGAAATATACCTTCTGGAGAATCTTCAAAGTTGAAGTTCAAGCATTCGCGCGTTGCGTTCCTTGCCAACATTGCCCGCCTTAGGGCCAAGTGAAATTCGGTATCGCGAGCATAGCGCTTTAGGTCATCAAATATAACCACGTAGCTTTGGTTGGGGTTGTTGTCGAGATACTCTAGCAGCGCAACAATACCTGGGCGCTGCATGAAGTCACCGCCGCCGGTCACGTCATCGGGATCGCCGACTTCAAGCTCGTGGTGAAGGGCAAGATGCCCAAGCAGCCGGACAAGGACACCTTCGTCCTCTCCGCCGGCACCCGCCGCAAGAAGATCCGCGGCTCCCTGGACAAGATGCCCCTCGAGTCCCTGCTCGTGTCCATCGAGGAGAAGAACAAGTCCGGCAGCCTCGAGCTGGTGAACGACGACATGAACGGGCTGATCACCTTCCACGCCGGCAAGCCCCTGCGCGCCATGACGAGCACCGGCAAGTCCGGCGTCGAGGCCCTGCGCGAGCTGATGCAGCTCAAGAGCGCCGAAAGAATACTCGTCATAATGTAATTCCTCGTAGCCTGCTTTTAAATATAGTATTTTTTTAATTTAGAGTGTGATAATGAAAAAGTTTTAATTGTTTCTTAGGAACTATGATATCCCATTATAATTCTTAATTAACAAGTTATCCTTAATGAAAGCTTTTATTCTTGAAGTAAAAGTAAAAAAGAAACTCTGGAGTTTAACAGGAATGGAAAGAAACGAACTCATGGAAATTCCTCTTGTTACCAAAGTTTCATGCTCGAAACTATTTTAATTTTAAAACCAAATCTAAGATATTAAGCCTAAAAACACTACAAAAACTATCCCAAAATCTGGTCCTTCTGGAATATTTTCAACTTGCACAGAAGTTCTTACTGTAAGATTTTTCATCAGAACAAAATTTGTTTTTTCTTTCAAATGAATCAATCTTTCATGTTGAGTTTTTAAAACTCAATCTTGCCTATTTCTAAAAAATGCGTTATATTACGGTTAGCTAAACTGTTTCGGCTGTACTTATGGCCATGATTTTGAGCGCCACGTAAGTTGAACTCTTATCTCATTTGCAACCTTCTGATGAAGCTGAAGAACCAATCATGGCACATCTGCATATTTTCTCCATAAAAAAATGTGTTAGTTCGGCTGTGGAAGCAACACCTCGGTTTCATTTATGCCACTAACCTCGACATCCAAGAGGCAACACTATAGCGTTACCTAAAGTAAAGGCCATAGACTTCGGAGGGGACTCGTTGGATTGGAAATCAGATGCTCTTTTGTCGTTCTTAAGAGTCAAAAGTTATCGGAAAGCATCTAGCTCCTCCCCACGCCCATTTTTTCTCAAATGCATCGGATAAAACTTTGAGATTTGAATGGTTCAGATAACAAAGACTCCGGGCTCGAAGTAACCCCCCCCAGAGACCGGAACAAGTATTTCAAGAAGCTCTAGTGCCTTTTTTAAAAGTTAAAAGTGATTTGAGGGCAACAAGCCCCAAGCCCTTTTCCCAAAAATGCATCCGACACAAAGCCCCAGATCCAAGGGGCAAGTGTTGTAAGTTCTACGCCAGGGGCCTGTAAAGCTCCTAGGAAGGGGTGGTCATATAAAATTCAAGTGGGATTTCCATCATTTGATTGGAAATTGAAATTTTTCGGCTTCGCGCTGGGTCGCACCACGGCGCCGTCCCAGGCCCATGCCGGCGGCAAGGCCCTCAACAAGTCGCACCAGCGGCAGGCTCAGCGGCCGGGACAGATGCCCGGGGGCGAGGGCAAGGCGTTCCCCGGTGATGTCTGGACGGACGGCCCCCCCGACATGTCGCCGCGAAATGAGGTCGAGACCCTTTCGGACATGTTCTTCGTGGTGCTACATTTCGCCGCCCGAAAGTCCGCCAGCAACCTCGCCTACCACCTGCGAATGCAGGGATTGTCCGATGCGCGCATCCAGCGCGTAGGGACGACGAAGGGCGATCGCTGGGCCGTGCTGCTCTACGTCCCCCGGTTCGAGGATGGCGATCCCACCCTCGAGAAGCTCCGGGCCGTGGAGGCACCTTCCTTCCTTCCCGATCTCCGCAAGTATCTCGAGCGCCCACTGCAGCTGCAGCGCCACAAGCGTCGCGGCTGATGCCGGCGCTCGCCCCCTAGACATGTCGATCCACTCCAGCTTGAAGTCGTCCGGCGGCCTGACCGGCGAGCGCAACGTTTGGACCCGCGTCGAGCGCATCCAGGCGCTCCGCAAGGTCGGGCTCTGGTCCGACGGTGACTCGGTCCTCGGCCTGCCGAAGGTCCGCACCCGCTTCAAGGTCAAGAGCAAGAAGCAGCTGAAGGCCGAGGCCGCGCAGGCGTCGACCGACGATGCGGCGGCCGGCGACGGCGAGGCCAAGTCGTAGCGCGTTCGGCTTCGAGCCAAGCACCGTTCATCAGCAGCTGCACCAACGAGGATCCATGCTCGCCGACCGCATGAGCCGCATCGAACCCAGCGGCATTCGGCGGATCTTCGAGCTGATGGCCACGATGGAGGATCCGATCAACCTCTCCATCGGGCAGGCTCACTTCGACGCCCCGGAGCCGTTGGTCGAGGCGGCGTGCCGTGCGATTCGCGAGGGCGCGAACCGTTACACGCAGACCCAGGGCCTGCCGGCGCTGAACGATCGGATCCTCGACTCGGTGGCGTCGCGCTACGGCCGCCGACCCGAGTCGAGCCTGGTCACCTCGGGTGTCTCGGGCGGCATCTTGTTGTCGTTCTTGGCGCTGCTCAACCCGGGCGACGAGATCCTGCTCCCTGACCCCAACTTGGGAGAGGAGGATGTTTTTTTGCAGGCCTTGTAATCGTGACAGCCTATCCGGCGCGGTATTCGATAATACCTCTTTGGCTTGAACCAAATCCGCAGCTTCGAAATAGGCCCCGGCTGCTTTTAACTGGTATAAAGAAGCATGTTGCTGGTTTTCCTCGGCTAATCGCAGGTATTCATCGGCGGCCCTGGCGTAATCTCCCGCTTGTATTAGGGTGACGGCTTCAGCTTCCAGCCCCGGATCCCGTTCAGCAGGCCGGGTCTGGCTGCTTGGGCCGCAGGCCGTTAACATAAGCCCCAGGCAGAATGAGCAGAAAATGATAATTTTAGATTGATGGAACATCGGTTTTAGGCGTCTTTCAGTTTTCATTCTGACTACGTTAACGAAGAGAGGTTTCCAGTGTCAAATCATCCATCCATAAACAAAGCAGACTCAAAGAATAAGGGCTGTTTGTATATTGTGGCGACGCCGATTGGGAATCTTTCCGATATCAGCGAACGCCAACGGGAAACGTTGGCTTCAGTTGACTTAATTCTGGCTGAAGACACCCGTCACAGTGGTAAATTACTCAAACACCTCATGGTCACCACGCCCATGCAAGCTTACCACGATCACAATGAGCGTGAACGTGCACCATCTCTCATCGAAGAAATAAAATCGGGAAAGGACATGGCCCTTATCTCCGACGCCGGAACACCCTTGGTCAATGACCCAGGCTTTCATTTGGTTTCTTTGGCCCATGAACACGAGATTCAAGTCATACCCGTACCAGGCCCTTCGGCTGTTATTGCAGCCCTGTCCGTTTCCGGTTTGAATTCCGATCATTTTTCCTTTCAGGGCTTTTTGTCATCTAAAAAAACTGATCGTATTAAGCAATTAGAAAATTTAGCAGAAATCACAGAAACAATGATCTTCTATGAAACACCACATCGTATATTGGCCGCATTGGAAGATTGTATTCATGTTTTTGGTAATGAGAGACTTGCTTGCATTGTGCGCGAGATGACTAAGTTACATGAAGATGTAAAAAGATCTTCATTAAAAGAATTATTCGATTGGCTTTCACAATACCCAGAAAAACAAAAAGGTGAGTTTGTTTTGTTGATCGAAGGCATAACAAAACAAGATATTTCAATTGATGGTCCCTTTAGTCTCCTATGGGCCAGAGCAACAATGGTAGAATATAATTTAAATTAAACTTTGAGTTAAAACATTTTAGATTTACTATTGACAAATCACTTTCAGCAAAATCCTAATACGAACTGAAATTAAAATGAACAATCAAGCCTTACTTAAAATGAGAAGAAGTTGCCGCTAACATGATTATGGCTTGCATTTCTTAAAAATTCTAAACACTATAGCGTCACTTACACTTTACTGAAAACAAAAACTATTGTAAATTTTTTTCTTGTATATTTGTTAAATTAAAACAATAAAAAGCTGCAGAGACTTTCAGGAATTAAAATCATTGTATATTAAACAATCACTCTATTTTCATTAGTTTTTTACCGTAATCTTGATTATTATTGTGATTTCTTTCGCTTTTGTTGTTACTGTTGACGTTATAACAAACAAAACCGAACTGTTCAAAAATCCATATCGTTTCAACAGAATGAAAATGGAATTCAAGCCGTTTAGACGGTTTGAGAAGAAGTGAAGGGGAAAGGTAGCACCACACGTATTTGTAAATCTTGATTAGTTTTGTGACATTACTTTGTTGTTGCCTTTATGACAAATAAAAACACACAACACGAAATACGAATAGCTTTCAGTAAAGCTCATTATGGTTCTTTTTAACTTTGGTTTGATTATTCATTTCACTTTCTGTTTGTTTTTGGTTTTATTTATTCATCTATAGCAGTATGTGTTACAGTGGCAATCGTGAAGAGTATAATAAAGCATTATTAAAACGAACTAAAATTAAAACAGCGAAATTAAAATACATTAATAATTTAAATATTCTTAAACTAATCAAACACACTAATTAATTTTACGTAAAACACAGTTTCTTAAAGCACATTTTAAAAAACACAATAGATTTTTTTTTCTAAGCATTATATTCAAACTGTTACAAGATAGAATGCGACATGTTCAAGATATTTTATGATAATTAAGCCACTTAATCTAAATAATCCTCATTAGTAGGAGAGAAAAACTTTTTGAAGCATTTCCTTTTTAATTAGATAACGGACAACAGTAAAAAAGTCACAGAAGAACATAATTGTGATGTAGCTAACGAGTTTAAGATGATGATTGTTCAAACCCTTCAATTTTGATTTACAATTGTTAGGGTATTTCAATTTAAGCTAAAAGTAAAATCACAACAAAGTAAGGTTTAAATGTTAGGGTTTGAAAGAAGTGAATCTGTGAACCTCATGTTATGATAATCTTTGACTGAGAGACATGCATGTTTCTTTATTTGGTATATGTTTAAAAAAAAAGCCTATAAAATAAAATGGGGGCTATCCCCCCTCAAACTTTCTCAAGGCTATAGTTCATCTTTACTGAAAACTACACCCATTTTGAACATTTTGTTTTAATTTTCTTTTAATATCATCAACTGAAGAATCACAATACTAAATAAACTTACGAAAAAACTATTCCCTGGAATAAATATTTTCGTGATTTTTAGTTTAATTTTAATGCTAGCAATGATAGCTTTTTTCAAAAAATTCCTCTTAATTTAATTTTGTTCAAGAAAACAGGAAATTATGTCCAGAATAAAACTTTCGAAATTTCGAGCGGCAGTTGACGGAAGCTGTTATGATATATGCAATTCTTTTTCAGAAGTCCAAACTGAGATCTTATGGACTGAAGATTCCCTTTTATCCCATTGTCACCAAGATGGTCATAAAGACCCTCCTTCGTCCAATTTCATTGAATGTGATTATCATCAATCGGACCCAGTCGTGTATGGTGATCAAGGTTGGTGCCTCCTAATGCATATTTGAAAAGCTGTATTCCATTTTAGATAACACCTGACACTATGGACAACAGCTGCTATATGTGACAGCAGCTGAAATGTCAGCTGTTGTCCATGGCATTGTTTTTTACGGATACGGTTTACTGTTGTAAAAAGTGGATCCATAAATGCCTGAGTGTTTTGTACTCTTTTTTTTTACTAAGCTTCTTTAAGTGCACGACCGTTGCTCCTCTGAATCTGACTTTTTGTTTTAGGACAGCTAGGATCAGCAAAGTTGTCCATGTAGAGTTTCATCACCTGTAATACACACAAGAATTTTCTGAGTTGTTTACCAGAATAGGAAGTAGAAAAGAGATTCTTGGAAAACGTGAAAATTGAGGTATATTTATCTTACGAATGGGTGATCGGATTTTAATGAAACTTGATATACAGAAGGATCATATGTCTCTGATGCTCCATTTTCAATTCGAATCGGATCCGGGGACATAGGGGGTTGAGTTTTTCTTCTTTTTTTTGTATATTTTCCGTTTTTGTCAAAAATCTTTTGTAATAGAGAATTCAGCAGCTAACATTGCTACCTCATTTCCATGTTGGAATCTTTACATAGGGCTATTTAAGGTTTCTTTATGCCTTAATGGGAAATTCAGTTGTATTGTAGTCGTTAGTCAGTTTAATTTGACTACAAGTTGGTCCTTGTCTATCCAGAGCTCGAGGCTTCGGCCGTGCAGAGCCAAGTTGGGCTGGTAGGCTCAAGATTTATATGAATCCTGGAACAAGAAGTTTCTTAGAAGCAATTTTAGCATAGATTTCAATTGCCAGTATCGTCAGCTCAAATCCATGCTAGAGCCTTTACATAGAGCTCCTTAAGCTGTCTTTATTCAGTTGTGGAAAGTTGGAGATTCAGTTTGGAAATTCAGCTGTGGTTCTGTCGCATCGTAGTTGTTGTTCTGTCGCATCGTAGTTGTTGTTCAGTTCAACTTAATTGTAGTATATACTTCTTCAGCTAGTCTCACATGTTGGATTCCACCTTGGAACTTTTACCTAGAATTATTAAAGGTATTTTAAAATCTGATTCCACGTAAGAAGCTGTTCAGTTGTATATTCAGTATGTTCACTGTTCAGTTGTTCTGACGCAAATTCCGCTTATGTCAAAGCTGGTATTGGGGAGGCTGAACTAGAAAATAGGATACAAGTATTTGACAAGTCGAAGAAAAGCTCAAAGAACTGGTTCTTTTTTCCTTTTACTGATTTTTTGTACCTTTTTATGCCTCGTTTTCTAACCTCAGCAGAAGGCCGATTTTGAGACAAAACTCAAATATTTTATAATAGAAACCAAGCAGAATGTTTCTAAGTTTGTAAGACAACTCTTTGTGTGAAAGTTTGCATAAATAAAAACTCGCGGTACTTGTATGATAAACCCCTGACCGCTCAAGTTGTTCATTCATTGACGCATTGCAGAACCGGCTTTTTTCGTTAGTTTCTTTCAGGTTAGCGTGAGACAAGACAAAGAGAACTGACAGAATAGATGGAAAATATATAATTTGGGCTATATATTTGGACATCCTCTCATCTAACACTCTGTAATAAATTGTTTCCAGATTGATAAGGAAGGCTACAGCCACCCCCTCTCCCATTTCATCTGCCAGCGTGAAGTCGGGCCCGCAATCGTATTCGCAATCACTTTATAGGCATCGTCCGTACTCGGTGGATACATCATGAGTTCGAGATACCAAACATCATCTTCCCAGAGCATGACCTGGAAATCGTAGGCCTCCAAATCGCGGTAGGCTCCCAGAGTGGGTTGATCTCGAAAGTAGTTCGCTCCACCCCGCCCGGCATCGGGCAACTTCGCTCCTCCGCTGTGCACGGCATGGCAGCTCAGACCGCACAAACGGTATGGGGCTTGCAGCCGTGGCAATCGTCCCACGTACCGTCCCGAGCTCGGAACGTCGCCCACAAACCCCGTTCCGCTCCCGCTGGCTCCGGTGCCGATCCGGGCATCATCCGTGACATCAACACCATCTTTCCAGACGGTGTAGTAGAGTTCCGACTCGGCGGGGTTTCGCGGCAAGGTGACTTCAAGCACCGCCGTGCTCCGTCGGAAGGCATTCGAGACGACCGGTGCCCGTCCGACAATCGGAACTCGTCCCCATCCACCCTCTGGATCGGGGCGATCCGCAACACGGATCACGGCTTCCTCCCCATCGCTCCGAAACAGCGCCACGAAGCGCACCTGCCATCCAGAGGCACTCTCCTTCAGGGTCGTCCCGAGCGGATAGCAGACTAGACATTCATTGAGCGCATAGGAGATGGTCTGATTCTCCCCGGGAGCCAGCCGTACATCTTCCACAGAAAAATCGAGCAGACCTTGCCCCGTGACGCCGAAATGTCCCTCAACGTCTTTTGCCGGCACCCCGTCTTCTTCGACACTCAGTCGCTGTCGTCCCACGCTCAGCTCCCCACGCACGCGGACAACTCCATCTGCTACATCCCCAACTCGAAGAACCAGAGTCGCTGTAGCACCCGGCTCCATTATGATTTGCCCCTTACTTCGCGCACGTACTCGGGAACCGCCCGACTTTCTTCCCCCCACCATTTCAAGAGCGCCATCATCATTCCAGGTTACCGTCCAAGCCCCGCCACTAACGCCGTAGCTGTCGAAGAAATTTCGGCTGCCAAAAACGAGACCCGACTTGCCGTAGCCCGGCTGGTACATCTTCCACTGCTCCGAATCATCCGGCCGCTGCCGAGTGGGCAATGCCTCAATCCGGATCAAAAGATCCACAAAGAGTTTCCGAAATTGAATATAATAACGGTATATTAACGGTATAACGGTATATTAACGGTATAACGGTATATAAATTGAATATAATAACGGTATAATCATTTGTAACATAAACCCATACACGTCAAAGAACGGTGAAAGGTAGCTGCTCAGTTAATACTTGAGTCGCTGTCTATTTTTGATACAGAAACAAGACGTTGGAAAAAAGTGCCATCAATGATCCTGCTGGACTATGAGTAAGAGTAACAGCTTCTTTTCTTTTTTAAGTATAAGCCGTTACTTGGCACTTAGACTCAAGCCAGTATATTTGGAAAACACTATCGAAGGTGTTTAATTGCTCCCATGATTTATTTTTTTATTCAAAACAAAATGACACATGAAAACCCAACAAAATTTGACACTAGTAATTTCAAAAGAGTATATATAATTTAATGATAATAACAAATAATTAGAAGTCCCACATTGATAATTAAATAGGTATTATCACATGTACTTTGCATCCCTATGATACTTTTCTGCCAGTCTGACAATATCTTGGTTCGGATTTAGCCTGTAATTCTTTGTATTGAGGCCTCTAGCATAAAGAGTAGTTGGGGCTACTGAAAAGTGTGAGCCATCATTACTCTCTTTACAAACTTTCAAATGAAATGATATGGCCCATTACTGTCATAGCATCAATATTAAAAGAAATAAAATTTTATGCAGTAAGCCCAAAATGGCAAATAAACTGGCATCTCCCTAAAATAAACAGTTAAATTTTTAACCTCATAAACTCATTTTGACCAATCAACCGATCGCTTTTGAAAGTCTGGAACTCGTTTGACAAGATGATTTTGCCAGTATATTGTAAGTAATAATTTTCTGGAATAAATTTTAATAAATAAGAAATAAATAATGGATAAAATAAAATTTGATGCAGCAAGCCCAAAATGGCAAACAAACTGGCATCCCCTTAAAATAAACAGTTAAATTTTTGGCCTCATAAACTCATTTTGGCCAATCAAACGATCGTTTTTGAAAGTCTGAAACTCATTTGAAATCAGATTTGATGCTCGGAACTCGAAATGGCCAAAAAAAATTTAAACATCATTCCTCGGTAAAATTTTCGCTCAACTTTCTATTCTGGAACGGTCGGACGCGCCCGACTTGACGTCACGGCAGTTGAGCATCCTTCTTCACATCTATCTGGTGCCCCCACCGCACACCGTGCGCGGGCTTGCCTCCCTGCTGGGTGTGACCAAGCCGGTCATCACGCGAGCTCTCGACAGCATGGGCGCTCGCGGCCTGGTCCAAAGGCATCGCGACGAGCAGGATCGTCGCAACGTCATCATCCAGAGAACCGTTGCCGGTGCGCTTTATCTTGAACGGCTCGGCGATATCATCGTCGAGGAAGCAGCGGAGCTGTCGCTGTGAACACACTTTTGGACAAGCGCCTGAATGTCTATCGACCGGATCGCGCCGACATTGCACTGAAAAGCTCGGTTGACGCCGCCGAATACGTCACCGGGTCACCGGCTCAGGTCGTCGCATCCGTCGTCGACATGAAGAACGAACCGACCGAAACATCCGAGGCCGGTAGCCAGTTGCTGCTCGGCGAGACCATTTCGGTGTTCGAAGAGACGAACGGCTGGAGTTGGGTCCAGGCTGACATCGATCGCTATGTCGGCTACGTACCGACACAGGCGCTCGGCCCGGTGCGTGATGCAGCGACCCATGTGGTCGTCGTCCCGCGAACGTTCGTCTATACCGGCCCGGATCTTCGTCACCCGGTGCGCATGGACTGCTCCATGGGCAGTCGTTTGAGGATTGCCGACTATGCGCAGACCCGCGGTACGGATTACGCTGTTCTTGACGATGGCACGGCCGTCATAGCCGCGCACATACAGCCGCTATCCCATCGCTTCGAAGACTACGTGACGGTCGCCGAGCGGTTCCTTGAAACGCCCTATTTGTGGGCCGGAAAATCAGGCTTCGGTCTCGATTGCTCCGGCCTGGTGCACCTGGCCGCGCTGATGTGCGGTCATGTCGTGCAGCGGGATTCCGATATGCAGGGCAAAACGGTCGGAGAGGCGATCGAGCCCGGCCCGGGCGCAACAGGCTTGCAGCGCGGCGACCTGGTGTTCTGGAAAGGTCATGTCGGTGTGATGACGGATGCCGAAATCATGTTGCATGCCAGCGGCCACGCCATGCGCGTGGTGCGCGAGCCGCTGAAGGAGGCAGTTGACCGAATAGCGGCGCTGTACGGCAAACCCACAGGGTACCGGCGCAAAAATAACAAACAAACGAAAATATCGACTGTATCACAACAGGGAGTTCTCGGAGTTGAAAAAAGGAAAGAATTCATAACAAACAAATTGGAAACAGAAAAAATATAAAATTACTAAAATCTAAATAGAATAAAAATAAAAAGTCGAACCAGTATATACAGTAACTACTTCAACTAAAAATTAAGGAAGTAAAATATAATATACACAATTTGACTACTTGGGTAGAATCTCAAAGTAACAAATGTACTATCAATGAACTATTCCTATCACAACACAGATGCAGCTTTTTCTTAGGTTGTTTATTCTGTTAATTTTATAAGTCTTTTAACATTTTTTCAGAGAAAAGCAAAGAGCTACACTAAAGCCTAAAACAAGCAGAACCACAGTCATATAATGATTCAAACTTGAACCAAACAGAACTCAAAATAAATTAAACCCGATATCACAGAAATTAAAATGAATAATAACATCCAACATACTGCAATGGATGAATAGATGTATCCTAAAGCGAACAGAAATTAAATTAATAATAAAGTTCTACTTAAAACAAACACAAAATATTAAACAGTTTGAGGTAACGAACTGTAAGTAGGGAGCGACGTGTCTAAAAAAACCGAAACTCTAAAAATGGTATTTTGATACCAGTAGATATAAAAAAGAATTGCCTATGATGCTGATAGCAGATATTTAAGTTTTCTTAAGTTTAGTGCTACCCATCAAAGGCTACGAGTCTGAGAAAAATTGCTTGATTTTCAAAAAAGAGGTCCCCCAAAAGCCAAAGAATCTTAATGAAAACCATACTATCAGATTCAGCATATCAGAAAACCCTTCTCTAGATGTTTCAAGCTCCCATCGGCGAAAGTGTGGAATTTTGTATTTTTCACGGATGCGTGTTTATTTGTTAGTTTTTTTCCCAGGGGTGATCGTATCGACCAATTCGTCCTAGAATGTCGCAAGAGGACTCATTCGAAGGGAAATTAAAAGTTAAAGTTCTAGTATCCTTTAAGTGACCTGTTGATTTTGAATTTAAATCAAGTAGTTGTGCTCATCAAGCCACGGCTATTTGTAGAAAAACCCAAGACAAATAGTCCGATTGAGTGAGAGGCATAAGAGGCAAAAAATTAGGGGGCAAGATGAACATTCCCAAGACCGGTCACCTTCTCCCACACATTTTTGTATGTAAATGACATGTTGTTCAACTTGCCCTCTCGTCAGTCAGTGTGTTATATTTGTTTGCATAGCAGTTTATTTCATGTTGTATTTAATATGTGAAAATGGGTTTTTCGGTTTAGCTGCTATTGTGGACTCCCCTTCAAGGTCAAATTCCAAAGCTCACTGCTAAACGTGTTTTTGTCATTTCATTTTTTAACGAATATCCTTCATTCCAGAGATTTCGTCCTCGTGGTCCTGGATTCTCGGATTCTTTCACTGTAACGTGCAAAATACTTGATCGCGAATATGAAGGAACTGGATCAACACCCCAAGCCGCAAAGCATGACGCCGCTACGAAAGCACTTAATGAATTGAAAGATATGCCATCTTTGATTGAAAATAAGCAAACAGAGACATGTAAGTAGTTTTTGCTTCATTCTTTGAGTCTCTTAGTGTGAGTTCTATCAATACCCAGGGTTGTAATAGCGCTGTAAGGGTATGAACTTCTTGCGAAAATGGTGTAAAAGAGTTTGGTAATTACTTGGGTTTTCTAGCAGCAACTTACTTTACAATCTTCCTGATGTTTTTTTTTTCAACTTTTTAACAGCGTTTTAATCAGAGACTAAGATAAGTCACTTGTTATATACATGTTATATATTATGTTATATTATGTTATATTATGTTATATTCTTATTTCACTGGAAATATGGCAAGAAATACTAAACGCTAGATATAGCCCGTGATTTTTTTTTTGTCGACGCTAGTTTTTCCACTGTTACCCATACTCTTTGGACATATCAGTGTCAAACAGAAACACAGATGCTGTTACGCGGTTCGAAAACCCATTACAAATACCAACGCTAGTCATGCTGGTAACTAAGTTAAATTTCAGAAATGTCACGATTTATAATACACCCTCAGGTTAAAATTGACTCAAAAGCCCCGACTCAGCAAAAAAGAATAAAATATTACTATAGACTATTTGCGCAAACAAAAGCTGGGTAAACATTGTTGTATGGTTTTAGTCATCAACGTTCCAGACATACCTCTATCTCATCCAATGTTAGTATTACACAACATACCTGAAAAAACACACAAATAACTAATTAACACGGTTTTATAAATACTAATAGCCAGGAAGACTTTAATCTTCAGAAATTTATACTGTCAACTCAGCCTTTTACCGGCCATGGCCTAACACACTTTGAAATGTCATTCTGTGTGGATCCACTATTTATCACAAAAAGTGACTTTTAAGCAAGATTCAATAGCATACTAATCCTTAAGGGTCAGCAAGGGATTACATACATATTCTGATTGACATACTTTTTATTTGCTTTGGCTACATTTAAATATATGAAGATTCGTCATCATACAGGTGATATTGA
>JAAAKM020073195.1:120500608-120523641 GCA_010016025.2 Alatinidae sp. Z8VKAUB7J3 | reverse complement strand
TGTCAACAATCTGATTATACATTAAAGATATTGAAAGGCAGGGATATAGTTCTGAAATTATTAGAAAAGAGGCTATGTGACTACAGTTTGCTGATAGATGTATAATCAAACTGTTTTTGTAATCAAATATATTGTAAACAAATACTGTAATACACGTTGTGCTCTGAGGAAAAGTACAGTAGCAAATACTGTTTTGGGGCAAAATTAAAAACAGCAATAACTTGTGTAAAAAGTGCATTTAAAAAACAATACCATTGACTGGGTGCCAGAAAATTTAGAATAATAATAGTTTTAAGCAAAAGCAGCATATTTTAATACTAGTTTAGACAAGGGTGTCATCATTTTTTTTAAGAAATAATTTGTCTAGGGAGATACCAACTTCAGTTTTGAGAAGTTGACGACTACAGGGTTTAATTGGTGGCAAATTAGAAGCAAAAATAACAAATAAAGTGTTGCTCCTGCATTACTTTTGTGAGCAAAGACAAACAAAGGTTGCTGTAACCCCTCATTTTGTCCCAGCTATGAAAATTTAGTTCTTTCTATTTTCGTAATATTACTCTGAGTGTATACTAGTGTAATGATAACCACTATTTAAATTTATTTTACAAAGGAGCTGATTTCCATATTTTATACATGCAATGCGTAGTCTAGCAGAAGTTCTAACAAATTATCAATATCTTTAACTGAAAGGGAATATGCAAAAAGGTGAGTATAGCAAAATAAAAAAAAAGAAGCTAAAAAAACAAAACAAAAACTTATCTTCTTTACACGGAATTTCTGACTTACTGCCTTTCAATTTAAAAGTAAATAAAAAGAAAACAAGAGCTAGGAGCCAAGAGATCATATGGTATGAGTCTTAACAAAATTTCAAACCGACCCCAAAGGAGTACGTCCATGATTCCCGATTTTCGTTCTGCAATCCTTTTGTTTCTGATCTGCCTATTCGCGCCAGCAAACGACGCGGCGCCCATCACTTTGGGAGAACGACATGATATTTACTCAAAAGTGTTGGGCGAGCAGCGATCGCTCTTGGTCGCATTACCCAAACACTACACGACCGCCAGCCAAAAGCGTTACCCGGTCATTTTCACTCTGGATGGCGAAACTCATTTTAACCATGTGTTGGGCACGGTCGATTGGCTGGCTCAGGGCGCAGACGCCATTCCCGAACACATTGTCGTCGCGATTCCAAATGGCCCAGGAACCAGGACCAGAGACTTGGCACTGCAAGCAGGCAGCACTGCCGGTCCCGATAAATTTTTGGCATTTCTCGAGACCGAAGTGGTTCCCCACATCGACATGCACTACCGCACCCAGCCCTTTCGTGTGCTTGCAGGCCATTCGCTTGCGGGTCACTTCGCGCTTCATGCCTTTTTGGAAAGACCCGGATTGTTCCAAGGCACGCTCGCCTTCAGTCCATACTTCGTTGTGGATCAAGGCGCCTTGTTAAAAAGGGCCCCTGCCAAACTACAAGCCGAAGGCCATCCCCAAAGATTTTTATTTTTGAGTTTGGGCCAGGAACCCAATTTGAAAACGCCGTTTGATGGGTTTGTGAATTTGTTGGAAAAAGAGACCGCCAACCTTACCGAGTGGCATAGCGAAACGCTTTCTGAAGAGAAGCATATGACCACGCCAAGTTTGTCACTCCATCTCGGTTTGAGGAAACTCTACGCCGACCTTCAACCGAAACCAGAAATTATGAAATCCGGATTGACGGGCATTAAAAGCTATTTCAAAAATTTGTCGGAAAAAAAAATACGGGTTTCCCATTTCGGCGGAAAAACCGATCAACCAATTGGCCATATCTTTAGGACAACAAGGAAAAGTTAAGGAAGCTTTACCGCTTCTTCGCGACAATGCCCAATCCTATCCAAACTCTTGGCAGGCCCACCTCAACCTCTCTCGCATGCTCGAAGCTACCGGCGATCTCCAGGGAGCATTGAAAAGCAGTAAAAAAGCGGTCACCTTGGCCAACGGGCAATCCAAAGATGTCCGCAACTACCTGGAAGGGAGTGTTATATCAAAAGATTTGTTTGCAGGAGCCAAAATCACAGAGGCGGGGTCCTTCCGCGTCATAGCCAACATCATAAGTGATGCGAAACTCGTGGCGCTTGCCGGTGACGGTCATGTCGTCATCCCGGTCATAGCGCATCTTGCAGGGCCGCCCGGTCTGTTGCGCAACCACGGCGCAGGCGACACAAAGCGCATTGCCCTGGCTCTCCTTGCCGCCAAATCCACCGCCCATGCGCCGCACTTCGACGCGCACCGCATTCATCGGACGTCCAAGCGCCTCGGCCACTTTGTGCTGAATTTCGGTCGGGTGCTGGGAGGAGGCATGCACCACCATATCGCCGCCTTCCTGCGGCATGGCGAGGGCGGCGTGACCTTCAAGGTAGAAATGCTCCTGCCCGCCAATCTCCAGCGTGCCCTGCAACCGGTGTTCCGATGTGCTCAATGTGGCGTCCGCATCCACCTTGGAATAGAGGCGCGGACCCTCTTCGAAACGGCTGTCGGCGGCCATCGCATCATCGATGGTCAGAAGTGGTGTCTTCTCGGCATAGGAAATCTTCCCGCGCCGCGCCGCATGGCGCGCCGCCAGATGGCTGGTCGCGACGACAAGAAAAATCGGCTGGCCGAGATAGTGAACCTCGCCCGTCGCCAGCAACGGCTCGTCATGCGCCGATGGTGAGACGTCATTGTCATGCGGCAGGTCATCTGCCGTCAGAACCGCGACAACCCCCTCGGCGCTCCGCACCGCATCGAGGTCCATCCCGGTGATGTCCCCATGAGCAATCGTCGACAGACCGAAGGCCAGATGCAGCGCATTGGCGGGCGTCGGGATGTCATCGGTGTAGCGCGCGGTGCCGGTGACATGCAGCGGGCCGGCGTCATGGGGCTTGGAGACATGCACACTCATGGCCGCACCTCCAGCACATTCGCCGCGACACCGAGGCTCTCCACATAGGCACGGCGCAGCATGTTCTGCGCGGTCATCAAACGGTACTCGGCAGAGGCACGCATATCGCTCATCGGGGTGTAATCCCTGGCAAATTCGGGCAGAGCGGCCTCGACCACTTCTTCGGTC
Organism: Alatinidae sp. Z8VKAUB7J3; assembly: GCA_010016025.2. NCBI lineage: Eukaryota > Metazoa > Cnidaria > Cubozoa > Carybdeida > Alatinidae > Alatinidae sp. Z8VKAUB7J3. The sequence goes on along the minus strand of JAAAKM020073195.1, from coordinate 120,520,556 downwards.
CAGGCCTTGCCGATCAGCGCGTTCTCCACATGGGTGGCGCGATGCGGTGTGCCCGCCATGGTGGATTTCGACCGACTTGTTTTTAATGTTTATATTTAATAAGCGAGATCATAATTCAACCATTTTTGCTTGTGATTAGTCGTTCTGAAATGAATCGTTCACTTAAAAAAAAGAAAAACAAGGAGAAATATTTACAACATACAGTTATATTCAAATAAAATCTGTCCCATTGATTTAAGTTCCAGGATGTGCCATCTACTTTTGAAACTAACATTGGTGACTCTGCTGGGGTGACTTCAATCTCTAAAGAGGATCCGGCTGGAGCATAAAATTCAAAGTCCACATACGGCGTATCACTTATAAAAGTCTGAAATGTTGATTGCTCTAATCCTCCTGGAGGAATTAAAAATTCTTCATGACCAACCTGAAATTATATAACACTTTTAGTCCCATCTAGGATTTGTTTTTACTCCATCCAAGAGTCTCATTTATTTCACTTATTATCATTTTTTTAATGATAGTGTTCTCCCCAGATTGTATTGCCATGCTCAAGGTCAACAGTGACAGTGGGTACATTTAATTATGTGAGTTATGTTTATAACACTTGATTTGAATGTTTTCCAGGTATGAATCAAAATAGAATACTTATTTCAGTATGAAATAATATTACTACGCGTCCCTATTACCGTATAAAAGATAATCCCTCAAAACAGAAAAGCACAACTAGCGGATTGGTTGGCATTATATGACTTAATAGAAGTCACAGCAACAGGAATAGATTGCGAGGTTGTAATGACCTTGGTTAAACTCTGTAACAAGTATGCAATGGATTTTTAATTCCGTAATTCTTTTTACCAGCAAATAAAGGGCTTGCCAATGGGAACAACCCTTCTCCGGGTTACTGGCTAATATTCATGCAGAGCATATTGAAAATTGGGCGTTAAATTCATATTTCTTGAAACATACCTTTTGGGGACATTACATGGATGACGCAATTTCACTTTGGAATTTTGGAGAAAATAAACTTAGGATTTTTTTTTATCACCTTAATACATATGATAGAAATTCACAATTTACCTTAGAAATTCAAATTACAATTTCATTCCTAGATCTGGATATATGCATTTTAAATCAAACCACCCCCCACAAGTTAAAAGAGCTGTCGTAATATCGCTTGTTGAATGTCCTTTAAATATTCGCAACAAGAAGAGCTAAAACAGAAGCTGTCTGATCCTCAGCATCAGTTTTATCTTGTTGGTAATGACATTACCCGTTTGGAAGAAAGCCAACATTTTGCAAAACGTCGAAAAGATCAGATTACTCAAGAGTTAAACAATCTAAAGGAACAGGACCTTCGACATGAAGAAGAGCTCAACCAAAAAGAAATGCAGGTTGAGACAGTTGAGTTCCAATTAGAGGAGATAGGTCCGCAGAGCGAAATGATTGAAGCTCAGTTACTGGAAATCGAAGAGCAAATACTAACATTGCAAGATAAATGGAATGAACAACAACAGGCATGGCGTAATCGAGATCAGCAATTTATGGCGCTGAAACAAAAAAGTCAGGAGCGTCACGGTAAAATTCAAACCTTGCTTCAAGTTCAGCTGCGGACCGAAGAGCGCATCAGAGAGTTGTCACAGTCGGAAGAATCAGTAGAAATTTCCCATATTGAAGATGAGATAGAAACACTAAAGGACGAGTTGGGATTTAGTTTTGAACAGAAGTTAGAACTGCAACAGGCTGTGCAAGACGCGCAAGCCGCATTAGATAAGGCAAAACTAGAAAGTTCAGAGGCAAGGTCACAGAAGCAACAGGTGAGTGAAAAGCTGCAAATTAATCGGGCAAAATTGATTGGGTTGCAGCAAATTCAAAAGCAAGAAGAGCAGGGTTCAGAAGCGCTACAAAGCTGGCTGGAAGAGGTTGCGCCGTCGGCAAAAAGTATCTGGGAATTTTTGCAGGTTGACAGTGAATGGCGTCGCGCTGTCGAGATCGTGATGCAAATGCACGCCAGTAGTTGGCTAGTAGATAATGTCGATTTGCAGGGATTACCACCTGGAGGCCGTTTATTATTCGCGTCTCTTTTGGATAAAGACAAACCTGGTAATACGCTGGCGCAAAAATGTTCAAATGACGCTGTTCCAGAGTGTCTTTCCAGGGTGGAAGTGGTTTCCTCAACGCAGGATGCATTGGAAAAAAGAGCACAATTACCGGCGGGTTTTAGTTTAATAACCCAAGATGGCGTATGGGTAGGCGAGGATTGGATCATTAATGGATTGGAGTCCGGTGAGTCGTCCCAGTTAGATCGAATAGCCAGCATCAATGAGTTACAAACTTCCATCGATAGCGCCATTTTGACCTGGTTTCTGTAAGTATATGTAAAACCATGATCAAGGCATATAGCTTAAACCATAGGCCCTAAATGGCTGGCCAAAATGGACGATATTTGACGATCTTTCATCCTTCATCCACGGAACGTGCCCTAGCTATCTCAACGTTTTTCTCTGTATAGCCCCAGGAGGGGGGATATATTCATATTTTTTGTAGAGCTTACTATTTGAAATATGGTTAGTCAGACAGGTAGAAAACCTCTCCTCCTCAAGAAAACATCAAACGAATCCTTTTCCGTCTTCAAAGCACCCACGTTTCAGAACCATACTTAACCCCTGTCATCATTCTTTTTACTGGCTTAAAATTCCTACAGGAAACAATTAGGTTTTGAAACGTGGAATTATCAGCTCATATTGGTTTGTAGAAATAAGTAAACCATTGGAGTTAGAAAACCCTATTTTACCATTGAATTTTAATGAATTATTCTCTGTTTTTCTCTACAGCAATATCCTATGTATTTTTTGTCCCAATTATCCTTTACATTGCTATTAGATTTATTGATTTCATTGGATTTGTGAAATTTGACTGAAAAGACCGTGGTTTGTTATTTCCTTTTCACCGGCGAGTGTGTCAATCAAAGCCAGTGGCAGCACAGGAAACTCCCAAAGCGGCCAAATTACTCAAATAACAAATCCTTTGAACAAATTTTTAGCGTTTTATGAACAGATATGCAAGAACATTATTAAGGACTGCTCTTTCCTGAACTAAAAAAAAAAAAAAAAAACTTAATTGACAAAATTAAATTCATACTTCTGATTATGTCAGTTTCATTATAACTGAACAGCTCCAGTACCGGCATGAAACGGAAAAATTAAATAGATTTTCTATGATCCCGGGAAATCAGGTGTCGGCTTTTAGTTTTCAGTGATTTATTCAGATATTTTATCCGAGCTCTACAAGTTATGGCAAGACCGCTCAGTCAATTCCAAACTGTTTGGCCACATAAACAAAAAAGGTTTGTGACAAAGGTAAACACAAGTTTAAAAAGGTAAAGGTAAAGGTTTAAACAAAAAAAAGAAACATCTAATTAGTATACGCAAGCCCACTATGGGGGCCTGCAGCACTGCGTACTGTATACCTCATCCAAGAGTTTTCAACGAACTTTCGTCAAATCTTCGCATGCTCACCTGGTGAGCCATAAAATTACGTACTAGGATATTAGACAGTGGACGAGGGAACAATTTTTTTTTAATACTTATCAATATGATTTCATCATAATCATCAACGCCAGGGATTGTGATCAGTTTTTGGCACAGCAAGAGAAGTCCTCCATCACGCTTACCAAGCTGGTGATCGATTGGCCTCAGTTTCAGAAAATATTTTTAGCCCAAAACTTTCAGGGAGTCAGGGTGTTGCGCCTGGACTTCAGTTACGGCAACAAGGTGGGAATTTGTGAGATTCGCCGTAATAGCCAGTTCTGTCATTTTCTCGAAGTTGAGACTCTCAGCATTACAAAGCAAGAAATTTGGAAAATGGTATCTTGAACCAAACGAAGAAGAAACTGTTTTATTTTTATTTTCGGGGCTCAGGGGAATAATTGGGGGACGTCTGAAGAGTGAAAGGGGGAGGCTGTGGTGTCACAAATGAGGGTAAGACTGGAGGAAGTTTTAGGGTGGGGGAGGGGTCCAAAGGGCTGTCTGGATCATTATTCGGGGAACTAGACAGGGAAAGGTCCCTGCCAAAATCAGATAACCTATCCTGCGCATTCGAGGGGAAAGTCAGTGAGAATCGCGAAAGAGGCCAGTTCTTTGGTAGGGGGGCTGGGCAGTCTGGAAGGAGGAATGGGTCCTTTGCCATTGGAGAATACCGACTAGGGGGCCAGTCATTGCACCCCACCTTGCAACGTTTTTTGGATGGGAATAAGGCAAAAGTTCAATCAGGCAAGAACTTGCAGGTTTTTCGCGGACTGGCGCAGTCCGGGGGGAGAACTCTTGTCTGGGTATGGAAACGTGGGCGAAACTACAAGTTCTGTCAACACAAGTTAAAATACTACATAAATCTACATGATCAAAAGAGCAGTTGCTATTTCTACAACTTTACGACCTAAAATCAGGGCATATATGTAAAAATTTGCACTTCTTTTTCATTTTACAAAAAAAAAAAAACACTCTAAAAAAATCTACATAGCGTATTGAATTTACAATGTCGCTAAATGTTTGCAGGATGTTCTTCTGTTGTGGGTCAACTCTTTTTCTTGATGATTTTGAATGAAATGAAACTGTTTCATTCACGAAGATGAGCAAGATATTAATCACCTTCCATTACCGCTCTACTTTTCAATTCGAACAAATTGTACAGCCCATGCAGGTACTCCTACATCTAAATGGTTTGTTTGGAATAACTAGAAAATTCTAATATGTCATTATGTATTTCAACCCTGGCCATGCTCCTTGGTCCTTTACGTGGACCCTTTCATCTACTCCAGTTGAGTGTTAGTTCTACTAAAAGCAATTATGATCTAAATCATTTATGATACATTTAAACCACGATGAGGAGGTTGCTGTCCTTCAGGAGCGAGTGAGAAAAAGTACAAGGAAACCGATCTGGTCCTGTGACCCCGAACTGAAAATTGTGAAAAATAAATCAAAATTGCAGCAACACACATGGGTAGCTAACGATCGACCATTATCCGGGAATGTGTTTCAGATATGAAAAAAACTAAGCACGTGTTTAAGAGATGTCTGCAATCAAGCCAATACCAAGGGTTAGAATTTCCTATCAATATGAAAGTGATTAATTCAGCTAAAGTAGATAAATAAGCAATTACAAAATTTGGATATATAATTTGGATAAATAATCCAAATTACACTATCGCACCAGCTGTGTGGTCTGACCACTATTCAGTCACAGATTCCAAAGTAAATTATGCAGTGCACGCGTTTTATTCGAAAGTGATTGATTCAGTTCTCCCGTCTTTTGTTAAGAAATTTAAATGTAGTTCTGTTGATTCCAACGGAATTAGTATTTAACATCTAAAAATAAACAACCCATCTTTGTTTATCCATTTAAAATTACTTTTCCAAATATGGCCTTGTTTTTGTTCCCTGCGGCTGCTTGTAATTTTAGTAACATCCTTGAATACATTCTATTTCTTCTCATTAATATGAATGCTAATTTTTTGGGGGAACCAGCTCGGTTTTCGGTCTGGCATTCATAGCCAGCACACTCTCCATGTTCTGGCTTTCCTTCTTAAAGATGCTTCAGCAAAAATGGTATGGTCCTCACATTTGTGCTCATGATCTTTTGATAGTGTTGTGCTCAAGACTTTTGATAGTGTTGTACATAGTCTGATCCTTTACTCTCTTTATGGTCACAGAGTTAACTTATCAGTTATTTTTCTTCTTAAGTTTTGGTATAGTAACTCTTACAAGATGTGATGTATACACCCTATATACCGCCCATCCTTGAATATTGCTGTCCTGTTTGGGGTCCTCAAGCTCCAAACACTTTAAATGTCAGTAATTGTCAATGTCATGTTCAGTATTAACAATATTCATATGTCAATATTCTCCAATATTTACACTAAACTCTGACTATGCTAAAAGCATGTTTGAGTGCAACTGATAAACACAGTCGGTAATTAAAATTGTTCTGTTTACCAATTGTCTTTCAAATGATTTAATCTGAAATTGTTGCCATTCCTTTTTAACCGCTGCTTTTTAACTAGCTGCTCTTTTATTCCTTGGTACGATCAACCATATTTGTAGCAGAATTTGAGGAGAGTTCTGACTTCGTTGACGACTTGTCTGCACCTCTCAATCGCATAGTACAAAATGCTGTAGCAAAACAGCAGCTTGACTCTACTCTCTTCACGAACTTCCTCAACCAGTGTCAATCAAACAGCCTAACAATGAATGAACTAAAGTCGAAAGTTATACGGCTCAACCCACTCAAGCGGGACATTACAATCCCAGATATGGCATCTCCCACTTTTTCCTGTTGAATAATGCTCGGTGTGACATTTACACGTGTAGACAGTATTGCACGTATGAGTCACTACTCAATCCAGAGTCTAACAACTATGCACAGGTTGGGGCTCTTGGATCGACAGCTCCTGCTGGGGTATACAACCTACATCAGAGATGTCCTCGAGCATTAGTGCCTCGTTTAAGGTTCCCCAACTCTAAACATTACTTACATATCAGCAGTACTAGAAGAGGTTAAAAATGCGTTACTAAAATAACGCTCGACACTGCTTTAGCAACTGCAAAAGTACCCTTGAGCTTTTGAATTTTTCCACTTTATTCACTCGAAGACATGACTTAATAGTGAAATCCGGGAAAGTTTTCCGGGAAAGTATTAGCAAACGAGAAGTACCGCTACGTTCTTACACCATCCGTACAGATAAGCAGAATTACTAGGCATCACAACGAACTACAACTCGTTAGTGCCGTGCGAACAGATTTGAAAATTCCTTTTTGCTGTATTTTGAAATGTATTTGTCTTCTGTTTTCTCTGTGATTGCAAAAGTACCATAATTTAGAGTTCATTTTTATTTCTACGAGAACCGAATTCCAAGCTATAATGCTTAGGGATATCTTATCCTAGTCATTTCAAATAGTTAGTCCTGTAATAAACTGGTATAAAATGAGTCTTCACTCATAGCTCCCTACCCAGAAATGTTGCAAAAACTGCTTTTCAATCGGACCCAGCCTCCTTATTTCTGCGCTATGTAAAACCCCTAGTAGTTTTACTTGAACTTACTTTAATATCACATTAAATGTGACATTGTATAATCCATGCCATACGAAACACGAAATTTAATGAATAAAACCTGCTTAATTTCAAAGAGATTAGTGAGAAGGATACCATTACGTAGTTTATTGAAATTGGGTTCTAACTTAGTTAAATACAATCTTAATTCATCTGAAACCTTTAATTTGTTTCTAGCTTTACTTTTAAGGTATGTTAAATTTGAGAATCCCTTTCCACATAATAAGTGGTGGAAAACACTACAAGGAATTTAAAAGCAGTGCTTGACAGTTCTTTTGTAGTCCTTCCCAGTACTGATCCGGTAATCTAACAATAAAGTACCAGCAGTCAAATAGTTATTTTTCGACGTGGGATCTCATCGAGACATAAATGAGTTGTTCCTTTTGAAAGGTAGTCAGATTAATGTCCATAGCGTCAGCATTAAAGGGGTCACGTATCCAGTCTTAACTGTTTCCCCAAAGGTGGAAAGAACTCTCTTATGCGGATCTTCAATGCATTCAAATTCTGGCTCATTTGAATCTTAAGTTCTGTGAAATCAGACATGTTTTTCTCGTTAATTGCAAAAATGTATGTAATCCTTCAAACGGCTCGCATTTGTCATTCTCTATTTCTTTTCCCAGAGATTGATCTGTTTTACAATTGCATCAGTTTCTTTTCTAAATAAAAAATATCAGAAAATCTGTCTTGTATGGATAAGTCCAGATGTTGAGTTTTTCAAAAATATCACTTAAGTAAGCCAATCAAAATAGGTGCCGATTGGTTGATTGATTGGTTGATTGATTGCAGGAAGGGAGTTTCTAAGAAGGTGGTAGGTGTATGTAACAAATTTTGTAAATTGTTTATTATGATATTAAAGATTGGAGATAATGGGTTGCCATTAAGTGACTGTAAAGCAGTTTTTATATTAAAAGCTTCGAAATTTTTTCCCTGATTCGACCACGGCCCATCACCGCTGAAGGTCCCTACCGATATTCTGACTATGTTTTCGACGAACATCGCAATCAGCTCATCGGGATTCGAGAAGATCATTCTGTTTCTAGACACGAACCGACCAACACCATCGTCACCATTTCGTTAGACACGAATTCCCCAAATACTCATGGACAGATTATCGTAGGAAGACACGACTTCTATGCTTCCCCACGATTGAGCCCCGATGGCAAACATCTCGCCTGGCTAACATGGAACCATCCCAATATGCCTTGGGACGAAACCGAACTCTGGTTAGCTGATGTTCAAACCGATGGCTCTTTGAGTCAAGCCAGATGTGTCGCCGGTGGAGAAGACGAATCAATTTTTCAACCTGAATGGTCGCCATCTGGAATTCTTCACTTCATCTCCGATCGCACAGGGTGGTGGAATCTTTACCGAATAGAAAATGAACAACCGCAAAACCTGTATCCCTTGGAAGCCGAATTTGGTGAACCTCAGTGGGTATTTGGCCTGTCCACTTATGGATTTGAATCTTCCGATCTCCTAATTTGTACGTTTACGCAAAAAGGACGATGGTATCTTGGCCGCCTCAATATCGAGGCGAAAACTCTTACCCCTTTTGATTTACCCTACACAGAATTTGATGGCATTCAGGTCGCTAACAATCTCATCTATTGCACGGCCAGTTCTCCGACCGAACCAAATTCAATCGTTCAAGTCGACCTGACCTCTCATGAATATTCAGTTATCCATCGCTCTCTCAACTGTCCGGTCACCCGAGAATATCTCTCCAGTCCAGAACCTCTAGAATATCCGACGGATGAAGAGAAATATGCCCATGCCTTTTTCTACCCACCACAGAATAGCAACTTCACTGCTCCTCAAAACGAACGCCCACCACTAATCGTGAAAAGTCACGGGGGTCCCACGGGATCATGCGGGCAATCCTTTAATTTGATGATTCAATATTGGACTAGCCGAGGATTCGCCGTATTAGATGTGAACTATGGAGGAAGCACCGGATTTGGCCGTGCATACCGGGAACGATTGAACGGACAGTGGGGAATCGTTGATGTAGCCGATTGCGTGAATGCCGTAAGATTTTTGATACAACGAGGAGATGTGGATTCCGATCGCGGTGATCATGTCGCGCAAGGGCCTCGTGCTCTCCGATGGGGACGCGGGCATCCACCTCGACCGCGCGCGGGCCAAGGGCGTGCGGCCCAAGCCGGTCTGGAGCGACGAGATCGAGATCCGTCTGCCCAACCTCAAGGGCAAGGGGTATCGCAGCTTCAAGGCGAAGGTGATCCGCCGCGACCGCGAGCTCGACAGCACGCTGATGCGCATCGAGAAGCCGCCGAGCGGACTCAAGTACCTCAAGGCCGGCAACAGCGATGAGCTGAAGGTCGGTGACTTCACCTTCGCCATGGGCAACAGCTTCGGCCTCGCCGCCGAGGCCCCGCCGACGCTGACCGCCGGTGTCGTCTCGGCACTCACGCCCGGCAAGGACAAGCGCGACAGCCTCTACGAGCACATCTTCACGAGCGCCGCGGTCAACCAGGGCGTGAACGGCGGTCCGCTCGTGGACATCCACGGCCATCTGGTGGGCACCATCTCGAGCGCGGTCGGCCTGCGCAGCCAGGGCAAGAAGCCCGACGATCCCGAGCTCGCCTTCGCCTACATGGGCAAGGTCGTGCCGATCGAGCGGCTGCGCGCGCACTACGCCGATCTCGAGGAGGCCAAGGAACTCTTCCCCGACGGCAAGCAGAAGGATCCGAAGCTCGGGGAGGCCGGCGGCCTCGCCAACGTCTTCCACGGCACCGGTCGGCGGGCGTTCCGCTCGCTCGTCAGCCTCGAGATCAAGCGCAAGGGGCAGCTCAGCCTCGTCGAGCCCACGCAGCGCGGGCCGGTGAACATCCCGCGCTACCTCGGACCCGTGAGCGGCGTGTTGATCAGCGACGACGGCTTCGTGCTCACGAGCCTCTACAACCTCGCCAACCTGGTGTGCCTCGTCATGCCGGGCGTGCGTGGACTGCCGGACAACGCCAAGGTGCAGGCCTGCGTCGAGGGCATCACGTCGATCGACGTTCACCTCCCGGGCGGCGACACCGCGCCGGCCAAGCTGGTGGCGCGCCACGAGGGACTCGGCATCGCGCTGCTCAAGGCCGAGCTGGACACCAAGGAAGGCACGACGGCCTCCACGCAGTCCGGCGGCCTCGTTCCCGCGATCCCCGCACCCGCGAAGGCCCTCGCGCCGGGACGCTTCGTGCTGGTACTATGAAATAGGAGATGGAGTATCTTTCAAAGATATATCTTTTTTTTGGCTGGAATAGAGTTTCCTCTCGTTGTTTCCGGAAAATTGTCTTTCTCTGCTTTTCTTTCCAAAAGAAAGCCTGTTGCTCCAAACCTTGGGATATAAAATCACGTATAAGAATACTATGTATATAGCCTTTGGCTGTGAAGGTACAGTAATAAGAAAGTTCCACTTTTTCCCTTTCAATTTCTAAAAATCCAATTATTAGTATTGAAAATTAAGTTTTCATCTTTCCTTTTTCACAAAACAAAGTGTACAGCTTTGCAATATTAAGAGTGACTGCTGCAGCATAATGCTGCAGCATAATGCCTGCTGCATAAGCCTGTATTTACAAGCCTGTGTATGTACAAGCCTGCTGCAGCATAATGCTACTTACCGCTTAACTCTCGCAAGAGCCAAATTTCGCTTTGATAGTCAAATTTCTCGTCCGTGTACACATTGTAAACTGAGTTTAATTTTTTTCTTATGTTCAGATTGAGATTTTTAAAGTTTAGGTTTTTGGTTTTTACTTTCAACCAGGAAGGATGTGACCAACGCATGCTGAATGTCATAGCATGGCATCCGCTTGATGAGCAGATAAATCTCCTTTTTTACATTATGTAAATTCATAAATCAGTTTTGCATATCCGATCCAATGTCACAATTGTCAAGGCTTTGGTCATTTTGCTAGAGATTGTTCTAATCCAACTAAATGCAGCAAATGTGCCAGTAATCATAGCAACCGTCACGGGAGCTCTCAGGCACAGTCCTTTACCTCTGCCAACTGTGGTGGTAGTCATCAAAGCAACAGTCTGACGTGTTCAGAAGTCAAGAAAAACCTTCCTGTTCGAGGGCATGATTTTAGAAATGAAACTTTAAGCCGTGGGTGTTAATATGAGCTCCAGTCCCAGTGAAATGATTTCTGTATTTTTCAGAATATTAATGGCGCCCGGGAGACATTAGAAACTCTTGAGGAACCTCTTATTTAAGTATTATATTGTTTGTTTAGCCGAACACTTGCTCAATGTGGACATTTCTCCAAAGCTAGAAGTTTCGTCTGATCATTTATTTTTTATTAGACCTGCTAAAACTGAGGCCGTCCAGATGGCCATCCATATAAACGGTTTGTGGCTCTCTGACTGAACTCCAGAGAGCCACACTCTGGCTGAACTTATATTTGTGATTTCGGTTATCATCTCATTTCATTTTCTGCGTTTGGGTTATGATAAGCCAATAGTAAGAAACATATTTTCTAAATTTTAATACTTCTCTTACTTCATGAGAAATTCGAACTTACCCTTTGCCCACGTCTTAGTAGTGATATAACGATTCGTGTTTATTTAGTAGAGATCAAGGATGCGTGTTCATTTGTTTTTATGTGTTTAGTTTTTTCTTTCCAGGGGCGATCGTATCGACCCAGTGTTACTAGAATATCGTGAGAGGGCTCATTCGAACAGGAATCAAAAGTTCTAGTGCCCTTTTTAAGAGAACCAAAAAAATGGAGGGCAACTAGGCCCCCTCCCGCGCTCATTTTCCCCCAAAATCATCCGATCAAAGTTTGCCCAACAAATAGTTTGTTTTTTGTTACACTGATCAACGCTCATTGATGAATTGACTAATTTAAGAGTTGATGAGTTACCCGACATCAGTTTTTTCCGACCAAAGTTTGTTGATGAGTTACACCATCTAAAAATTTCAAGAAATCAAGAAAATTTAATTGTTGTCTATATACATAGAAAAATAAATTCTCAATAATAAACAGACTCTCACGCTACTAATTTTCTAGAGGAAAATTATCAGATGGATCATTAATCTAAATGAAATTTCCAATAGTATCCACTCTTTACGATTGAAGCCAAAATATGGGTTCCGTGGCTCCTCTATACCCGCTTTTCTTTTGAGTAAAGTTTTTATAGAAGCCTTGACACGTTGTAGCTAGGTTGAAGCGGCATTATGCAAGTATTTCCGGTGCGTATTATTGGAGGCATTAATTGGGCCACGGCCCAATACTATCCCCACCTACTCATCGGTCAACTATTTACTAAAAAGATATATGTGCTACATCTTGTTGAACTGGAGTCATGTAAGTAATTGCCACAAGTTATGCCAGAGGAGTGTAAAAATATAAAATTAAAAGAATTTAATGTCGGATGAAAGAAAAACTGAGAAGTGGGCAGCTGTCTCTCCCTACCCTGGCCTAGAACCACGACTGTTATTACCTATAAACACAAATTAATACAAGCCGCTACACAAGTTAAGTTGGCTTCTTCGTTCTGAACCCGATGGACAGACCGTCGAGCGCTCCGGCTCTCAGGCCTTCATGGATGTACTGACCACGCTCGGTGCCGAGCGCGAACAGCTCCCCTCGGACCTTCAGGCCCCTGGAGTTTTCCTCCATCTCGATCCACTTCCCGATGGGAACGCCGTCAAGGCCACCACTGAGGAAACCGCCGTGCTGGAGCAGCATGGGCGGTAGCTTGCCCCGGGTTTCCCAGTCGCGAAGGGTATCCCGGAAGGCGCCCCGCTCGATTACGTCGCCGTGAGAGTCTACGTTCCCGAACACGGCGCCCATGCCGCTGAAGGTGCCGGCAGGATCACCGGCCGCGAACTTCAGGTCGGCCAAGCCAAGGTCAAAGACCATGGATTCGGGCGATTTGACGGTGGAGAGAGTGGTCATTCGGATGTTCCGATCGCACAGGTGAAGGCACCGGCTGAAAGCCAGGTCCGTCGCGATCTCATCCGAGACTCGGTCGGGGGTTTTGCACCGTGATCGGCATCCGCCGTACCGCGATGCAATTCACACAACATAGGCGTAGTTCGCACGATGTCAAGCCGATCCGGCCGGGCGCTGTGTGAGACACTTCGCATCGAGGGACTGAATCTCTTCGCGTAGCAGCTCTTTCGCGGCCTCGATGTCGCCGGCCTCGAGGTGGTCGTGAGTGTCCCGGATCCGATCGGCCAGGTGCTGCAAGAGATCGATCACAGAATCGATTACCGCATTCGCTTGGTTTCGGTGTTCCGCGATCGCACTTGCGGTGCGGGCGAGAAGTTCCCTGGCTGGCACGGTGCCGATTGGTCGGTCGGGGTTCTCGGCAAGGCCGCGGTAGTAGGCGGCAAGGTCTGGGTCGGCCTGGGTTTGGTCGTCAGTCATCGTCTCTTGTCCTTCCAAGTTCGTGTGTAGGGAAACGCTCGGCATGGCTCAGCACGGCCTAAAAGAACCGGTCCAACCCGAGCGCGTTTGTGTCGTCGGGCGGAACCACATCGCGGTAGCGCGCGAGATAGGCGCGCCAGTGCTTCCGACCATCGAGCAATTGACTTCCCGATGAGAAGTGCTGCGCGCAAAGTGGTCCGCCCTCGAAGTACGCAAGACAGCACTGGGGCACCGCGAGATCGGTCGGAATTCCTGGATGTACAAGTAGATTAATAGACTGAATAACCGATCAATTTAAAAAAAAAAATCTTGGCTTTCGAGAGGAAATAAATTTGAACTCATTGGCCAGTAAGACTAGCGATACCATTGTGAAGCATTAAAATTGCAAAATTTCATTTGATAAGAAAAAAGACCCCAACACAAGGTCACAAATCAAACAAAGCTATTAAGCTTTCGTTCACAATTTTTCGATGTGCAGCCAAACATCGCTAGGTTCCATATTGAGCGGGTGATGTATGGTATATTGGGCGGATGGGCGAGAGGGTTAAAATCAATCACTTCAACTAGAGTGAATGCCAGAAGTTTCCATTATCTGCGCCCAATTTTTGCTGATATTTTATTGTGCTATTTTTGAAGGGCGTTTGGTTTATTAAAGTGAGCAGTAATTGAACGATTGATAATCATAAGCAGAAAACAGCAGACTGTTTTGAGCTTTCTCAAGCATAAAAAAGCAGGGAGTGAAGAAAAATGTAGCAATAAATGGTCAGTTGGGATGATTATGCGTTTATTTTTAATTCCTAAATAATTTAAAAAGTCATGTTTCGAGGTATGTGAAGTATTTGGTACTCTGTGAACTCTGAACTTCCAATTACAGGGAATTTTGGCTGAAGTGTCTGTCAAAAAGGACGATTTAGAGCACCTGCCGGTGACCTAGGATAAAACTTATACTCAAATGTGCTAGTTCAAGTCAAGTGAAGGGATGCGTATCAAGTTTCAGGCTTTGATTAAAACCTGAAAAGGATTACAATCGCCATTTTAACAAAGAAATCCCAACTGTCCTGCCATTTTAGTTCTCTCTGACAGTATGATCATAATTTCAGCATCTTTTGTTACTGAGCAAGATAAATCTAGTACTTTTTTTGCAAGAAAAATATAACGAGAATGTGAATCAATCTCAACGTACAAAACACTTCTTAATGCTTTTAATTCTAAAATTTTACAACTTCGCGGCATACTAATATTTCGTTGGTTGTAGTCTCTTAAAAGACCAAACCTGACAAGTCATTATCGTTAGTTTTATGAAAACTAAAGTCGATGGTTCTTGAAACGAAATACTGTTTTTGATCACTTCAATACAGACACTGTCATGACTACAATCCTTTATTTACACTACTCCTACTACTACTACTTCTACTACCATTACTACCACTACTACTACTACTACTGCCACCACTACTACTACCACTACTGCAACAACTACTACCACTACTACTACCACTATTACTACCCCTATGACCACTACTAATACTACTACTACAACTACTACTACAACTACTGCTACTACTACTACTACTACTACTACCCCAACGACCACTGCTACTACTACTACTGCTACAACTACTACTACCACCATTACAACTACTACTACTACTACGACTACAACTACTACTACTACTACTACTAGTACTAGTACTACTACTACAACTACTACTACCACTACTGCTACTACTACTACTACTACCCTTACGACCACTGCTACTACTACTACTGCCACAAATACTACTACCACTACTGCAACTACTACTACCACTACTACTACCCCTATGACCACTACTAATACTACTACTACAACTAATACTACAACTACTGCTACTACTACTACTACTACTACTACCACTACTACTACCACTACTACTACCACTACAACAACTACTGCTACTACTACTACTACTAGTACTACTACTACAACTACTACTAGCACTACTACTACTACTACTACTACTAGCACTACTACTACTACTACTACTACTACTACTACCGCTACTACTACTACTACGACTACCACTGCCACTACTACTACTAGCACTACTACTCTAACTACTACTACTACTACTACTACTACTGCTACTACTACTACTACTGCCACTACTACTACCAATATTACTACCACTTCTACAACTACTACTGCCACTATCACTACTACTACTACTACTACTACTACTACTACTAATACTACTACCACTACCACTACCACTACTACTACTACTACTACTACTACTACTACTACTACTACTACCACTGCCACTACTACCACAGAGAAGGATTGTACAGAGAACCCACTCTGCCCTTTTTTTTTATGACATCCTATGATTCCGCATTTTGCGTACTGGGCCCTCGGCCCCCTGTGACCGAAGTAAGCAAACTCTAAGGCCCAAGTCAAACGTCGCTCTCCTCATGCGCCGAACCTAATAGTTGAATTAGGTACATGAGAAGAGCGACGTTTGACTTGATTAAGTTCGACGAAACGTAACAATTTTCTATCGTTTTGGAGTCAATGTCTGTTATTCCGAAAATAACTTATAATGTTCTGTCTAAAATAGTGAGTAGTAAATGACAGTCAAAGTTCTACAATTGTAGATTTTAATTGGATAGGGAGGAAAAGTCTTTTTGGGAAGTATTGATATTCGTTAAGTTCTTCGTAACCGTTTTCTACTGCTTGGTATTCAATGTCAGTTATCCAGTCATTAGCTAGTGATCTGCTGCTAGAAGAGTGAGTAATACATGAAAGTCACACTTCTAGAATTGTAGATTTAATTTTACAGGAAACAAACCAGTCTTTTTGATAGATATTGAAATTTGTCAAGTGTCTTAACAATTTCCTATTGCTTTGGATTCAATGTCATTTATTCAGTCAGTAACTAGTAATTTACTGTGTAAAAAAGTGAGTAGTAAATGACAGTTACACTTCTAGAATTGGAGTTTTTTATGAATAGGGAACAATACAGTCTCTTTGGTCAATAGTGATATTCGTCAAGCACTTCTTGACAGTTTTTTATTCCTTCGGATTCAACATCTGTTATTCAGTCATTAACTAGTAATTTGGTCGATAGTGATTATTTTTCAGGTGCTTTTTAGCAGTTTTCTATTGCTTAGCATTCAATGTTATTTATTCAGTCAGTAACTAGTAATTTACTGTGTAAAATAGTGAGTTGTAAATTGCAGTCACACAATAGAATTGTAGATTTTGATAGGACAGGGAACAAAACAGTCTTTTCGATCGATAGTGATATTCGTCAAGTGTTTCTTAGCGCTTTTCCATTGCTTTGTGATCAATATCTTTGATTTAGTCAGTAACTAATAATTTACTGTCTAAAACAGTGAGTAGTAAATGACAGTCAAACATCTACCATTGTAGATTTTTATTGGATAGCCAACAAAACAGTTTTTCTAGTTCTTTTTTTCGTCAAGTGCTTCTTAACAGTTTTCAATTGCTTCGTATACGATTTTTGTTGTTCAGTCAGTAACTAGAGATTTGCTGTCTAAAATAGTGAGCAGTAAATGACAGTCATGCTTCTACAATTGTTGATTTAATTTAATAGGTTAATAACTGTCTTTTAATAGATTTTGGAATTCGTCGAACGGCTTCTTAAAAGTTTTTTATTGCTTCAAAACCAAAACAAAAACAAATGTAGCAGTGTTTCTTAAAGCTGGCCCAAACCTACTTCGAATCAGATTAAATTCATAACTTTATTAATAAGTATTGCTGCTCACTTCTTCTCAGGAGAATCGTGTAATCCCCCCCCCCACAAATTGTATCTTATGATGAATAATTGGAGTGTAGGGTTTTACGCTGAAACAGATACGAAAACACACCTAAAGATTAAAAAACATATACAAACTGAACAGAAGTGAATTTTCAAGGCTTTAAGACGCAACATACAGTGGAGTAAAACATACAACATACAGAGGTGATACATGGTGGAATAAAAAAAATAGGGAAAATTCCTGTAATAAAGCCATCATAAAAGGGTTGCTTTGATGCTGATTATTTCAACTGGCAAAGAGATAAATTTAAAAAGCAGGTAGTTTGATGATTTAATTAGATGCGTTGGAATTATTTTTTAGGGAATCCCAGAATCCTGAAATTTTTTTTACATATTTAATTAATATAAAGTATTAATGATGAGTCAAATATTTATTCACTACATTTTATATAAATAACGATTCCAATACAAGAGCATATTTATATAGAATAAAAATACTAAGGAATATAGTCTGAATAATAAGAAGAATAAAGTTAGAAGGAAAAGGAAAAGAGAAAAACTTGACGTAAGGATAGAAAACGATATTGTTAATAAAACCCAGATAATGCCCATAGTTTACCTTAGTTTTATTACTTTTCTCCTATGAGCCTACCGTACCTTAATCGATTTTAGATTTTTAGAAAAATTTTGATTTCACTTTGTCTTTTTAAAACTCTTTGCCATAAAGGAATGCCTCACAGAACCCTACAGACTGACAAGACTGGCAGACGGGCACAAGACTGACAAAACCTTCTTGGGCTCTAATTTCAGATAATAAACATTTTGATGTGAGGCTCAGGCTTTTTTTGCTGGTTTGTCATTTTTTGTTTTAAATATATTAATCCTATATTAATTCCTAAAGTAGGAAAACAGTCTTCCTTTCTCCTTCTGTCTTTCGTTTTTGTTTTTATGGTTTTTCTTATTATCTATTATTTATTATTCATTTATGATGTGCATTTCTTTCTGTGTTTATGCTGCTGCACTAGTGATTTTTTTTTTTACTGCGAGGAGGTGCTGCTCCACGCGTACGACGAGAGCGTGCGCCTCCACGGTGCGTTCGAGCATCACGTCTACATCGGTGATGCCACGTGGGACGTTCGCACCTGCCGCGCGCTCGGGTGGAACTTCGTGGGACTCCACGGGGACCGGGAGCGCCTGCTCGACCTCGGCGCGACGCACGTGCTCTCCGACTTCCTCGACCTCGACGTAGCACACGACGCGCTGCTGCAGGCCGGTCCCCCGCAGCCGGCCGGGGCGTAGGCGCTAGACCAGCGAGCGCCAGTCCTCGGGGTAGCGGCCTTCGAGCTCGGCGATTGTGCGGCAACGCCCGCTCACGCGTGGCTCCTCCCATTGGCCGCTAGGTGGCTGCCGTCTTTCCGGCACCTCCAGGCGCACCGGCCGACGACTGCTCCCGCACGGCATTCCACTCACTGAACTGAGCATAGACGCCGGTCAGAGTGTGACCCTGTGCCATGAACGCACAGTCGTGCGTCCTGCGGCTCGGGTTGTCGGTGTACTCACCCACAAAGACTGCGTCTTGGACTTCGAGCCGCCCGACAAAGCGTCCCCGCTCCGTGCCGTCGGATTGAATGAACTTGCCTAGAACCCGCCCTTCCTTCTGCGGGTCACGCTTGAGTTCGATCACCCCGGTCGCTCCAACCGCCGCGGCACCCGCAGTCGCGGAGTTCCAACGTCCAAGCACGCAAGCGCGCTGCATCTCCAGCTTCGCGCCTCCGTCTTCCTTGCATCCATACGACATGGCAGTCCCCCCTCGTTCTCGCGATTACAACTTTCACACACCGTGCCCACACGGCACAGACGACGCTTGCAGGGTACCAAGACCTGCACGCCCCATGACGAGGCAGGGCGACGCCGCGCCTAGTCCAATAGCGCGCGCCAGTCTTCCGGGTAGCGACCCTCGAGCTCGGCGATCGCGAAGGCGCGGCAGAGGCGACGGGTGTCCTCGAGGACGTCGCCGGATGCATCGACCGGCACCTCGATCGCCTCGTCACCCCACGACGGATCGAGCACCATCAGCGACGTGCCGGCGACGTCGGCGCCGAGCGCGCGCTCGGTCGCGAGCGCGTAGAGCCGCAGCTGCCAGGCGTAGTGCGCGGCAAGCGCCTCGGGCGTGTCGAAGGCCGAGAGCTTTTAAAGGTTCTTCTGCCCAACAGAGATACGGATCCTGTACTGTCTGATCTAACCAGTAGATGCCCTCTTCTTCTAAGTTTTGTTTCTTCTTTGTTGTCCATATCAAACATTTGACCCGGGATGATTTCTCCCAAAGGATTCAATAGAGGTTCGTTAGTAGCTCTCAAGTCAGCTATTAAGGTAGTTCTTTCCTTCTGCAAAACAAATCAGGTTGAGATTATTTTGAGTCGAAATGGTGCCATTCGAAGCGTTTTTAATCTCTGTTACTATAATTGTAGTTATAGTTGTAGTCTTTTCATTTGTCAGCTCAAAATGTAAAAAATACTAATCGAAAGGGTCTAAAGCACCTATCTAAAATAATTATGGATCGAAACTATTTACGGCCTTTGGTGACAGTTAGAGTAAACAAATACACCCCTGTTATTTGTTATCATTTGGGGTAAGGACTCATAAAGCCGCTTAACTCTTATTCGTGGCACCAGGTATAATTAGATATCTCGTTTGCCACTAGTCTTT
>JAAAKM020073195.1:120356775-120494779 GCA_010016025.2 Alatinidae sp. Z8VKAUB7J3 | reverse complement strand
AATATTTGTAACAACACGTCTATATCAAGTTTTATCGGATGCATTTGGGAAAAAGGGGCGTGGGAGGGTTAGTTACACTCCGATCACTTTTGACTCTTAAAAAGGGAACTAGAATTTATGATTTCCAATTGAATGAACCTCCACCGAATCTTATGTGATAACCTCTTCCATATGAAGTGCCTCTGGGAAAATATAAATTATAAATATTAAAACATTCGAGCCGTATGGCCTCAACTACAGGCAACGCTCGTTACCTGTGACAAACAACGTGAAAAATAGGAGCTAATACTCTCCTTAAATGTTCCACTGATATTTATACCAACATACTGCTTTCGAAATCTTATTATTCCTTAAAGATAAAAGTAAGTAGACTAAATTTAATCAATTTAAGCAAATGTTAATTTGTGATAATAAAGGAAAATTTCATTTATAAATGAAAATTTTGTTAAAATTTAGTCTGCTTCGCTGGGTGTACCATAGTCTTGCTTTTGCTCTGGGTTCCTCTTGGCCCATCGTCACAACTGTTAGTTTCAGATACAATGTCTTTTTGACCGCTCCAATGCTCTTATCTGGGCCTACATCAATTTGACCCAAAGAAAAATTCATGTGGATTTGGAGCCACTGGACACCCACGATGATGTTGATGAAATCTTTAAAATTTATCTATAAACAATTGGCAATTTGCGTAATTCCAGGGACTGTTCTTCCTTGTCCCAGGCAATGTGGGGTTTTTGCCAACTCCTGAGGCATACTTATTGAATCTTTCAGTCGTTTGAACAAAATAGCTGTATCAAAATTTTGATAGGTTATCTTGGGAGTTACAAGGGGATGGGTGAGAAGAAAGGCACGGTAAGGAGTAGCCCCCTCTTTCGCCCTCCAATCGCCTACGATTCCTAAAAGAGGCACTAGAACTTTAAGTTTTTGCTCGAATCAGAGCTCCCTTCAGAGTTTCTATGACTACTTCTCCCGCACAAAGTGTCCAGCGGGAAAAAACTAGATAATACAGAACATGGAAGTTATGGCTCTTTACATAGGCAGAGCTACAGCGCTTCCTCTGAAATCAGAGTTTTTCCTTGGTTGCCTGTGATCAATGTAAATTAACTTTATAGTAAAAAGTTTGCTTTCTCCTTAAAATCAGATATAAATAATACGTCTTCTTTGGCTTTTTGGTTAGACTAGTGAAAATCAATACTACAATTAAAAAACTAATGTGTTATTTAGTTCAAAACTATCGGATAGACTTAGTTTATCCGAAAGGTTGCCCGCTTTCCACACATGTGTACACCATGTGATGCGTGTCACGCATGTTCGAAGTGTAGTAAGCACAATGAGAGGGGGGCATTGTAGTTGAAATGTGTTGGCCTTCGGAGGAGCAACCGGTACCGCATGATGTCCACTAGGTGGCAGAGTGAAAGGCCCTCGCGTTCATGAATGAATAGCATTTAGAAAGTCTCCCAGCGCTTACATTGTAACTAGAAGTTGACAGTGATGTATGGTCTGTTTTTACTGGGAGTGATAAATAAACAAATATCTTGAATCTTATCATTTCCTCCTTCCCTAAAAAGTGATTCTCAATCGACGAATGCATTCTGCAACTGGATGAACCAACGTATAACCCCTGAAAACAGAATATGTAACAAGCCCTTATGCCTCATTAAACTATACTCACACCCCAAGCTCCTTATTTCTTCAAGACCTTTTCTCCGAATTATGAAATGCTTCAGAAACTTGGATGGTTTGCTGCTCAAAACGCACGTTAAGTACAAGGCTCATATGAGCGGTGAAAACTTTACGAAAACACACTTTGCGAACGACTTTACGAACGCCGTCACTTAGAGTTTTAGTTTATTTTGACGGTGATCGGCCTTTAAATACCTTTGGTTACTGCTGACTGTTTGATCCATGGTTTTCGTAATCTAAAGAAAAATCTGCAATCCAGCCCCTCCCCACCCACTCAACCATTCTCTTATATTTAAGTTTACCATCCGTATTACAGCGCTTTGATCATCCCTTAAAAGTGCACGATCACTGTAGTAAGGGAGGGGGAGAGGTATATAATATCAACAATAATCTTTAGATCATGGTTTCAAAAAGAAATATTTCGAACAACTCTTTTATTTGATATGGCTTCCCACCATTACCACTCCCGCCGTCGGCGCAGGTATGCCTGTGAATGTAATCTTTTATCTGCTACACTTCATTGTTTTGCAAATGTAATTATAAGATTTTTGTCTATTTTGATGCTTTTTGAGGCTTCCAGCATACCCTTTCCTACCATATGACCAACACCCGAGTGACACACTCTGCCATTCATATTTTTATGAAGCTTTAAATCATTCGACACAGTTAAATGAAGCCTTTAAATAATTATATGTAATAAGCGCTTATTTTGAATCGACTGCATGAATATTTAGGAGCGGATGTGCCACCGCGTGGCTTTGTGCCGTCCCAAACTTCGAAGCTTATTATATGGCTTTTTGATGTTTCAAAATCGATCGTCTATCTTAACGTTTTTATTCGGTTGTATTTTGACCCTCTTTGTCAGTTTATGCTTCAAAATGTAAAGAACGCCAATTTCTATGGCCTAGTATCTTTTGCTACCTAAAAGGGGCTCCAGAACCTTCAGTTTCAGTTTAAATAATCCCCTTTCAATGTTTTAGGACCTTGGTTCGATACCATAACCTATAAAAAAAAAACTCACCCACAGACTGTAGCACATTTTCCTAGTAAGTGCTTGAAACCTTTGTAACAGGGTTCTCTGGTTTTGCTAGTTCGGGCACTTCCAGATAAACTAGGACGATGAAAATTTGCACCATATTAATTTAGAAAGAGTCGCTTCTCCGATTCGACTAGCTCAGGGGGGAGGGGGGAGTGGAGGGACAGTTAATTCGGAAAAATTAGAAAAATATCTCCTTGCAAGCCAGCATAGGGCAGTAGATATGGTGCTCGTATTCTACTCCAAAGGTCGAAGATTCAATTCATCACAGACAATTTTTATAAGTTTTTTTTTCTTGCTCTTGAATTTTTAGTATTAATTTTTAGTTTAATTTCAAAACCTTTTTTAAAATGTCTGGCCTTGTTTTACACTTTTACCAAAAATCAGATTGGATCACGTTTTATGGTGATTTCTGGAATTTGCTATAGTATGGGCCAGCAAGCGTAGGAGGAGCTAAATCAAGCAATGGATTTAAAGGGATCCAAAATTATAGAAAAAGCTACTCAGCTTCAGAGGCAGAAATCCCAAACAGCGGTGCTTATCATGGTAGCCTCAAAAAAAAAACATAACCACGACATTACGAAATGTCGCGTCTTCCGAGCTCGTCACAATTACCATATGAGCATTTGGCTCATGTTTTTAGCTAAACTTTAAGAAATCGCACGAGCATTGGAACCAATGGCGAATTCAGGGGGAATTCGTTTGTGATTCCCCCCAAGATTTTTTCAAATCGCCCTCATTCCGCGTTTTCCCGGTTTTTACTTTTTTTAAATATAAACGTCAGTTTTGTCAATTATTGGCAGCCTTGCACATCCCCCCCTCCCCCGAGATTTTGCTCTAGATCCACCCTTGATTAGAACATATATGTTAACCCTGCTCGGAGTTTTCAAATGGTGCTTTGGCAACTCAGGTTTAATTCGAATTGAAATCACATACTTTAAAAAGTATTTCCTCTAATACTAGAAAGAGATACCACGAAAGCCAAAACTTAAGTAAAATATCTCAGATATCTGTAACCAACTTGTCACATAGATAGGCTTGTAAACAATAAACACTTTAAAATACGATCAGAAAAAATGTTACGAGGATGGTCTGCGTCAGATTCACCTGGCTTCCTTGGAAGTAATATGGCATAAACTTACCAAATACTTCAGATTGAAATGGCTACAGAATGACTTTACGCTTAAGGTATTGGTCGAATCGATTTCAATTTTTTTTTCTATGTTTGGTAGAATTTTTTTGGCAAATTAAAACAGAAAAAGAATTTTGTAAAGATACTAATGCTAAATGATTGTGTCTCTTGGTAAATCAAAAGGTGCTTTGTGAATTTATGATCCACTAGGGGCTTTATAGCCTGCCTCTTTTTATACTCAGTGCTGTCGATCGATTAGTCCAGTTCTCCCGCATATTTTTTGGTTCTCAATAAGTTTAGAGGCTTCTATTACAACCTGCATTATATATCCATCTCCAAATTACAGAACCAATTTGAAGGCAAAGCTTTTGATATCAAACTTAGTTTCTTATAATTTGAAAACTTCGAAATATTTCCTTATACGGACATTTAATTGTTAAAAGCAGTTGAAACATTTGCTCGCATTTGAATCTTTTTCATGTAACCTAACGTCTTTTGAATTGTTGCTGTAAATCAGGGAGAATAACCAAATCAGTCAAAAAAGTTTTTTTTCTAAATTCTATTATATAATCACTTGTGAACAATAACTAGTTTCAGTAATAAAGCTCTGTTCAAGCAAATTTGGCTGTATAAAGTAATCACAAAAGTAATTGAATTGAGTTTATTTATGACCCGTTGTAAACACAATAACAAATTGATGAAAGAGGATGAAACTCAAGATTTATCTTTGAATATTCCCGACTCAGAATGGGAAAAGTTTTCTCAAACGCCTGTACTTCGGCTGGGGCTGAAGACATCGTCCACATAAGCAATAAGAGATCCATCTATCCCTTCTAAAATACAAGAGGAAGCCGCCCGAGACTGTGCGTCCAGAATACAGTTATTAAACGCGATTGGGGATCTTAGGGCACGTTGCCTTAGTCCAGTGCTATCAGGTATGACTATCCCTAATCATTCCGTCAGGCAGTTTAACTATGATAGTTTAATGAGTATACACATCATACAAATGCGAATAATACAAGTACTGGCCCTGCGCTTATACAGTTCAGTAAGTTTACCCGCCGTTTACCCGTGCCATTTAACCAAACATTTGGAAAACTATAGGTTCTATCATTATCTTACTTCTATGACTATCTACTTTAGTTTGCCCTAGGAATGACGCATGGATGGATAATAGATAGACTTATCCTTAAAGATTCTATTTTACTTGCAGGGCAGGAAGGGACTGTCAAGCAATGACAACGTGAGGCGTATAGCTGATGAGGTTGCAGAACCAGATGACAATGAGATTAATCCTTTCCAGCTTTTCCCACCAACTTTCCATGACCTATTAGACATCCCAATTCATGACTATGGTAACGGAACTACGTTGAATACCTATGAAAAGTTTAAGAAAAGACCGAAGCAACCATTAGTTTCTAGTGGTTATGCTAATACGAAATTCCAAGGGGGATTCAACCAAGAAGATGAGGGAAATGGCTATGAAGAGCATACTCCAAAGCGTAGAAGAAAGAAATATAGAGTCACTACTTCAAGACCAGACGCCTATGACAATTATGAAGAAGTAAGAAGACCTTCAAAGAATAAAAACAGGGTTACTACTCCAGGGTATGACACTTACGAAAACTTTGAAGCAGAAAGACGTCCTTCAAAGTATAACAGAAGACCAAGCTTTGAAAGACCTGAATATCCTTCTGACGATGGAACATCTGTTAGAGATGAAGATGACGATTACAATAAAAGAAATAAGAATAATTATGACCAATCATTCCGTAGACCAGTAGAAGAAATAATTTCTGAGGACGTTCCAGTTTATACACCCACTCAACCGCCAACCCCAGCTGAAAGTTATGGGTGTAGTTTTAACCCCGAAGTTTATCAAGATTACTCGCAGCAATCTTTTGGAGGATTTTACAATTCAAATCAGTTTGTTCCTGAACAACCAACCCCCATTCGAACCCCAGATCAACATGCGATTCAGTTTGAATCAAGCCATTTTAACATTCAGCAAATAATGTCTAATCTCTATAATGATGGAATGTCATGAATTGTAGAAATATTTTGTTTTTATTTTGCCAAGCCCAGTGATTACTATCTTTGCTTCGGTTTGATCTGGAACACAGTTATCTGGTTGTTTTCGATAGTTTTGTGTTTCGGGAATGTTTTGCCTTTGTGTGATTCTTAAAGGAATTTGCTACCGTTATTTAAAAAAAACATCGCATTCTATATTCACCAAATATTGTACTATTGCTTATGGGACCCCATTAAACAGATCTCCCATGTTCACCCCTCCTCCTTTTCCTCTAATTTTTCCTTTCCTTCTTTATATAAAATAAATTAGTTATGAGTCCAGTTGACTAAGCCTAATCTAACACAGTTGTGATTTGACCCAGACATCACCGTTTTTAGGCACACAGTTAAATTTTATACAGCAAGCAGCCTATTTTTCTATTCCTTTCGTATTATATTTTGAATTTTTATTTCGTATTCTATTCTGTTTCTATTTGGAGTTTGTAGAAGCACTACAATAAAACAGACAAAGTGCAGTCATAGTACAAACAATGAATGATAATTGAAACAATCTAGAAATTAATATTAGCTAACGCTTATTTATCATTAATTTTTAGAAAAAAAAGCTATAATCATTTCTACAGGATAAATAATATCTTTGTAATTTGAATAATAGAATATCGTTGTAATTTGTTTTCTCAGTATAGACAACATGTCACACTGGTCCGTAAAAATGTTCAACTATAGTAGTGATCCTAGGGTAATAAAATAAACTCTGAACATGAGATATTTGCAGCCACACTGAAAGATAAATTCAGCAACAAGACCCGTCGTTTCAAGCATTAATGTGCTTCAGCTTTGCAGCCACGCCTTTTATAATATTGGCTTTCTTTTTTGTTAATATCAGCTTTCTTTTTAGGTACTCATCATAAGTGCATTGCTAGCTACAGCATTGGCTGCTCCACAACAATACCCAAAGCCTGAATACAAACCAGAATATAAGGCGGCAGAGTACAAACCAGCCTACAAAGCTGCAGGAGATGTAAGACACATTTTCCTTTTTGTGCCGTTTTTTTGTTGTTGTTTTTTTTTTTTTTAGAGTTGAGACCTTAGCTTCGTATAACCAAAATCATTGATTTTGTCATAAAATATTTTTTCGAAGAGGCTTCCATCACAAAAAGCTAGCTACGCTGTCAAACATTCGTTTATAATTAAGCTACATTTTTATGAGGGAAAAACTGAGTGATTTAGTATCCAAATGAACTAAAATCTATTAGAAAACGTTTCGCGATAAATTGTTTAGCAAGATATATTTCTGGTTATGCTAGAATGTAACAATTATTTAATGGAAAAATACATATGATTTTTTGTGCCTAATTGTTGAAAATACTTTCAGAATAATTTTACTGACGAAGTAGGCTTCTCAAAACCATCTTACGTTTAAGAATACTCACCATGGGCGGGGGGGGGTGGGGGGGGGGGGGGGGGGGGGGGGGGCAATTGTTTGGAAGAGATCAACCTCCTAATAACAGAAAGTCTTGCCATGAGGTCGTAGGAGCCACTTGTGATATCAGGCTTCTAACGAAGGCAACCACCATGACAACAACACGTCACTGGTTGCGACGACAATGGCCATGTCATACCACATCTAAAAAAGAACCTACAATTTGGTTTCTTGGTCATCCACCTGAGACTAGAGGGAGTGGGTTTGCTCATTAAATATATGACCATATTGTCACTTAAATCAACCACGTAAAGTTCTCCTTTCTTTTCTGAAACTTCTCAAATCTATTACGATGGGCAGATTACATTAACGCGCTTCCCGAACGTCAATTTCATGGCGCAAAAGCAATTACTCCTACACGTTATCTCATCTCACACTTCCAAAAGTACCCCCGCGCATTTGTAACAGAGAGAAGTAAAAGCAATGAACCATGGAGTTTGAGAATTGCACCAGTGTATGAAGTTGACGAATAAATGACGTGATCATTGAATTGCGCAACATTCTTAAGACGACTTAACACGAAGAAAGAGTGGTTATGCGAAACAATAGTATAATAACAGCCAACAGGCTGCTCTCTATCTATATTCGAATTGGACCAAAATACCCAACAATGACCTGGACTGTCTTTGTAACGTTAACACAGGGGATACGACGTATGCGTGGAGAACTGCACGTTTTCATGCAACAAGGTATTTTCAGTTGACAGAGTATGTGGGTAGAAGGCATATTAACGAACTTACTCAACGACTTCAAGCTGTCTTTCTCTTTGAATTTCCTCTTCCGAAGTATGTGATATTACCGTAAAAGGGCATTTGTCGAGGATTAGCAGTCTCAGTTGTAGACCAAAATAATTTATTTTCAACGAATAAAACCAAAAACGTTGTCTGAGTTAGACGGCGAGGGTTAGAGTCATTAACTATCAACGTAAGATTTCTGCTAAACGGCTTCAGTGCCCGCGACACAGTTTCACAGCCGGGAGAACGACGGGGGGGAGGGGGGGGGGCGAGTTTTAACACAATTGATGACTTAAAGAAACAATCAATCACTTAATACTTGACGTTATTATATTCTGGAAGAATTTCTAAGGTAGAGGGCAGGCCTTGAGAGCCTTGAACATGGGCATCGCCGAGCGCACGCCGTTGATTCGCGCAAGATAGCAGGCGGTGGAGACGACACCGCGCCTGCCACCGCCGATAATCACGGGCTGGTCTACAAGCTCGGGATTGTCGCGCTTCTCGATCGTTGCATAGAACGCGTCGCAATCGACATGCGCGACTGTCAGCCGGTAAAGTTCATCATGGCGCACAACGCGCGGGCTTCCGCAGGCATGGCAGCGCCGCTCGCGACGGGTCTGATAGGTCAGACAATCGCGGCAAAAGCCCAGTTCCGGATCGTGATCGGTCATCGTTCCGCCATAGGAACAAATGTTGAACAAATTGGAGCCTACGACCGAATATCGGTTCGATCAAGCTCCGAAATGGTCTTTTGCAATCCCTTCGATTTCCGTCCAGGTTTGCGCCTGGATCACATGGTCGCCGGGATGTGGGGCCATGGCGCGGAACGTTTCATTTGCCATGTAGTGAACGACACGGGCACGCGGCTCGTGCTCACTCACCGAAATGAGGTTGTGGGCCATGTCATCAACGAACATGAGCGGATGATGCCGATCTTCATGCAGGTCGCGAATGAGCGGTCCCTTGGGGGCTTCGGTGGCGACCAGAGGAAAGGGCATCCCATGGCGATCAAGAAGAATGCGGCGTGCGTCGTAGTGACGTGGCGGCATGGCTGTCAGAAACAGGATATCGGCGATGCGGGACAGTTCGTTCAGGGTGGATGAGACCGCGTCTGCCGGCGTTTGCCACTCGACCTGGTCGGCAAAAAAGGTGTTCACCAGTTCGCGAACCCGTTCGGCGGGTGCTTCCGTGCCGTCGTCCAAGGACACGACATTGCCGGTCAGTTTGAAGGACCGCGGCAACAGCTCGTGCCCATTGGCACCGAGGAAGGCCCTGAAAGGATCCACGAATTCCAGGACAACCTCATCGACGTCGCAGACGATCAGAGGTCGGTCGTTCAGTTTGACATCGGCAAGCCCGCGAACGCCGTCGATGATGGTCATGAGGACCCTTCGTATGTTGCGCCGGCTTCGAATTTCTGCCAAGCGGCAACCAAGCGTTCAGGCGGCAAATCACGATCGCCGCAATAGGCGATCAGGGTCGGCTCGTGACTCATCATTATGCTTCCCAACCTTCACACTACAGAAATGACACCAAAAGTGCCATAAAGCATTAACTTGCGCTTCTGCTTGAAGAATTAGCTTGCAAATGGGCTTTTGAACAGTTCTATATGATGTTTTAGTGCCAGCTACGGCTACAGAAATAAAAGAATTAACAAAAAACAAGGATTTCAGGCTCTTTTTTCAGATTCGCAAAAAATTGTTTGCAAAATTAAATTTTACTGTTAGGATAAACTCAAACGAAAAGTATTATTCCTGAATCAAATTTGTATGTCATTTTTTTTTAATTGTGCAGTTTTTTTTGTTGCTTTTTTTTTGTTGTTTTTTTAGTTCTCACCTACCAAGGGGGCTGAGAGAGGAGAAATCAAGAGAGGGGACTGAAAACTTCAAGTGACGGGGTATCTGCTGATAGAGATTGTAATGGTACCTTTATTGTGCTCCCTAGCTTTTTCATTCCAGAAATGGAACAAAAGAGTATCACTTTAGGTCCTATACGTCAAAATGGGTGGCTAAACCTCTAGTTCAGGGTCTAGTTCAGGTGGCTAAACACTGTTTCTGTTTTTACAAGAAGCAGAAGCGAAAAAAAAGCAGATGAAAAAAAACTGAACAGAAACTGAAACTGAAGAAAAACAGGTGATTTGATTCTCCTTTCTGTTCTGTTTTTTTTGGAAACAGAACTAAAACAAACAGAAGTAAAAATAGATACGGAAAAAACAGATCGAAATAAAAACAGAACAGAAACAGAAACAGGCCCGTCAAAAACAGGTAACCTGTTCCTTCTTTCTGTTCTATTTTTTTGGGAAAACAGAAACAGAAATTGGATAGAAAAAAAAACAGAAATAGAAGTAAAAAACAGAGACAGTGCCGATGCTTATTTCTAATGGCATATTTTTCAATTCAATCTGCCACCAGCTGGAAGGTGTTAAGCACTTTTTGAAAATTCTCCAAAAATTTTTTTACGATAAACTTTTATGATTCAGATAAATAGCTACTATTCTGAGAACAATTTTATATTATAGAAAAAATTCTCACCAGACGGTTTGTCTTAAACCATTTTCATACATTCAGTTTTTATAGGCCTTGGTTCAAGTTTTGTTAAGTTGCAGCTATTGCTGCAACCATGATGAAAGAGAGTACTACGAAACCGACCTGTCTTGTCCAATCAGCTTATGTATTAGGTGCAAGAATTGAGAGTTGAAAAATATGGATGAGGACTTTTAGGGCTTTGTTTGGATTGGGACTATATATACTCATTGCAAGCCAAGCTCGCAAAACAAAAGAAAAAGAAGGATATGGACAAGGGAAATCTTCAGAGAGCTAAGAAGAGATTTTGCTTCATCGAAGCATTTTTGCAATTTTTTTCTGTCTTATCATACAAAAATTTTTGTTCTCCAAATGCACAATAAGCTCTTCAAGAAAATCAGCACTTAATCATAAATATTCCTTATTTGTACCATTTGCTCAATCTCTATTCCTGTCAAATTTCTTGCCACTAATCTTCGATGTAACTGGTTGAAACCTAGTCTTAGTTTCTGGTCAGTTAATCTAAATTAAACTACTATTATGGCTGGGACTGAGACCCGTGAGAACAAGAAGTTTTTGCTAAGCTGTAGTTGTAGTCGCAACTACGACTACGACTAAGCCGCGTGTGAATGGTCACTGATAGAATATCAAAAAATCCAGACCTACAAATACTGTTTTTGAGACTTGGGTATCTCCGAGTCTTCACAATAAAGAAAAAAAAATCGTATACCTCCGTCCTAGAGGCTGCTGCATAATATGGTTTATTCTATAATCATTAAGAGCATGAGAGACCGATATTTTCCAAGTAATATCATTGAATTCTAAAACTCCAACCTCAGGCCTACGCTATAAAAAATACCGATGGACTATGCCCTTCCTGTTCGTTTGACTTTAATTTTAGAAATAATAATAAAAAATTAGAACTACCTCCAGAAATCGTTAAACTGAACTTCAACAGCCCATTACGTCCAAATTGCCTAACACTCTTTGTTTGTAATTTATGTGGATGGCCCCAAATAAGAAAAAGACTATTGGATGTTTTGTGCTTTTTTTTAAATAAAGGACCTGACTGTCGCAAAAAAGCCCCTCTAGAAATTGGCAAATCTGTGCTATAAATGTAACACTTGGAACATTATAAGACAATACCCCCGTGCGATCTTGGTAGGTTAAGCAAAGTAGTTAATTCTAAGGTAGAGGGCCAGCAGGGCACAGATACCTGCTTTAGTTAACCTCTCCTGCGGCTTAATATAATGGGCGAATGGCTCTGTAATGCCCCTCTTGGCTACGGGCTTTTGTTAAGACTGACACAATCCCATAATATACTGTTTCAGATCATTTCACCACCTACTCTTTTATACCGGAGCTTATAACGAAGCGTATGTTTAGCATTGCATATCCAATTTCCCACTTCAACATCTAATTACAAATGTTACATAGGACATTGATTAAAGTAAAATAAAGAGGTGACCGTCGCACAATTTCCCACGACTAGAACTATAGTTGATATTTTTATGATAGAATGTGGTTGAAATCTTTATTTGACAAAGTAGGTTGTTGATATGATCTCGTAAGTATCAACTGTGTAGACTTATACACACATAAATACAATAGTATCTTGATGACTTCTGACGCTAGGCTGACCCAAACTAAAGTTTTTGGAAAAAGACCTTTCTATAGATTTAATTGTATCCATATCAAAAACTATCAACTCTTTGACCCTTTTTGCTCTGAATGTTGGAGTGAAATAGTGACATTTGCTTTATATGAGCAGAACAGCCTTAACTTTAGACATACTTAATTAGGGCCCAGCATTTATAAAGAATGCTTTGGATATATATAGAAATATACTCTAAGGACCCATGTATAAGTCCAATGTCTTATTAGTTTCTAACGTTTTTTTTTGACACATCTTTCCTTTCATCCTTACTTGGAAATAAGTGAAAGTATATATGAATTTAGAGTTTTTTGGAAAGAGAACTCCCACGAACTTGGCCTCGGTAAAAATTTTGCAATTTTTCAAAAATTAGGAGTAGGAGTGACGTGTTATCTTTCTCTCTGGCACCAACGTCCCTGCGCCACTAGTTCTGAATGGTAGAAAAGATTATTTCTGAAGTATTGTATGCAGCTTGTTTCGTATGAGAGCGTTTTACGTTATCATGGACGTAGAATTTTATGGCATGATCTTTCTAGCACATGTACCTTTCAAAGTTTTGAATTTTTATTACAATTGAACTTTGTTTCTGTACCGGTTTTCCACCAACCTTTAAAATTGCTGCGATTTCAACCTTGAAACTGATACTTTAGAAGAAATATTTCTGCGGATATGCCTTTAACATTTTCCCGGATTTCTACCAAGGGAATAAATCTTCCGAACTTTTTATTACATGATGTAGACAATGAGGCATTTTGAAATTTGGATACAATTATGACCAGTAAAATATATTTTGCTTTGGTTCAAAATGAATTAGATGGTAAGTAATTATTAAATCATTTAACTTTCATGTCACTAGTGGTCCTTGTCCTGTCAATAGCTTTTATGGCACCCAGTCTGTCCAAATATTTGTTTTTGGCCCAGCTAATGTCATTGTAGTTGTTGAAACTGCTATTCTTTAATAAATGTACTTATTTTCTTGTGTAAACTATTATTGTTTGACTGCCTCATTGGAAGTTCAAACAGAATTGTCTTGTTAAGAAGGCCCTAGTAATTGGGCATCATATTGAAAACTAGCCCAAATTATATGTTGCAAGAGGAACTTTTATAAGTAGTTACTCATTGCTTCCATGGCTTATAAGAAAATATAGTACAAAACCATATTTCGCCCCTGGCTGTGTAAGAGCCATTTGGTACAGTTTTAGATAACCCCAGGGTAGGCTCAATTCATTCCCAGTCAGTTTGTTTCTAGGTGATGCCAAATAATTTGTGCGAATAAGCAATGGTCAACCAACCTGGGCCAAGATCATGACAAGCATATGAAACATAGTAAACACAAACACTTTAGGCTATAATGAACTGTCATGACTCCTCTCCGTTCTCATAAGTCTTTGTCATAATTAAGGCAAGATATTAATTTTAGAAGACATGTATTGATATAATATAACATCATAGTCGGGATTTGTTGAGGCTCTTATATACAGATGAGCGACAACTACTTTTCAGTACAAGGAAGAGATGCAGAGTTTGAATATGTGGATGCATTAAGATAACTTAAAAAGTTAATAAGCAGAGTGGATGGGAACTGTGAAGAGAGCAGTTTCAAGTTGTATGTATTTTGCATCTCTCACTTTTTTAATAAATTATAAATTTTGTTGATAAAATTGTCCTATAAATATATAGCTTAATATTCTATGGCGTCTGCAATAAGAGAAGTTGGAAAGGGGGCCTCCTTTTCAAGTGGGCCCTGGGCCTCCCACTGGCTTAATCCAGCCCTGCAAATGCACACTTTAGCATCAGAGTACAATACATTCTGGTGTTTGATAACTGTCACATCTTATTTGAATGTCAAGTTTTAAATTTGGCGTCAGTTACATTTAGGGTTGAGAAGATAAGGATAGCTGTCATTTCCGGCGGTCCCAGCGACAGTGCCACGTATCCCAGAGGAATGACCAATATAAATAACGAAAAATCCGCAACGATACTGCCGAAAAAAGTGGCTGTCAGGGCAAGCTTCAGGGCTAAATCTCCTTTGCCCTTTTTGGTCAGGGCATAACCTTCGATGGCGCTGGTAGCCGAAGCGGGGTTATCCGATACATTAAATAAAATGGCAGTAATTGCGCCTCCCAGGGATCCGCCCTTGATAATGCCGATTAAAAAACCAATGGCCGCCAGCGGGGGCATGGAGTAGGTAAAGGGTACGCCGATTGCCACCCCCATACTGGTGCTGAGTCCGGGTACGATACCGCTGAGAATACCGAAGAGAACGCCGGCCAGTATATAGATAAAAGTTGAGTACGACAGCAGGTCGCCGATCGCAGGCATCAGACTATCCATCGGCAAACCTGTACAATGAACCTGCGATTCCTCATGCCGCCTGCCGCACCCGATAAAACAGGTAACGCAGAATCCGGAAAAGTGCCAGCGAGCTCATAACCAGTGTCGCAATCGCCGGCAGCAGGTAAGAGGAGTCTTCCGTTTTTGGTGTGAGTAGGGCCGATATCGGTATGACCCAGATGAAGAGTGCCAGGCCGGTTAAGACAAAAACACCGTCCAGCGCGGGGAATTTCATAGGGCAATTTTGCTCTGCTATGCTCATGGTAAGGACTTCATGGCAAAGCACTCCCGCGCCGATAATCGGAAAATCGCTGGTATTCCTGCCCCATGCGCTGTTTCGTTTGGGCCGGCCCCAGGTAATAGTCAACATATTGCATGTCACGAACGAATGCCCGGAATCTATTTGACCCCAGCACCTTCTTAATTTTTGCAGCGGCGAAGGCAATAATGGGTTCCGGCGTCGAGCGGGGCATCACCAGCACAAGGCCGGTCCAAAGCGGCATCCCCAACCCAAGTTCTGAACTGCTGGGTACGTCGGGTAGAAAGGGGATTCGCTCCTCCGTCAACGCGGCGATGGCAGTGAGTTTTCCTGCTTCCAGCTCCTTGCGGTAATGTCCGCCCAAATGGCCGAAGTCAACATGGCGGCCGAGCAACAGGTGTTTCGTTTCCATCCCACCCCGGATTGGTGATAGGCTCATCCTTTTTCTCATCAAAGGACTCACTAGTTTCACTTATATTCCTTTTCTTTGAGCTCCTTGGTATCTTCTGACTTGGACTGGGAGTTTGACTAGGATTGTTATGAATGGGAGGTAGAGATTTACCCACCATACTTGGGGTCTTCTGACCTTGGGTGGGGAGATTCTCTGTCTTACCCACTATACTTGGGGAAGTCTGACCTTGGATGAGGAGATTCATTGTCTTAGCCAGTACATTTGGGGACTTCTGACCTTGGGTGGGGAGATTCACTGTCTTACGCACTACACTTGGGGAATTCTGACCCTGGTTGAGGGGATTCACTGTCTTACCCATGCATTTGGGGACTTCTGACCTTGGGCGGGGACTTGGTCTAAGGATTCAAGGTCTGGGTGTCTCAACAATTTATTCCTTTGTACTTGGAGAAACTGTTCAGATTTTTGTAGGTGTGATTTTTGTTACTATGTTACAACAAATCTATGTAGAGGCTTGAGCAAGTGCACTTTGAAGAACAGGGATCGTAAGTGAGCTTTCCTGGTTTGTTAGTTCATTATCACTTAGAGGATTAAGCACACCTTGACTCCCTATCTCAACAATTTCGTGCTCTTTGTTATTCAAAGAAGATTGAGCATAAACATAGTTTTCTTCACATTCTTTTTCCTTAAACTCTTCATTAAAGTTTGGTATGGCCGTTACATCTCGTTTCTCTGCACGGCTGCGTTCCGACAGATACTGGCCCACGAAACCCATGAGCTTGTAGCTCATGGGTTACCCCTTTAGCCGCACTGCCTGGGTCGCCATCCGGCTAGTCATCAATTTTCTCTCTTCTGAGAATTTGCTTTTAAGGGAAGTCCATGTTCTTTAAGCCTCTTCACCTGAAACATTGAAAATTAAATCAGTTTCTATTTGGGAGCATATAGCTTAAACACAAGCTGGTAGCTCAAATGGCATTTGCAAGGCAGTGTGAGAGGATGAAAGTAGGAATTTGCCAGTTCTTAGGGCTGATTTTATTGCTAGTAAGCAAAAAACATTTTATTTTTGTATTTGACTGTGATGAGGCAATTAGGGATGTATTACAGAAACATGATTAGTTACACCTTAATACGCCAATTAGGACAATGCTTAATATTTAGTTCCTTTAACGGAACATGTGACTCAACCTCTTGAATACTATAGAGTCATGTGGCACTTCTGACCATAGAGGTCTGGGTAGGGAATTTGATGATATTTTATCTTCCTTTGCTAAAGTTATTGTTCAATAAATCCATCTATCTATTATGTCGCTGGAGCAGTTAGTGGTAGTAGCAGTATCTAGAATGTAAAAACTAGGTTTTATACTTTATTTATTCTTGTAGGAAATTCTAAACTCAGTGAACGATGATAAGCATATAATTGTGTACTTAAAAGATGTTTCCTATGACGAGTTGCAATCACTAGTTGAATATATGTACAAAGGTGAAGTAAACATAGTCCAGCATAAGCTACCAAGTTTAATCAAAACTGCTGAAAATCTGAAAATTCGTGGCCTATGTGAAACTGAAGACTCAAAGACAGTCGAACCCCCGTTGACCCCACCCAAAAGTGAAAGTCCATCTTTCAAAAAACGAAAGCTTGACAGTTTAAATGTGAACTCAGTGCCAACGCATCCAATGATAAGAATTCGAAAGTTTGATCAGGCTCACCCTCCACCACTGCAACGTATTGATGAAAAAAATTCAATTGATTTGGACGACTCCCGCCTTGACTATAAAGAAAATATGGTTCAGATTCCTAGACCTGAAGGGGATTTTAATGACAGCGATACAGAGGTGAAGAGTGAAGGCGAGTGGTCTGATATAGAATTAAACGCGTCTATCGGCGAAGATATACTAGGTACGTTTCTTCTTCTTCTTCTCTAATGTGATATTTGCATTTTGAAGAAGTTCTACAAATCTTGGAAAGGAAAGTTATTTTGGCTGATATTTGTATATCCTCTTCCGAGAAAAAGAAACTTGGTAAGATTTTCGTCAAGGAGTTGTAATTCTTACTGGAGGGGGGGAGCGTAAAAATTGGCAAAATGTAGGAAATCTTTGGCAAGGTTGGAAAATTAGGAAACCATTGAAAAAACATAGGAATTTATAACAGATAGTTATTAAAATGAGTTATTAACATCCAAATCTGTATATTTGGAGTTATATTATGTGAATTTTCATGTTCTTTTAAAAATTCCGACGTGCGACACATTCTGTCTTTTCTTGTCTAATATATTTTACTTTTAGAAAAGAACAGATCATAGGACCAAACTTTGGAAATTTAATAATTCAAAATAAAGCCCGATAAATTTTGAATACATTTCTAGTGTACCTCTTCCTCTAAAACATCAGTTTCAAAATCATACTAGAGAAAGATTAAAAGATGGAAAAAATCAAACACACCCTACACGAATAGTAAGAAACTATAGAAGGATATAAAGTATGTATATACATATATATATATATATATATATATATATATATATGTGTGTGTGTGTGTGTGTGTGTGTGTGTGTGTACTCAGCAGACACATAGCAATTTCATATATTTATCATGAGTGGAGCATTACCATAATAGCTTGCTTTTTCATTAAGGGAGTTGAGGGGAGTTGAATCCACCACCCATTGTTCGAAAACCCAGACCTTAACCATTTGAACATCAAGTCCTATAGTTAAGGTGAACAATTTTCAAGTCAATCTTGTCATGTTTTCTCCTCCACTCAATGGGTTAAGAGATGGATTGCAAAAAGCTTTCCCACTTCACTCCATACGATGGCTGTGATCAGTGTATGGAAGAAACCTTTAGCAAAATGAAAATGTTACTGAACGCAGTATTCAAAATTTCGTAGCTCTAACCATCTTTTCAAATTAGTAGTTAATCAAATTTTAAAGTTTTCATTAACTAATACCCCTCCCCCTTGATGGGCGTGACTAGCTGCGGGTTTGAAACTAGCTGACTCCCTCGGTCGACAAGAATCAAGCTTTGTGTCCCTCCATCACTTTCAACAAGTAAAACGTGCACTGAACTACAAGAGTTAAAACTTGGCAACGAGGTGCAAAACAAAAATATGAGTAGAGTGAAAGAAAAACCTAAACCCTTTTTATTTATCCTTTTGTTTGGTTCCCGGCGTTCTGATGCAAAAAGGACAACCGTTTTATCTTAGAGAAATCAATTAGTTTGTCAGGGAATTTCTCCGGTATTCCCTTGATACATCTTTGACCTACTAGTGCCCCTTCCACAAATTTACCCTGCTCAGGTTAAAATATCAAATACTCGCAATGGGGTCCAGAGACTAGAAACTCCCCCTTTTTTACGGATGCCCTTATGAACAACCGTGCACAGGCCATGTGTGCACAAACAATCATTAACGTGGAAATACACAAATAGGCCTACCAGTGTTTATTTATTGATAGTCTATATATATATATATATATATATATATATATATATATATACCGATCATATACCCCTATATATATACGCATCAAACTAAAAATTATGAAAATCAAGATAGTCAATGGTAAATTTAAACAATACCCAATAGAAAGTGAGACTAGGTCTTTTCATGGAAATGTGTTCACCGTACCTGGGACCACTTAGATAAACAATGCCGCACAGTTCTCTTACATTAACAAGTCTGCGGGCTTTCCAATTTCTCCTTTTTGCAAATTAGTATTCAAACATTTGTCAATGAAGGTATTCCATAACGAGTAATCTCCTGATTAAAGTTGCCACCAAACACCAAAGCGTGGGCAGACCTGACTCATTTGATTATGCTGTAACTAATGTAAATATTATGTAAAAATGAAAACTTTGCTAGAATTTGCTTGTCGGACGCAGGGAGTACCAAAACAACAAAACATATTTACTACTTCTTACAAAACGTATAATTGCAACATTATGAAAGTAGTGAATCCAAACTTTTACACTACACATCACTAACGGAAGACTGAGGCACCAGACGTTAAATTTTGAGCTTCACTGTAATTATTGAACAATGAATGTGTAGGGAGGTGAGTTAGCACTGTCGGCAGGGAGCTGGTCTAGCAAGCTGAAGGTTGATGGTTTGAAAGCATCCTCAGCTGTCAATTTAAAAAACTTTTACTGAGATCCAAACAGAAAAATGGGTATCTGGCATTAGCTTGGGATGGATAAAAGGCGCCGATGAAAGGAACTGGCCACCCTATCTCACAACGCCGTTGCGCGGGATATGCGATTCTCCACCATTTTAAATCGCAATGATCTGAATGGACAATAGGACTACCTTTTCCTGTAGTTACTGGCTAAGGTTTCTTATGTGGATCAGAAAGGAAATGAGTTTACAATTTCCACATATTCATATATTCAGAGCAGTTAATATGCTCTGCCATGCTTTGAGCATCTCGGAAACTATTCAACAAACAATACTCACTTTTGTGGTAATCTTGAACAGCATGGTATCAATGGAACAATGAATGCAAATATGTACACACCAAGAACATACGTCTACAATATCATAAACAAATGGAAGCAAGGAAAGGTGTCATCCACTATTTGCGTGTACTGCGAGATAAGAAGACCTTCAGAAAATTAGAAGGAGTCGCCCTACGTCTCACAAAATGTATTTGTGATATTCATTACAACAAGTTTTGTAAAATCAAAACGTTAAGAAGCATTTCATCGTAAGAGCATCGAAAGACCATTTCAGTCTCAGATCCAGGATGTTTGCTAGAGAGGGTCAGCGACATGCAATTTTCTACTCCAAGAGCATAGACGTCATAGCAGTCTTTGGTAGTAGGTGAGAATGGAGAGGACATTCACTCTTTTAACATTTTAGAAACTTAAAAAATCCAGTCTTAAATGTATTTCAATTCATGAAATTAGAAAATTTCAAAGATATGTTTACATCATACGTTTTAAAGTTTAAGGAGCGCCTGCCTCTCACAAACACCCCTTTTCAGGACAGTTCTAACTTCATAAATAACCCGTGTGTTTATTAGATATTTTACCGTAACTGATTTAGAGCATTTTGCATTGTAATCCATACATAACTCTAAGAATCAATTCGCGACTCTCTTATAGCAATATAGCCTTCCTTTTCTTCAGAAAACTGGTCATTATACTATTTCATCATGATGTCCTCCTCATCATTAATTTTTATGATTTGCCACCTCTCTTGCTGTCCATATAAACTGAAAGATTTGAAATTTTACAACAACGCGGTACTTTTAAAATCTTAGAAGGAAGGTGTCCCCGTGTGAAACAAAGCAAGGCGGTCGGATGTCAAAGGCTGTTCATGCTTCAGTAAATTTACACTGTTTCTATGGTTAGTCTTATTCGCCCTTTTAAGAAAACCGTAGAACATATCGCCTTCCCACTATTATAACACTTTGTGAAACGTAGTCCACATTTTAACAATTTATTAAAATGAGAGTGATAAAAGTTCAAATAGCAATTAATAACACTGTTACCTTTCCCTCCTAAATGAGTCACCATCAATGGTCGTATACGACGATTTTGTAAAATATCATTGGCCATGAAAGTCTGAAATTCCAAGTCAGGGGCGTGGTTATTCATTTTAACTAGTAAGAGCGGGTAGGGAGTATCCCTCTCCGAAATTATCAAAATTTTGAAGACATTTGAAGTATGACTATTGCAAATTTAGCCGGTCTAATAATGCCTTATATATAACAAGTATTCCAACCTTAAAATTCAAACTGTTCAACTGTAAACATGAAAACTTCCCGACTTCCACTTCGCAATTTACAGCGGCCTACTAAGAGCGAAAAGGCAAAGATGTTAATGGACTATAAAGATTTGCCACTGTCTATTTATGGGGCCCGTAAATCTGAACACTGATTTATAAAGGATAGCTGTGATGTTTGGGTGGAAAAAGACTAACTGGGCATAAGTGTGGTTGAAATTATCTAACGAGGTGGCCAAAAGATGTGTAAAACACTCATAATAACTTGAAATAACACTTAAGCAGGCAATAAACAACCAATTGGCTGGCTAGATCACACAATCACCTGAATACACCATAAAATATTCAACACCGGGGGACTTTGTTACAAAATTTTGAAACCCCGGTATGGGACCCCTTCAATTACCTTTTATAACTGTGTAGTCCCGCTACATTCACTTTCATTCTCCTATTTTGCTTTTAATATTAGAATATATTTGTTACATTAACACTTGTAAATAAAATTTAAGGTAGAGTCTGTACAAAAGAAGCCGTAAGATCAAATAAACAGAGAAAAAGTTAAGACCTTCGCGATATTCGACCAAAAATTACTTACTTTATAGCTTGTGTATCTTTTAAACTTTCACACCAAAGCCTTACTGGAGTATGTGCTACACTATATCTTACTGTTTGTTGTCAATAAAGCCGGAAAATGTTGATTTATAAAGAAGTGATAATAGCATGATGGACCGCAAAAGCCATCAAAATCACATTTTAAAACCGCAATTGCGCCATTTTCAGTTTTTATTGGAAGCCTGGGCCGCGATTCAAGAAATTGGTTTGCATCATTAAAGGTACAGCTTAGCACTGTTCTTTTAAAGCAAAAAGTAAATTTCTACCTCAAAGATTTCAAAAGATATAGAAATTTCAATTTCCTGACGTCATGATCTATTTGGCCTAGAATTTAGTCATCACAATTCACGTGACCTCTACTTCAATGCCGATTTTTCCACTAAAGCTACTCATTTTGGTCAAATGATACTTTGATCCATAAAATCAAGAGTTTCGCTACTTGAAAATCGCAACGGCAATTAGTACCCCTGCAGGAGCCATTTTGGCCAATTTTGGCTCTCCAACTCATGGGCTATTGAGCGATGAGAGAATCAAATTTCCAATTATCTCTTCTCCAGTTGTCTAAATCATGGTTACTACTAGCGCGAAGGAGGCATTTGTGCGCTTTGGTGAAACTGTAGCCATATAGATATTTCTAAGCGGAGTGCAAGTTTCCAAAAACTCAATCTATCTTCCTTTACCCCGCGCTTCCCGTTCGATTCAATGCAACTTTTGTCTGCAGAGATGTGAGGTTTAAGATAGATGGTAATATTTCTCCCGAAAGGTGGCTTCCCAAACTTTTATCTAGGAAACTTTTGGTAAAAAAATTGCCCTCTTTGCTCGTGTTATAGTCGCGTGGCCCTGATGCAAAAGTTGAATGATATGGTGAAAATTTAGAAATTGCAATAACTCGGGAGACTTTTCATGTATTTGACAAGTATTTTGTAGAATGATGTAAAAATAGATTCTAAGACCCTGTTTACACGGGTACGGATCCAAACTGGTACGGATCCAAATGGATCCGATCCTGTATAAACACCCTAGAAAGGGAATCAGATCCATTCGGATCCAGAACCTGCATGCTGATCCAATTAGCAAATCAACGGTTTGTTGCATGGTAATACGAGCTGCGATAAGTTGCAACGGGTGACATATAAACAATAGGAGATTATGGAAAAACGCGTCAATACAAGGACGAAAATAAAATTTGAATAGGGATTACGTCAAATTTACCTCGTATTGGTTTTTTTTTACCACATTTTCGATCCGTACCAGTTTGGGTCGGGTCCCAAGCGTTGACACGGGTCCTCTTCGCGTACGGATCCAAACTGGCCCACTTTCATCATAAGTGGACCCAAACTGGTACGAATATCAGATCCAAACAAGTAGGCTGGGTTTGAATTTTTTATTCGCATTCAACTAAGGTGCCTTTGATCATTGTTTGGAAAGGGCTGTTTCGTGTCGATATGCGTAACTTGCTGTGAATGTGACACTATGCCTGCCACAATCAATTTCAATTTTGTTAAAGCTGAAAAGTGACACCGAAAAAAAATTAAATATCGCAAATCTTCGGAGGGGCCATGGCCCCCTCTCTTCCCCCCGTCCCTGCCCAAGCTCCACACCAAATCGTGATTGTTTTGACCATCACACAGGGTTTTTTTTATAAGCAACTTCGGGTCTGCGAAAAGACAATTAAGAAAGCTAGGGGCTGGTGAAAGCATACCGTAGTGATACCTTGAAGAGAAAAGTAAAGAAACATGAAAATTATGTTGTGAAGTACCTTGTTAGATTTGTACTACAAGTCTGAATAAAACGTTTTCCTT
Organism: Alatinidae sp. Z8VKAUB7J3; assembly: GCA_010016025.2. Lineage (NCBI taxonomy): Eukaryota > Metazoa > Cnidaria > Cubozoa > Carybdeida > Alatinidae > Alatinidae sp. Z8VKAUB7J3. The sequence goes on along the minus strand of JAAAKM020073195.1, from coordinate 120,471,372 downwards.
TCATGTAAATAGCCCCCTATGGCGTCCATAACAAACTTTTCAGGTGCCTCGCATGCAGTGCCTTCTATATACTACTGGTCTTTCTCCACCTGTGACTTCCCCTTCACCACAAGAATCGCAGCAGCATGTTTTTGTAATCCTAGCCAATAGAACATGGACGAAGATTCCTTGTTGTAGTTTCATCAGGGTTTGTATGCATTGTTTCAAATTTACTAAGTACTTTTCCAGTATACATGTTATTCACGCAAGATATTTACAAATAAATCTATCAAACACAACTTCTGTCACTACTATTCCGGTTTACTGTAATAAACTTTTCCTTTCATAAGTATAATTTACAGTTGTAATGCATTTGCTAACATAATGATATGCAATGATATAATAATACATGCCCATTGTATCATTCAGATGCTAAGCTGTCACGATTCTTTAATTTCCAACTTCTATACTTATCAGGATCCCTAAATTTAAGCTGAGATCGAAATTCAAAGCACTGAATCTAGTTTTCATGGTACAATAATGCTTAGTTTGGACCATACTATTAATTGAATAATGGCTTATCAGTAACTACATCTATCATTAAGATTCATGTTGGGTTTATTGAGGTTCACATTAAACACTTTCCAATGATTTATAAAATTTTAAGTCTCAAGTCGTTTAGAACTTTATCGTTAAAGTTAACAACTTGGTAACGTGCACGCGTTTGAGACCTAGTGCCGACTCTTTTGGTTCATTAGTAGCTAAATGGAAGTTCTTGCACACGTTTGAGACTACCTTATTCCTTTTAAATTTTGCCTCCCTGTAATTTTCGCTCCCTTTAATTTTCGTCCCTTTAATTTTTGCCCCCTGATCCTTCGTTTTGCCCCCTTTAATTTTCGCACCCCCTGGGCGAAAATTAGAGGTAGACAAAATTTTGGGGTACATTTTATTTCTTTGCTTGTTCCGTACGTTTTTGAATTTTCCTTTGGTGAAGAAATATTGCAAAACGGCATAGAGTGAGGTTTGTCTATAATGTATTGAGTTGCTTGTCAGTGTTTGTGTCTTGTTTCACCTAGTGTTACCGTTTGCATCGGAGTTGTTGTTTACCTGGTGTTGTCTTTTGTCTAAACAGGTGGTTTGGTTAAGTGGTTTTTTGTATAACTGTAACCCTTTGAAATGTCAATTAGTCCCTTGAGCTGTATTATGGAATTTGAGGATTTCTGTTGTGTAAAAGTTTTATTTAATGTATCCGGTCGATATGTAAAGTTCTGAGGAAGAATTATCTCGAAACGTAAAAATGGAGTTTTTCTCTTTGAGTATTAGCCTGCATTGAATGTGTACATGTCATATTGATTACAATGTTTACTAACAAATTTTCCAAACTTTCATTGATCTTGCCTCTTATCGTTTGCCTCTTGAGGTTTATATATTGAGTGACTCCCAATTCCGAGTACCCCCGGCGGTGGTTTTACAGACATAAACGATAAAATGAAATATTCCAATATTCAAGGTAACCCAGAATTCATTTTTATATGTTGCGGGACGAACAACGTGTCGAGAGAGTTAGGACCTTCAAGACGCAAATCTGAGTTCACACAACTGGCTCAAGTTATCAAGAGAAAATTTGACAAATCGCGGGTAAGGGAATGTATTTTTTCTGTCTTAGTTCATATAACCTACAATATGTCATGCGATAAAAATTACTTACATTAAGAAGCAAATATAACTACAAGTCAAGTACTCGTGTAAACTGTGGTTTCTTTTAAACGTCATTATCGTCTTTCTTAAAGGGTGGAGGGGGAAGGATATGTAAATAAAATCTTTCATGATACGCTGTGTGATATAACCGAATTAAATTGTACACTTACACAATTTTTTAGCACTGTGTTTCACTCAAAGAGTATATGTTAACATATATAGGTTTTTAAGGTTGGATTAAACACTTAACTTCAGTTCACTTGTTGGGGTCCGAATTTTTTTGTGTACTTAAAGAATTATTCTGCTATTTCAGTTAAAATGCACTTACCGAATGATTCGGTTTTCCTTGTCGGCTCTATTAATCAGTGGCGGTTTTATGGGGGGGGGCAGAGGGGCCATGGCCCCAGGGCCCGCGTTTTTCGTGGCCAGAAGGGGGGCCCGCAGCTGAGAAAAAATGGATTGGTATAGTTAAGCGGATGCTAGCAAATGTACACTCTTTCTTTAGATAAACAACCCCCAAAATAAACGACCGCCCCGAAAAGTACTGAAATTTTAAACAACGTATAAACAACTTACTTGGGACTTTCTATGTAAACATTAAACAACTGTTAAGGGAAAATCAATACTTAATGGAATGGTGACAAAAAAGACAATTTTTAAAGAGTAGCTATGGAACATAACATTTTAAGGCTTTACATAGTAATAAAAAGCTGTAACAAAACCCATTTCCAAACGTTACTGCATAAAGTCCAGCATATTAACGCAACAATTAAAATCTGCAAACAACTACTAAACAACTTTTGGGCGCGTTTTTGACCAAAGAGCTTAACAACCTCAGGGGTGAAATTCAAAACGTGAGTTTACGAAGTTTTATTGTTGTTGTTATTTTAGATTCGCAGAGTGTGCGCTTCTTAATGGTACTGAGTATAAGTGTTCCATCCACAACCGGGGGTACTCTCCCCCCTACGAAACGCTGAGATGCCCTTATTATTGATTGTCCTATTTCTCACTGCTCGCAGGAATGGATTGCTACAGGTGTGTTGCATTCTCTGCTTAGACGGAATGGTATTAGGTGTAATAGAGATCTTTAAAGCATGCTACGAATTGTGTCAGTAAATATGTTTGGTACTTAAGGAATGTATGATGCTGAAGGTGTGGATCTTTCAACGAAAACTATGTAAGGGAATTTGATGTGCTATTTCTTGTAATCTACGGCAAGGGCTTGAGTAGCATCTAGAAAATATCCTTATAATCAAAACCCAGGTTGATACCCTGTCCGACGTTAGAAGTGACCATTAGTCTTGCCAGCTCAGGATTATTAATTGAAAAAGAACCAAAACTCTTTAATTTAGGTAAACGTGTTCTGATCTTGGTAAAAGTTTGACTTTGATTCTGATCCAATACAGTTGAAATTTTGAATGTTATTTAGTTGGCAGTAAGTATCTGTCGCCTGGTCGAGTCTTACTTCTACGTCCCAAAAGGGTCACATGCTACTTTTCAAGTCACTGAGGTAGTGCAGCCATCTTCACTCTTCAAGGGAACACCATCGATAGTAACTGATGGTTGAAAAAAATTCCAGGGGTTTTCTGATTGTCTTGCAGGATATGGACTTCTCCTTCAATGTGTCGAAGTGGCTTGTCCTTTGAAAAATGATAAGAGAATACAAAGATTTGATTAGAAATCAACGCCATTTAGATAATAAGACATCAAAGGTGTAATCTGTTTTGACTCATATATGTTAAATTCCCTGTGGAAGAGATTAATGATAGTTAAACCCCACACATTCCTTTAATAGGCAAAATCTACCATTACCATCTACCATTCTCTATCATTACACAACTCTTATATAAATAAAGATTCAAAATTTTGTTAGTGGGTCACCTTTCCACCTATTGCTCATGTAATTTCAGGTTGAGGTGGTCACCACGTCATGTTTACGATGCACTGCTTGTCTGAATAAACATCACTTGTAAGCTTTATTTTGAGTGATCTATACCTGTACATCCATAGAATAAATACATTATAATTCTCAAAGAATACCTCTTGACTAGATATGACTTTATCTTTAAATTGGGTTTATCTGACCTCATGACAAACTTTGATTTGCCTCTTACTTACTTAGTTACTACACTAGTGACTGTCTGTTTCTACCAGCTGCTGGATTTTGGCAGTCAACACTATCTATTGGTATTGAAGCTATCTCGATGTAGGGGCCAATGTTATAAAAGTATTTACACGGGTAATTTACCAGTCCAAAGCCAATATTACAAGAGTACCCAGGAAACTGAATGTTATAAAAAATTCAACTACTGCCGTAGAGCTACCACTTTAGCTCAACTCACTTACTTTACCCATGTAGCAGAAAGTGAATGTTATAAAATTTAAATGAGTTTACCCCTGTACTTTACCCGTGTAATTTACTCACTGAATTTTACGAGTGTAGATTTTCTGTAGCTGCGGCAGCAGACTGTGCTAGGGAAATGTTAGTAAGCCTCAGATGCATAGTAAACTTGACATTAATCTCAATCATTTTAACCTATAACTTACAACAGGAATAGGAAACTAGTCTTCGATGGTGGTTGATCTTAGCCTTAAACACAGAATAGATTCTGTGTCCTCACTGTCTGCCAGGGATCAATTCATCGGCCATGCTTGCAAAACAGTAAGTATACACAAACTTCATTGTAACATGCTGCTTTGAAATCTTACATTCCGCTACCAGTTTGGAAGCAGTGCATTTGGAATTGATCAAGGGACTGGATTTACCGCAAGGAGTGAAACCCATGCAACATTTACTTAGATTATGCTATGCGAGTTGAAGTTTGATAGTGTACTCTATTCTCCTCCCTTGTTTCCACGTTCCAAGGAATCGCCAAAAGCTTAAAGAATTATACTGAGCACGTTTTACACTATACACTAAACGATGCAGTGGACATATCACAGATAATCGCAGGGTATCATAGACGATCGTATAATATGAAGGAGTTACAATTGATTTCGATTGTATCGTAGGCAATCGTAGACTGCCGCAGGGTATTGTAGGGTTCTGAACATGTTCAAAATCTTTAGTGAATCGCAGTCAATAATAACAAGCTACCTCGGAGGCTCGACGAGGCCGTCCTACGTGGATGAACATCTGACGTGTTGTTTGATGTCGATTGGTTCATTTTAACATACGTGGCATAGTATGAAGTTGAAACTGCTTCAATTTAATCAATGATAGAGGTAGTCAACGAGAAGAATCTTTGAGGTTTTTGGTTCTCTTTATTGTTCTTGATGTGGACAAACTTTGACTGCTAATTTGTTGAAATCACGGAGGTGACAATGGTTGGTGTTTACTCAAAAATACTTGCAGCCGGAATAAATTTGTACCAAGACATATTTGGTATCAGTAGAAGCGTTATTTTACGCTCTGCAAGGAACTAAAATTTTCTTTTCGATAAACTGTGGGGAACGTTAGTTATGGTCATTTTTGTGAACACTACTACACTTTCATCTGCGGTAATATAAATCTTCCCTTGACTACTTTCATTGTCACAAATTGTAGTTGATGGACTACAAGTGGGTTAGAAATAACTCATCATCACTTTCAAGCGTTAAAAAGATTGGAGGAAGTTAACAGCCCAAAATCAAGTGAGGGAGGGGGCGGCGGAGGGGGCTGGGGTAGGAACAGGGGGCATGGCCTTTAATGATATTTTATGCTAATTTTGGTGGTAACAAGAAGGAAATTCATAGTGCGTCGTTAAAAAGGTTAAATTACATTTGGAGTGACTTAGCTGTCTAGCATTTGCATCAGCTTTTTGGACCAAACAGAAAACGTGGGATGAAATTCTGCCAAATAACCTGCAGGAAAGATGGCACAAGATCTAGAGTTGAAACAACTACTAAATGATCTTTCTTTAGCATCTTACTCCACTTTTAACCCATATTAACGTTTCTGACTTCCTCCCATGGGCTTCTAAGTAATAGCAATAAATGCAATTATTTAGAACTCCATAGACTTCCAGAGAATGCAAATTAAAAAATTGGAAATGTTTCATCTCTTTTCAAGTTTATGTTTCTGCTGTGCAAGGCTTTGACTTGCGCTTGTTGCAACGATTTGATTTAGGTTTCTTTCTTAGTGGCAGGCTGACGTAAAAAGGGTAGGAAAAAGAACATCAATATCTCTGTAATGTATCGCATGGTTACTGTTAGATTTAAGTAACAAGTAAAGCTTGAGTAAGCATGGGTTGTAAGGCAATTTGCACTGTAGTGATATCTTTTCATTCCTGATGATAGTCTGAATTGGTGTCTCCTAATTATACCTTTGTCTCTTACTTTACGTTGAGCAGATTCCAACACTAGCTGAATTTAAGCTGTCATACTAAAACCAAATGCTATTGCACGTTAGTTATCCATTGGCAGACATTAATGTATTGAGATGCTCAATTATCCGCCCTAAATCATTACTTTATTTGGGATTTCCTTGTGTTTTACTTAGAGCTTTTAATCCGGTTGCCATGGGAATATTGATACCTGTCAAGAACACATGCCTAAAGATCTGAAAATAGTAATGTCTTTCCCTTACCCCAACTTCTTACAGTTACCACATGCGGAGATTTGCCAAGGAGACCATACTTCGTTTAAGCTTTGCAATCTGTTTCCTTCTTGCAAGCCTGAAAAATACTCTTAGCTTTGACTGAATTACTAGAAGCACAATGACTGATTTTCGGTAGAATGTTGAAAAATCAAGTCTTGTCGAAAAGGTGAAGTTCGTATTTGATTCTGGAGTTTTGTTAGCTAGTACATAAAAGGATATTTTGCGGGCCATCAATTGGTACATTTATTTTACTTATATTTTAACAAATATTTGTAAAAATGTAGATGTTGATTGAATAGATTAGATTGGGTAACAAGTTAAATACTAAGCAGAAGAAGTTTTACAATAATTTTATCTCAAAACTTTCACTAAGATACATAATCATTATTTATTATTATGAAAGTGGTTAATACTGCATACTCATAGCTTTACTCTTCATTAAATAAATTTTACACATTTTTCTCAAATGCGTGTTATCATTTCAATATTGCCACTTTCTACAGTTTATAATGTGGTCTCAATTCTAAATCGAGACTAATAATATTCAAGAAAACTGCTGTTGCTACTAGTTACCCATTTAAGCATACAAATGCTAAACCATCTCACCAGCAGTGATAAAAAATATAAGCACTTTGAAGCTTGCTGTCATATAGAACATACAAATCCAACAGCAAGTTTGGTATAGCAATAATCTTACACGTGTCAGTGTCCTTTGCAAAAGCCTTATAGGAAACTACCATCAGTTATGGATTAATCACAAAAGTTAAGCATTTACAATCTTTCCTACACCTCCTACTATTCATTGAAAGAATTCGCAACCACAAATGGCACACATACTCTATCTGTCTTTGGGTCGAGGGATACCTACGATTATTGAGTTTCTTCATACAATTTTCTTTGAGAGTTTAATTCTTCTGCAATTTTTATGCTTACAAAATTACGATGGCATGTAAATTGGGCTTAGCATACTGTTTGCTACTGGAGGAATATTTCACCTAACAAATAAAATAACCACATGCATGTACACATAAAAACGGTCCTATGTTCCTGCGTTGCAGTTTTTCGATTCCCTACAAGAGAGGCTCAAATCTACTCTGAAAGGAACGAAAACACAGCTTCGGATGGTAAGACACCTTTGCAATATGTCATCAAGCAGACGATTGGGCTACCTTGAAAATGCGTCCTCCATATCGGAACTAATGACGGGTTATAAAGTGTTGTAGCTACCTGGGTAAACTTTCGAGGGTGTGGATACGAAAAAATGTTAGTTATAAAAGGCATTTGAATATGCTCTTGCATTGAAGTAAATAAAGTATACTTTTATTTCTGTACACTATCTGCCGGAGAGATAAGAAGCGACCGATAAGGATTAGCGCACGCTAAGTCATATCATTAGTAGTTTATAACGAGGACTGAAATGGCTAGACGAACCCTTGGCTCCTACATTTTGGTTTCGTGCTTTTCCCTAAGTAGTGATACGAAACTCTCATTTAAAAAATAGACATGCCACCAAAGCTGCCCCACCATCCCTACAGACGTGCAATCCATATCAAATAGATTATTGTATCCACGATGATAAGATTTGCAACTCAATAGACACAACTGTACAGTGACAGGCATAGACAGTGACTGCAAACATTGTCATTATCAAAGAGGCATGCGCAGCTTAATAATAATATAGATAGGAATATAACAGATTGAAGTATAATGATGATAAGACTTGCAACTCAACAGACACAACTGCACAGTGACAGTCTTACAAACTGATAGTAAACAATACGCTTATCAAAGAGGCATGCGCAGCAGAATAATAATATAGATAGGATTATAATAGATTGAAATATAATGATGATAAGACTTGCAACTCAACAGACACAACTGTACAGTGACAGGCATAGGCAGTTACTGTAAACATTGTCATTATCAAAAAGGCATGCGCAACATAATAATGATATAGATAGAATTATAACAGATGAAAGTATAATGATGATCAAAATTGCTACACAACAAACACAACTGTAAAGTGACAAGCATAGGCAGTTACTGTAAACATTGTCATTATCAAAAAGGCATGAGCAGCATAATAATGATAAAGATAGAATTATAACCGATGGAAGTATAATTATGATAAGACTTGCAACTCAACAGACACAACTGTACAGTAAAAGTCATAGAAATTGACGGTTAACAATGTTCTTATCGCACAGGCTTGCGCAGCATAATAATAATATAGATAGCATTGTAACAGATTGAAGTATAATGACGATAAGTCTTGCAACACAACAGAAGCAACTGTACAGTGACAGGCATAGGCAGTGACTGTAAACATTGTCATTTTCAAGGAGGCATGCGCAGCATAATAACAATATAGATAGGATTATAACAGATTTAAGTATAATGATGATAAGACTTGCAACACAACAGAAACAACTGTACAGTGACAGTCATAGGCAGTGACTGTAAGCGTGGTCATTATCAAAGAGGCATGCGCAGCATAATAATGATATAGATTTAATGATAAGAGATAGAAATATAACGATGATAAGATTTGCAACTCAATAGACACAACTGTACAGTGACAGGCATAGACAGTGACTTTTAACATTGTCATTATCAAAGAGGCATGCGCAGCATAATAATAATATAGATAGGATTATAACAGATTGAAGTATAATGATGATAAGACTTGCAACTCAACAGACACAACTGCTTCACTTTGCCATGATGAATGATTTGGTCATTACCAATACCTAGTTCAAACACAAGCCATATATAGCCATATGGTATTCAAGAGAGGGTAGAGCAAAAAGACCGATTGATTACATCCTTATGTCTTGCTGTTGGAAATCAATGGCTACTAATAGTAAATCGTACATTGGATCAGATACTGGTTAAAAACATGGGTCGGATCATCTTCTAGTCAACTTAGATCTAAAGTTGCAACTAGCAGCACGCCCCAAGAGGAAACCTCCACAAAGATTTGACACCAATCGCTTCGATGATCCTAATATACAACAGGCATTCCTTCTAGAGATCTCTAATCACTTTGAAGCTCTTAAAGTGCAAGGGACCGACAAGCATACCCAAAGTTTGGATGATGAGTGGCTGACCATACGCAATACAATCCACAAGGCTGCAGATGCTACAATAGGATACTGCAAAAGACTATCCAAAAAGTAAATGACAACATGCACAGTTTAGCTGGCAGAGCACAAAAACAGATATCAGACAGAGAATCAGACTTCTTCAAGCGCCTGAGAAGAGAATGCCACCAGTCGGCTAAGAATGATAAGAACCAGTACTGGGAGAAAATCGCTGAAGACATGTAGGCCACTGCCTCCACATCCAACACCAGGAAGATGTATCAGCTCCTAAAATCAATCAGGAGTAAATCACATAAGCCTATTAGTACGTCCATCAAAGATGAAAACGGCAAGTTACTTTCAAATAATTACTCTCTCCACAGCAATGAATCATAATCCAATCAAATATCCAATCGAATGAGCCCTTCTCGAAGTTTCTACGACAACTCCTTGGACACGAAGTCCCATGGTCTAAAACAAACAAACAAAAATACATTGTGCCCACATCGCTCTTTACTTAGCCAGCGCTATTCCGCTTAATTTGCGAATAAATTTTTATACAAGTTGCATCGGTTTTCTATTGTCTGAGCTTTCCATTGGATATTTGTAACTGATCTTTACTTGCCGTTAAGACAAGGCACAAAACCTCGGTATTTGTGTATTATTACATAAAAAAATAAGTTTTTTTAACTGAAAGTAAGGAGCGACATTAAAACTTAAAACGAACAGAAATTACTTCGTATATGAAAGGGGCTGCTTCCTCATGGATATAAAGATCTATATATATATAAGCCTTAGCTTTTGAGCCGGATGGTTCAATGGTTCAGATATTGGTTCAATAATCATGAGGTCATGGGCTCGAATCCATTTAGAGCCGTTAAATTACAAGCTATTGTGGTACACTTTTTTGAGAATTATATAGAATTGCAGTGTGTCTGCTGAGAATATATATATGATAAAAACTAAAAAATGCCAAGAGGCAAGCTAACACGTTTTCGGTTTAAAAACCTTTTTCAAGTGTACAGTTGAAGGGACCGTTACCAATATTTATAAAAGGCTAAACACAATAAAATTCCTAAAACATTCTACCATTCTTATTTGTAAAACAAAAGAATACTTTTGAAATTATTTGGCTGAAAGCGAAAAGCGCATTTGAAAAGATAGTTTATGGATCCCTTAGGATCTGATGCGCCCTACGACTTAGAGCTGGATGATACGTGAAAACAAGGACGTCCTTGTCGTTCGATTTCTTTTCCTGCTTACTACTTAGAACGTCCTTTTTACTTTTGCTCTCAACTCGCAGAATTTCCTGTTTTACCATTTTTGAGTCAAATTTTTTTTTTATGAGCCATGTTTCAACAATTTTGGACAAAAGTGTTGAGAATTTTTGAGCGAAATTGGAGTCAAAGAGTGAAAATACATCACATCGCTAGCCACGGAACACACGCTTTCACTGCTGTAATTTCGTTGCACCTGGCCTTATCCTTCGGGTATCATGGGGCTCTGGAACAAAGCTCTCTGGAACGACACTTTTGAAAATGATCGGAGGGGTACTGTTGGAGAGACCCAAAATTCTCAACAAGTTTTGTCTAAGATTGTAGCTCCTTACATCGTTCCTGAAACCCATCTTCTCTTGAGCATATACGACGCAGGCGTAGAGCCTGGCTGTAAGGGATCGCACGCTTTGTATGATACGGGGGACAAAAATCAGCGTGTAAATATTGGTGGGTATCTGTGGGCTTAATTAATAAGTCGGTGGCTAGAGTATCACCTAGTTTTGTAATCTTGACATCTAAAAAGTTTGTTGAGTGTGTAGACCACGATGCTGTAAATTTAATTGTCGAGTGTATAAAGTTTAGGTGATCGAGGAAAATGCCTAACTCGTCCTCACCACCCCTCCAGACTTTTACTAGGAGCTATGATTTTAATTTTCCTATCAAAGTAATTTGTGAGATTGACAATGTAGAGGTTAAGGTAACTAAAGTTACCATTACAATGACAGTTTGGATAAAGTAACCAATCTGAGGCCTTAAGGAAGGAAATTACTAACAACCTCCAGGCGTTTTAAAGGTTGTTTATTAAAGGAACACTTATTATGTTTGAAAAATAACACGTCATAAAGACATTAATTTAAAGCTTAAAATGGCTGACAAGGCATACAGAATTCGAGTTAAATGCTATGAGAATTATTTTACTTTTGGTTTTGTTGGTTCTTGACTAGTACAGCTTGTGCGCAAGTTATCTGCAACTTGGGTCTTTCTAGCAAGAAAGTTACTTTGTTTTTTTTAAATCTTAAGTACTGAGGAGATTTGTTTGCAGCTTACGCAAGACGAATCCCTGCACTAATTCAGAAAGTCGATTTTCGCAGTCAAGTTTAGTCACTGTCTCTACAATTTTAGTCTTTAGAAAATGCAAACATATGTAAACTCCATTTCAACTGATGAATTTTAAAAATATCATGATTTTGACTACTTGCACTTCACACTTCCTACTGATAGGAGGTCAGGGTCAAATACCGAGTTACAACAGAAACGAAAGCTCCTTTCCTTTACTTAATGTCTTCCATGATTCAAATTATTTTCATCAAGATTTAGTAAATGTTTACGTTACAAAAGTCTAAGGTTGCGCCTCTAGCTAACCATAAATTAGCTTGCATTACAAAAATTAAGGTTGCTTATGTCGTGGAGATCTGAAAAGTTCCTTTGAATTATTAGTCGTAAAAAGCTGTGTTATTGTACGGAAATGAGTACTTGTTTGAACTTTGTGTCCACGAATCAAACTTTTGAGACTGGTATTTTCAAAGGGAGGTCAAAAGTCCCGCATGGAGTGAATTGTTGACATACCTATACGTTGCTCAGCCTGGCGAAAGGTACTATTTAAACTTAAACTAGGTGTGTGACCATAACATACATGAAAGTTTAATCAAAGTAGCGCAAATCGTTCTAATTCTTTTTCTTCGTGTATTTCTTTTCGTAACTATATCACGACCAATAGTGTAACTTGACACAAACATGACTTTTAAACCTTTTCCAATATTTCACAGATTTTTCAAACCTTTAGTTACGAGGCTTAAAAATGCAAAAACTCGTTTGTATATTTTCTATAATTTGGTGTGTGATGCACAAAAGTGGATTTCAAATTTGAAATCAGCATGGTCAAATTATCAAGAAAAAGGCATTGGCTTTTCAGAATAATTTTGGGTGTTGTACAGTGTAATTATCAAAAATGCACTACAAGAAAGTACATAAAAGAAAATTACTACAAAATTTGTGAAATCTACATAACAGATTTCACATGACATTTAAATGGTTTAAATACAATCTCAATTGGGTAAAGTAGAATGAAAATGATATAGATTAATTAGAACTTGGTCAACACACCTCTATAAATTGTAAAAATTCAATATCAATTTAAAATAAATATATACAAATTCAAGTAAGACTAACCATTCCAAGGTGTTTGTGCCTTTGAAGTCTGCTGAGGAAGTTGACTTTACCCAAGGCTGATATGCCTTCTTCAATGATGTAATGGAACACAAAGCTGTAAATATATAAAGATACAGATGTGCTATATAATTTTTAATATTAGGTTTACATAAAAACCTTTGAATCAACTTGATGGAAACTAACAGAACATTAAATATAATATTACATTGAATAATAACAAACAGTTTGCTTATTGCATAAACTTGCACAGCATAATACAACTAGTTTTGTATTGAAAAGCTACCTTTCCCTCTACTGTTGCTCAAATTCACAAAACTTTGCGGCAATTATGGTATTTAATTCTGTTATGTTCTTTTCATAGCACAGCTGGGTATCAAGTTTAACCAAAGTCAATGGGTGAATTTGTCTGGAATCGACAGCATGTGCTCAAGACCAACCTATTGTTTAGTATCACGTGACATGCTGAGGGGATGGTGCTTGAAGAGCGCAGCCAGAATATGAGTGTTTTGGACTGCGGTGATACCATACGAACCTTATACTCTATATTTGTGTTTATTCTGCAAAGCTCAGTGACTAATAGACGCAAAATTAGACATGTTTCGTTATAATTGAAGGAAAACAAAGTAAAAATATTAACAAATTTTGGTCTCAAAAGCGATAATAACTCCAAATATCGTAGAACGGCTGCCTCAGTTACAGCAGATGAGCTGCCTACTGACGACTGCAGTAAATAATACATACATACATACATACATACATACATACATACGTACATACATACATACATACATACATACATACATACATACGTACAAACATACATACATACATACATACATACATACATATATACATACATACGTACATACATACATACATAGATACATAGATACATACATACATACGTACATACAAACATATAGACGTAAATACAGCTGTGATATAAGATTTATTTATCCCGAGCCTTACCAAGAGGGTACAAGTCTATATACTCGTATTATACACTGTTAACATGTTTAGGACGTTTTAGTAGATAACAAGCTAGGGAAATATTAAACAAACAAGTATACAAATGTTCTTATTTTGCTTATTTGTTATTTCCTTTCTCTTGTTTTTTTATGACTTATTTATGTCCGTTTATTTGTTTAGTAAGATATGTATTTTCGCTAGCATTGATCATTCGTAAAGTAATGTATTTATATCCGACGTCCGACCGGAATATAAGCAACCACCTAAAGTACGAAACGTTGCCATCAGGTTTGGATTATTTCATTAGCAGAAAGGATGTTCAAGGGATTATAGAAATTTTATCATATGTTAATAGTGAAGTATAACAGACAAACTGCCTTAAAAAGTGATATAATGACCACGACAAGTAAATAGTAGAGTTTATAAAATTGTATTGCATTTCATAGTAGCTACCTAAGATTGGAACTTAGTCTGCTGTCAAACGTGAATTTGCAAAAGTTTTGGTGTTGCTGTTTCATTAATAATTTTGACTAATTAACTTGTTTATAAAAGTTGATGTATTAAATCGTCGATGTTTTACTTTCCATTTTTATAAGTATATATAAGTATAAAAATTTAGAATCTACCATTAAATTCGGATATGGGTGGGATTTAAGACCTTGAAATTGAGTTAAGCTGCTTTGACAAGCGATAGAATTATTCTTTTCAAACGTGAATGTATAACTTGTGTGTCTCCTTTCTCTATTTTAACAGGTCGCATACCCGTATCAGCATTACCTCATCGATGTGTGGCTCACTTAGAGCCATTTTTCAGCACATTCCATTCATTGTGTGACACATTGCTGTCATCAGATGACAACAGCGAAGCTATGTATTCTATGGTGTGTATACAGTACAAAAGTCTATGTTTTTCTGTTTATTTAGGGTAGTTTCAATGTCGGGCCCACTGCTCATCAGGGGTCTTTGATTGAGAGATTGCCGAATGCTTCCTGTAGTATGATTATAGGTATCTTCAGCGATTAGATTTGAGCATGAGTGATTTGCTGTAGACATAGTAAGTTTGGCAAATTGCGTGAAGGGGAACGGGTTTATTTTTTTTAGTGTTCGCCATATGCATCTTGAATGAAAGGGATTTTTTTGATAATGAATTTGTATAATGCGATAAACTGCGATATACTGTTTAGGATTGGCTTCTTTCCTTACTTTGCCCACCCTCACAATCAAAACAAAGCATCAGCGAGCAGTGAGGATCTTAATAATTCATTTTGAAAAGATATTAGAACAATGACGGTCGTGTGATCAAAAATTTTTAAATTCTTTCTGAATTTGAAATGAAAAGTGTTGAAAACTAAGTATCATCGAGCAGTGATGATTTGCCTTCTATAATTCATTTTTGAGAAATGCTAGAACAATGTCGTCATAATGAGTTCACGTGACCAGACATTTTCATGTTTTTAAAAATTTAAAATGAAAATTTTTGAAAACTAAGTATTGTCGAGCAGTGAGGGTTTTCAATTATTCATTTTAAAAGATACTAGAACAATGACATAACGATGTCATATGACCAAGAATATTGATATTTTAAAATTTAAAATGAAAAGTTTTGAAAACTAAGTATTGTCGAGCAGAATTTGCGATGCATTTATTTTGTAAAGATACTAGAGCAATGACGTCATAATGAGGTCATGTGTCGAAAAATTCTCAAAATTTGATCACTCTAAATAAAGGCAGAAAAATTCTAAAATATTAGTTTCAACTTGAAATAGAAGCAATTTTAAAGGATAGGAAGAAATCTCCCTCCTGCAGTAATAGGGTGAAAGTATCGGAGAATCCGTATGATACGTCGTCGCCGATATAAGTTAGATATCGGTCACTGAAGAATGTTCTTGATTTTATCTTGCTGTCCTTCAAATTTACAGCATGCTTGAAAGAATTTTCCATAGCAACCTCTCCTTAATACTTGGATTTTCTTCTGACGTAAGATGTCTTAAACATCATGCGGTCAACTTACATCTCTACAACTTCTGCATACGAAGAAGTTTCTTGGGAAAGGGTGGGAGGGGAGGGGGGGGAGGGGGGAGAAAGAGGGGGGGTAGGGGGGGGGGGGGGGAGGGCAATACTCTATAAAATGTGATCTTAGGAGAGAGCATAAGGCTGAACCTTTTTCAAAAAAAGGGCAAGTGTTGACCTTAAAATTATGACAATCGAAATATCCAAAGGAATGGCTTATTAAACAATCACGAAAAACATGGAGCTTGAACACTTTACAAAGCGATGACCAAGTCTTCTTTTTTATTGACATTAATAAACAGTATGCATATGAAGGAGTTAAAGAAACAACAGGCAGAGTGCTGCATGTAGAAATTTAAATCTAAAAACATACCAAGATGTATCTAGCTACGGTTCATACACCAAATCCGCTGTTAACCTAATACTAGTTCAAGTCAATATACTTGAAAAATTGCTTCATTTATTCTACATTAAATGATTTGATTTGATTTTCTTAACTTTGCAAAACATTGCAGTGGTATGGCAGTTGCCGAAGTTACGTTCAACTGGGGTGTCACTCTGGGATTGGGTGTATCAAAGGTTTTAAATTTATCACCTACATAGAAAATACAGTTACTCCTTTTGTCAAGTTATCAAGGATAACTATATAATGTCGCCTACAAGTAAATGTACGCAATGCCCAGTATTCTGGTGAAGTATCCCTAAGTTGCAAGGAACGGAGAGCACTTTTAACAAAATTAACAGAATGAGTCTGCCATTCTTTGCTTTCATTGCAAATGTTCCAAATCTTCTGTATAAAATATATCTCTTCTGATTTGTTCAACTTATTAAAGATGTATGAAACTGTAAAATTTGGAATAATTTAAATTTTGAAAATGAGGCTACTCACTATGTTCCTTGCAAGGTTACTCGTTTTGATTGCAACACCAGTCTCTGTATCCCAAAGGCAGACTGTATTATCTCTGGACCCTGACAATAGCAGTCGTCCATCTAAAATTGAAACATAAATGTGTATGAACATGGTTAACCACATTATGAAGTAACATCAATGCTCCACTTATGTTAGCTACCACTACATTGGTGGTGGAGGTGGTGCCACTCTTATCTATTGGTTTTCAGCCACTTGGTCAGGAATTGGTGTAATATTTGTTCCCAGCAGATACACATTGGAGGTATCCTTCTTGGTTTTTTAAAAATAATTTTACTACACTTTATATTTACGATCCCTCTACTCGGTCTTCTTAAATCATTTTTACCACGCATCGACCCCTTATACAAGTAAACTAGGAATTTAACTATTTCCTTAATGATCATTATGCAGTTATTTACAGATTGTTTCGGCAACGAAATATTTTATTGTTTTTGGAACATTCATCCCTCAAATAATTCCCCGCACGAATTCGTAATTTATATTAAAACCTAAACCGAGATATTTTACCTTACTTAAAAATGGCACCAGGGAGTGCCGTAACATTGTGTTTAGAGCAGAGAGTAAAGATTTATTACGTATTAACGAGATGATTTTCATTCATAGTCCTTAGGACCCTACAAGACAAGCGGCCCTCCAGATATTGTAGAACAAATAGCAGCTAAGCTAGTAAAATTGCAGAGACTTCAAATTTAACAAATTCTGCTGCGACAAGGATATGCATACGTGTATACATGTGCATGACCACAGTTATGTATGGAATTAAACGCAGATATTGTAACGGTAATTTCCCTCAGTAGTTTTACTAACTTAGTTGCCTGTATTTTTACTTGTTGTATTACTGTTTACTTTTGTCCTTGGTATTCGTCGAATCGTATCTCTTGTATGTGTTTGTCATGTGAGCTGTACCTTCTGTACGTCATTATTTCACATGTGTCTGTTGTGCTTCTACTATTATCTACAATTATCCTTATGCGTCATCCTTTGTTACGTGTGTTTATTTTCATTCGACTAGTTAATTTCTAAGCTTTGTAAGTAGTGTATACAAACGACTGTAAAACGATATTTAGTTAGAGAGAGGAGATGTAGTGGGCGTTGTTTTGTTGTCATGTTGTACGGATAGATTGTGGAATGCCGTTTGGCTTTTTTTGGAACTTTGGAGTTGTTATTTCAGTTTTACTTTGAGAACCCTATTAACCACTTTGTACCATTACAATATGCATGGTGAGTTTCACTACTTGGTCTTTTAAAAACATTACGGCAACTAAAAGTTAACTCATACTGATGTGATGCAAAGTATGCAAAGTGAAATATTTAAAGGTCAATCAAGATGAATAAGTATGCAAAGTAAAATATTTAAAGGTCAATCAAGATGAATAAGTATGAAGGTTTTACAATGCCACTTCCTTGAAGAAAAACACCCTAACGCCCACCTTCTTGAGAGGAAAACTTTTCATTAGGTGAAACAGAATCACCAATACAACTTTTAATTTGAAGTGGATACCACCGTGTACAAAATTTAATTTAGACTGGTTTACAACACCCACCTGCAAATATCAACACCCACCTTTAAAGCCAACCCCCACCTGTAAATGGGATTCGAGTCAACCCCCACCTAGACAAAATTTTTTGAATATGCTGGACCCCCATCTGCCTGGGGAGGGTGCGAACTATGGAGCTCTATCGCAAATCACCCCAGTTGCCTACAAGGACGCTTGTGACGTAAGAGGTTTAAAACTAGTTGTGTACGTGACGTGTCGGCATGATGAACATGAAAAACAAACTATGTTAAGAGAAGAATACATTTCATCAGATTGTATGTTTGATAGCATACCCACATGTATATGCGCATAAAAGCGTGGTGTATGGAATAGATAATCACGGAATGTTACAATATAGGACATAAAAGGCGGACTATTTCGTTCAAATTTGCAAAGTTGCCATGATGTGTTGATGGACTCAGCCTGTATCTCTTCAAGGAATAAAGAAACATACTGTAAATAGTAAGCCCCATCCCCTTTACTGACTCAGATCCTTTTTGTTAGTATTCTTAATGGACTCAGATTTATGTTTGCTAATAGACGCAAGTTGCTTTTTTAGACCAGGCTCAACTTTGCTCTATTTATGGGCTCAATTTTTATACCGTCGCATCTTTTCTTAAGCTTATCCTATTCTTGGATTCAGCTTTATTCGGATAATAGTGTTAACTTTATGTTTTTAGTGTACTCAGCTTCATTTTTAGTACAGACTCAGCTTGTTATTCTGTACAGACGCAGCTTTACTTTCTGTATAGTTACGGCTCATTTGTCATGTAGACTTAGCTTCATTTTCTGTGCAGGTCGGGCTTTTTGTGAGTTTTTATCGACACAGCTTCATTTTCAATACAGACTCAGCTTCTTGTTCTATACAGACTTCAGCTTCATTCTCTGAGTTACGGGTACATTCTCTTTATAGACTCAGCTTCGTGTTCTTTATAGACCCAGCTTCATATTCTTTATAGACCCAGCTTCATATATGCTGTGTAAGGGTTACAGAGAAGTTAAGACCTCCATTAAGCTACTCTATCGTGAGAGATTCAGACTTGGTCCATTTTAGCAATTTACGTACGATTGTGAAATTTTGTAACATTTTGTATCCAAATGCAATTGGGGGTGGGGGTTACATGCTGATCAAGCGATTAAGTTAAGTTATACAACGGGAATTCACAGTGATACAATTATGCCTATGTTACTCGTGTTGTGCTTATAAAAATGACAGCTAGGCTTAGGATCTTTACAGAGAGAGACATATTCATAAAAATTTTCATCTTTTAAACTAAGGTTTCGTCAAACTTAACTGTTGACATCTTCAGAGTAATAAGCAATATAAACTGGATGCTACTGAGCGGAAGATTAATCAATCACGATGCAGAGAAAAAGTATCTAAAGTTAATAACTACACAAATGTAATATAGCCTTTACATGTGAGACAGAGAAGGATAATAAATTAGCCTTCTTGGACATAGAGCGTACACTTAATGGATATAATACCGGAGTTTATTTAAAGCCTTCATTTAATGGTCTTCTTACAAATTTTAATAATTTCATTCCATTTTCATAAATGAAACGCCTTGTTAATTGTATTTTGCATCGTGATTTTAAAATTTGCTTTAACTATCATTATTTTCATCTTGAAATTGAAAAGTCCGCAAGCTATTACTTCGTAACGGTTACCCTTTGTGACTTTTGGATAAATGCATTCGCTTATTCTTTATTAAGATCCGTTCCCAAAAATCAGCTTATAGTACAGCACCAAAGTTAGTTTTATATTTTTCATTGCCCTTTGCGAGCTATCGTTCCCTCTGCATACGTGACTAGGTTAGTCGACTTCTCAATAATTGTTACCCTCATGTTAAGGTCCATTTCATTTTTAATCCCAGCCGTCGCATCGCAAGCTTTTTCCTTTCAAAGACAGAGTTCCCGGCTAATGAGGTCGAATGTTGTATACAAATTTCAATGTAAGAGCTGCAATGCTCTGTACATAGGGCAGACCCGGCGCCACCTGCTCATTCGTGCCTCTGAACACATAGGGCTCCCCTTCATTACTTGAAATAAAGTTGTCAGTCAAGGTCAGTTGAGTATCTTGGATCAATTGAAGTCAACCAGACATCAAGGTTCACTTGATCCAAAGAATTGTGTGACTCGCTTTTGACAGAATTGGACGTATATGAAATCTGGAGGGAAATGACAACTGCGCGAAATTAAAGCAAGTACTTTTAAATTCGAAGACAAATATCAGGGGAGAAAGTACAGCGAAAACGGGCACCTGATAAAACCGTGGTGTTTTATATTTGGTGCTCACCTTTTAAACTTTTCTAACTCCTAACTTTAAACCACTTTTATGCAAGCTTGACGTAAATTTTAGGGAAAGAGAAAACACTCTGGCGAAAAATAGTTTTCAATGGTACTTGATTTTTGTCGTTTATTAACACACGCATTAATTAACGATGGCACTAAATTACGTTTGATCGTTTGAAAACGTTAATTAATGTCGTTTAAACAGTAAGTTGCTGATAAAACGTTAATTAGTGTACATCAAAATGCATTTTAGTCTAGAAAAACCTTGATTAGATCAACGTTAATAAAAGCGGCGTTAATTCGTGTACACGTTAATTTTGTGTATTAAAGTAAGGGTAGCCTACCTCTCGCTCTACTCGAACGCAATAAATCTAGTTTACCAAGGTCGAAAGAGCTGATTCTGCAGATTACAATAACTGAGTGGGACTTAGAAAATCCTGTTTCTATGATACGGGTAACCATGTTTTTGCATTATTTTTCGACCCACTAGTTGCATAGTAAGAAACCCTAAATGCTTGTCTTTATATTGTAAATTCCTATTATAAATCTTGAATATCTCTTCTGTCAACCATGTAAAGGTCTATAGAATATCATAACTACAACTAGCCCAAACTAGGGGATTGTCAACATTTCTTTGTCAGGCAGTGCAGAAATACCCAACCTGCTCTCCCACATGACAAAAAATTACCACAGGAAATGCCTATAAATATCTATTCTCACTTGATGTTCAACTTTCTGCAATAGTATTCAATAATATTTCTATCTGTTTAGTTAAGTTGTAGGGTGGACGATGCTTTAATTTAGAATTTCTCGTTCTCTCTTCCAACGATGTATCACAAATTGTTTCATTGTCTCTAACCACCCGTGGTTTGGAACGTCAGCTTAGACAATCTGCACTAAATTTATAAGATATAGATGCACTTGACACTGATTTATCGAACTATAATTGGACGGGATTTGGTATGGTTTTGCTAATCATTTTCGCAAGACACTGGTTACATCATTGTCTGGGGTGAAGTAAGAAAGATTTTAGTAAAGAACCTAAAGGAAACAAGACGACTTTAACACGCAGCAGAAAGCAACAAGCAAGCAAGCAACACGTTTTCTGTCACCCATGATTTTTCAAAACAGCATAAATTGTAAACATATTAATTTTGCAGACAGTTTCAATGATTTCACACAATCTACCGATTATATACCTATATGTCACCAAGTGCATAGTGTCTCGATTAGCATATTGCTAATAAGAATATCCCAGTCAGGTACGTTAATGCACGTATCCGTTATTGATTATATTATCTGTTTAATCTTACATGATAATTTTAACTTAAAGGAGATCTAAATCAATCTTGGAAAAAAGTTGATTAATTACCATAATAATTTCATAAATGCTTTTATTTTACTGCTGAAATTTTCAGTCTTCATCAAGTCAACTTTACTGTCTCTTTAGTGTTTGATTCTTTGTTTACGTGATACACAAACAGTTGTCCCTTCTCAGTCAGCATTTTCCTTTCCTTTCCACTGACATTTTTACCTCAGTCCAATTAACTAAATCATTCTTGTGCTTCCATTTTTTTCACCTTTTTTCTTCCTCCGCATTCTCCCCTTCTACCGTGTCTTTTCCTCATTTTGCATTACCTTGTACACCTCATCTCATACTTCTTGCTTCATTCCCTTCTTTACGTCTTTCCCCAATTCTACAGGTGTTTTCCCGTTCTTCTTTTGTTTCCTTTCTTCTACGAACGCATTTCTGTTTTTCTTGTCCAGATCCTCTGTGCGCTAATATTTTTGAACTCGTTTTCTTGACTAATGTTTGCTTTTCTAATCTCTTTGGCCACCTCCACTCCCCCATTTCCCTTCATTTCTCCTTTCCCCTATACTTCATCGTGCCATGTCGGTTATATGACATCTCATGTAAAAGCAAGCAAAAAAAGTAAATTGAAAGTCCATGTCTTCAATAATACACTCTAAATAATGATCTTTGATACAGCAGACGTTTTGTATTTTCAGGCTCTTGAATCTCTGGGTTTTCCCCTGTAGCTCATTACATGACTCAACTTGATTGCTTCTGCTACGTGATGTTATAGTATTGAATGGACATGGCTTAGGACTTCAAAAGATCCCATGCTAAATTTGTACCATTTATTTGCTGTTGGTTCCGATTTTCTCATTAAGTCTAGAACGTGCATATTTGTCTTTCCTAAAGTAGAGCATATTAGTCTTTCCTAAAGTAGAGCACTTTTTATACCCGTGTTTTTTTCCTTTTCGTGTATTCTGAATTGTGTCAAAACGTTTCTAGGGTAAATTCTTGGTGTAATGTTAAGTAAGCTACCTAAATATAGCATCCTAAAGTCGTGCTTTTCAAAGCACGCTTTAACTACGCTCAACTACTTTCAAATTTGCGACATGTTATAAAACGAACGTCAATTTTCGCGTTATGCGATGAATGTACCTTTTTGTTAAATTAGAAAGCCACCACACCCTAAACGTGTGTGCATGAGAGGAAACGAGGTACACTGAGGAAAGGGTCTAAGCTTTACCTATAAGAAATAATCATTGTTATTTTTTTTCCTTCGTTGTGCCCAGATCAATCAGAAGGTACGACTATCCGTATTCTTTTATCTCAAGTCGTTTCCGTTAAATTTGTACTAATGACTTTCCTTTTACAGATAATCTTAAAGCCTTTGTTTCTTTCATTGTGGATGAATTGTGCTTTGCTCGACAATCATGTATAAACGAAACAGATATCAACGCAACCAACGCCGATGCAACAAAGACAACTGACCTGAAAGCTGCCTTACAAGATGTTGTAAGTTATTCTATAATTCCTTTTCTGTTAAAATATAGATTGAGTTGAGTCATAGATTTATTTTATATACGTACTCTACCAGACACTAATGGGAAAATTATTGTCCTAGCGTGAAGGAATATAGTTTATAGGAAGTGTTAACGTGATATTGTGCGGTCATCTGTGTAGGTTATGCATCGCACAGATTACGTAACAGAAGTGTGCGAATTGTACCGGCTGACATACGTCAGGGTAATGTAGTACCTACAGTTTTGCCTAGGCACACAATAGGGTTCAGAAAGAAACCAGTCGTTCCTAAATGTCCTAAAGGTTTTCTTAAACACCGGGTAGATAATAATTGTCGCCTGAATTCCTTCAAGGTGTCAGGAAAAAGGCATTCTGCTCTTCACACCATCACTAGGAAATCTGCATTTATCAAAACAAAGAAGCCGGTTTGATTCTGGTAGGCTTAAATTTATGAACTGCGTTTTTTAAGACAGTCTCCATCGGCAAGGAAATCAGGTTCGGAAGACCTAGTTTTTAAGTTTTTCTGAGATTGCACGGTCTCAGAATTGCATTTAGAACATTTGCCATTGGGCATTGTTGAACTTCTCCCGTTTGTGTTTAAGTGGCGTCAAATGTTCAACAATATTTGTAAGCTATTACACGTTATCAATGAAGACTGATCATAGAGATTGTTTATTGAAAAGTAGTGTTCCTAGAAGTAACCTATAAGTGTTCTGTACAATGGACAATAGTATTTTTATCAGTTCCTTGCATTGATGTGTACGGTTTATTTAAATTTTGGTGGAAATAAGTTTTCAACATATTAAGGTTACCTCCCAGGGTGGGAGAAAGTTGTGTTGAGAGAAACCGTTTCTTGCGCCATAACAACATTAGGAAATCTTGACATGAACTTAGGCGGTTTTGCTCTCCTTATATCTATACCTTCCTTACCGTGTCAGCTCCAAATATCTATGGTTGTAACTTTTCGCTTTAAAATTTTTTGCTACATGTGCGTAATGCGTGTGCAAAGGCGTCTAAGACTTGAAAATGCTAAAATACGCAATTTATTAAAATGAAAGATTGAGACCTTTGCAAGTTCATAAAAAGGAAAATATCACAACTTCGTTAAATCGCACCGCAAAATTGGTGAGGAAAGGCGACAATCATGTTTACTTTTGCTTTGTGAATTTATCAGGGGAACATCAAATCCCTCAAAGGCACATGAGGCTAATTTTGCTTCAGAAACTAGCAATTATTGCAATACGATAGATCAAGGATACTAGATAATGAATAAAGGGAAGCAAGATACAAAAAACTCTGGTTAAAGACCTGAGCTTCATTTGCATAACATATGTTAATGTATGATAGCAATAACGTTCGCTCAATTGTATATGTTGGCAGTTTAGCCACTGCTAATCGGATATAGGCAAATGGTGTAAAAATTAGATGGCCTCGCCACATTAGCTCCCAATCATCCACCGGTGGACATCGACATCCAGCTCTACGCAATTAGAGATCAGCCTCTCTGCGCCATGTGACTTGACCAAGGAAGAACTGCCATCCGGCCCGTCATCAATCCAAAGCCCATTAACTCTATGTATTAACTCCAAACTCTGACTAATCTACTCTTACAATCCCTAAAGGATAATACTAGGGAGTGGCTCCGCGCTAGTCACATGACTAGACCCAGTCTATTTGCGATCAACATACTTTCCATTTCCCTAATGGTTTATCAGAAACATGGAACATCATTAAAAGAGAACAGAAATATGGTTTCTCCATAGGATTCTCCGCATATCCTACAAGGATCATGTGACCAACCAAGAAGTACTGAGAAGGGTAGCAACATCGAGAAACTTCGTGAAATCCATTAGAAAGCGCCAAGATACATTCTTTGGGCACTTGCAATGGCTTGGGATAGAACACCTAGTCTCCACTGGTAAGATCTGTGGGAGAAGAAACAGAGGGAGACAATGAGAAGAGATGCTGTACGGACTGACATCGTGGCTAAGAACATCAAGCCCTACTGACACAGTCACAAGTGTCTGGAGACGAGATGGACGGAAGACCATGATCGCTGATGCCGTAAGGCATGGCACCTGAGGAAGAGTAATGTCTTTTCAATAGTCATTTTACCTAAATACTATAAAATACATAATTGAAGTTCCTATTTTCTTACTACAAAAAAGGGAAGCGAGTTAGCTCAGTCGGTAGAAAGCTGGTTTGATGGTTGGAGCCTATGTTCTGGAGTCAATCAGAAAATTCCCAATGCGAACTCAGCAGGAAAATGGATACTTGGCATGTGCTGGGGAAGGATAAAAGGCGGCGAGGAAAGGAACTGGCCACCCTACCTTATTACCCGCGCCTCAGGACACGTGACCATATCACACGCCATACGCTCTAAAAAGAGTATGGTACTACCTTTACCTTTAGTAGAAAATACTCTCAGTTCTGGAGTTGTTTGGAATTGCTCAGACCTTCGTCTTACACGTCGTTTTTTCGTAAAGAAACACGACTTTAAGCAACATAAGGCTCAAAATGCTAAAAACTTAACTTGAAACACTTGGAAAAACATTGCCAGGCTGAAATAAGGGAACAAACCGGGAAATTTTTATTTTTGTATAATGAATTATCTCAAAATATGAAATGAAAATAACAACAATTGTAACTTTAAAAAAGTTAAAGTTACAAATGTTACTTTAAATTCTTACTAAAGCCGACACTCGTTGCTATGTTGTGAAAGAGGGGTAACTAATTGCAGGGGTTTCTCAGTTACCTTATGTACATAATCCTTATAAACTGCAAGCTTTTACGTACCCTAAAAATTTTATGCTTGTTATACGAAAATTTGTTGATAGCTTAATATTTGCGACAATACATCCCCTTGCATATTTCATGAAACTTTTGAAAAATACCGGCAAAAATTCAAAATACATGTTTGAATTCGGCTTGCGGCTTTATCACTCCTTCGTAAAATTCTCTTCATTTAGTCTCCAATCCTCGTTTTCATGTTAGTCCACGCTGGCGATTGCGTAATAAAAATGTGACTCGCAGGAATAGCCCGAGTTGCCCTTCTGCCTATTTCCTATTCTGTGGCTTTAACAAGCTTTTCAATTATGTCATCAATTAAGAGACAAAAAATTCAAGACATCAGTAATAATAATAATAATGTTAGGGACTGCTTGACACCGGGTTATCTTAATCTTTTATTCTAAAATTGCCTTCGAATTGAATTGGTATTCAAAGACGGGTAATGCACCATCGACTTTTCGACAATTTCTAAAGGTCTACCCGGAATGACATGGCAGTATGAAGCAAGAGGTAAGATGTAACATACTGGTATGGAAACGACATACGTCTACGTATGCAACTGCAATCTCTCAGTGTATCCCACTGATAAGCAGTGGGGCGTTACCTGGGGACCGTACTTTCCAAAAGGGAGAGGGGTTTCCCGAAGGTAATATGTAGTAATCATTGAGATTCACATAGGAATGATATTACGAGATTCAGAATTTACAAAACATTAGATTAATAAAAAAACACGAATTACAATTGCTGCGGAGGCCGTTGTACGCAACGCGCAAGTTTCGATAGGATATATACAAACATGTATACTTATGAATAGAACACTAGAGAAATAGAAAAGTATGTCACCACCGGGGATCGAACCCGTGACCCACGTTTGCGCGGCGTGCGCTCTACCAACTGAGCTAGGTAACCTCCGATGTTAACACACTTCTATTTCTCTAGTCGCCACATTAACTCCCAATCATCCACCGGTGGACACCGACATCCAGCTCTACGCAATTGGAGACCAGCCTCTCTGCGTCACCTAGCTCAGTTGGTAGAGCGCACGCCGCGAAAGCGCGGAAATATAAGTACTTGTAATATAAAAACGTGTGTTAGCCTTTTTTATCAGTTAATTAAAACTAAAGCAAGGTATCGTGAACGAATCATGTCAAAGGTTATCACACTTTATTAAACTTCATGATTTAAACTCTGTCTTCCATTTTTTCTATTAACTTTACAAGGCAGATTTAGATCTATCTAAGGCAGATTTAGAAGAGAGAAATTTCCTTGTCAGAAAAATCTCATAAACTGAGCAGCATGGATGGTAAATTTTACAATGTCTTGAGTCTCTATCATTTTAGGAGCTACGTTTCAAGAGAAACTTCCCTGTCTTCAGGCTACTAAAAATAAAAACTGTCCCTTTTTTAGGAGGCTGGGCAGCGGACCTCCGAGGGAACTTGAATCGAACTAGGTTGTTAGGCATTATTTGTACTACGTGAAAAGGCCATGGTTCATCTACAGGTAAGAGGGGTTTCTGTAACGTCGCACTCCAATGACGTACTTAGAGGTCTGGATCAATGACTCGATTCTACCAAGAAAGGTACTAGACAAGTACAGTGCAACCCCCGATAATGGTAACCTTGCCTTCCCGAACTAGTTCCGTTGGAACCTAAAACTTTTCTGTCAAAGACGGACATCACGGAGCTCATCTCTTACAATGATTTATAAACTTAAAGAAATGTAAGAAATGCAACAAATAAAATTACAGACGTGATCCGGTAAGTGACAAGGGGTTAAATGGAACTTTCTTTTGAAACTATTAAAAATTGATGATGCCACACCTAACTGATGCAAGTGTTGAACATAAAGATGATCAAATGATGCTCAGAATGATGCAGTTGGGTAAATTTGTAACACCCACAATACAACGCCACACAAAGTTAACCGCCCGAATTTTGCAAGGATATTCAAGGGCGTTATATTTGGGTTTACTGCAGTTTGCAGTTGAAGCTTTAAGCGTAGCAAAGTGATATCAGAAAACGAATGACATTTCTACAGCCACTTTAAGTAAATTAAATTTATTTGGTAAAATATACTTTCCTTGTCTAACGTATCAAACTCCAAATGGCGCTTAACCTTAATTTGGAGTGCCAAAAAAACCTAAAAAACCTCACGATCACAAACACCACCCCATCAATAGCTATTGCAAATGTACCAGAGAGGGCATCTAAACGCTAAGAATGTTATTTGAAGATATATTGACATGCAAGGCTTGTGAAGAATTTCTCTTAAAGAAGGCTTTCTCTGTAAGTCCTACCATGAGGGTCTGTCAGGAACTCATCAACAGTGTGAGATCCACAGTATCAATATTTAATATTTCTGTCTATATTCCTTTAATTTGCAGACTCTCATGCATGGGTTTAAATGTAGACATACAGCAGAAACTTGACCCATATCCTGGGTTACTTAGTACAATGATTCTATTTTTGTGTACATTTGGTCTTACTGCATTCCCATTGTATATCCTTATTTTATGCCAATCACTCTATATTGACTGCAGTGGAGCAAAACATCAAGCAAGAGCGAGCTTACAGTACAGCAACATTCTTTGTTTATTTAATGTGCTTTACTCTGATTGTCTGATGTTCCTTACTGGAGATGATGTTCCTATTTCCAGCAATTCACTCTTCCTTCAGACCACAGTCTATGAGTCGATGTCTCTACTCCAACTACGGATCAAAGCTTGTAGTTGCCCATCATTTGTTATTCTTTTTTGTGCAGTAATATAGACAGCTGTTTTGACCAGTGCTTAACTAAACTAGACACCTATGGTTTTGGACAACTCCATGTTAATATCTTAATGTGCATTCTAGGAGGGATGTTATGTATAAATGCCAGGCCTGTATAATTGTATCTGAAATATAGATTTGATGAATTTGTGATATTCTTGGTAGTAGGTTGTGGTCTTCCAACCACTGTTGGGATGCCTGTACAAGTTTTTGTCCTGCCTCGTTGGGCTTGTATTAGATTTCTCATGAACCCTCAATTTCAATAAATTTATGAGAGTACGCATGTACCCCTTGTCATTGATCCCCATACAATTAAACAAGCAGGAGTAGGTGCTTTTGAGAAGTTAGGATTTGTCAGTAGCAAACGATTTTTGGGTAGGAGTCAAATAAGTCGACTTTTTCTTGAACCGGTTTTAATTACGATTCTTCGGTATGGCTCATAAGAATCGACTCTTCCTTGAAGTGGTATGGACAGCACTAGTCTTTACCTGCTGTCCGTAAGCTATTGTCTTCAGCATTTTATGACCAGTCCAATGTAGATCTGAAGAAGATGAAACATTGCCCTAAGGAATGAGACTTTGATTTTTCCATTTTGATTAAACTAGACCATTATCCAAAAATAGATCTAGTGGCACAACCTCATTGAACAG
Source organism: Alatinidae sp. Z8VKAUB7J3 (assembly GCA_010016025.2). NCBI lineage: Eukaryota > Metazoa > Cnidaria > Cubozoa > Carybdeida > Alatinidae > Alatinidae sp. Z8VKAUB7J3. Next base: position 120,441,821 of record JAAAKM020073195.1, on the reverse strand, counting down.
AGCTCTAACATCTATTGTAGCCCTTCCCATCAAGAATAGGAAGAGGTCTAGATATATTGTACGTGTCCCTTAAAGCTTCGTCTCTCATAGGGGATGCAAAGCTGACTGGGTTAGAAAATTTATACCGAAAAGGCTTTCTGAATCCACTCATGGTAACTATGTTTCATAAGTACACACCATGGCTGCCAATGTTAAGCAACTTTTTTTGACTTTCCAGGCCAGATTTTTATAACAAAGAATAGTTAGCAGTCTAATTAGAAATTCCAGTCCTTTGGCCCGGGCTTTATCAACCTTTATAGTTTCGTGTTATGTAACATGGGCACATAAATTACCAGTTGACATTTTTCGTTATAATCAGATAAGCAGGCGGTCTTCAAACTTCAAACAATCAAAGATCCCTGATGAGCAGTGCCGATTTTGAAACTACCCTGAATAAACAGAAAACCACCAAACAGGCTTACTAATACATAAAGGGCAACTGGAACCCCCAAGGGCAACGCCCCTCAATGTAGACTACCGGGAAGAGAAGCAAGCCGTGAGGCAGGCCCAACCGGCCAGTAGGACCGCCTCTCGCGGATCATGGGGAAAATCTGTCATCAATGAGAACAGACACTACATCCCTCCCTTGCCAAAATGCCAGAAAGCGATCTTGGTCGTTCAGTCGTTTTGGTGTTCTTTCAACTTGCGTCAGTTTCCAGACAATATGCAGACGGTCTGTAAAAACGTACAGAGCGAGAAACTGCCTCTGGTACGGATGTGTTAAATCGGTTGACGCACATGCATAGTATACTTTGCTTATACGCCACAAAATAGTAAATAGGCAGAATGGCAACTGCGGCTATTTCAGCGAGTCACATTTTTATTACGCATTTGCCAGCATGTACTAACACGAAAACGAGGCTTAACAATCAAACAAGGGGAATCCTTCTAACATTTGACAAGCCGCCAGCTGAATTCAAACATGTATTTTTCAATTTGTGCCGGTAGCGACGGGGGAAGGTAAGACGGATTGAGGGGGGGAGCAAGGTGCCTTTGGTCATTGTGTGAAAGGGGGGAGTTGGGTATACTCTTTCACACATTCCATTTCGGTCATTCTGACGTTAGTACTCTGAGGAGTGTCAGACCAAAAAAGGTTTTAAGTACACAATGTTTTCGCTATTCCGTTCAATAAACATATTTCTTTTATTATTTTTTGATCTAACTTGATAATAGGAAATAGTTTGTTCAAAGTCCATAAAGAATATCTGACCTAAAACAAAATGGCCAAATTTTTCAATCAAAAATTGTAACAGAATTATGCAACAACAGCATGATAATGCAACAGAATGCCAATATCGCAAAATTTCAAACTCTTAACAAAATATTTAAAATATTAATTTTTTAAACTCTTAAAAAAATATTAAAAATATTAATTTTTTAAACTCTTAAAAAAATATTAAAAATATTAATTTTTTAAACTCTTAAAAAAATATTAAAAATATTAATTTTTTAAACTCTTAAAAAATATTAATCAATATCAGTAAGAATTCTCAGTAAAAGTTGGGAAAAGGCACAAAATTTCATAACTATACGTCAAATCTTTAAAGAAAGTTGGTAGATGACACACTACAATAGCATGGGTCACGTGGATTAAGGGTTCGATCCGCGGTGGTGACATATTTTCTATTGCTCTGGTATCTTTCCCAAACCGACATTTCAAAATTTTCCTTCTCAATGATACTTTTAATGGGCTTTGGACAGAAAGACGGGCTGGAGGGGAGTCCTTCCTTGGCCACGTCACATGGCGCAGAGAGGCTGGTCTCAGAAGCTGGATGTGGATATTCACCGGTGGGCGATTGGGAGGTAATGTATTGACTAGAGAAAATGTATGTGAACAGGGAAGGTCACCTAGCTCAGTTGGTACAGTATGCATCGCATTAGCTTGGATGATGGTTTTGATCCCCAGTAGTGACATATTTTCTATTTCTCTAGTAATAAGTAATGATTAATAAAATTAATAAGTAATGGTTAATAATAAGTACAAATTAATGATTAATAATAAATAATAAGTATTAAGTAATGACTAATAATATGTAACAAGTAATAAGTAATGACTAATAATAAGGAATAAGCAATGGGTAATGATTAATAATACATAATAAGTAATGATTAATAACAAGAAATAAGTAATGATTAATAACAAGTAATAAATAACAATCAAGTAAAGTACAGCCTTAATTATTACTACCTTAAACAGTTGAGCTGCGGATATTGAGAAACTGAAGTTATCTATCTGGACCTGCAGATTATTGAAGCATTTTCTAAGCTAACATGTTAGGATTATCAAAGAGTTCCTGTACCTATGTTTCAGTAAGCAAGGCCATGAAATCTGAAAAAATTGATGCGATACTTCATTTGACAACATACAACACTAAAACTTCAGATATCACAATAGTTGCCCAAAGCCTTCATTTCTTATCTTACAAATTTTTGGGTGCAATCTGCCCCCAAAACATTCCTTTGGCTGAGTTAAGAGGTGTGTTATCCCTGCCCAATCAAGTCATAAATGAGAACCTGTTCATATTACTGGAATATCCCTCATATGGGTTTTTGTGACTGCCCAGACAAACTTGACTCATGTATCAACTGGTGCTATTTTTTATTAACAATGAACATGTTAATGTCTAGTTTGTGGGTGCAATTGTGTGACGTCTACTTAATTGTAAGGAACTTTAATGTTTAATACACCTTGTACAGAGGTCTTTTGACTTATGTGCTATGAAACATGAGTGTTTGTATCTTTATAGAAATATTTTTTATCAGAACTGGCTACCTAGTTCAGCTGGTTCCATGTTTTGAAGACGTTGACTTTAGATATGTAGTGGCTACATTATATTGTTTGTTTTTAATTGACTGTGCCGTACCAACAAATATCAAGTCACAGTACAAAAATCAACTAAATAGAAAGGATACTAAATGGTGACAAGATAAACACTCCGTATTACAGTTAATCTTCTGAGGGAGCCTTGGTGCTTTCTACTAAGTACTTGGCCTTTAAACTTTAATTGCTTAGTTCTAAGAAAAGAAATTTTGGACTTTTTGTTTTGTTTTTTATATGAAAATATTCAAAATAGGAAAATACAAAGGTAACAGATATGGAAGATCTCAATCAACTTCAACAAGATGAAATTTCAAGAATGCGAGGAATGGTGAGTTTGAATTTTGACAGTTTCTCAGTCTTTTGCCATCCTATCCAAGGCTATTTCTATGTAAGCACCCCAAACATATCCAGGGGCGCTCCCCTGAGCTACAGTACTGTTAAAGTGCTGTTGCACAATCATTCTCGCATTGGATTGCTTACTGCAATCGTGTAATAACTGATTAAATACCCAAGGGATAAGGTTCACTGTAATAAACCTTTAAACCACGGTATAAGATGCAACTGCAAACTTGAAATGAACGGCAATGCGGAAGGCCGTGTTTAACCGGAACACATGTCAACTTTCGTGATTTCCGTTAATAGTACGTGGCATGACCTTCAATATATAAATTGATCCCTGAAGTACCAAACGAATACTTAACGGTCTATCGCAATACCGTCTCTTCCGAATGTTGTTTCGAAGGAGGCTGTCAAGACAAACATATCACAACCTTGGCCTTGCCCTATGATTAAAAACGGTTTACGACCTCATGAGAGTAAATAAGTCACACTGAGTGCCGTATGTCACTGTACTTACCACTGCTTTTGGATCACCGCCTTCTGCCATTGATTGTTGATATAGGTCCCTCATATCAAAGATTTTATTTGCCAACTTCTCCACGGACCACACTGTGCGACGACAACAATAAGACAGAAAATTAAGAAAAGATAGAGCACTGGCAAGGTGTCTAAATTTCGATTGTCATACGAAATTTAAACATGGTTGGAAAACTTGTATACTTTATCTCTTACATTCTTTAGAAAGTGAGAGTAAGGAAAGACTATCCTCTTACAACATTTAAGTTAAATCCAGTTGATTTCCAGATATGCCATTAACTTACGAGATGACCAAACAAACTCACTGTACCCAAACACTCAATTCCTACCAGCAACGGCTAGAGGGCGCTGGTTAGAGTGCAAACGATTATTTCGCATTGGGTAACGAACAAATAAATTCCGGCAAATAATACAGTATAAAATTTAATATGTAAAACATTTTCAAAGGGCTGGCACCTTATGTCCTCTCTGCATTTTACATAAGAAATCTGGGTGTACATGACTCTTTAGGTACAACATGTAACGTATCGATATTCTTTGAGCCCAACTGCATATTAGTGAAGACTTGGAAAGACGAACGCAGGGTTTGAAGATATTAGAGATATACTTTTGAACATGTGTTGAGAGTCGGGTAGTGGTTTGCGGTGTAACATCTGCTCTAATACATTCTTTAAGTCCCGGTAATTCCCACGAAACTAGGGAGGCTTTCTCATAAATAACTTTGTTAGCTTATATCGTTCAATTTGAATCTTCGACATGTTTCACATGCGCGTTCTTTGCTGGGCATTGCTATTCATTACCAAATTACTAAAAGATTATTTCAATGATTAAACAAAGCACTAAAAGTAAACAAAACATTGGATATGGACATCAAGTGATACTAAAGACTTTTTTGTTTCAAAATTAGTCTTATTTGTCAGCACACAAACGCATTTCTCATTGAAGAAGCAGATACAACATGAAGATGAAATTATGTACCAGTATCTGAATGTGTAATATGAACTTAACAATATATTTTACATAATTTTGTAGAGTACCAGCAGATATTATAGAATTTACTATTTTCAACTCTTTGCTCTAACTTTATTGCATAGAATTTTTATAGGTGTTTTAATTTTGGTATGTGTGACCATGTGTCTTCTTGAAAACCATCATGCTGAATATCTCTGATGTTATCAACATTCAGAAAGGTAATTATCATAAATAATTATAAGAGTAAAGTCATCAAAAAGTTGTCTTTCAAATCCTGGCTTCTGCTAAATTTCCTGCTACTCTTTACTGGTTCCTTTCTTTATCGAATTTACACTATGTAAGAAACTGACTGTTATTTGAACTGCCATGACTGTTGCAAAATCTGCTTAGTTCAATTATTGAGGTGACTTGAGAATTGAGAATGAGAATTGAAGTGACAATGAAACAATGTTTTCAACAACTATAGGCCTAATCTGTGTATTGTTGCAACCATTGTTCTGCAAAGGTAAAAATGCAGTAGGGAGTAACAAATAAGTCACCAGTACTTTATCGGGACAATATAAATTGTAATAATAATTGCACCTAGCATTAGATGGGTCATATTATATGTGCTACAGTTTTGTTTTAATAAAGGAAAACTAATGCACTTTTTGTGACGAATGTTAATAATGAATATTTAAGTCAACTAGATAACCAATGGTTCCCTCAAATTTTATTGTAGCTTTAGTATCAAAGTAATTAATGCCAAGAAAATAAAGTAATTATCATTTACCATGTTCATGTGTAAAAAGAAAATGGGACTTGGAATAATAACTCATGTCAGAGTTTCATAAAAGTTAGGTCACTTTTTTTCTGGTGAAATGGAAAGAGGAATTATATGCAATTTAAGATTAAGATATATGCTTTGAATTCTGTCATTCTTTGGCACGAATTCCTCTTATCGACCGGCAACACAAGGTCAAGACAATCGAAACAGAATTTTCTTAAAGCGTGGGACGAGGTCTCCATAGCAGTTAAAGAAACTGGGGACCGTCAAAATTATTACTTTTAAAGCATTCCTAACACGCGACGTGTCTTTAGATACCATAATTGGATGTAGTAGCCCTTCATTGCGAAAATGTTACTTTTTCTGTAGATAAAAAAACCCTTTTGAGTTTGAAAATTGGCCAATCATCGTTGTTAAATATTCACAGTCCATCAACATATGCTGAAAGTGTGGTTTGTTTCGTCGGTCTTTGCAAAATGTAAAAGGCAGATATTTTTTAAATGTTACGAGGATATTAATAGTTAATCAGGGACTTCAGGATATTTGACAGAAGTGAGTGACTCGTGTCACTATTATTCAATGCCACCTTTAAAATGATGTTGTGATCGGTTCTCTTGTGGCATAGTACGCAGGAAGACACGATTAACAGGTACCTTTTGGGATTAAACCATAGTTGTCTGACTTTTAAGTGTTGACAACACATGAAACTTAGAAGGGATGAAGATTTCACTTGGAGCAACGTGCTTTTCACAAGGGTGCAAAGATGGAGGGTAACAGAATTTTATTTAAACCAAAGTAATCATGAGCCTCAACTATTTTTCCATAGTGATTGTTTGGGTTTGTTGGTTGTAATCTCGTTGAGACTCTAGCACTCAACATAACGAGGCTGAACCGAAAAGTAATAGCCTTAAAATAACAGTCTTTATAAATGAGTTTGGACCAAAACATCTAGGTCATCTTCTATCGGGAAGCATTTGTGTAGTGTCCATAGATTCATAGCACGTAGAATTCCTTGTGGAATATTGCTTATTAAATGCATCCATAAGTTTTCTGTAACATATTCTTTTGAAAATTCAGAAGACAGAAATGTACACAGGGAATTAGGATCTTGGCGGAAATTCAAAACTAGTTGTACAGAAAATCTTATGAGACATCAAAAACACATAACTAGTGGTAATCCCAATCATTAAAATCCTAGAATATGACCTCGACTCTGTTATTCTTAACGAGCAGGTGCTCAAGGCTCTGCAGTTTTATCGCAGGGAAGGGTCTTGTAGCCGAATGAGGCTTTGCAGCCAGTAAGCGAGAAAGAGCAATTTTGATAGTCTCAAACTGTGCGTTATCACTGATGCAGCCATTATTTACAACATTACTTTTTATTGCTTCTCAAATTATCCTCGCACTAACAACCTACAACAAGCAGTAGACACTGAGAGCTTGGACGGAGTATCCACTAATTGTTGTAGGTTGTGATTGACAGTATCGGACACTGGCTGTACGATATAAAAACGAAACCTGTATTTATTCAACACCACAATATTATACTTCCAATACCACACTTTTAATTTCCAATACCACACTGTGTGGGAAAAACGGCCTTAAATTAGACCCTGTATCCATGGGTAAACATAGTTCAAGTTGTTATCTCTTATTATCAAACAATCCCGTCATCCAATCTGCCATCCCTTCACAAAGTCACTGAAACTTCCAAGAAGTATTATACCCCAATATATACCATTTCGTAATAAAAACCATACTTCCAGTGAAAACACCCCTTTAATGTCAATCTCTCAATCAAAGACCCCTGATGAGCATTTGTCCCGAAATTGAAACTACCCTAACTAATAAATAAATGGCAGGCTAACTAATAAATAAATGGCAGCTGGGGCGTCCAAGGACGATGCCCCTCAATTTAGGCTACCGGGCAGAGAAGCAAGCTATATAGCAGACTTAACCGCCCAGTAGGATCGCCCCTCCAGGATTATGGAAAGCATCTGTCATCAATGAGAACATATACTACATCCATTCCTTGCCAAAACGCCGAGACTACCCTTGAATGTCCCCCTCCTCCAATACGTGCCGTACATTCATGTATATACATTGTCCAATAGTTCAATTTCCTACTGGATACTAGTTTCAATTTAGCTATTTCAAAGCCTCAAATAGACCCTACCTTTACAAAATATCTGAATCTTCAGAGGTAATCACAATTATATTTACTTGGCTTTATAAATGTAGGATATTTTGATACAAGTTATTTTGCAGTTTGACAAAACAGGTCATGGTTCTTATCCCCTTTGCCGATCATATTCTCCTTAAAACTACAACCATGTACACGTTTTTTATAAGCAACTCAGTTGCTTAGGTGTGAGGCCTTGATTTGGTCCAAAATCTAAGCAACAAGCTAAGCAACTCAATGTAAACACTACAACTTTATATAAAAAATGTCTTTCTTAATACTCCTTACTATATATCAATTTAATTAAAGGGGTACATTAAGCCTCATCATCATCGTATAGTGTTATATTGGTCTGTGTTTTGACAATAAATTGAAAAGATTTTCAAATTCAAATTAACAATATGTTTGGCGGAGTTACCTAGAGAGCTTTCGAAACGTTCTTAATAAGTAAATTTATGTTTCGGTCATGTCTGGCTTTAGTTTAATGCGATATACGGTCCTCAAATTAAGCAATGGAGCAACATATTCTGATAGTGTCTAAAAATGAAGGAAATTACAAATTTTAACCAATTTCCTTCGGTAAAACGTGTTAACTCTAAGTAACTGAACTTCCTATTTTTCAATTTCGTCGCTAAGAAAGGCAACATCCATGGTAGGACAATGCCCGGCAAGAGATTTTTTTATGTGACTTTTGATAAAGCTAGGAACGATACGCTTTACAGTAAATAGTTCGTAGAAATAAATAGAAAGATTTAAGGTTCTCACCTTACCTCGTAGCTTAATAACTTCGTTCAGATCTACAACCGTCGTCGAAACTACTTGAAAAGTTGGTTAGTGGTACAAAATTTGAATATAAGGCGTTGAGCAACGGATTCATCTTGCTAATCGTTTTTGCCATACACTGATCACAGCAATCGTATGGAGTGAAATGAGAAAGCTTTTATAATGAATTTACAGAAAACGAGAAGACCAAAACAAGTCGTAGAAAATAACAGTTACGTGTGCAAATTTAGAATGGAGATACTTCAATGTGCGAAACTCATACATTTTTAGCTAACTAGTATAACAATGATCGGAACTTCTGTTTTCCCTAATTACCCGAGACCTTTAGTGCATTGCCTTCAGTTTTTGTAGGGTTATTATTTCCAACCATGGAGGAAAGGTAGCTTTAGACCGGTTCTGATGCAACAGATTACAATTGGTTAGTGTACGGTGTCTCTTCTGTCTTCAATGAAATCCTGCAACTACTCTTATAACTGCCTCCCTTGTTTCTCTCTTGACGTGAATGCTCATTATGTATAATAATTAAACCTGGGTTGCTAGTTAGAGTGTATCGAAGATATGGCACAGAACAGAACAAGTGCGAAACAATTTGAAAACCCAAAGTTGAGATTTCTAGAGTTATTAATTTTAATCTTAGAGTTTGATCTATGAGGTCCTTTTCAAGATCCTAGTATTTACTTTGTTTATAGTCCTTCGATTTAATCAAGTTGGTCTCAAAATAATAATGATAATAACAATAATAATAACAACAACTATAATAATAAAAATGGCTAATCTATGATTTATAAAAGCGTGTACCAGCTAAACTCACAGTCTGAAATAAAGCCTTGTAATGAATCTTGTATTTCCATTACAAAAGATGGATCATTGTACTTCGGGTGTCTTGCACGTAGTGTGTAAAACATGGGCCAGTACATGCTCAGAGTGGTCCATTGACTTCTACCGAGTACGTTCAGATTTAGTAGTAGTCTACAACATGCTAAATTTGATTACACTTTCAATCATGCAAATAAACAGGGACACTTTTTGGATAAAATAGACCACAATTTCCTTGGTATATGCTTAAAAAGTCATTTTTGCCTTGAAAAATACTTTTATAGTAGCATTAAGTGTGTAGCATTATTTTCAAAATAGAAGAGCATGAATGCTTATTCGTGGTTAAATTACCTGTACTCGTCTATACTCGCTGTTTTCATTAACCAGCGCAATAATTGGCTTCAAAACTAAAATACATTCTGTTATATATTTTAGATTTTGACAGGAGAAGATTGGAACGCCGTCATGTACGAGGGAGTGTTAGCGAACGGAGGCCCAAATGATCCAAGAGGCTTACTGATGTCACTGTACTTTGTTTTGCTGGTGATTCTCGGGAACTGTATCCTTTACAAAACAGAAAACACTACATTTTTTAAACAACTGTGATTTGTAACTGGGTTTATTGTTATCACCAGAAAGAAGGGTACCCTCCATCTTTTAAATGTTACGTATTTGACGTTCAGCACCTTACCGTTTGCTCGTTCCCCCCAAAGTGCTGTGAGACAGCAAGTTTCAAATTTCTAAATATAGCTAATTCGTGAGGCAAGGATGCTTAAGACTGTCCGAGTCATCGCAAGAGAACGACCTGCTCTTATAAAGAAAAATGCCCCGAAATATTCGGTGAAGAGACCTTAAACGTCTGGTTTACTAAGCAATATATTTCTTAATTAGTAAAAAATCCCTGCACCTGTTTCTAATCATCACTTCGATCATTTCTGCGTTGATTCACTGCATGATGATTCACCCACTGATGAACAGAGAAGCAAACTTCATGTTTTAGCAAACAAGGAAAATACGGAAATGCACAAAGCTCAGTTCCCTGAAATTCTAAAAAGGAATTTGTGCGTCATAGTCGACTAGTCGAGGTCGTCGACTACCTATAATGTCGTCGACTACCAAATAAGTAGTCGACTAGTCGGATAGTCGACTAGTCGTGGACAGCACTACTGTAGAACACGTTTTTAGATAGAGACTGTTCATATTGCCCAAGATGAAATAATAAAATAAAATATTTGTAAATCACAGATAATTTTGAGCTTAAGCTGAAAAGATTAGTATAGATTATAAAACTGATCGCTCTTCAAATCTCTTATCGTCTATAGTGACTGCAGCCACTCACCTCAGCGCATCACAGGATTAGCAGTACTAAGAGTCCTTACCTAATTTTTGAACTAGTTTAATAAATTTCTCCCGGAAGACTGCTATTTCATAAAGGGGGTGTTTATCACTATGATAGTGCTAGGACTTCATTGGACGATTAAACTTTCTCAAATAAAAAGATTTCTCAGTCTTTTCCAGTCATTATACAAAATGTTACGGTGTAATTGCAAACAAAACAAACGTCAATGTATTAGACATTTAGAAAATCCCAAATTTTGATAATTGTCCGTTCCCAAAGTGTCCATCAATTGCTTACTATGAACCGTCTTTCGGGCAAATTATACGAGCCATCCTAAAACGTATTTGTATTTGCATTTGCAAACGGAATTTACAAGGAATCGTACGGGGAAGCTTGGGGTAGAGCAAGATATATCGCTGTTTAAAATCTTCGGCTCAGCTTTGAAGTTTGTACGTGGCTACAGTTTCACCCACGCAACAAAATGCCTCCTTCGTCTTAATAGTGCCCATGATTAAGACAACTGCAGAAGAGATAAATTTGTATTTTGTGGAATCACAGTTTACGTTTTCCCGTCCGACACGTAACATAGACTTGCTAGCTTTGTCATGCTTGAGGCACAGCTTCAAATGTAAATTGTGGGTTTGATCCCAGAATTACAACCAAATGTACCTAGAATCCAATTGGAGTACTTGCCTTTTGTCGAACAGTTTCTGAATTATTCATTTATTTTTTTTATTTATTGATTTATTTATTGATTTTATTTACTTTATTTATTTATTTACTTTATTTATTTATTTATTTATTTATTTATTTATTTATTTATTTATTTATCTATTTTACACACTCCTTCTCTAGTTCTAAGAAAGTTTTGACGACAACATACCTTTGAAAGGCTGATTACTGCATTTCATATTTTACAACATCTAAATAGGTACTTTCGCCTTTTCATACACTGCGCCTTCTTATTCTGGTTATCAGGGACTTCAGAGACAGGTTTGATAGTGGGAGGGCAAACTAAAAGTATTTGGGTTCGGGGGTGTTCTGAGCCCCGAAAGTTTGTGATTTGTTAAATACTTAATTTTATCAATACGATAAAGGGTTAAAGGGGTGGAATATTGAACGAACTAGCGAGAACATTATGTACTTAAAAGTTTTTTTGTTAGACACTCCTCACAGTACAATGGTAGTCCATATAAAAGGAAGAAAACCTTTGCTATGCACACAAAAAGTTCGTTTTCTCATTGGGCCTATCTAATCAATCTAGTTGTAGTGGAGGCTGTTTGGCGCAAAAACACAAGCCATTCAGGCTGTCCAATTTCTGATTAGCTCTTTCAAAGATACTGTGATTTATTTTTTCGTTGGTCTCATTTCGACCATATCTGACGATTGTACTTTTGGAAGTGCACTCGAGTTGTAGATGAAAATGGCTTTTAATTACACAATGTTTTCGCTATTTTGTGCAGTATTCTTGTTCTGTACCATAAACAAACTATATTTATAATCGTAAAATTACTTCTTCTATGTAACTGACAGCGCTCCTGTTGCCGTTGTCATTACAGGGACTATTGCGATATGTTCTGTCGTAGATGTGGAGGTTAATCCCTATAAGCTTGTTTTGTAAGATGCTATATAGTTTTGAAAAGAACACTAGAGAAATGTATCACCACCGGGGATCGAACCCGTGACCCACGCTTTCGCGGCTTGCGCTCAACCAACTAAGCTAGGTGACTTCCTTAACAGACTTTTATTTCTCTAGTCGCCACATTCGCTCCCAACTATCCACCGGTGGTCATCGACATCCAGCTCAACGCAATTGGAGACCAGCCTCTCTGCGCCATGTGACTTGACCAAGGATGAATCGGTTTTCAGTTTGGGTGCAAATCATTACTTGACTGAGAGAAACTTTTTCTATGTTAGCGCTGTTAATGATCATGATAATGATCAGCTCTGTTAAACTCTCCTCATGTTTTCTGGGTTAAAACCATCTCACTGAGAAGTACAATGACCATCTTTAAAAGCTAACCAGCGCCCCCTCCCCCCTAGCCGTATATCAGTCCGCTTCGAGAACTGAACTTCCTATTTCCGCAGTAAAGTAACTGTAACACTGAGCCAAATGATCCCTGACGCGACATCAAAATAAACAAAATAAATACTGTAGCCTGATTTATATATCCTAAAAGGTTCAAATTGTAACCCCCGTCTCCACTGCAATCAACCACGTTCAAGGGCGGGGGGAGAGGGATTTTATTTATTTGTAACGTTTAGAAACTCTGTCGTGGATAGTGAAAATACGTTTAGGCAATTTCACCTACAGCGCTAATTCGAGTAAACGGTTACTCCTTGCAGGCTGCCACGGAAACTTTTCCATGTCGCAAAAAATGGATTCAATTACCGCTTTAAAAGTTTTAGGCAACTGCGTAAAACCCTCGACCGACAAATAATAATTGCATAAGATTAGTGGAATCAAATCACGATCGTGGGATACGCAGCATGGTTAACAGCTGATAGGGAATGCTACATTCTAAAGAAGGCGGTGAAAATTAGGGTAAGTTTAGACAGAAAAGGCTAATATCCTTGCCTTGGTAATGTAATCGTTCAATACACCTGGAGTTTCTCACATTTTCGGTTATGTAAGTCAATACTTCGGCAGTTTATAGTTATGCAACTGGAAATAGTAATTTAACAAATTTGTGATACAGTTACAGTAAAGGTTGAAATCTGGGTTACAAGTGTCGAGGTGATTTTGAAGTGTTTACCTTTACTTCATATTATGGGCATGGAAAGAAAGAAGTTTACAAAGTGTAAGTGGAGAAACGTAATGAACAGCATAAAGGCAAAATACTCTACCAAAAACATTGCGAAAAAAATGAGAGATTCTCCGAGGCGTTGTAATGAATGAAGAGATGAAGTAAAACTAACAGAAATGTAAGGGAGAGTCTTAAACTCCCATAAGGAGTATCGGAGCCTGGTAATGAAAGAGGAGATGTGATAACAAAGAAGAAACTTACCGTCCAACAAGGAGGATTCTGAAAAACCTTGATACCTACTGTTCTAGGTATATTATCAAACTGGCTTTTTAAACCGTGAGATGGCTCAAATGGATCCGACAGCCCTCACTCAAAAGTCGCTTAAGTCATGCGCAACGGATGATAATAGAACCTGACCTTTTCTTCAAGGCGTGGACTAAAAGCACATCTGTTGAAGTCAAAGAGGTTCTACACTCTAAAAACAAGCAACTAGTGAGTGCATGAGATACTATGAACCCCTAAAAGCAAGGCGTAGATAACACGATGAAATCCACAGACAGACAGAAGCTTGGAAACTTTCTACAGATAAAACAAGATATGCATATGCTAGGGACAAAACCACAAAGGTACACACCACGAAAGTAGGGGTTGATAATGTAACTTTTGAATCTAACTGCCGAGTATCCATTATTAAGAAGCAAATTGTGTTAAAATAATACGATGCTGGTCCACGTCCAAAAGGGATTCGTATTCTGCGTAAATGATGATGTTGATATTAACAGGCAATGCTTGCACAAAGTGAAGCTCTAGGCGTAGATTCCCTCGATTCTCTAAGGATGTATAATCACCATTAGACAGCTCCGGAGTAAGGTCTATGACAAAGATTATGGATCCTCTGCAGTAGCCTCTGGTTTCTTGTCATGGTCACGATGGCCATGGTCTTACTTCATGATTGGCTTCTTCTTTATAAAAGTCACATAAGTGAACTGCCTAGAATGTACTATATAAGTATATATTGATAGATATACCACGTCTAAGTGAAACAAAGCAAAATAAAATAGAAAGTACCCAATCTACAATCCAATAGAAATTGTGCACGTGGCACAGAAAATGACAGAAAGGCACCCTGTCCCTCGGATGATATAAACTTGAAATTTTTTAATGGTTACTTATTTACCAATATACCATATGTATTAGCTGCACAATGGCAGGGGTATCATAGGTTGCCGGCCAACTCACTGTTGCAGGGTTTTGTCATTTTCATGCATAACTGGTTAAAACTCACATAGATTAAACTGTACTTCATACTTCAATTATAAGTAAAAGCTTTAAGTTCATATAAAGGACAAGGGGCTGTGACCTGGTACCGGCAAAATCATGGAACACCTGCCACCATGGCAACGTCCACGCGGTCATTCACGATCAGCGGTACGCCGGTTCCCCGCAAGACACCGATCAGATCGCGCGCGGCTTCGACCATCTTCCGCGTTCCGGACCGCTTATCCCGTAACTGGACCGCGGTAACACCCGCCCCGACGGCACGCCGAACCAGGTCAGCCTGGTCGCCATCGACATGGTCGGGGCCGACGATGAGATAGAGGCGGCCGTCGAACTGGTTCAGGACACGCATGTAATACGCCCCTTTTCTAAAATCATAGCTGCATCGAGAGAGTAGAGAGTGTCCAGGAGCACAGCCGGGAACGAACCTGGACCGGCAGCCCGATCTCCGGCCTGTTCCCCTGCCACACCGAAACACAGGGTCGCGGCGACTGCTCCAATGAAGGGGTCATCCGCCACAGCCAAAAAGGCACCCATCAGCGCGCTTAAGGCGCAGCCAATCGCGGTCACCCGCGCCATCGAGGGGTGCCCGTTAGCGATTTCGACGGCGGTGGTCGCTTCGATTATCCGATCCACTTGGCCGGTCAATGCGATGACGGGGGCATCCGGCGTCACGCCATGGTCCAACCCCAGGGCCAGTGCCTCCGGCAGATTTAGACGAACAAGTGTCGGTTTTGCCGCAAGGCAGGATTTTGCCCAATCGAGGCGGGCCGGCGATCGTTCCACCATCACCGGATCAAGCACCCAGGGAACTTCCGCCTCTATCGCCGCCCCGATCGCTTGCTCAACCGCCGCGATGCGCGCGCCGTCCGGCGTGCCTAAGTTGACCAACAGGGCTGATGCGGACGAAACAAAACCGGATAGTTCGTCAGGGTGATCGGTCAGGCTGGGCACCGCGCCAGCCGCAAGCAGCATATTGGCGGTCAAGTTGCCGGCGGCGGCATTGGTCAGGCAATGGACGCGCGGTGCCTCCACCCGGATTCGATCCAGCAGCCGCGCGCTTTCCGTAGCAATTCCGTCAGCCGTTACCTGCATCGGCGAAACTAGCCTTCCCGTTACCCCCGGGTCGCTTGAGCAGGTCGCGGATGATGTTTCGGAATGGACGCCCTGTCTTCTTATGGGACGCCTCGGCACCTGAAATCTCCGTTCCCTACGCCGGTGCTAACCGGGTCAGGTTCCACGGGTTTGGACTGTCCATTACATCTATTCTACAAACTGTGATCCGATCCAATGAGTTGCAGTGTCAAAACAGGCCTGGCTTCACTGAATATTGCTTCTACAGGAGCGGCCAATGACACTCTGTATATGGAGATCCTCACTCCTTCTCTAAACTTGTTTGGATACCTTAATACGTCAAATTAAGCCACGTATTAAAATAGACCACAGCTTCAAAAATGCGGCCTAATAAAAACGCGGCTTAATTAATGGCGCGGCTAATTAAAACGCGGCTTAATTTTTTGCAAGGAAAGCAAGGAGTGAAGAGGAACTGTCATTGAACTCATTTGCATAGATTTTAAAAGTGGCGTTGAGGAGAAAATAGAAGGAGTATTTTTAAAAAGCATTATATCTCAAAATGTCCGTTGACTCCCGCGGCCTAATTAAACCCCCCTAAAATGCTAATTGTTGTCAAGTGCGGCTCAATTAAAGCGCGGCTTAATTTAATGCGGCTTGATTACCTACGCGGCTTAATATGACGTAATAAGGTATGTGCTCTTGAGACTGTGTCATACCACTTCATTTGCTGTCTATCCAAACCCATTCTCCTTACTTGTTTCTGGTAACGCAGCCAGGTACACGTCCAGCCGATCGATAAATTGGGAGTTTAAGGTCTACTCAGGAGATAGAAAAAACGCAAACGGCAGGTACATCTTCTTTGTATATGTGTTATTTCCAAGCTTTCAAAAAGAAACCTCCCAAATGTTTCTGACTTTCAAAGTAACTTATATAATATGCGTCCAAAAAAGTCTATACCGTATATACTACTTAACGATTGCAATACGCACACAAGTTTACTTATTAATGCCTTAATTGCCTGTTGTATTAAAGCATACAAACAAGGTATTCATAGATGCGGTTTATAATCATTTATACCTACAATAGGATTCACTGAAGGCTTAATGCCGGGTAATACATTACTAAATTCTTCTGACTGTGCTAATGAATAAGGAAAAACTGATAATGATACGGTATAATGAATGTACCTTTTGTTCATCTTGTACTCGAAATGCGCACAAGTGTGTGTTTGTGTTTCATCTTGTACTCGAAATGCGCACAAGTGTGTGTTTGTGTTTCATCTTGTACTCGAAATGCGCACAAGTGTGTGTTTGTACTTTACTATAGTAGGGAATTGGAAAGTCAACTATCCGAGGAGTTCTAGTTGTTTTGTTCACAATATACTTAGTCTTATCAAAATTGTCCTTTCTACTGTTGTTATTACTACTATGTATTACTACTACTTTTATAATCATAACTATCATTATAAACACAAGTAAAAGCACGACAACTTTTAAATTATTGATACCATAAACATTTTAACTCTACCTTACATGGAGGGGGGGAGGGGGCTAGTAGGCCCTAAGCTACAACTTTCAGCTTATAACTTTTTAAAGCCTGGCCAGATTGACATTAAATTTTGTGACTTTTACTAACTTTTACTAAGAATTCTTATGATAAATAATTTTTTTTAAATTTTTATAAAATGTTACGATATTGGCGTCTTGTTGACCTATAGTAGAGTTCTTGACCTTTCCGTTTTGTTACTTTTCTTTGAAAAACATGATTATCGTATCTTTAAGTTTAAATTTTCTTTCCTGAAATTGTACCGACGATTCCGTATTTTCAAATTTGATAAGTGAAAAATGCAAAACTTGTTGAAATTTCGCAAAAAAAGAAAAATTATGTTGAGCAATAAGGAGAAAGTTTGCTAGAGAACCTTGTACAGCAATATATGCAAAATAATTATACGAAAATCTCATCTTTAGATAAATTTTTACCGACAATGTATTAAGAATTATATTTTTGATGTTTTGATGAATTTTTAGTGAAAGTGCCCAAATTAAAGAAAAATCGGCGGATTATAAGTAAGAAACCATTTTGATAGTTTTAAAACTCAAACATTTTGGAAAATAATTTTCACAAAATCTGAAATATCTTTCCTAAAAACGCAAGTATACATGCAGAAATATCCTAGAGATACTAAACGACCTTAAAAATCAAAATATAAGTCAAAAAGTATGTTTTAACCCTATCTTACATGGGGGGGGGGGGGCCTAGTAGGCCCGCGGCTACACATTTTAGCTCATAACTTTTTAAAGCCTGGCCGGATTGGCACAAAATTTGGTGACTTTTCATAAAATTTACTGGCAAGTCTCACGATGAAAAATTTGATTTGAAATTTTTCTGAAATTTTGCGATATTTGCGTTTTGTTGACCTATAGTGCAGTTTTTTGCCTTTCTGTTTTGTTATGTGTGAGATTGATTTAAATGTGTTGTTACAAAAGACATCCAAAGGAGTCTTTAAATACTCTTAAAATATCGATATATGTCGGTACATATCGGTACAATTATTTCGCTTGAAAGCACAAGTTGATTAATTATAAAGCATAATATGCAATGTCGAGCACAATTTTATACATGTCACGCACTGAAGCACTGAACTATCTCTGACCCATCTCTGAACCATCTCTGACCCATCTCTGAACCATCTCTGAACCATCTCTGAACCATCTCTGAACCATCTCCGAACCATCTCTGAATCATCTCCGAACCATCTCTGAATCATCTCTGAAATATCTCCGAACCATCTCTGAACCATCTCTGAAATATCTCCGAACCATCTCTGAATCATCTCCGAACCATCTCTGAATCATCTCCGAACCATCTCCGAACCATCTCTGAACAATCTCTGAACCATCTCTGACCATCTCTGAACCATCTCTGAACCATCTCTGAACCATCTCTGACCATCTCTGACCATCCCTGAACCATCTCTGAACCATCTCTGAACCATCTCTAAACCATCTCTGAACCATCTCTGAACCATCTCTAAACTATTTCTGAACTATCACATATGTGCAATAGCTTGCAATTTATATGCTGAACAATACTCACGTGACTAGTTGGGTTAAAGCTTTCCTGGTTTAGATATAAAGAGACAAGCTCATTAAATATTGGAAGAACATTGCAAATTGTAAATGCAAACAAAAGAGGAGACGTAAGATATATGTTGTAAAATATTTTCCTGCCAAACTGTTTTTACTTAAACATGATCATTAACAATACAGTTGAAACGCCTCAAGCACTTTTTAACAAAATACCAATAAACGATTTTGCGCGTTATATTTCTTAAAGAGAAACCACTTTGATTTTGTTATTGCCCTCCGTTACTACGAAACGCATTAAACACTATCTTTATTACTACTACAATCCCACAAACTGATGTCTTTTCCTATTCTTGAAAAAGCTTTTAACCCAAAGCACTTTCTGCAATTGCTGGTGCAAAGTTAATTACTGAGGTATTAGGATTACTCTGTCACAAACTAGGTGGTTATGAAGACAGTAGTTAAAGATGATTAGTCCTCAATAGCCTACTTAATGAAGTTTTCTTTGCTAAGGATTTTTCCTAACTGCTTAAGGAAGAATTTTCACTTAAGTTAAGGAACTTTTTATGCATATGGCCCCGGTCCTTGTAAGGTTACAACTTGTGATACGATGTTTTTAAAATTTGAAAAGAAATTCCGAAAGACCGAGTTTCTTTATATTGGCCTACTGTGAGAACAGGGAAAAATAGTTTGTTTATCAGGTACGTCCAAACGTCAGCCATATTAGCTACTATTTAGCATATAATATGTAGGTTTTACTAGTCAACCTTGATAAAAATTTTATGGCGTTTTAGTATTCTGGAAAATAAGTTTTCAATTGGAAGGTGAGTGGGAAGTATGGACCTACTCGTATCGGGAACCGTAAACCTTAAGACGTGCTCTGTTCTACGACATTAATTTTCAGATAGTGTATAAAATATGTTATTGAAACCAGGTGTTTACGATGTGTAGTATCAGTGCTTAGACATCTCGTGACATTATATGCTATTTAAACAACTACTTTATCTCGTTTAAGTTCTATTGAATTATCAAGCTGTTGTTTGATGCGAGCAGGGGAACGCAGTCTCGTGGATGGCTTTCAAGGGTCAGGCCTGCAACATTTGCCAACGTTAATCAACATCCTATACTTCTGTTCTCTGCGGTTATCTGTTGTTAGATGGCTCTGGTTCTTTATATCCCTTTATTTGTGCATTTAATCCATTAATGAATTCAAATTGGATCGAGTTGAGCTCATTTTATTCATTATGCAGAAAGAAATAAGCAAACGTAACAATAATCTCAAACAGTTACGGGACTTAAGGCGTATCATTGTATTATTGGTTCAAAATATATTTGTCCCACAAACGGTTGCAGCGGGTTATTATAGTATCGCCTAGTTCTTACAAGACACTGGTTAGCGTCCAATTCGCATCGACAGTTATTGGTCCAACTACAGTCGAGGCCTACAATAGTTGCTGTAATGAGTGCCCTTGGTGTTTATTTTCCAGAGCTGCAAAAGGGAGGACTTGCTCTACAAAATGGTGCACAGATTTCTTAGAGAGCGGCTTTTGGTAGAGGGCGGTCTGATGGTCCTGGGCAGCGTTTAGCCCCAGATACTTTACCGGCGCATGGACCCGTAATCGATTAAGTATCGAAGCGATTAATAAAAAATTGTCATTACCCAATCTTTGTAAATACAATAACTTTGCGGTTGTAATGCCTCAACAAAGATTCAGAATTAAAAAAAAACAGGAGCTACGTGTTTGATAATCTGGTATATGCATCGATCCTGCAAAATTCGCCGTACACACAAACGCGGTTCATAGCCGTATTTTTGCTTTGAGCATGAATGTGAAATGAAATCGTTTTGAAGTTAACGATCGTAAAAATTTGTCATTACCCAATCTTTGTAAATACAATAACTTTGCGGTATAATGTCTCAACAAAGATTCAGTATAAAAAAACAAAAGCTACGTGTTTGATAATTTGGTATATACATCAAGGGCCCTGCGAAATTCGCCGTCTACACGAACGAGGCTTATCGCCCTAATGTGGCTTTGCGCATGCTAATATGGAAAAGCTAACTATGACCTCTCGGCTCTATTAAATGTCTGTGGACTTTCCCGCTAATTATTTTCGACGAATTGTACCGATCGTACCTATTGTTTTTAGCTTCATAATGGCGCCAGTGTATTTTAAAAGCCTCGGTTCCAAAATTTCTTCGTCAAAACTGATACAAAAATTTTGCATTTTTACGTTTTTCTCCTGTGAAGTCTATTTACAAGTTCTTTATGCGTATACGAGCAATGTAGTGCCGACGAAGAATCTCGTAATGAATTTTTGGTTTCATGTTTAGATTTATCCATCATATTGTGAACGAGGCCGAAGTCCATCACTCAGATGGTCAGTGTGAAATCGTTTTTACAGCATCTTTAACCTCAATTAACTTTTTTATTTATCTGAAGTCGGTAAGTCCGTCAGCCAGTCATTCAGCAAACTAATTCGTCAGTACACCCTTTACCGAGTTTATTATTGCAGGTAAAATTGTGACGATTTAAACTGAAATTGAGTCCAAGCTGAAGGTCAACTTTGAGTCAAACCCGATCTTAATGATAAGACTAGAAACAGATTCTTACCTTTGTTGATTAAGCAGTGTTAAAATCGAAAGGACATGTGTAGACCCTGGAAGTCATTGAGAATAGCAAACACGTAGATTTGACAGCAGTGAATCAATTACCCCGTATGACGCTTGTGTCGACGTCGTCGTAAATTTCGTAAAAAGTCGCTCACCTGAATACTGCTTTCTGGCTGCGCTCTTCAGGCACCGTCCCCTCAGCATGTCACGTGATGCTAAACAATAACATGGTCTTGAGCACATGTTGTCGATTCCAGACAATTCATACATCGACTTTGCTCTACCTTTAACTAACTTACTGCAGTATCTTAAAGGTTAGCTTAAGTTACCTAACTTGCAAGTTAAGCTAACTTACCATGGGTATAAAAGTTCGAAGCAAACTCCTTATATTAATTTACCTGACGGCACTTTTTTGGCAGCCAGAGAAGCCCAGAATATGCCTTTTAACCCCCTGGGACACAACCACACCCCTAGCCCCCATAGCTTTTGCCCATAACTTTTTCAAGTTACCTTGTAGCAAAATTTCAGCCCTCTAGGCTCACAGATGGGAGAGAAAAACGTGTACAGAGAGACAGCCCTCTTTCGCTACTAACTAAAAGACCTGCTTACCTTGTCGCCTATATATTAAACAATTTAAAACTGCAAGACATCGCGGACTCAACATATGAATTTAAACAAAGATAGAAGTAATCCTACTAAAAGGGCTTGTCCTCTTACAAGATATATATTCCGAAAAATGCGTGATTGTAGGCTCTGTTTGTCAAGCCCTCCTGTTTCGCTTCTGATCAGAAAACCTATTTTCTCGCTGATCTAGCGGCGCAATTTGTAACTCCAAGACATCGGAGACTCAACATATAAATATAAACAAAGATAGAACGTAGTCTTACCAAGAGGGCTTGTTCTCTTACAAGATATATACTCCAAAAAATGCGTGATTGTAGGCTCTGTTTGTCAAGCCCTCCTGTTTTGCTTCTGATCAGAAAACCTATTTTCTTGCTGATCTATTTAAGCAATTTGTAACTCCAAGACATCGGAGACTCAACATATAAATATAAACAAAGATAGAACGTAATCTTACCAAGAGGGATTGTTCTCTTACAAGATATATACTCCAAAAAATGCGTGATTGTAGGCTCTGTTTGTCAAGCCCTCCTGTTTCGCTTCTGATTAGAAAACCTATTTTCTCGCTGATCTAGCGGCGCAATTTGTAACTCCAAGACATCGGAGACTCAACATATAAATATAAACAAAGATAGAACGTAATCTTACCAAGAGGGATTGTTCTCTTACAAGATATATACTCCAATTGTGAAACTAATTCGTTTGTCAGGAAATTTACCAATAAATAAGTATTCAACAAAAAATTTCACTTACCCCCCTAGTATAGTTTGGACCCTCCCCCCTTGAGCCCCTGGTATCAAATTTACCATCTTAAAATATAAAATACCCCCGTTGAGCAACATTGCTATAAACAACGATGTAATTCTGTATGAAACTAGGTTAAGGGCGATTTGCCTCTTTCCTAAATTAATACAGCGTAAACGACAGATTCATTCATTTACATATAATATATTTCACCATTTACAATCTATATTAAATACGAAAGATATAAATAAAAATTAATTGCGGGAATCTCTCAATCAAAGACCCCTGCTGAGCAGTGGGCCTGACATTGAAACAACCCTAAATAAACAGACAAACCACCAAACAGGTTAACTAATAAATAAAGGGCAGCTGGGGCGTCCAAGGGCAACGTCCCTCAATTTGTGCTATCTGGCAGAGAAGCAAGCCATTTAGCAGGCTCAACTGCCCAGTAGGACCGCCTCTCGCGGATTATGGAAAGCAAATGTCGTCAATGAGAACTGATACTACATCCGTTCCTTGCCACAAGGCCGATAAAAATTAAATACACAACACTTGTCAAGTGCATTAAATAGTTACTGATTGTATATCCTGGTATGGATTTAGCAACAGATCTTTAGTAGAACCAATTGACCTTTTCATGGCAAACCAATTTTGTTTCGACACAAGGTCCGGTTGTGTTCATGGGCGATCCATTTCAAGAGGATTATAATGTACTATATATTGGATATACTGGATTGCGTTCTCTTTAATAGCATTTCCTTCGTTGTCTTATGGCTTTCATTTCTGTGTTAGAGAGGTCCTTATTGAAGCAATTCCAAACGCGCCGACCCCTGTTAGAAATACTAAATTTACTGTTTTTAATGAGAATGCGACTTATACTATCATCTTTATGCTTTGTTGTCGTATACATCTGTGATTCTCAACGGGGGTCCAGAGACCCCCTTAGGAGTATTCGAGGTTTTAAAGGTGGTAAAATTGAGACAAGGGGTACTAGTGGGGTCAAACAGCTAAAACCATGTTTCATTGCCTTTCTTATATCAAAACGGAAAACCAAAGAAAGACTCGACAAGGTAGATAAATTAAATCAGGTTGGTTTTGGTAACCCAGTTGTGTGTAAAGGTTTAAAATTAACTTGGTTGCTGTTTAAGGTAAAATTGGTATAGGGCGTAGGGTATCCTTAACTAACCGCTCTTTTGTTTCAGGTTTGCCTTCCAGTTTTGTTATTTTCTTGTTATGTACTTATTGTTTTTCAGAACTTATATGATAAAATGCACAATGATACAATCAAGTCTTAGTAAGTATCTAGCATAGGGCACTTCAATGGGGTAGGGGTATTATTAAGCCAATTCAAATGCCAGGGGGCAATGGTAGGTTCTCAGCTCTTGGAGAAAAAGTGCCAATAAAGCCTTTTTGACCTACAGAGCTTTTATAGTGACAACTTATTCACTACATAAACTTGGTCCTTCCCCAAGGAGCCTACTCTTTACTCAGATTCCACCACCGCATTACGCAGTTGAAGCCATGGGCGTCTATTTCCTAGTTTGTATGTATATATTGTAGTATATATTGCAGTATAAATACACTACACTAATATGTAAGGTAATAGTAATTAAATCAAATTAGTGCAGTTATATTAGGCTTTACATTCCGCATTGTTTGTCAGACTGCCATGCATGTACATATACTACGTATGTGGGAGGTATCAGTAATTCTGGTTTGGGGGGGGGGTGCGGGGCGGATCTTGATGTAGTAAGATAGGGGAGAAGGCCAAATAGGGCGACAGGTGACAAATGGGGGAACCAAACACGGAGGACGCCATGTAATAAAATAAAACAAAGATAATCACCTTTTAAATATCCTTGGGCTTAAAAATTATGAAGACCTGCGAACGAAAAGATTACAAATCTCAACAAAACCTCAATTAGTGTCAGCTTATAAATTTGTTGATTGGTGAGCAATTTTGTCCCCACGTGGTCATTTTTTATTTATGTGTTACAAATGAACTTAAGTACCTGATGGTACTAAAGGCGTCACTTTATGTTCGTATCGTTTTCACTTAAGCTATGTGTTTTGATTATAGTTTCTAGTTTTGTCGTGTCAATGTTAAACGCTGTGTGCCTTTGCGCCACACCTACAGTTGTAAATCATGTGTTCATTAAATCCCAGAGGGCACATGATGTGAGTTAGTTTTCAATAGGGTTTCAATGAGCAAAGAAGTAAAAGCTGAATCCTCGAGAAGTGCTCCTGAATGGTACCCCAGTGGCAGAAGTAGACAAGTTCACTTACCTGGGAAGTATCATCTCTAATGACAGAAGTATAGATGTGGAAATATTGAAAAGAATCCAATCTGCAGCAACAGCCTTTGGAAAACTGAGAAGCCATCTGTGGGGCCAGAGGGATATACATCTGAAAACCATGATGAAGTCTACAAAGCCTTTGTAATACCAACACTTTTTCACAGCCCTGAAACTTGGACTCTCTACAGACGCCACATAAAAAGACTTGATAAACTGCAGCAGAGACATCTCCGTCAACTACTGAATATCTCGTGGAAAGATCATGTGTCGAATTTTGAGTTACTGGAAAGGGCAGAAATTATCACCGGGTGTCACCTAAGGTGGGTGGGACATGTCATACGAATGGATGACAGCAGACTACAAAAAGGCGTCTTCTACGGAGAACTGAAAGAAGGCTCAAGGAAAGTTGGAGCACCGCGACTGCGCTACAAAGACATGTTTAAGAGACACCTAAAAAACATCAACGATTACGATAATTGGAGGGGGAAAGCTAAGGAACCATGTGACTTGGAGGAGGGTGGTGGCCGGTGCTGCTGGCGCCATCAAAGGAAGAAATGTACAGCTATGGGCCGACAAGAGGCTGCACAAACTGGAATCAGCACCTCCACCCACTGAGGCGGCCTTCAGGTGTGACACCTGTGACAGGCCTTTCAAAATTGGGCTGTCATCACACATGCGCCATGGGCATTAGCTCCCCCCGCCCCCATGTCATTGTCGTCATCGACGGACTGCTGCTGAAGAAGAAGATGTAATTCATAATTTTTAATTAAGCTAGGAATTTCTTATCATGCTCTATCTCTCATGAATATGTATCTTAGTGAAGATACGAAATATTTAGATAAAAATGATCGCAAAACTTCTTGTAATCCTCTTTAGTATTAAACATGTCGCCCAATCTAATGTATCCAGAATATAAGTGTTATTCATGGAGTCTATCAGGAAAGCGCCTTCTAACATTGGTGTTGGTTTTGTCTTTGTAATGATCACCAACTCAGCTGATTTTCTTACGTTACAAGATCACTTTACGCTATGCAAGCAGTTATTGAAAGTAGCCAAAGAGCGCGCTGAGAGAGTAAACTTTACATGCGTTGTGCTACACGTCCCTTTACGAAGGTAGACAAATAATTGCTAATGTGGCGACTTATCACGTTTGTGACACAATGTCTCTTTCACTTAGTGTCATTTCAAATCTGATATAAGCTTTTTAGAGTTTCATGACCATGGAAATAACAGGCACATACATCAACGAACATTAAATGCTGTGGAAGTTAGACTCATTGTACACCCGCGGTAAGTTAGAAAGAGTTCTGTTCAATAATACTGTTGATCTACTCGCATTTCCCTAAAAAGTGTATCAAGGATTTTTTATAAGAAAATCCAGACCGCTTAGTAATGTAATGAGAACATGCCATTTTCAGATTTCCATTTTCATGCATACTAAATAAAGAATTTATTCCAGACATACATATCAGGTAATTTAAAGCTAGTATTATATAATTTATGTTACTTATTCCCGTAAAAAAGCATTGTTTTCCTGGTTCCTCGTGTTCACCGTATTCGAAAACGTCTTTTATTATTATTTTCTACTTACTCTTAACGGCTATATCATTTCGAACCAAGTATTTTCTACACATTAAAGTCATACCAGCGCCACTACTACCTGAGAATTACCCACCAATTACTCCTTGCCTTGCGTATTCTCCATCTTACCAACTGTACTGAAAACGTAGCTCGTTTGCTCTCTAAAAATAGTAAAACTGCTGCTCGAGGTTTTACTAAATGCTTGATAATGATTAATCTGCCGAGCTAGCACATTTTTGCATTCTTGTCTAAAATGTGTGTACCCTCTTCCTGTTTCTTGGAACATCTACTCAAAAATTAAATATGCAATTGCCTGGTAGTACAAACTAAGGATGTGTCTTCGCCATGAGTTATTGTCTTGGCTGCTTTTCAAGAACCAAGATTTTTGAAAAGGCTGCTGTGGAAAAAACAACTTTTAAGAGTGTAGAAATCGTATTTTTTATATTATTTAAGGGTTGTACTATTACTAATAAGCCATTCGGTAGGTAACGAATGTAAAGTAACAATAACGCCACGCCTGATGACAGAAAAATAGATCTCTTACTCCATGGGGGGTTTTACGGAATTTTGCTTGTAATGTAATTGGGTAGAAAATATTTTCTACATATTAACACATGCAAATGTTATTGGTCCGGTTAAATTATTATTTGCTGTTTGGTTAACAATTCCTTGTTATGAGCCTATGGGCTAATAACCAGTTTGGGCTTCTACGGGGGGCTGGAGGAATAAAACCTTCTCTCTGTACGTTTACTTTTCGCACTCGATAAGCCTTGAAAAGAAATCCTGTGTTACATGATAAGCGACGTAGTTGCGGTGCTTTGTTGAATTGCGTGTTGAGCTGTCTTTAGCGTCAATGACTCCTCTGAATGCCAGGTTCCATTCACGCAGAACGTAGATCAATCAGCTCACGTTGCATTTCTGCGGATTTTTAATCTTGTTTGTATTTATGCGTTACAGAGTCAAAAAGACCTCTTCAAATGGTATGTAGCATTTCAATAAGGCAGTAGGCTGCCTCGGCGCCAGCGGAGTAGGGGGTAGATCGCACTAAGAGGGGAAATAAAACTTAAACATCTTAGATCAGGGGTGGGCAAATATTTTGGCTCGGGGGCCATATTGACTCTGAAAATTTGACAGACGGGCCGGATCAGAACATGATACGATATACACAAAGAACTGCATTTGTTAACAGTACACATCAAACATAAACAGAAAGAAGTAGTAAATTATTAACATACTTCTTAATCATAATAGTGTTGCTGAACACCCATTTTAGACAGTGCACCGAAGTCTGGTGGTATGAATGCAATCAATCACATCAAACTTTAATTCCGTATCAATCTTCGGCGGGCCGGATTCAAAAGACCAACGGGCCGGATCTGACCCACGGGCTGTAGATTGACTACCTCTGCCTTAGATCTTCATTTCACTTTGACATACTTTGCGGAGCCAAGATTGCGAACCACTGCCATGTAGAAATTTGTTGTTTCTATAGTTATAGTTTGGTCGCCTAGGCTTGTCACTTTTTTTTTCCATCTACAGTTATTCTTTAAGGGAGAGAAAGAGTCAATGTAATTTGGAAAGCTCCTGTTTATCGTTACTATTATTATTATTATTATTATTATTATTATTATTATCATTCATTTTCGCACAGCTTTGATGTTATTGCTGGTTTTCACCTGAAACCAAGCGACTTCCCGCCACCTCAGGTGTCAAGGACTTTCCTCAGTATCCTTGCTGTTCCTAGGATACATGCTTGTTTGCACGAAATAGCGAAAACATTGTGTACTGAAAAGCTTTTTTCGTCTGACACTCCTCAGAGTACTAACGCCAGAATGGAATGTGTGAAAGAGATAACAGAACGGCGTAAGCACGGGAACTCCCTTGGGTCCAGCATTGGCTAATATCTTCGTTGGCTGTCACGAACTTCAACTGTTTGAATCCTGCCAAAAGCCCATTGGTTTTTTTCCGTTATGTTGATGACACATTTGCAATATTTGAAAGGGAGTCCAAATGTGGCAAATTCCTCAAAAACTTAAAAAGCTTACACCAAGCTCTAAAATTTACTTTTGAGAAGGAACACAACAACGCACTATCGTTCCTTGATGTTTTGATCGAAAAAGAGGGTACCAGCGTGTATAGAAAACCTACCTTTTCTGGTTAATATATTTTTTGGAATTCGTTCTGCCCCAAAACACGGAAAATTAACCTCATATAAACTTTAGTTCACCGCGCTCTAATGATTTGCTCCGAACTCGAGCTCGGAACTTAATTTTCTAAAGCAAACTTTTCTTTCTAATGGTTATCCCGAAGACACGTTGACTGCACTATCAGATTTAAACTTTCACAGTTCACAGTTCTCCAAAGAAAAACGCTTCGGACCCAAAATATGTCCTGTATACTTAAAACTACTGTGGCATGGAAACGTTTCACTCCGTTTTGAAAGCCAGATCAAATAGCCATAGGGCAGTGTTTTGGCGCTGTCGCTCCATGCGTAGTTTATACAACCAAAAGAGCATTATCAACCAACCACAAAGATCGCGTGCCTTACACAAATTCTAGCTCTGCAGTTTATCAATTTCCATGCCAGTGTGAGACTGGCTATGTTGGCCGCACGACTTTGCGGTTGGTTGACCGAATTAAGCAGCATGTAACATCGTATATTCGCCGAACATCAACTCCTAAATGGAAACAACCACCTCGGGTTTCAAAGACCAAAAACGCCTCTAAGCAA
Source organism: Alatinidae sp. Z8VKAUB7J3 (assembly GCA_010016025.2). Taxonomy (NCBI): domain Eukaryota; kingdom Metazoa; phylum Cnidaria; class Cubozoa; order Carybdeida; family Alatinidae; species Alatinidae sp. Z8VKAUB7J3. Next base: position 120,412,457 of record JAAAKM020073195.1, on the reverse strand, counting down.
TGTGACTCTGCCATAGGACAGCACTTGCTCGAGAACCCAGATTGTGCCAAAGTGATGAAAACGGACGATTTCTTCCGTATCATAGGAATGGCCAGGTCTGCATTTTATTTGGCCGTTCTGGAGTCAGTCCACATAAAAGCAAGAAAACCTTTGCTATGCAGACAAATTTCTTCTCGGCGTTTAGAGTGTTTACAATGTTACGCACGGTCGGCTTTGAAGCAATAACAATAGAGCTATTGTCTCGTCGCGAATGAGTTAATGTTAATCACACAAGCTTGCTTTTGATAATCAATTCTTTTACAATTGTTCATAAAGCTGGAATGTTTTGGAAGTCAGTCAGTCTTTATGAGCATATAATGTTTCATTATCATCATCATCTGTGTGTGCAATAGAGAATCTGGTAAATTGATGTAATGTTGAAGTTTTATATAAAATGGGAAAATATCTTCATTAAGCATTTTCAAACAAAGTCAGATCAATTTGCGAAGAACAGCCTTCCTTTTCTTTGTACAGTCGAATGTGATTCTTTTGCACTTGTAAAGATACAGATCTTTAAGACATCTTGTCACACTCCGTTGTATTGATCATTATCAATTCTACAAATCTATAAATATTGATTATTTGTGATTATGCAATTATATTGATTATGAAAAATCCTTACATTTTCCATATGTTTACAGAAGCTGTAGCATACTCAAAAAATTGAGTGGATCAAAATCAAATAAATTAAGTGAGGCAGACCTGTTTCAGCCTTCTTCTATCCAATATTAATGTTTCTAAAATACCCTGCAGCGTGCCTGGAGAGAGTTGGATTATCTTGGGAGCCTTAAACCAGGCCATATATACTACCGGTGCGTTTTCACCAATTTTAATGGGAATTGTTCCCTTGGTCTGGGAGGTGAGAAGCAGCATAGAAACATACTAGAGGCTATTTAAAATACAGATCAATAATTACCTAATAAAAAAACTCAAATAACATTTTAATGGGTAAATGACTAAAGGTCAACACATGAAGCACAAAATTCATTCTCAAATACTTATTAGCTAATCTTGCAGAGCAATGATTGAATTATCAACGAACATCACTTGAGGTTCTTGTAAGAAAAGACTTTTTCAAACGCTTGTATACTCTATTGCATAACATAGTTAATTTAATTTAAAATTGGCTGCAGGTACTTACTTTTGAGACTGAATTTTAAGCTCATTGAATTGCCTCCTAAATCCACTCACAGCTTGCCATAAAATGATAAGTTTATCATGTTCTTCTGCAAAATACTTCTGTTCTTCTTCTTCTCTTTGCTCAAGAGTAGGACCGCCTCTCGCGGATTATGGAGAGCATCTGTCATCAATAAGAACAGATACTACATCCATTCTTTGCCAAAAGGACGAGAAGCGTTAGGGCACGGCGCAGTGCAAAACAAGTAGTTCAATAGTCCAATGCAATGGTCCCATTACAGAAGGTTGCGTATTCTACCGATTTTATAACGATGCGCTGTACGATGTGTAGGAAAACGAAGCTATTTGACGCAACCTTTCACCTTCCTTAGAGATACTATTGAAAGCAGTAGAACACGCTGGTCTACCTGAAGACCACACAAGTATTCATCCTTTGCTAGGTACTTTCCTTATCTTGCTACAACTAATCCTTTCTCTCACTTTCCTTTGTAATAGGTGTGCTTCACTCTATTAAAAGTAACCGACCCTACTTGGTGTCTTCAAAAGATTGAAAGCTCATAAGTAATTTTGGTGGAAATTAACTGACCTGTGACTGCAATTGACGAACCTGAAAACAAAGAAGATTCACATGTGCATGAAATAACTGGAACACAGCAAGAAATCTAGAATGACATATTCACTAGAATGAAAAGGAGCAATTGTAACATTGTCCACTAACATTCAAATAAAGCTGACAACGCATTTGATGACTAATCTGCGTCCACTTAAAGAGCACTTTTGTAAATAGGTCTGTCCATCGTCAACAAAAATTGCCACTCTTGTTTTACATATAAAGGTTTGCCTTTTAATGTCGATAAAAAGGCACAATTGCTTTTTAAGTATTTGTGTAAGTAGAATGTAGATTAGACATGGATAACAAGAGCTACAAACAGTGGTAAACTGATTACTACATCCCTGTCAAAATATATGTGTCGGTTTTAAAGGTCGTTTAGCATTAATTTACAACATGATAGTTTCCAAATTAAGTACGAAAGATCAGTGGTGAAACGCATACGAATTACTTTTCACCATTAAAAGCCTAATAAGGTCTTCGTTTCACAATTGCCAGATAACACGGACAAGGCCTCTAAGTTGTATATTAGTGTCTGATCTCTTAAGTGACAGAATACCAAAGTTGCAATGAACGTTTGGCCGCATTTAGTATGAATCAATATTACATAAATATTTGAAATCCTGAATCACACATACTCTTCGGTGCATTATTGAAGCGACAAAGTTCATAGGTGTGTACGATCACATGTTTTACAACTTCCGCATGTGATACTAATTACCATAATCATACTTCCGACAAGAAAATGGAGACATCATTTATTGATACTTTATTTAGATTTCAGCGTTCTTAGACAATAAAATTCAATGAAAGACGTAATTGAATTTGTGAAATCAAGCAGTAAGTCAGAAAATATAACAGCAAAAGGGAATTTTACTAGAAAATCTCCCCCCTCCCTGCCCCCACCCCTTGATGGAGCTTGGACCTCTAGTACTCCTTGTCTCAATTTCACCTCCCTTGAAATATCTCTTGCCTTGAAAGTAAGCCCCAGGCTCCCAGTTGAAAAATACTTGGTTACTTCATACCGAGACGAATCACTTTGGAGCAACTAAAAGGCTGAAGATGGAATCTCCAGTTTGAAAGCTAACGCAGAGTGTCTTTACAGAAAGACCGTATTTCGTCAGCTAATGTTCCGAAATGTCTGGCCGGCAAAATCAAACACGTACTGTTGTGGTAAAACACATGTTTCCTGCACCAATAATTATAGCCCACAAGACAACTATTTCAACTTATAATTCCACTGTTTGCAGAGAAAACTATACCCAATTAAGTCCTATACAAAGACAAGTGAAACACACTCGTCGATAGACAGGATGGTGGGTCACGTAATGCCCAACACGTCTTGAAAATTTGTATTCATGAAAATGCCCCCTGGCAGGCTGAAACTTTTTATCAGTAATTGCCTCCATTTTCTAGACCCAAATCGTGTATTTAAATAATCCAATATCGTATAGAAAAGATCCTATTAATCCTTTTGAGGACATGTCATTCTTACACCACACTCGTTTTGGTGAACGTGCCTTTTCTGACGTAAATGTTCTATGGCAGTATCTACTGATTTTTATGACTTGATGCCCATATTCTTCAAATACATTGTAACTCTATGTTTTTCTTATGAACAGAGACGTCTGTTGTTCTCATAGACAGAGGCAACCTGGTTAACGTGCCGTTTTTGACGTAGCAGTATCCATGATGATTTCTGAATCTTTTGGTAGGACAAGTTTATGTTCTGTTGAAATGGCATTCTCCTCTCTTTACTCTATATCTTTGAAACGCCCTTGTATTTAGTGTATATGTTGCAATGGTTTCAGTGCAATAACTTCACTGTGTCTAAATGTAATGGCTTTAAAGCAATGACTTTACTGTGTCTCAATACAATGGCTTCAGTGCAATGACTTTGCTGTGTCTCAATGCAATGCCTTCAGTGCAATGACTTCACTGTGTCTCAATGCAATGGCTTCAATGCAATTACTTCACCGTGTCTCAATGCAATGGCTCTAGTGCAATGACTTTGCTGTGTCACAATGAAATGGCTTCAGTGCAATAACTTCACTGTGTCTAAATGTAATGGCTTCAATGCAGTGACTTCACTGTGTCTCAATGCAATGGCTTCAGTGCAATGACTTTCCTGTGTCTCAATGCAATAGCTTTAATGTTATGACATTACTGTGTCTCAATGCAATGGCATAAAAGCAACGGCTTCACTGTGTCTCAATGCAATGGCTTTAGTGCAGTGACTTCACTGTGTCTCAATTAAATGGCTTCAGTGCAATGACTTTGCTGTGTCTCAATGCAATGGCTTCAATGCTATGACTTCACTGTGTCTTAATGCAAAGGCTTTAATGCAATGACTTTACTGTGTCTCAATGCAATGGCTTTATTAGGATGGCTTGGCTGTATCTCAACGCAATGACTTTACTGTGTCTCAATGCAATGGCGTCAATACAATGGCTTCGCTGTGTTTCAAAGCAATGACTTTACTGTGTCTCAATGCAATGGCTTCAGTGCAATGACTTCGCTGTGTCTCAGTGCAATGGCGTCATTACAATGGCTTCGCTGTGTTTCAAAGCAATGACTTCACTGTGTCTCAATGTGATGGCTTCAACGCAATGACTTTACTGTGTCTCAATGCAATGGCTTCACTGCAGTGACTTTGCTGTGTCTCAGTGCAATGGCTTCAATGCAATGACTCTGCTGTGTCTCAATCCAATGCCTTCAGTGCAATGACTTCACTGTGTCTTAATGCAATGGCTTTAATGCAATGACTTCACTCTGTTTCAATGCAATGGCTTCAATGCTATGACTTTACTGTGTCTTAATGCAAAGGCTTAATGCAATGACTTAGCTGTGTCTCAATGCAATGGCTTCAATGCAATCACTTCACTGTGTCTCAATGTGATGGCTTCAATGCAATCACTTCACTGTGTCTCAATGTGCTCAGATGACCACACCCTAAAGTAATACCTAAGCATTGAATCACAAGATGACTGGAGATACCCTAAGGCAGAGTTTCACTTCATCAATATTAAACATCATGAATTAAATGGTCAATAAGAGAGTCGTATTTTGCGTACTACTTACTACTAAACAAAAATGTGTGCAACAAGGGGGGTAAACAGGGACAATATTTATTGACCCCCTTCTTTGGTTATGCCATTTTGACCTAAGAAAAGGAATAAAACATGCTAGTAGCTGTTGGACCCCCCTAGTACCCCTTGTCTCAATTTAACCCCCTTAAAAGTCTCAAATACCCTCTAATGGAGTCCCTGGCCCCTCGTTGAGTATCACTGCCCTAGGGGACATGTTGCGATGACTTTTTCAGGAAACATTAAGGAAGCATATAAAGGACTCACATGAACGGGAAGATATGGGTTATTGTGCTGTCCATTAAATTAAGTAAGTAGGTAAAATTATTTGTGGTTTGTTACCAAACATCAATGAAAGAAACTTAGTAAAACAGCCCAGAATCATCAACCTATTGAGTAAGAATTTACTGGTTCTATAGAGATGTCATGGTCAGAGAGAGCTACTTACAAAAGTTTGCTTTAGAAGGACAAGTAATTGTTAACTAATAAAAGATTTGACAGGAAGGCCAGTGAGTTTATCCAGCCCATATTTTAAGAGCTGAAAGTCATGAAAAGTGGGTGTAACCAGAAGGTCATTAGACCAAAGAAGAAGACCAAGACAAAACACATATGGACTTGTTTGTAGGTAGATCAGTAAAACACTGCAGGCTACCAGGGGTTGAAATAAGGAATATTTGAGTGATCGGACCTTTTAAGAGACAGCTTTTGACTTGTTAGCGGGGCGGGGGTGATTGGTGGTGGTGGTGGCAGAAACAGAGAACTGGGGGTCTAGGGCATTTTGAGCCCCCAGCAATACTTTTAAAAACCTATCTTGGGGACATATTTTTGTGCCATTTTGAGGCCATTGTTTTATTGGATAAATTATATGTTCTGCACTTAAACTGAGACTGTCATTGTTTCCGTGGCTAAATAATATTTTCTGCACTTAAACTGAGACTGTCCTTGTTTCCTTGGCTAATGTATATTTTCTGCACTTAAACTGAGACTGTCGGAGAGCGGAGAGCGGAGAGCGGAGAGCGGAGAGCGGAGAGCGGAGAGCGGAGAGCGGAGAGCGGAGAGCGGAGAGCAGAGAGCAGAGAGCAGAGAGCAGAGAGCAGAGAGCAGAGAGCAGAGAGCAGAGAGCAGAGAGCAGAGAGCAGAGAGCGGAGAGCGGAAAGCAGAGAGCAGAGAGCAGAGAGCAGAGAGCAGAGAGCAGAGAGCAGAGAGCAGAGAGCAGAGAGCGGAGAGCAGAGAGCAGAGAGCAGAGAGCGGAGAGCGGATAGCAGAGTAACGCTGAATTTACTTGTCTTCCATCGAGTCCACTTGGCTACAGAAATGTGACTAGCATCTCAAAATTGACTTCTTAACCTTAGGCATGCAAGAGATTATTTTGAATTAAGTGCAAATATTCACACTGCTGAAAATGTCCAACCAAACATCTAAATACCCATTATCAAGCAATGGACAATATGAATAAAACTTTCTAGTAGCATCAACCGAAAACTATATATTGAAAGGGGGGCTCAGTCCCCAACATTTTTCAAATCTTTAAGAAGGGCATCACCCCACTTGAGCTCCCACTACAGCATCTCTGGTCGGAAATTGTATTGTTGCTCGTTGTATGATGACTCTAAAGCTGAAAGAGCCTTCAATGTCATGTTAAGTTTTAGAAAGAGTTCAGTACGGGCAGATCGTAATAGAACAGGCAGATCGTAAAAGTGTGGGTAGATCGTGATAGAATCGTATGACGCCATAATCAAGAGTCTCGTTTTGACCTAGCCTCAAGTCTGAAATTGTATTGTTGTTCGTTGTACGATGACTCTAAGCTGAAAGAGTTTACAATGTCATGTGAAGCCTGTTGCTATGGTTATAGTAGAGACTATTGACTCAGATTGGATTTCCCTGATTACAATTAAATAGCCATGATAGATTATCGTGCTCAACACATTTCAATAACCATGTGATTCCCTCTCTTCTTGATCATTGACCTTTGCCCTGAATCATGACGCTAAGTATCGATCAGATACTAGCACGAAAGCTCGTGAAAACTACAGAAACTAGCCAACATTAGTGCGACTAGTGGGAGCTGCCATCAAATTTGAGAAAACTAGCGAATATTAGCCAAAGACGTCTAATGAAACTCAATTCTAAGAAATATTGGAAGGATGGAGTGACAGCACCATACTTAAAATTAGCGATTCTATGACATTCACCCCCCAGACATATACCCCCGGACAATCACCCCCGGACAATCACCCCATGTGACATTAACCCCCCGCGATATTAACCCCCTGCAACATTAACCCCCTACGATATTCACCCTCTGCAACATTAACGTCATATGGGAAGTTTTGTGAATATCGTAGGGGGTTAAAGTCGCAGGGGGTGAATATCTCGAGGGGTTGATGTTGCAGGGGGTGATTGTCTGGGGGTGGTTATCCGGGGGGTATATGTCCGGGTAGTGAATGTCGTATTACCAAAATTAGCTACGATTTAACCCAAAATGGTATAGCCTTGTCCTAAACAAGTACTGAACTCACTTGAAGCACACAAATATATGTCATCTGAAAAACTGATCCAATACGAATAGACAAAAGAAACTGGGGAAACAGAAATGTGCATAACTCACCTGCTCTTTCCTACATTTGGAAATCCTGTTCCCCGATAAAAAGAAGAAAAAGAAGGATCACAGCAACAATAGAACTTTAGGAAATACTAAGCCCTTTAACGTAAACAAAGCCTCACGAAGAGAAGGCGCACAGCTACGACCTGGGTACGGCCTCTAAGAAGAGCCTCCTAACCGAAGATGGGAGATAGCTATACAAGTCTGGGCTTCATAATATCATAGTATTTCTTTTCTTTTATCATGAATACGCACGCACAATTTTACATCTTTCATTGAATATCTATAATTGACTCTGTTGTCGTACGTATATTGACATAACGATCTTGAATAGCCGACCAAAAAAGTTTTCATAAATAAAACGAACTTCCAATGTGTCCTCTGTTGTCATCAATTTTAAGTTCTGTATCACCAGGAACATGTTCATTCGTTGAATCGATAACTCTCTAAAACACAACAATCCTGGTAACCTTTACAGTATATCAGGTGTGAGAGGACAAAGCGGTTCTTCAATAGCTGTAGCTATCAGAAAATAGGGCTACTAGTACCATTTTACATGGCTCAGAGAGGATGGTTTCCAATTGCGTGGGGCTGGATGTCGATGTCCGCCAATGGATGATTGGGAGCTGATGTGGCGACTAGAGAAATAGAGTATGTTAACATCATAACAATCTAAATTACTAACCAGGTAAATTATCAACCAGGTAAATTACTAACCAGGTAAATTACTAACCAGGTAAATAATCAACAAGGTAAATTACTAACCAGGTAAATTACTAAACATCTAAGTTACTAACCAGGTAAATTATCAACCAGGTAAATCATCAACCATGTAAATTATCAACCAGTTCAATTACTAACCAGGTAAATTACTAACCATCTAAATTACTAACCAAGTAAATTATCCACCAGGTAAATTACTAGCGAGGTAAATTACTAACCATTCGAATTACTAACCAGGTAAGTTATCAACCAGGTAAATTACTAACCACGTAAATCATCAACCAGCTCAATTACTAACCAGGTATAATTACTCACCACCTAAAATTACTAACCAGGTAAATTACTAACCAGGTAAATTACTAACCAGGTAATTACTAACCAGGTAAATTACTAACCCAGTAAATTACTAACCAGTAATCGTTTACCTACCCAAATGAACTAAACTAACATAACAATTTACCGATCCAACTACCCTAACCTAACAGAAACCTAGCTTATTAATAAGCCAAATATTGTAATTATCGTAGTGACTACGTTAATAAATAGTGGAATTCCATAAAATGCTTACAGAATAACTGACTAACCGTTGTGATTGATATTTAGTGCTCTAAAGCTAAACTCAGCGCGCACTTTTAATTTTATATCATTATATCTTTAACATGAAGTGAAGCAATAATAGGCAAAAACTGGCAGTCAAGCACAAATTTTACTGCAGGTCTAAAACGAAGTTAGTGTGATTCAATGACAAATTTTAAAATGACATTTGTTTTAAGGATTTCGAATCTGCTAGACTTGCAAAAAAATGACATTGAAATATTTTAGGCATCGCAAAAATAATTACATATAGATTTTATAGTGATAAAATTTTCCTAAAGGACATAGTCATGTAGTCTTCCTTGCCTTCAGATATATATAGATATATATAGATATATATATATATAAATTAATGAATAAATGAATGAATAAATAAATGAATTAATTAATTTCCCCGTACCCACTGACTAGAGGAGAATTCGCGAAAGATTGACACTAAAATCTTCACCTTAGCTTTTGAGCCTCGATGGCTCAATGGTTAAGGCGTTCCTCATATTGTTCATAGGTTTGAATGGCTTTGATCCTATTTATGTAACGTAAGCAGTTTGTGTGAAATACGGCGGTATATATTGCAATTGGTTCAAGAAGGCAAAGCTAACAGAATTTCGGAGTAATCCTTGAATTGCGAATATGGGTTATTGTGTTACTCTGTATAAATATCATACTACCATCGGGTAGGATTATTAAAGTAGGGAGTGTATTTACTTGACTTCAAGGATGCAGATCGCCTCCTAAAAGGGTGAATTGTAAAACCTGGTCTGTTTCTTGTCTGTTATATTATATCCTGACGGAGACACAACACTCTCATAGGTCATTATTGAAATAATCCATACCATGACACCTTGAAGCCTATATAACCTTCAGTCAACTTACAGCATATTTCATCTATCATTCAAATATATTTAGGGTGTTCAGTGATGATGATAATGATAATGATGATGATGATAATAATAATTATGATGATGATAATAATAATTATGATGATGATGATCATGATGATGATGGTGTTAATGATAATGATAATAATGATGATAATAATAATTAGCATAATGATGATGATAATGATGATGATGATGATGATAACGATGATTTAAGAAGATGTTGATAATGATAATAATGAGATCTGAAGTTATGTCATTGGTGAACACATAGTATCATTTAGAGGAAAATCCTCTCTGGTCGTCATATTGCTTCATCGCCAATAAGGGGATTACGACGCTACCTCTCAGACACTTAGAGTAATTTCTAGATCTTTGATGACAACAGTCATTGATTAGGTACTTACTGTTTACTAAGTATGATCTTTGCATTTATTGTATTTTCTAAACATACGCAATCCCTTTAGTGCTTCTATAGGCTTCACTATTGCGTGAAAGACAAGTGCCTTATTGACAACTAGCACTCCAGGTCACAAAATATATCAAAGCAAGTTGTAATTATCAGATGATATCACAAATGGCGCCCTTCTTCAGCTACTCGTTTGCAATTGAATTCTTTTCGTATTCTGCTTTGCTTGCCAATTTGCTGACTGTACGTATAGCCGTTTTTAGGTAGACGGAAACGCCGAAGCTCGTGTAGCTACAATCTAACTACCTACATGCTACAACCTTTTATGTATAGTTGCGCGTCAGTTCAGTCTGAACGGCAAACACAGAAGGAAGCATCACGTTTGCACAACTTGACCGTATACAGAAAGTGCTGATGGAGATTATGATTGAACTAACAAGAACAATCATTTTATGTAAGAATACAAGCTAACTTCAAGACATCATCCATTTTGGACTCGTCTCTGCTATTTTCTAACCACTGATTGGCTGCCCGAGTTTTATCGTTGGCATATTGTTGGCAAAATCAAATATCAGTCTAGATGATATGATAACGATACGTTTCGGAGTAGGCCGGATGATAAACGATCTATCTGGGAAAGAGATGTATTTGCTATCATCAAGAAAGCAGATCTGTACACTTTCCTCGAACGTATTAAGGGACCTCCATCCTAGTATCAAGTTCACTATAAAAACAAACGAAGATGGCAAACTACCTTTCTTGGATCTCCAACTCTCTGGACAAGAAAAGCAGAAGACCACCACATTGCTGTCCAGATCTACAGAAAGCCAACCCACACCGATCAATATCTGAAAAATGTATCACATCATCCATCCTCACACTGCAACAGGGGCATCACAATCCTTTTTGGAAGAGCTAGAAATTCATCTTCGTGTCCAACGGATACAGCCAAAAGAAATCAGAGTGGCCTTGCGGAAAATAAATACACGCCCTCAGGAACAGGAAACAGAGCCTCTGAAACACATATGCCTTCCCAGCATTTGAGACACGAGCGAAACAATCAAAAAGTAAACTCCAACAACACAACATCCGATGCACATTCTTTACATCGTCCACTTTACGCGAGAACGTCAAAATCCAAAGATGCTGTCGCAGCAGTGTAAGGACTGTCCAGCGACCTATATTGGCCAGTCAAAATGTTCTTTAGGTCAGAGGGGAGAAGAACACTCGAGAGCCGTCGGAAAGGGAGATAGACAGAGTCATGAGACATGAGACACACCTTTGATTGGAAAAAACAACCAAATTATAGACAAAGAGGTCACCACAACCACCAGAGGAATCATCCACTCCTTACACCACCTCACACCACCACACACCACCACACACCACCACAAACACATTAACAACTTATCCTACCAACTTCTACACATATAGCACAAAGCCCTTAGCAAGTAAACGCAACAAGCACGAGACGTAGCGATGTGCGAAAGCTTTGGAGGCAAAAGTAGTTGAAGAATTTTCATGTGATGGTAAGACTTCCATTCTTTTTAAATGACTCTGCTTTTTTCTCTCTTTCATTCCTTCTGTCTTGCTTTCTTTCCTTCTTTCTTGATTTATTTATTTATTTATTTATATAGTTCTCTCTTTCTTTCTATACACTAATATTATCTGTGGTAAAACCTAGGCTATTTTCCTAAGCATACCCTTTACTTATGTAATGTTCATACATTTGCCGAGTCTCTGGTAAACGTCCAACAGTTGTTTCAGGTGGAACGAGCGAGGAGGCCTTTTCAAAAATCAAAGGTCAGGTACTAATTTTATGTTACAGCAGGGTAAAAGAATGAGTTTGAAATCTCAAGGAATATGAGCAATTTTATTTTTTCATCGTCTAGTCCCTTTACGCAACATGCACTAAAACGCCCTCGTAAGAATTTGCTCTAAAGCCTACTTTCCACAAGGCGGAATTTTGCGAGCGACCCAATTTTTTCCGCCTGAAACCAGATTTACACATGCGTACTTCAACTCCCAGGACATACCCCGCGGAAATTTTTTTTCCGCTGAAAAGTTGAAGATACTTTTCAAACTGTGCGGCCGATCGGAGCTGTGCATGTCATAAATTTGGAAGAGTTTCTGAATGCTCTGTACCAAATTAATCAGTAAACCGTGATTCTCCTCTTAAATCAAATACAGCGAATACACTGAAGTTATTTATAAGTGGCTTACTTACCCAAAAGAACTTGCTGGTATTTAGCTTTGGATGTTCTGTACAATGGAAGGGTCATGTATTCAGATCATGCGATGCAGTTGCATAAAACAGGTACAATATCCAATTATGAACAATGGCTGCAAACTTACTGCAAATGACACGAGAGTGACGAGGCAGTTGGCCAACTACAATTAGCGAGTCCACGTCTCTGTAACTTGTTCATGTTTACTTTTCATTGAGTAAAAAGAGGCTCGAGTTAAATTTTGCTCTGTCTGTAAAGCTTATCTGCTTTCCAATTACCTACTTTATCTATAATTTTCGCGAACTGAAATGATAATCAAACGCAGAATAATTTTCATAGGTCTCAGCAGGTCTGCGAATGCATCCTCTCTATTTTGTCTTCTTTGAGTTGCTTATCTAACACAAGAAGTACTTTTGAAATACATTTGACATTTGGCATCCAATTTGTTCAATAGTGATACTTACCTGACACAAGAAGTTCTTGTGGAGTACATTTGAGATTTGGCATCCAATTTGTTTAATAGTTATACTTATCTAACACAAAAAGTTCTTTTGGAATACATTTGAGATTTGGCATCCGATTTTTTTTTGTAGTGATACTTATCTAACAAAAGAAGTTCTTTTTCAATACATTTGACATTTGGCATCCTGTTTGTTTAGCGGTGATACTTATCTATCGCAAGAAGTTCTTTTTGATTAAATTTGACATTTGGCATCCGATTTGTTTAGTAGTGATACTTATCTAACACAAGAAGATTTTTTTCAATACATTTGACATTTGGCTTTCGAATTGTTTACCAATGATACTTATCTAGGACTACATGTTCTCTTACAATGCATTTGACATTTGGCATCCGATTTGTTTAATAGTGATACTTAACTAAAACAAGAAGTTCCCTTGCGATGCATTTGACATTTGGCATCCGATTGGTTTAATAGTCATACTTATCTACGAGAAAAAGTTCTTTTTCAACGCCTTTGATAATTGGCATCCAATTAGTTTACTAGTGATACTTAGCTAACATAAAAACTTCTTTTTCTACACAATTCACATTCGGCATCCGATTTTTTTAGTAGTGATACTTATCTAACACAAGAAGTTCTTTTCGAATACATTTGACAATTGTCATCCGAATTGTTTAGTAGTTATACTTATCTAACACAAAAAGTTCTTTTTGAAATACATTTGGAATTTCCCATCCGAATCGTTTAATAGAGATACTTATCTAAGACAAAAACTTCTTTTGCAAAACATTTGACATTTGGCATCAAAATTGTTTTGTAGAGATACTTATCTAACACTAGAAGTTCCTTTTCAATGCTTTTGAGCTTTGGCTTACGAATTGTTTAGTAGTGATACTTCTCTAATGCAAGTTGTTCTTTTGCAATACATTTGGAATTTGGCATCCGAATTGTTTAGTGGAGATAGTTATCTAAGACAAGAAGTTCTTCTTCAATGCATTTGACATTTGGCATCCGATTTGTTTCATAGTGATGCTTATCTAACACAAGAAGTTCTTTTGGATTAAGTAGTGAAATTTTAAGACTCGACTTGTAACAAGGTCCTAGTTCGAAAATTAAACAAGAAATCCAATAACGGCAACAACAACGTTTATGGTATTTTCCTAATGCTTTCACTTACCTTTTTTATGTCCACTTCGCTGTTGATAAAGTGAATATCATCGATGGTGGGCATCGGGATGCCTCTAGCAAGAGCAGCTAAAACAATAGGAAAGAGTTATCGAAGTGTATAGTAATATTACAAAAGCCAAAAAGTATTAACTACAATCCCTTCGTTCTTGATGAGAAGGAATCGCAAAAGTTACTTCTATATCTTAAGCTACCAGACTATTCAATACTTAAAAAGCTCTTTGTGTCGTAGTATTAACATTGGATTCCCCCAAATTGATGTATGACCATGTTTTTAATCATATTTATGTTAGTGAAGCACATTATAGGTTTGGGACGTTGTTCAACAAAGTGCTTTTACGTCATGTCCAGTCAAAGGGTTTCCTTATGTATTTGAGAGATACAGTTCTTGTAGTCCAGTTTACCGGTATCAACGAAATGTTACATTCTCAAATAGTCTCGGCTGCTTTCTCGTTCTATATCATACTGCATTTTTTCTTTCTTCTGCATCTCTCGTAACGTTTCCCTCTCTCAGCGTCAAGTATAAACAAGTTCTCCAAGAGACTGATCTCTAGCTGGGCTTGGTTAGTTTCTATGCATAGCTTGTCCAGTTGTCGAAAAGCCTCTTTGAGTTTTAAAATGCACTCAAATGTCAACAAATGATCTTCGACAACTGGAAAAGCTATGCATAAAAACTAACAAAGCCCAGCTAGTGATTAGTTTGTTGGAGAGCATGAACGAGCTGTTATTAACTGACATTGGTGACAACATTTTTGGCTTAGAAAGTTCATTATTATGACAACCTCTTTGCTTTGAGCCACCAAAAAAAGTGCTCAAGTTCGTACGACATCATTTAAATTTTCTTCATCATTGCTTCATTAACCAACCATAAAACAACCAGAATTCGGTTTCTCGCTAGGCCTATTCAATCAACCTTGTTGTAATGGACGCTGATTGGTGCAAAAACACAAACCATTCAGGCAGTCCAATTTCTGATTGGCTCCTTCAAAACACAGTTGGGTATACTCTTTCACACATTTCATTTTATAATATCGTGAAAGGTTTTCTGACAAGAGCTTGTTTTAAGTTTGCTGTCGATAATAGTGACTTGGCGTAGCTGTTTGCTTGATACTTTAATTGCAGGAAATGTTATTGCTTCTTTCGTCGACAGGAGGAAGGAATTAACCACGACAGATAAAGGCGTCGACTCAAAGAGACCCCAAAACAGCTTTTCGAAGTGAAAGCCTTACTTCTGCTGCCGTAGCCCTATGATTCCAAAACCACAATCATAATAAAATACGTTAACTAGATAAAACAGTCCTAACGATTGCTCGGCATTTTCTGCTTGAACTGATACGCTATAGAAAAGTATCATCATTACCTTTTCTAGTTGGCAGTTTTGTGTCACCGGGACTGAACGATAGTGTTAATCTTGATTGATATTTCATCAACGTTCTTCATTTATTATAGCAATGGGTCAACACAAATGTCTGTGTTTCATCAGGCTACTCTTTTATTGTCAAATTAGAAGTACCCTCGTGGAGTTAGTGATAATCTGTTCATCCTTTTAATCATTCTGTATCTTCTTTTGTTACTTTTAACCTCTTCAATTCTCTTCACAAATGCTATAGATTCCTTCCAACACGACAAAAACCGATTTCTGTGAACCAATGATAACTTGGCAAATTTGCAGCCAGGAGGTTGAGCACCTTTAATACTACACTAAGAAATTATGTCTATTTGCTTCACTTACTCAATCAAACTATTGGTTGCATCGCTAATCATGATATTATGGTTTACAGTTCCTAGGATAAATGGTGCCAATCTCATACAACATAAGTACGTTTAAGAACGAAAATGGTGCCAATCTCATACAACATAAGTACGTTTAAGAATGAAAATGGTGTGCTTTGTAAGCGGTTAAAGGTTGAAAGCCGAGATAAAACAACAACTGGGCTGAATTGGATCAATCAATAAAAGACGCACAGTTTGTGTTTCCGTTTTCAATCAACTAAAGATCTTGTGTATCATTATATTACCAAATAAAAATACAATATCATTTTCATTAACGCACTGTACCTGCACATCGGGTAGTGGAATGTACACACGTTTCACCAATCTCCTGAAGATCAAGATACAAAGAAAGTGTAACTAATAGTTTTCAGTGAGTATTAATAATTACAGCTCGTGATCTCCGTCGTGAAAATCTAAAGATCTCCTTTACCCATATTAAAAAGTCACTTTTGGAGCAATTTTAGTTTCCTGCCGGTTGTGGTTTATGAATGCGTTAATACATGGCGGGCGGTGTAACTTCACTAAAGGAATGTCAGTTCTTCTGTCAATATTGGCCGCATATTTTAAGACTTAAAAGCGCAGGATGTAGTCATCAATAAAGTATTGTTTAGGTCTTGAATAAAGCTGTTTGTTAGACTTGGAAAACATACTTGAAAGTTGATGTGTGTTTTGGGGATGTTACCTCCTTAAAGGTCCTGGTTAACCAACATTCTGGTATCCATGAATTTCTGATTCATTAAAATGGCTACTATTCCAGACGAGAGGGGAGATAATTATCGATAAAGAACCAACAAATGGAGTAAGAGATGGCCTAGGTAGCTATCTAATTCAACGATCGTTTTCAGACAAGACGGCTTTACTTTCAGCTGTGTTGCACCCGTGTTCCCATTTGTACTTCATTTGTCCATGCCGTCCAAAGTATCACAGAAAAATAGTTTTAACCCGCCATTTCCAATATTTCGATAACATCACTGATGTTCTTGATCTTTGTGCATATGATTTACACATGGGCTGAATTATTTACGTGACTTTTTCTTATAAACTTTTAATGCTAAAACTACCTCTTACGGAATTTTTTTCCCTTGGGCTTTGGACTTAAGAGAAGGCGTAGCAGACACCATTTTAAAGGTTGGTTAATGGCACACAATTTGTTAAGCGTTTTCGCCTTACACTTATTACAGAATGAAGTAATAAAGCTATTTGCAACGAATTTATAGGAAACGAGAAGACCAAAAGACGCCTTAAACATGAGAATGACGCCTTTTCTGCCACTTGTGTTAGTGAAAAACGAGTAAGCTGTGAACAGTTTATTTTCGTAGACAGAGCACCGGCTTCTTTGTTTCGATAAATGCGGCTTCTAAAGCGCCAGGATGAAACGGAGATCGGGTATTGGCTAATATCCTACACGAATTCTTTTGATAGTCGTCAGCACATGATGAGTTTTCAGTCAAATCTTGTCATATTGCCGAATCTGTTTGGGGATCTGTTCACTTGTACTTTTTTATACGATTAGGTAAAACTTTCAGGCACTAGGCTTCTGACAGGTCTTATCTAGTCCTGCCACTTAGGATGTGAAGTTATTCTCTAGCACCGTTGATCTTTTCTGGTAACAGTTACAGTGTGTTGTATCTTTGAGCAGGTGTGCTGCATCAATGTTGCACACAGGATCATTGTGCCCAAGATCATGTGTTCTGTTAAATATAAGGACTGTCGCAGTGACTTCAAAATAAGTTTTTTGATATGCAAAATGGATGCTATTGCGTAATCTGCAGATATAAATAAGGAACGAGGAACTAGTTTTATCTCGCGAAGCACGGTCATGAAGCACTGAAGCACGGCTTAATGAGTTACCGAGCTAAAGCGACTTGTCTTCCCTAGCATGTTATAATTACACTGGTTTACAACGAAATTGAGGCAAGCCCAAAAATACCCGGTTTTGCCTAATTTTGGGGTGCTGAATTCAAATTTGAAATCCGTTTTTACTCATCACCCCTAGTTTTTTAGATATGTATAGTGTGTATTTTGTGCATATACGGTACATAAATGTATATATGCATTCACGGTTAATTCTAATATTGTGAGACTTACGGCTTAATTTTTAGTTAAAGTGCACTAAATGTAAGTGATGGCATTATATTATATATATAATTATATATCAACACGAATTTTTTCAGTTAGGGCAGCAGGTCTCAATCTACACTCAGTAGTGCTCTGGCAGTCATTGGAAGAGGCTGTCTCGCAGGCGGCGCAGGAGGTCGGTGACCCATAACTATTGTGTAACATGTTATGTACATTATGTTTAGTTAAGTTCAAAGACATTAACGTCAGAAATAATTTAATATTTTGCTCTCCAGCCCCGATGGTTTGGAGAGAGCCACGAAGCCAAACAGATGATTTTGATGTTTGTTTAACTAACATAACTGGTTTCAATGCATCTTCTAGGAAAAAGAGCAAATGTGCCAACCTTTCATATGCTATGAGACCCGTTCCCCATTCAGATGATCTTCCTGTACCCACATCTCCAGTAAATAAGGATCTTCTTTCCTCATCAGTTGAAGAATTGCTTTCACGGGAGGATTCTCCAGAGTCAATATCTTTAGAAGATATTGAGTCTACATATTCAGGAACAAGTGGCAACGAGCCACACTGGATCACGCAAAAATCTTTTCCTGATCAGTTTCTTAGGCCATCTGCTCCTTAACTAGCGTATTTATTTTCAAGTGTATTACATCCTGAAGTTGATGTGATGAATACATCGAAAGCTTGATTAATTTAATGTCTCGTATTCAATATTTTTAGGCCAGAATACATATGTGCATTCTTCGCCAAGCAATTGCCGTGTATAACAAAATACTGGAGTAGCTATCACAATAAATGGAAGTACAGCCAACCCCTATATCATATCTTAGATATTAAGCCTTGTAATGTTTTTGTGGACCTCCTGTTTGCTGTAGGATGGTATAAGAGTCGTGTTATAATGTGATGAATATGTTGCTCGTGTAAACGAGGGATTGTTCATGCATTGGTAGCCAACAAGTGAGGACGACCCTTAAACCAGTGGATCTTCGGCAGTCGAGGTACAAACGGCAGTACTATTATGTTACGTTCTCCCTGTCAAACAGTTAAATTAAGTTAGAAGCTGTGGTTGGTGTTTTGAAGGTGCAAGGATCATTCTTTTGAGGGCATATTTAGCGTATTATGACCTCAAGCAGTCAAACCTATTGCATCAATTTGGAAAAAAGTGATTTTTGTCTGCAAAAGTTCTCTTGATAAAATCACAACGAGCAAAAATCTTCTAGAGTGACTTACCTCCGATTCCACTCTTTTTCCCTGTAAGTCCATCATCCGTCATGCGCAAATAAACTGGAAAGGTTCATTAGGTTATTACGGCTTTGGGTAAGTGGTAGCAATGGCATGCTTAATTCAGTGTTTTCTACATGCCGCTACAAAAATATCTATATTTTTAAAGGTTTTTACGCAAGATGTTGTAAAGAATTTTGATAGATTAAATTAAAGTAAGAGTGTATTTGTTGGGGCGGATTCTTTTACCGATAAGAACTCTAAATCTCTAGAAATATTGTCAGCTCCTCCAGAAAGTAATGTGGTAAGCATGTCGTTGGCACCGCATAACCAAGGCCTCCTGGTTTTGGTTTTTGTCACGCTATGATATATCTTGGTGATAAGTTTGTACTGGTTCTCTTCGTCTCATTATTGAAGTTTTTCACAGAATTCGAAAATAGGTCTGAAATTGAACTGATTCAAACATTGCTGTCACTCTGTAGACTGCAGCCTTTGGCTGATCAGGTAGAAAGGATGTGAGCACAAATAGAAAACATTCTATACCCAACCCAACTACCCACTCAGGCTACCTTTAGTCAGAATTAAAAGGCCAAAATTGATATAGTATCCTAGGTTTGGGAGAAAGTAACCTGCGTGTCCCCCTCTTCTCGATCCACAATGAACTGAGTAAATAAGGAAAAAGAAGCGGCATAGAAGACCGTAGGAATTGCAGTTGTCATCGATCACGTGTGGAAGTACGAAGAAAAACAAGATTCAATATAAATGTAAACAAGACTTAAAGGCAGTACGACCTATATTGATCTGAATGACAAGAACTGGATTTAATTAAATCAGATTGGATTCGACTGTAACTATTTACAAGAAGCAAACTGTGCATTTTGTTTGTGTCTTTTCTCCTTTTCTGAATATAAACATTGTGATCATTTATTGATATTCCTTCATCTACTTACTTCATCCCGTCCACTAGTGCATGTTGGGAAATTCCCATGATTCATGCATATTCATGCTCTTCAATTCAGTTGCTTCTTAAATGAGGAGCTGCGGTAATTAATATTTCAAACACCTCAAAGAGGTTATCATTACCAGAGATATATTAATATGCAAACATGACAACAAAACCGGCGATTCCATTTAAATAATAAAAAAAATGGAGTACACAGAGACAGCTGACCGTCAGATTATTGATTCTATGGAAGTTGGCCATCTTATTAAAATTCAGGGGTTATAAGTTTACAGATAAATGTTTATTGGGAAGCTAGTTTCCTGTTTCCTGTTCATCAGTGGCAAGGTTTAAACTTAAGCAATATCGAATAACTATTTCCAACTAAATTAAAGGCTTCGTTATATTTATAATGGCCCCCTTCTTATTCTGTTTGGGGAAATGAGGAAATTAAAGTGTACTTGCGGGTATTGTTTGCGGAGAAGCACAATTAGTAACTGTCTTCGCAAAATGAACTTTTGTGTTTAGGACTCTTTTCATTAACGCTATTTCTTTAATTTTGCGGTATTTGCCAGGTTACATCAAAATTAACATTTTAAAAATCATACGAGCCAACAATCTCTCTGTGAATGTGATCAACTCTTTATGAAATTAACTATATTCGAAACATTGATTCTTCAGGGTTTTTTAGTTTTATTGGGTCTGCTTGTGATCTGTATCATTCTGTGTAGATTGTTTAAGTTGGAAAAAATGAAAGACTTGAAACAACTCAGCAATTTTGTATATACTGAACAAGAGCAGATCACTATTGATGACTATGATAGAGCTTATGCTTGTCTTACTGACAAAAGTCAAGGCACTTGAATATTGTTATGGAGCTGGATAAATCTCTTCTGTGATTTTAAATTTTAAATTTAATAGTCCCAATTAACTCAAGGTCATGTCAAGAAAACTATAGAAAATGTTGATGTCAATAATATATACTTAATAATCCACTTTGTTACTGTCATTACTTAATTTGATTTCAAAAAAAGACAGCTCCAAAATTAAAGAAAATCCCAGGCTTGAAAAGCATATGTACATATAAAGTGTATATATATAGTCACAAATAAGCCTATTGTAAGCAAAAAGAAGGCAGATTACGGAAAAAAGGAAATACATTGGAAAAGACATGTATCAATACTGCAGTGACCAGAGCACTAAGTGCATGCTTCTTGAGGCTGCATTGAATACATGCATTGACTCTAGATAACTGATTGTTTCAATAACTCACTGCAAGTCCATCTGAACTCCTCTATACAAAACTTGACAATACCTACAATAATAACCATGTCTGGATATGATACATTATGTACTGTGTATGTAAGTTACACATTAGTATTGCTCTTACATTATATTCCCCAGTGTAGATTTCATCTCCTCACTTCTTCTGTACTTTAACAAGGAACTATTGTCAAATCTTGATGGATTGAGTGGAGGAGTTGGAATAGGAGGCAAACGTGCCACCTTGTGCTCCATTGTAGTTTGTTTTCCTTTGTTCGATACACCTCTGGCAGACATGTTTTAACCTGAATAATAGATAAAACAACTTCCATTGATTTAACATGGTCATTTGCAACACATCTGTACCATAGTATTCTTTCATTAAAATTTATCCTGAAGATATGTTATTGAAGATAAGCCATACACTCTACTTGCATATAAACCTGAAACTAATTCAGTTTCATTGTCAACATGTTAATGTTGAAGACAATTTTGCACTAAAAGGATCCACCTTGGCTACAAACATTGCTATACCCTACTATATGTCATTGTTTCTTTTAAGCTACTACTGGTATATACTGCGCGACTACATAACTACTATATTCTCTACCTCTATTACGGGGAAAGCGCACCTGAAAGGGAAAAGTTATGATTATGATAACACCACTAAGTCTACAGAGAACAGGGATGAAGCGGTTATTGGGGAATCTAAGGAAAAGAAATTAAGATCCATCGCGATTACAAAACTACTACATTCTCTACAACTACTACGTGTAAGGCGCACCTGAAAGGGAAAAGTTATGATTATGATACAACTACTAAACCTACAGAAAAGAGGGATGAAGGGGTTTTTCTGGAATCTAAAGATAAGTAATTGAAATACGCCGGGACTACATAACTACTACATCCCCTACTTCTACTACGTGCAAGGCGAACTTGAAAGGGAAAAGTTATGATTATGATACAATTACTAAACCTGCAGAGAAATGGCATGAAGGGGTTATTGGGGAATCTAAAGATAATCAAATCGTATACGCCGCGACTACCCAACTACTACATTCTCTTCTACTACTACGCAGAAAGCGCACCTGCAAGGGAAAAGTTATGATTATGATACAACTACTAAACCTAAGGAGAAAAGGGATAATTTGGTTATTGGGGAATCTGAAGAAAAGTAATACGGCGCGACTACATAACTACTACATTCTCTACCACTAATACGTGGAAAGCGCACCTCAAAGGGAAAAGATATGATTATGATACAACTACTAAACCTACAGAAAAGAAGGATGAAGGGGTTATTGGGGAGTCTAAAGATAACTAATTCAAATACGAGGCGACTACATAACTTCTACATTCTCTACCTCTAATACGGGGAAAGAACACCTCAGAGGGAAAAGTAATACTTATGATACAACTACTAAACCTAATGAAAAGAAGGATAAAGGGGTTATTGGGGAGTCTTAAGATAACTAATTGAAATACGCCGCGACTACATAACTATTATATTCTCTACATCTATTACGGGGAAAGCGCACCTGAAAGGGAAATGTTATGTTTATGATACAATTACTAAACCTACAAAAAGAGGGATGAAGGGGTTATTGGGGAATCTAAAGAAAAGTAATTTAAATACTGCGCGACTACAATGCTACTACATTCTCTTCTACTACTACGCGCAAAACACATCTGAGAGGGAAAATTTATGTTTATGAGGGGGACCGGAAATTTCATCAATAAAAGTCTGTCCTCATGATTGTCAATTTTCATTGAGCGTCTGTGGGCCGCTTTAGAAATACATTTTTGGGGGCAAAACTAGTTAAAAACTATATCTCGCTGCGATTTGGTTGGCTCAGTAGCAACTCGCTCAAATAGTCTGAAAAGGCGCTTCTCGGCTTAGAGTTTTAACACCATTAATGATAACCAGTGTAGAGTAGTACAACTTTGGGCTGATTTGGGCTTAATACTTCGGCATTCACTGCTGCCGTTATCAAATGAGAAAGAAAGTTAGGTTGGTGAAGACTACCAAATATCTACGTAGTTGTTTGCTAAAATACCTTCATGGACCTCTGTTTTTTGCTAAGGGTAAGGACACTGACAGGTCTTCCACATACTTCGACTAACATGTTTTCCTTTCTAGTCACTCCTATCTGAAAAGTGTTTTGTATCGGTGCCTCGATTACCAGCCGACGATGCCCGACATATCCTTTACAACTGGCTGAGTCAGAGTGATCGAACATTATCCACTGAGCAAACGAACATTGTATTAGACGCTTTCAGTAAGTGCAGCTTGCCTATTTTCCTTCGAATTTCCATTGATGAAGCACTAAGATGGAAATCTTACACTCCTCTCAACGAAACTGTTTTGCAGACCACTGTTCGAGGTAAGGAAATCGTTGTATGCAATAATATTACGTTCTAGTTTTGAAGCTCAAATTTTCTTGTTGGAACGGAAACGAATGTAATACATTTCTGGTTATCGAAATAATGTATTTTATTTCAATGCATTATAGTCTCCTTTCAGGACTGTCTAAGCGAGAGAACGTAAAATCAAATACTGTTTCCAAAATGCACTTTAAGGGACTCGCAATGTGTTGTAAATATGGTGAAGGGGCAGTAAAACTTACCTGACGGTCATGTGACGATGGTGCCACGTTGGCCTTTGGCAAGGATTTGGGTGTATTATCTCGTAATTACTTGTTGCTGCTCGTACTACGTGTTGTTGAGCGTGCCTCATAGATTGCTTCTTCACTTGGTAGCCCAAGTCGAGGGGTTTCCTTGGACGCTTCAGCTACCCTAAATTTATTAGTTATCATGTTTAGTGGTTTTGTGGATCGCTTGCGTGGCTATGGCGTTATCCTTGGCTAAAACGTATTTACAACTTTTCAGATCAAGAGTTATCACAACCAAGGGTTGTGTAATGTAGTTTACTTTGCTACATGGAAGGGTGGACAGCAGCAGCGATCAAAAGATTCTGTAACACGTATATGGCATTACAGGAAGAAGTTCACATATGAAGGTATAAATGTGGATAGGTAGCCCCCTGTATCAAGCTCTGTCACAGCAAGTTTACTCACAGCGAACCATTGAAACAAGAGATGGCCTGTAACTCTCTACCAAAAGTATCTATACTTTTCTATAAACATGTTGAAGACTGTTTGGTTAAAATAACATAATGTTTATATTCAGCGGTAAAAAATTAAGTTTATCAAAAGCATCCTCACAAGAGCTTACTACACCCATCTTTGCAAATGTTTGCCAAGCGTCCCCTCAGAATGTGACGTCACTGTAAAGAATTTTCATCGAGACATCGAATTCACAGAACAATAGACCAACAGCAGCGATTCCTGACAATACTTTACAAAGACCCTGGGGCCATATGCATAAAAAGTTCCTTAACTTAAGTGAAAATTCTTCCTTAAGCAGTTAGGAAAAATCCTTAGCAAAGAAAATCTCTTAAGTTCAATGCATAAACGACCTTAAGAATTTCCTTAGCTCAGGATTTTCATGACTGATAAGGAAATTTCCTAACCCTGTTCTACTTCCGGTATACTGTAATGAACCAATGAAAGTCATGATTTCAACTTCTCGACATCAAGAATTGGGGTTTCCCTAGACAAGAAAACATGCCAGCATTCCGTGTATTCACTGAGCGCAGGATTTCTTGTGTATGTTCTTCTGTAGCGATAATTTACTAAATAAGCCTAATTGGAACTCTGAGGAAAATACAACGTTTCTCTCATGTGAAAATGCTTTATCTAAACTAAAAACATCGGTTATCAAGTACGATAAGGCCTAAGTGGTATCCAGAGAGTTGGCCCCCGGAGAGTTAGCCCCTGGAGAGTTGGCCCCCGGATAGTTGGCCCTCAGATATTTCGCCCCCGTGCCACTTTGCCCCCATGCCACTTTGCCCCCTTGCTACTTGGCCCCCATGTCACTTGGCCCCCGGATATTGGCCCCCATGCCAGTTGAAGTTTAGGGTGCCGTCACAGAATTAGGGACCCAGTTAGCTCGTCGAACTGCTGTTGTCCATTTATGTAAGAGATCAGGATTGTTAACAGGAAACCTGAGTAAACAAGTCTTATTGCAATTTTCATTTACAAGTAATTAGGTATTGTAAAGGTAAAACTGCCCTTATTAATTTCTTTAAGTTATACAATTACAATAAACAGGTTATACTCACTGGGACCCATCAAGAACTCTAGATTGCAAATTTTTAAAACTATTTCATACATGCCATATATGTATACATGCCATAAGAAGGAATAGGATGCAGGCAGAGTGTCCAATTTGAGTTTTAATGTTTATTGATATTTATATGTATATTGTATTTTTTAAGTAGGGAGCTGAAACCATGACCCCACGACTAGAAAATGCAACACTTAACAATTGAACCATCAAGTCCCATGATTGAATTTTAACATTTTCAAGCCAATCCTTGTAGTTTTCCCTCCTCCCAGTAGGAATGAGTATATTAATCAATTATCATGGCTTTCTGAACCTTTACCACATATAAAAATATCAATTACTTTTGAAGAAAATGCAACCAGGTTGTACTGTACGATAATAGTGACCATGTAATTCTGTACACTTTCCATAACAGAGAAGTGTGACTCAGCTGCCATGCAGCAATGCATCTCCCCCTTTTTAAGGTCAGTGACTGGTACATGAAAAGCAAGAGCTTACTGATCAGGCATTCAGAACTGTGGAGTAAGTTAGCATTATGAATAGAACGTGATTAGAGATTTTTACATCAATAAATCAGTTTATGTTTAACACTAAACTTGTCTGTAAATACACAGCATGCATAGTATAGATCAAGCTGTCTGGCTGACACAAAAATGGGACAAAAAACCTCAAAGGGCATGCAAGGATGACTGAATGCCATAACATTTTTACAGTAATACCATGGGGCTGGATCAATAACACTGAGCTAGGGAAAGGATGAAAGGTTCTTAATGTGATACTTTTAGATATTTTAATGTCTCTAGTGTATATGTTGGTTTACCAAGAAGCAAGATTAACAGCACATTACAGCTGCCCCATAATCAAGAAAACATGAGAATCAATGTTGGACCAAACAGCTAGTGTGAAATGGGAATATTCAAGTGATGTTTAAAGCATCTTGAATGTAATGGCCCTATTTTATTACAAAATAACAATAACATCACTACAACTCGTCTAGTAGTCTACAACTAAAAGGAATTGTCTCTTATCCAGTTCAAATAAATCTATTGCAATGTACTGCCATGGTCTTTCTGGTAACTGGGTGGGAATAAGTGGCTCTGGATGCTTGATCCTGTCCATTTGGCATTTTCTACATCCTGAAACAGGCTCCTCAATGTTTCGCATTATACCTGGCCACCAGACAGTACTTCTGGCCAGTGACTTGCACTTTGTCATACCTCATGCCCAGTGTGAAGTCTATCCAAAACCTCTTGCTTCATAGAGGAGGGTATGACAACTCATCAGAACCCAATCTACTACTGTCAGATTCCCCCTATATGCATAAAACTGGCTCAATAATCCTTTAATTGCATGTCTTTCAGGCCAACCCTCAAGGATGTAGTGCTTTATTTGTTGGCAAACTTCGTCACCTGGTTGTAATAGTGTTATTTCATCAAGTTTTCCATCGCTAATGGCAATACCTGCCATGACCTGGTTTGCATAGATGTTCACTTCTTTGAAGAACTGGGACTGGTCTGAACCAACAGGAAACCGTGATAAGGTATCTGCAGTATTCAAATCTTTACCAGGCACATGTACAGGCTTGTAAGAATACCTCATGAGTTTCATTCTCATTCACTGAACCCTTACTGGAAGCTGATCTAAGTCTTTAGTCTACAGTAAAGGGATCAAAGTCTTGTGATCTGTCTCTAGGATTATGTCTTTTCCTAAAACATAATCACTGAACCTTTCACATGCCATGTACAGGCCAATGCTTCCTTTTCTATCTGTGCATATCTTCTCTCGTGATCCTGAAGGCTTCTTGAGGCATAAGCAACTGGGGCCCATCTGTCTTTGTGCTCTTGGCATAGGACTGCACCTATTCCATACAATGAGGCATCAGCAGAAACGTTTGTCTCTAGGGCTGGATCATACAAGGCAAGCACTGGACTATCAGTGAGTCATGCCTTTATCTTACAAAAAGCTGCCTCCTGTGCTGGACCCCAGCACCAATCGTTTCTGGTACTAAGCAAATCACGAAGTGGTTTGGTAACAGTTGCAAAATCTGGCACAAATTTCATCAATTGATTGACTGTGCCCATCAAGAATAAATCTTTCAATTCCGTGGAAAACGGGAATAGCCCTAATTGTAGTAATGACCAATTAGAAAATGAAAGTATCAATATGGACGTTTCACAAGAAGGCATTGTACCCTCGTGTTTTGCTAGTGCATCTTTAAAAACTTGGCATCATCGTTTTGGGCATATAAACGAGGTCGATTTACGTAAGATGGCTAGAGGGGACATTGTAAACGATTTACATATTGGAAAGGACGACTTTGAATTTTGCGAGCCTTGTGCCACTGGGAAAGCGAAGGTTCTACCTTTTCCTAAATATTCAACAAGTCGGGCTGCAGATGTTCTTGAACTTATACATGCCGATGTCTGTGGCCCTATCACAACCCAATCAGTTGGTAATGGAAGTCGCTATTCTGTTTGTTTTATCGACGATTACAGTCGTTTTGTCTGGGTTTGTTTCCTGAAACGGAAAAGTGAAGTATTTAAAGAAATTTAAGGGGCTAATAAGGGAGTTAGAAAACACAACAGAAAAGAAGTTGAAGGCCATTAGAACTGACCAAGGGGGCGAGTTTATGCTGACACCTTTTCAAAAATGGCTTGAAAAATGCGGAATTCGCCATGAACTCTCAATTGCCGAGGCCCCACAACAAAATGGAGTTGCCGAAAGATTCAATCAAACAGTGATGGGTAAGGTACACGCTATGATGCATGGTGCTAATCTGTCTCATGGATTTTGGGCAGAAGCAGTTGCTTGTGCCACTTACGTCCACAATCGAAGCCCAACTATTGCAAACAAGGGGTAAACCCCTTATGAACTTTTGTTTGGGAAAAAACCATCAGTGAGTCACCTGCGTGTGTTTGGATGCGAGGTTTACGCACACATCAAAGACAGACATCGTAAAAAACTTGATAATAAATCAAATAATTGTATATTTCTTGGTTATGCTGAAAGTTCAAAGGGATATCGCCTGTGGTGTCAAGTTAAACGTGATGTTATTATTCGAAGGGACGTTATTTTTAACGAGGACTCGGTAGTTTACCACGCACCATTAGTGGAGTCTAGTAACAACCAACCTCTCTTTGAAGAGAAGAAGCAGGCTGATTCTACCGATGTAGAATTGCTAGATTGTGTTAATGCTAATGATATTGAATTTCTCTCTGACGAACCATGTTGCTACAATTGTGTTAACCACATGACGGGCAATCGAATAACAAAATCTAAGGCCGCTACAAAGTCATGATTTACCTACAATGCTTCTATACCATCACTCGTCATCCTCGCATCTTGTTAGAACGGAGCTACATGCCAGGGCAGGGTTACAAATTTATTGAATTGATATCAATGAAACATATTTCATTTCACAGTTTTGTAACTCAAACATCCTTGCCAATTACTTTTGGGTGCCTAATAGATGGGGGGCTGGAATAAACGGGAGGTTTGAAAAAATCCCCAAAACTTAATACTAAAAGTGAAGTAAAGAATCAATGTTTAGAATCGACTGCAACTCCCTAAACGTAGGGTAATACAACACAAACAATAGTCAGTTATTCGAAATCATGGAGTCTCCTACATGCCTTCCAAGATTTTTAAAAATGTTCCCCCTGTCCTCCTGCTTAATGACAGTGTTATTGCTAACATCCGTAATGAGCATCTTTACACTTCTTCGAGCCTCATAAAAGGTCACTTTCATCTTCTTAATGTGGGTTTTTCATATTTTAATAGACATTTTCTACTTGCCAGCCGAAGTACCCCCTCAAAAAATAGTCAAGGGTGGGAGAGTATTTAAAAATTGATAGGCAGGGGGTTGGAACAAGAATTTCCTGGGTGGAAAATGTTTGAAAACTCAATTAGCGGGGGGGAGGGGGGACGACGTCTATTAGGCACCCAATACTAAAAACCGCGAAAATGAAATACCACAATCTGTAAGCATTGCGTCTGTTAAATGGGCAATAACACATTGTCTCTGACTCTCTCTGAACTACATTGACCAAAACATCGCGTAGCTGTAGGTCATTACCAATTACCTACCATCAGTTGTTAATCATGGAACTGAAAAGTCATGTGCAGAATTGAGAAGCCATTTCCATATATATCGCGAATATTTGCTACTGTTGGATATCTGATGTACATCGAAACTTCTAGTATACGTCGACAACATACCTTCGGCAGGTCATATGCCTCTCTCAAGTTTGTCCATTGTAATACCTCTCTTGCATATTCCCATTGGTATGCCTTAGGCACATATATCGTAAAAATGAGAACAACTCTAAATAAGGTACTTTCTACATTCGCACTTCGATTCCTCTATGAAGTTATCGTGGTTTTACCTCACGTAAGTGGGAATAACACTGTCCTGATGTAACAGTGTTTCTGTAGAAAGAAACAATGAACAGGAAACATATCGAGTTCCAGAAGTGGCCATTATCAACAGTGACCAATGGCTGGCATTCTTCTCGGATCGACATGAAATTATTTCATAGTAATAAATAGAAAGGGGCTAATAGCTTATATTTGTTCTATAGAAAATTCGACCATACTTATTTCCCTTGTATTCTTTAAAATCGCTTTTAAGGTGCTAGTCTTTCCATTTTATTAGTGTCATCAACGATGGCTTAAGATTAACTTTAATTTCCCCAATTACAATAAAAGCCTGGTTCTTTGTCCGCACTTGCGTAGAGTGTGTATGCAGACATCTATATTTAGATGAGAAAAGCAGGTAACTACATAATAATTGTTAACAAATTAGCCTAATGTTAACTGGTGTGTGAAGACATTAGCAGGTCAGCCCTTGTTTTAGAATCAAGAATGCACCATGCATCAATGTATCAAATGTAATTTGCGTACTAACCTCCCACTATCAAGCTGCATACGCTTTATAGGGGAGCCGGGGCCAGGCTACCAGATTAAAAGGGTGAGGGGGCAAAAGTTAATAAAAGTTCTTAGATTCTGAAATTCCAATCGATCATCAAAGAAGATTTTTTATATTAAAATTTCTTGGATTCTATTTCCCCTTGCGTTGTTGTTGCAGTGTTTTCGTCGTTCTCTATGCCAAAAATCTAGAGGGACTGAAGCCCCATCCCCAACTGGGGGAGGCCAGTTTCCCCCTCCAAAATTTCTAATTTTGTATTCAACAACTCGCCAAATTGAACATATACCTTTTGTACTATTTAGGTCAGCTTTTGACCCACAGATTTTGCTATGGTTGGAATCCCTAAAAGCACCACACTACCCTTTGTTAAGGCAACTGTGGATAGAATTGTGTTCTTATACATTGTAAGAAAAATTGATTATCTGCTGGCTACAAGCTTAACTCACCCTCAACACCACATTTGTGACATTTCCAGTTAAACTGTTGAAAGTGTTAAGTTTAGCTTCCAAGCCTTGTTATATATGTGAGAAGACTTGATACAGCATTCACTAACCATATTTGTAATTTCTCCTTCCACCGTTCTTTGGCAATGCACGATACTTCAAAAAACGATAGTCATCTTTTTCAAATTTTCACAAACACAATTTTGCTCTTATTTGTAACTGAAATCCGTTTGTTTTATTTCAGAATCAATTTGTTAAATGAAGCGAATTACATGTTAGACAGCATTTCATAGGAGGTTGTCTACTATTATTTTCATCATCGCCGTTCTATTTGCTTTTAAATAGAAATCACTTTGCTTTACTTGAAAGTCAATATATGTAACGACACCGATTAACATTTATACAGTGGTTTATATGAACTTCTCCTACTAGTGCCTCTACCACCGTTCTTTGGCAATGCACGATACTTCTAAAAACGATAGTCATCTTTTTCAAATTTTCACAAACACAATTTTGCTCTGATTTGTAACTGAAATCCTTTTGTTTTATTTCAAAATCAATTTGTTAAATGAAGCGAATTACATGTTATACAGCATTTCATAGGAGGTTGTCTACTATTATTTTCACCATCGCCGTTTTATTAGCTTTTAAATAGAAATCACTTTGCTTTACTTGAAAGTCAATATATATAACGACACCGATTAACAGTTATACAGTGGTTGATATGAAGTTCTCCTAATAGTGTCTCTACCACCGTTCTTTAGCAATGCACGACACTTCAAAAAACGATACTCATCTTTTTCAAATTTTTACAAACACAATTTTGCTCTGATTTGTAACTGAAGTCCGTTTGTTTTCTTTCAAAATCAATTTGTTAAATGAAGCGAATTACATGATATACACATTTCATAGGAGGTTGTCTACTTGTGTTCTTACAATCGCTCTTTAGCAATGTGATTTACTTCAAACAACGATATGGTTTTTTTAAATTTTGACACACCCGATTTTGCACCGATTTCGAATAGATATCCGTTCGTCTCATTTTAAAATCAATTTCTTAAATGAAACAATTTACAAGTTATACAGCATTCCATAGGAGGTTGTCTACTATTATTTTCACTATCGCCGTTTTATTAGCTTTTAAATAGAAATCACTTTGCTTTACTTGAAAGTCAATATATATAACGACACTGATTAACAGTTATACAGTGGTTGATATGAAGTTCTCCTACTAGTGCCTCTACCACCGTTCTTTGGCAATGCACGATACTTAGTTTACAAGGATTTTCTAACTTTTCCCATAGAGTGTGATATATACACAATAGTTCAGAACAGGCTGTAGTCATGGGGGGCTACAAGGGGGTTAGCCCCCCCTACATCTTTCATCACACCCCCAAATATCCAGTTAATATTTAAACATTATTCGGCTTTCCTTAAGCAGTTGCAAAGTTAGCTCCCCACCCCCAGTTCAGAATAGCCCCTCCAAAATTCTAACCCTGGGAACTGGCCTGGTTGAGAAGAGAACATTCAATATAAGCCCACTGGAGTCTCAATGATCGTTTTTTGCAATTTTACTATACGTCCTGTAAGTGCATTATTGCTTCACTTTCTTTGAATTGAAAATTGATATCATGAAGTTATGGTAAAGCACTTTTTTCTAGCATATTTGTTAGTGTAATGACCAGACCTGAATTGGAATGGATAAAATATCTTTATTTGGTATATATACCAGTGACTGATATTTGGGCTGGCCATACTCCACCGACAGGGGAATTGAACAATAATGTTGACTACAAAAGCCAGCAGAAAATAACAGGTCCAGATTAGGCCATGAAAAAAGGGGTAAAAAATATATTAAAATATATTAAGCAGAAGAATGTGACCCAATAAGAGGAGGAGAAAGAAGTCCACAGTGAGAAGGAAAGACTAAAGAAACAAAAATACAGGACAAAGAAATGACACCTGCCCGTAGAAGAACAACAATCTGGTAAGATGAAACTTTACCTCACAGCACTCCCTAGACAGTTGCCAAAGCTATTGCAACAGTAACAAGAATCTTCCGTGTTCACAACAAATATGATGGCATTTAACATGGACTAGCTAGCAGGGTAGGACTTCATGTGCCAAATTTTGCTGGTAAAATGGTCAAGGCATCCACCAAAAGGGTGCTTGATGCATAAAATTCATTTTCATATATCCTTTGCCAGGCTAGAATTGAAGGGACAGTTCTTAATATGGTAAAATGGCGTGAAAAATGGGAGGGAAAATTCTATCTTGTCATGTTTCTTTACTTTCCAAACTTTGAGGTGGATATCTGCCTGAGGTGGAAGTTTTCAAAGTTTGACCACCTTCATCCAAAAATGTGGTCTTACTTAAGCAGCCAACATCTTACGGTGTATGACTGGCATAAAGTCCAAGGAAATATCCGAGTACAACCAGTGTAAACGTGGATGGGACAAGAAGAAAGGAAGTAAGAACGTAACTAGATAGATAGATAGATAGATAGATAGATAGATAGATAGATATATAGATAGATAGATAGATAGATAGGTAGATAGATAGATAGATGGAGGTGTACTTTAAAAGGGACGATTTGAACACTTGAGAAAGGTGGTTTGCATAAAGACATACTCTCTCCTATGCCCACATCCACCTTACTATTGTCATCAATAAACATTACAAAACTCACTTAACTACTTCGGCAATCTGCTATTAGTCAGAACTAGTATAACTAAGTTTATGAAGAATCCTGGGAAAGGAATGTTGGGCTCGGTAACTTCACTAGATCTTCCACACGAGAGAAGATAAAAGAACGTGGATTTTTTGATGATGTAACTTCTTCCTGTCAGTGTGAAGCTCTCCTAGGACGCAATCAACTTAGAAGAATCATATGGTAAACATTTAGGAGAATACAAATCATTTCTCTTTGACTCTAATATTAAAGTATTTTGCCATGCAAAAGTAAGAAGTAACCAACACTTTTAGTCTCACCTTCGGAATTTGGAACATACCTGTTTTTACGACTTGTAATTTTTCTGCAGAATTCTTTGAACGTTCTTCAGCTGTTGAGTTGTGTGAAATGGTGCATCATTAAAACTTGTCCCAGGTATTTATGATTGAATTGTCGAGTCTTAAACTAATACAAAGGATATGGGAAAACGTAAGATGCTCTATTATTTCTCCTTTATCTCTAGGTATTCAACCTTGCCTACTTTTGTAGTTTGTAGATGTTTGGACGTAAGAAATAGCCGGAAAGTAAAACGCCGCTCTTGAGTTACTGAAAGAGAAAGGCACACAATAGGAAGCCAGCACAAAGTTACAAATCTAAAATAATGTGGCGCATCCTAAAACTATACTAAAGGTATGGAAACAGTGTAAAGAATTGTATTGTTCCTTTTTATTTATAGGTATCCAGTCATTGCCTTGGTCTGTAGTTTCCAGATATTGCGACTCAATAGCTAGGAGTAAACACGCCGCTCTTGAGTTACTGAAAAAGAAAGGCACACAATAGGAAGCCAGCACAAAGTTACAAATCTAAAATGATGTGTTTCGACTTTTCCAAGCCTTAGTGCTTGAAGAAATGCCAGAAAACAGGCTCTCTCGTCAACTTACATTTCTTACCATATCTTTTGAACTACAGATAATTAGACTCTGATTTCACGCGGAATATTCTTGTAGGCCATCAGTCTACAATATAAACACATAAAGATCAGAATCTACGCACAGTTTTTTCTGACCATATTTTTCGACTTTTCCAAGCCTTAGTGCTTGAAGAAATGCCAGAAATCAGGCCCTCTCCCCACCTTATATTTCTTACACTATCTTTTAAGCTACACATACTTAGACTCTGATTTTACGCGGAACATTCTTGATGGCCATCAATCTACATTATAAAGACATAAAGATGACAATTCACGGTCATTTTTCTCTGACCAAATTTTTCGACTGTTCCAAGCCTTAGTGCTTGAAGAAATACCAGAAATCAGGCTCTCTCGTCAACTTACATTTCTTACCATATCTTTTAAACTACATATGCTTAGTCTCTGATTTCACGCGGGATATTCTTGAAGGCCATCAACGTACCTTAAAAAGACATAAAGATCAGAATTCACGGACATTTTTTTCTGACCAAATTTTTTGACTTTTCCAAGCCTTAGTGCTTGAAAAAATGCCAGAAATCAGGCTCTTTCGTCAACTTACATTTCTTACCATATTTTTTAAACTACACATAATCAGACTCTGATATCACGCGGAATATTCTTGTAGGCCATGAATCTACATTATCAAGACATGACGATCAGAATTCACGCACATTTTTTTCTGACCAAATTTTTCGACTTTTCCAAGCCATAGTGCTTGAAGAAATGCCAGAAATCAGGCTCTCTCGCCAACTTACATTTCTTACCTAATCTTTTAAACTACAGATAATTAGACTCCGATTTCACGCGGAATATTCTTGTAGGCCATCAATCTACATTATAATGACATAAAGATCACAATTCACGGATATTTTTTTCTGACCAAATTTTTCGACTTTTCCAAGCCTTAGTGCTTGAAGAAATGCCAGAAATCAGGCTCTCTCGTAAACTTACATTTCTTACCATATCTCTTAAACTACAGATAATTAGACTCTGATTTCACGCGGAATATTCTTGTAGGCCATCAATCTACATTATAAACACATAATAAGGTCTGACGTCCATAGAAAACGAAGACAATCCCTATCACGAGGGTCAATTTCTACATTCAAAAATGCCTTTTCCAAGTCTGCTACAACTGGTACTCTCCCCTCTCTAAATCTCGTTAAGATATCGAACAATAATGGGGTGAGAGGTGGGCCAACATGGAGACAGTCATTCAGGGAGGTGCCCGATTTCCCCCCTTTTAGGGATCCATTAAAAACTACCCTAATTTTGCTCGTTTCTGCCTCCCTCCTTATCACAGCCGAGTGGGTCAAAACATGAATCTTCTCCCCCGACTCCAAGTCTGCTACCTTTTCGACGATGCCAAGCTTAAGTTGTTCTTGAATAATACTGTCATAATCGTTTAACAACTCTGGTGTTCGTCTTAACCTCCTTAGTTGACTTAGGAGTCTAGCTTCACATAAACCATAATTTGATGGAAGTGGTTTATGACCGACTTTCCATGGTAGCCTTACTTGATATCTTACACCAGTAAATTTCACTGTGTCTAACATGTATTCATGCACAGAGTCAACACTCTTTATTCCTAGGGTATCTAAATCCCACAACTTGTTGACTGCTTCTTCTAATTCTCGATTGCCCTTAGACACACTAGTAATACTGGCAACATTATCAACAAGCATGCTGTAATTAATAGTAGCAACTGAACAAATTTGCTTACCTTCAACTTTTCCAGACAGAACCCATCCGAGTTTTGTCTTCACAGCAACTGGCTCTTTTGAACTGCCTCGACGAGTTTCATGCTCTTGGATGTTCCATAGGTAATCTACCCCCACAAGCACATCAACAACCAATGAATCTTGATTCCTAGAAACATCTGAGAACCATAAATTAGTGAGGTGTTCATAATCGTGCTTCAAAACTTCAACATGTTCATTGGCTAACTCTGCAATACGATCTACAACTATTGCTTCAATCTTGACTACATTGTTACCCTGAACTGATCTAAGTTCTACGATTACTATATCCCTCAGCTGATCATCCACCCCCAGGGAACCGAATGTTTTGATGGCGACCTGCTCTTGCCTGCTGGGCTTTATGCCTAAGCGCTCTATCACCTGGCGTGTGATGAAACTCCGGTGACTACCAGAATCGAGTAAAACTCGTACCTTAACGTTACTAGGTCTACGAGGCCCAGAAAAGAATATGAGCAATTACTCCTCCAGAAAACTTGAACTGTTGGCATTGAAATGGGCTGTAACAGAGAAATTTAGAGAGTATCTGATTGGCACGAAATTTGTTGTTTATACGGACAACAACCCGTTGACGTACTTGAAGACCAAGGGAAAATTGAAGGCAGTGGAGCAGCGTTGGGCCTCAGAGCTTGCCAATTTTCACTTTGAGCTGAAGTACAAGCCTGGACGTCACAACCGGAATGCTGATGCCCTCAGTCGCATAAAGTACGACAATGAACTGACCCAGGATGAAGTTGTTGAAGTATTAACCGCTGGACTAGATGGAACTAAC
The DNA here is from genome assembly GCA_010016025.2 of Alatinidae sp. Z8VKAUB7J3. Taxonomy (NCBI): domain Eukaryota; kingdom Metazoa; phylum Cnidaria; class Cubozoa; order Carybdeida; family Alatinidae; species Alatinidae sp. Z8VKAUB7J3. Next base: position 120,375,498 of record JAAAKM020073195.1, on the reverse strand, counting down.
ATCCCACAAGAATTACTGAAGAAGGCAGATACAGTTCAATGTATGGCCCAGTTTGGAGAAAGTCGCATTGAGGAGACAGTAGAGGCAATGCATTTACCAACGTGGGATACACAACAGATTTTGAGTTTACAACAGAAGGACCCTGTCATCCAGAGATTCTTGTATTACCATAAACGCGGTAGAAGACCAACAAGAGTGGAAAGGAAAGGAGAATCCCAAAATGCTCTAAAACTGATTTCGCAGTGGGAAAGGATAACAGAAAAGGGCCACATTCTCTACAGACAGCAAATGGATGAGAACAACAACTTGAAGTCACTCCTACTACTACCAGCTGCCCTCAAAGACGATGTGTTAAATGCAGTGCATGACCAGTGTGGACATCAAGGCGTAGAAAGAACAGAAAAGCTGGTGCGTCAACGCTGTTGGTGGCCAAGCCTACATAGGGATGTAGTGGACTGGATTGGTAGCTGTGAAAGATGTCTAGTTGCAAAAGGACCATATCTTCCAGTAAAGACACCTATGGGTACCATAACTGCTACACAGCCACTGGAAGTTGTGGCTATGGACTTTACTAAATTGGAACCAGCATCTGATGGTCGTGAAGATGTGCTTGTGATGACGGATGTATTCACGAAATTCACAGTTGCCATACCAACAAGAAACCAGCAATCAAAGACAGTCGCAAAAGCATTCACAGAGAACTGGTGCCTTCTGTATGGGATTCCCAGGAGGATACACTCTGATAGAGGACGCTGCTTTGAAGCTGACATCATCAAGGAGCTTTGTCGTCTATAATGGATGTTCGGATAGTTGTGGTCGTTTAGGATCGTAGAGATAGTTGTTGAAATACATCACTTCTTTCTTCACTTCATCAATTTTGTCTTGATGTTTATTGAGAATATGTTTTCGAACGAATTCCGGACCTTTGAATTTCTTGCCAGAGAGGGGACAGAGCCACTTGTCTTTACCAAGCTCTTGAGTGTTTGCTGTAATAAATTTCTCCACTTCTCTGCAATTGAAAAAGGAATTACATTAAGAAAAATATCATTGGCGATGCTAAAGTTTAATGCTGCGTCCACATCTCGTATAGTTGATTTAGCAAGACAGTCTTCATGTCATGCTTCTAGTTTTCATGTTAATCTTCCGAATGTTCACTTCAATTTTAAACGTCAAGATTTCGATACAGCTTAAAGCCGTCAAGCTCCAGTTCTTTACTCCAGAGCTTTTGTTTCTAGGATTGCAAAACTATTCAATTATGAATATTTTCTCATCAATCAATACATTTTATCAAGTACCGTTCACAGGCATATCTGGCTAGATACCATTTACCTAGATACATCAATGGAGTCAATTTCGGGGGGAGGGAAACCTTGCCTCCAGATTTTTTTTAACCCCCCTCAGGATAAAAAAAAGAACCTTTCCATGGTACTTTCACTGAAAATACCTCTTTACTAGATATTTTCGTCGGAAAAATGACTCCCCCCCGCATTTTGGTAAATCATCATCAGTCAATTTACTTTATAAAATATCGCTCATATATATGTCTAGCTAGATTTCTTTTATCCAAAGATATCAATGACATAAAGCTGGGAAAGAGAGCCGTTGTCTCCTAGATTAATAAAAATATCCTTTTTGGGGTATTTTCATTGAAAATGCTTTTTTTTGTATTTTCACCGAAGAAATAACAAGTTTGCCCCCCCCCCCCACCCACAGATTATGGAACATCATCAGTCAATATATCTTATCAAGTATCGTTCACATACATGTCTGGCTAGATTCCCTTTACTCAATGACGTCAAAGGCGTCAACTTTGGGGGCGAGGTGTATTCCCTTTAGATTCCCCCCCCCCCTCCACGCAAAAGAACACCATCTTGTGAGTCTTTTCTTTTAGATGATTGTTTGTTTTTTTGTTTTCTAATTTCACCCCCCTACCCAAAAAACCACCTACATGCCTAATTCATTGAGAATATTTTAATCTCTGATGATTTTCTTCTTTTTTTACTTCACATCAAGAACTATGGAGAAATGTTTGCCCTGTATTTCTTTTTTAGACCCTCCCAGCCCAGCACGAGTAGTTGTGCCGGGTGTTCGGTGAATCGATTGTAGGTCAGCCAAAAGGGTTCCCGATGATCAATCGTGTGGCCCATTTCGTTCTCGTGGCCCGGAATGATGAGCTTGGGGCGGACGCCGGCAATGAGTCGGTCGGGGTCCGTGGTCCAGCAGTTTGGGAGCAAGACATCGACCGAATAGTGCTGATGGATTTCATCGATCCATACGAAGTCTTCTTGGTTGGATTGATCCCCCGTGTGGCTGAAGGAGAGTCCTTCGGGGGTGATGACTATGGGCACGTTGTTTTCGATTGAGGAACCCTGGTGTCCGGGATAGACGACGACGGACAGGTTGCGGTTGCCGTTTTGAATCGGGAGCGATTGCAGTTTGTGAGGAATGCGAGGAAGGTGGGTGATCTCAGAATGGATCGGGCGACCACGCCAAATCTCTGGGGGGGCGACGACAGGTTTGCCGGCATCAAGGAACATGCGAGCGACGGTTTCGTCGGCGTGATCTCGGTGTCGATGACTGATCAGGAGTGCATCACATTGGGCGGCGATCTGAGACACGAGTTCGTCGTCCAGTCCGAATCCCTCGTTCCCGCGCAAGCGGGCTCGGACCAGGTCAAACGCGAAGGTGGTGGATGGGGTCCGGATCACGAAGGTTTCATTGTAGATTTGCCAGATCAAGGCGCCCGAGGTGACGTGCATGGTTTGAATCTCCGCCAAGGAGTTGGTGATCCGGTGTCGAAGGAAGGCTTGGACGGGCTTTCGGCTGGGCGCTTTCTCTTCGTGTAGGACGCCATCGAGGAGATACAAGGCCATGCGGCGTTCCTTCGGTTCCGGGAATTGTGGGGGATACTTGGTCAGGATCTGATTCGCGAGGTCGAGGGAACGGCGCGCCTGGGCATCGAGGAAGCCGTCGACATCACCCCACCAGTCGAAACGGTCATGCAGTGTGGGTTGGTAGAGTGGGGTGGCGGGTTCCGCTGCCGAGAGAGTGAAGAGGGTGACGGTCTTGAATAGATTATTTTTTCAATTTAAAGATTATTTATACTATACGCAAGTGATCTAGCAACTTTGATCAATTGAGATTGGATATGAATAGATCCAGAATAAAGCAAATAGAAAGAATCGATTCAGATTCATCCAGGGTATATCTAGAGTGGAGCTTTTAAGGTAAGTGCAAGGGTATCAAATTTAACCTTTGAAGTTCTACAAAGAAGAAGAATGATTTGCTCTTAATGACGATGGTACCACCCCATTTAATACCCCTACAACTACTGCTGCTTTTGTGAGTACTATTAAGGCTCAGGATACTGAAGTAAAATTATTATTTCTGCTCTTACAATTTAACCAAATCAAAAGAGCGTAAGTGTATCAAAGTTATCAAAGTGAATTAGGTTATCAAAAACCATAGATTGAATTCTTAGGCAAAAGGATAAAGTTATATTTTTCAGAATAACTTGAGGATGTATAAAACTAAATTAAACATATTTTTTTCAGGATTAAAATTTGTTGAAAAAGTTTTTCAAATATACAAATATTTTTGCCAGAAGAAAGATCAATGGATGTGTGTTTCTTCGTTTTAATTTTTTTTGGAGGGTCCAGGGGTGACGGGTAATATCCTGAGTAGGGCACATAAGCTTCATGCTTTTTAAAAAAATACATTTAACTTTAAGGAGCAATATTAATATTCACACCGAAGAGACATTATTACTTAAATGAAAAGGGTTGCTCCGTCCTCAACACTTTCTCTTTACGCTAAAGTTTTTAATAAGGAAAACTAGGGTTTGCAGTTTCCTTATATTAAACTCTAGTATTTTGTGAATAGTTCTTATGAGAATATTTATGACTTTTAATTGTTATCAAAGCTAATAAAAACTCCTCAAGGTCCACTATATACCACCTGGCAGGGAGTGGTTCACATTAAGCCAGCCAATACTCCATACTTGGCCACTGAAACAAGCATACGAAAATTATTTAGTCTAATCGCTGATACATCTCCAAAAACTAAAGTCTTAAACTAAATATAAGAATTGAGACCATTTATGGTCTAACAAATCTTCAAATTGAGGAAGTCGGATGTTATTGTCCCTTTTCAGTGACTGGATTTGGGATCTTCTTCAGAATATCCAGACAAGCATAAATTATGGATTCTTCCATGATGGCGTCCAGCCTGTCGGCGATGACCGTCGACGGCGCCCAGTACGGCGTGCCCTACAGCTACTATCAGTGGGGCGTGTACTACCGGAAGGACATCTTCGAGGCGCATGGCATTGCCGTGCCGACCACGTGGGACGAGTTCATGGCCGCCTGCCAGACCCTGGTCGACAACGGCGTCACCCCGATCACCATCGGCACCAAGTTCCTGTGGACCGCCGGCGGCTGGTTCGACTACCTGAACATCCGCATCAACGGCCTGCCGTTCCACCTGGAGCTGATGGACGGCGTTGCCACCTACCAGGACGAGCGCGTGCGCGAGGTGTTCGCCGTGTGGGCCGACATGCTGGAGAAGGGCTACTTCCTGGAAGATCACGCCAACTATTCCTGGCAGGAGGCGCAAGCCTTCATGTTCCAGGGCGACGCGGCGATGTACCTGATCGGCAACTTCTTCGTGCCGTTCTTCCCGGAAGGCGAGGAGGAGAATTACGACTTCTTCCAGTTCCCGGTGATCGATCCCGACATCCCGATCTATGAGGATGCGCCGACCGACACGCTGCACATCCCCGCCAATGCCCAGAACAAGGAAGACGCGCGCCGCTTCCTGGCCTTCGTCGCGCGGGCCGACAACCAGACCGCGCTGAACGCCGTTATCGCCAACCTGCCGCCGAACGCGGACTCCGACATTCCGGACGACCGCTTCCTGCAGGCCGGCTTCGAAATGCTGAGCCAGGCCGCCGGTCTCGCCCAGTTCTACGACCGCGATACCGATCCGGACATGGCGCGTATCGGCATGGAAGGCTTCCAGGAGTTCATGGTGAAGCCCGAGCGCATGGACAAGATCCTGGAGCGGCTCGAGAAGGTGCGCCAGCGCGTCTACAACTAAGGTCCAAGTGACGACAGCCCTGTCCGGCACTGCCGGGCAGGGCAGGGCGCAAACCCGCGCGCCCCTGTGGAGGAGAAGCCATGACCGCCCCCGTTGTCCCCGACACCCATCCGCCCCTGCGCAAGAAAAGCTGGTGGAAGCAGAACCAGCAGAGGCTCGCGCCTTGGCTGTTCCTCGCGCCGGGCATCTTCATGTTCCTGGTCTACGTGATCATCCCGATCTTCCAGTCCGTGAACATCTCGTTCGACGACTGGGACTAAGCTCATTCTGTACAGCAAACTTTTCATTTCGGATATCTCCTAATTCTTTCATTATATCTTCTCTATCACCTTTTATTTTCTCATTTTCTTTCTCCAAGTCTTCCAAAGTTTCTTCTAGTTCTTTCCTATCATTAGCCTCTTTTTCTAATTTCTCTTCCGTGATTTTCAGCGATGAAGAAATTAACGTAATTTCATTATTTGAAATATTCAACTTATCATGCAGCTCCTCTGCTACTTTTGATATTTCACTCAGCTCCGAGGAGAGTGTTTCATAATCATCAATACGTTTTCTTAGCTCCTCATTTAGTTCATTTATAAAAGCATTGTTATAATTGTTGACACTGGCAAGTTCCTCTTTATCTTCTTTGAGAAGTTGCAACTCTTTCTCGAGATTTTGGAGGGCCAACAATTTGGCAGCATTTTCTGAAAGGATTGCATTCATTTCTTCTCTGAGTTTTGGTATCGTGCTTATTTCTTCCTCTTTCTCTGCAATCATGTCACGAAGTTGCTCCGACTCATCCATTGCTCTTTTAAGTTTCTAGAAAATATAAACATAATCTACAAATACTTAAATATACTTAAAATCTCTAAATCCCTTGTCAACGCTGTCATCACACAGAAATGTATGAAAACATCAAAGACAAAAGATCACACAGAAATGTATGAAAACATAAAAGATAAAAGATCATAAAAGATCACAGAAAACATAAAAGCACTAACTATAAAATATAGAATAGTATTATATTCGTTGTACACCCAATAACACATAAATTCACTATAAGAATAACATCTAATGAATAAAATGACATAAATATGATGATACAATATATAGTACTAGCTTACCCGTTAGGCGTTGCTGCGATCTCAAAAGAAGGAAAATTCAATGAAGTTCCCCCCACATAAAATTCCCCCCGTGTACTAATAACCAGCGTATTCTTAAATTAAGATTTTTTGAAAAATACTCACGGAAAATCCCCCCACGTGGACAATTCTTCCCCCGGAAAATTCCACCTTTCAGAAAAACTCCTACACGGAACCATCCCTCCCGGCGGATAATCCCCTGGAAACCTCTACGGAAAATCCCCCCAGAAATTTTCACGGAAAATTTCCCCGAAAACTATCATGGAAAATCTCTTCCGCTGCAAAGAAGGACCAATTCCCTTTATCCATTTCTAATGATGTCTCCCCGTCCCATTCAGGGACGGTTTGCTTTTCGTTTAACCCAAATGGATGCCCCATGAAACATAAATTTTCGCAATATACCATCTTTCATCTTTAAACGTGGCTTAGCCATCTCAACCTGTATTACTCATCATCTTTTCTGTTATCTTACTTATTTTTATTACTTAAGGTTCCGGTTATGTCAATTTTTTCGGAAATGTTTTACGATTTCTTCTAGATTTATTTTCTGTTTTCTTAATCCACAATGTTCAACAATCAGCTATTAATGTCTTTAGCAGTTAATGTAGGCTACCCCATTCGCTGTTAATGCCCAGGTGTGTATTTGATTTTTCTCTGTTTTTGATTGTTTACCTGCACACTGAAGGGGATAAGGAGAATCCTTCCAACAGGATGGGATCAAAGGACCCCATTTTTTTCGAAAATTGTGTTCTAGTAATGCGAATTTCGGACAATCTAACCCTAACTCTCAAAGAGAGAACAATTCAGATGCCTTCTCAAAATTATGACTACGAGCACCAATGAAAGGCAGTATGGATAAGTATACGAAAAACTTTCTCTGGCTTAACAACATTTTGTCCAAAATTAGTTTATTTTATAGGACATGATTTGTCCTGTAGTTTTCCCTGGGGCAGTTTCTAGAAAGTTTAGACTTTCTTTTCTTTGTCTAGCTAGAAATTTCTAAGATATTATGTCTTTAAATGTCGTTTTTATGTACAAAACTTTACTAAATTACAAGTAAAACCGAAAAAAAATGAGAAACAATGTTTATCTCCGAAAAGATAAAATTGAATTTGATAATCCTGGAAATGTGTTCTATTCCTCAAGCCTTTAAACTTTTAAATACCATGCAAAGTCAATTTCCTCGAGTCAGTATGCATTCAAGTGCTAACTAGCCCTGCCCTTGAGAAAAGTATTAGTGTTGGATCAGAGAACCTTTATTGCATGCAGAGTTGGAAAGAGGAATCGCCCCTACTACTTCAATTATCCTGGGTAGGATGGGTTCATTTAGGTCTCTCTTCAAGGGGGAGGATCCTGTATCACACTCATTTTTTTTTGCAAACAGACCTCTGCTCATCTGATACAGAAGAGCGCATGATTAGTAATTTTATTGAGTTTACAAAAACAGGTGTGAATTGAATTTTTTTAGATTTTATGTGGTCCTATGTAAAACAAAAAAAAGTAGTTAAAAATACCAATTTAAAGACTTGACATACTTCTATAGTTTTTGCTAGTCCATTCAATAAAAACAATGGATTTATTTAGAAGTCTTTGACCTGAGTTCAACTAATAAAACAAAACATTTCCGTACACTACTAGACCAATAAATAATTTTGCATAAGCAGACCGTTAATTTTTTACTATACATTTATATTCCTATACATATTTGCATTATATCTAAGACAAAACACCGAACAGCGTGTTGAGCAGCGTCGCCAACGTTTGGAATTAAAACGCACTAGTTTTTCGACTACAATTGTACCACAAGAGAGTAATTTGTACCGTTCGAACAGCAGGTTAAAAATTTGCTATAGCAAGAAGAAAATTTCGATAAACTAAAACTTGAGCAGACATTCAAGACAGAAAGGAAAAAAAGAAAACAAAAATGCACCGGAAAATTTGTATTGTACCAAAAAATTCTCAAATGTACCACGTTGGCAACGCTGGTATTGATAAGGTATTGCTGCTTGTAAGTGCTTCCTGTCCCTTTTCAGACCTTCTAGCCATAAAAACCTCTTTGTTAGGATATAAGTGTTTGTTTTGTTTGATTCTTACACTTTTTAATTTGTCTTATTTAATTTGTGCTTGTATTATTTTTTTTTCAGTTGAAAAAAAATTTCGGACGTGAAAGTAAAATATCTGTTATGTAGTTATGTATGTATATGTTATGTATGTAGTCATGTAGTTATGTTATGTGCAACTTAGTTTAACTGTAGTTTTTACAAGGAAAAATATTTTTTTTTATGTTTTTTGTGCATATGCTATGGAAAGTGTTTTGATTTTTTGCAGTCAAGAACTGCTAGCAATCTTGCAATTTCTTTTTCCATTTTTCAGCAACAACAGAAAAAAAATTGACCGTTTACAGACAACAGATGCCAATTAAAATATACTATTTAATGCAAACAATATATTTATGGCCAGGCTGGCATCTGAACATCTTTTCTATCCAAATGAAAATATATGTTGAAAGAAACTTGCTTTGGCTTCTTTAAAAATGAAAACTATTTTTCACGCTTTAGCCATAACCTGATCACACACCACATTGGCTGTAAGTGTATGGTACTGTCGCTAAAATCAGTGCACCAAAATGGAAAATGAAGGCAGTGGGTTGAAATTTCATAGCAAGTCTCTGATAAACTTCATAGAGCTGTAGTGGAACCAATGTGGCGCAGCAAACATCATTCTATCAGTGGCGGCTCGTGCTATTGGGCAGCTTGGGCAATGCCCCCCCTAAGAAAATTCTAAAAAGTGTTTTTTTCATAACAGTTAATTACGCATAAAAATACTTGTTTGAACATTAGGCCATTCCCATGTTTTATTCCACTCCTCCTGTTCCACATTTCCTATTGCTAGCCTCGCTTTGGATCTTTTTTCATTGCATAACTCATTGGAATCCCCATTACATTTTACGATGACGTAGACTTTATGGGCAGAATTTATTTTGCCCCTACTGGACATGCGCAGTTGCAATTTTATAAGAAAATCGAAACCTCTGCCGCAAGCTGATTGGCTTAGAGAAAGGAATTTGGGGCAAGAAAAATCTTGCCCCGCTGCAGCAACAACCACATTTAGTTGCTGTGTACCTTGTACCACAGCAAAGTCACGAAATAAATTGAACATTGTAACATCAGTAAAGGCTCGTTCTTGCTCGAATTGCTCAGTATAGTTATTAATAGTTTTCTGTATACATATATATATCTAAATAGTCGAATGTCGGTTTTTAATTTAAATTATGAATACTGTGAAGAATCTCCAAACTCATCCGTTCTCCCAGTTATCTCTCGCAGAGAAACTGGAAATTAAACATCTAGGCCCTGATCAGCCAGAGCCTGACACTTGAGTTGTTTGCTCAACTAAAAAATAGGAGAGCCAAATTCCTCTTAAAATAATTGTGAACTTCCACAAAATATTTGTAAATTGTTTACTTCTGTTCTGTTACTTCCTACTTACTTCATTGTTATGTTAATCACTTTGTGATGTTATTGTTGTTGCACCATTGTGCTGCACTGATATTTGATTGACATGGTCTGGTTTTCGTTAGTTCTCGATGTAAAAATAACAGTCTTTTACAGTGGTATTTCTCCTTATTGTCTTTGAGGCCCATATATTTGGCCCCCCCCCCCCCCCCCCCCCCCACACCCCCACCCCACCCCCGTCCAACATAATGCTCATTACCCTGAAACTACACCTCTCCTCCTGATGGTAGCATTTATTGTTCTTTCCATTGTTTGATTTATTATGAAACTGGTCATGCTGTGTAGACTCAAAATATCCAGTTCAGTCTGAAGTATTGTGCTGAATAAAGAATACCATTTTAAATGAATAAAAAATGTAAATGCAGATATTCGTTAAGATGGATTTTAACGTTATCGTAAAATAAAATCCTAATATAAAACGAAAAATAGCTTAAAATCAATAGAAATACCTGCACTTTTCGGAGACTTCTATCAGTGCATGACAGAAGACTGATACAATAAGCCAAATCTCTCCATTGTCTTTCCATCCGAGCAACACTTAGCCTATACAGCAGCTTTTCAACCAATGAATCACTCTGCCTTTCTTTCTGAATTAGGCCTATAATGAAACTTAAAACAGTCTGAAAATCATCTTCAGGAACACCAGCATCTGGATCTGACATACGTGATATGATGTCTGGCATCACATTGTAAAGTGAATTCCCCTTTTGAGCCAACTCAGTGAAGAAAAGCTTACTTAAACCAGATATTTTAGAATCAGTGTCAATTATACACATAGCCATATCAGAGATTTGGCCTTTTACCTTGACCATGTCATTAAGTATTAGGTGAGTCAAAACTGTCAATGTAGTTTTCCGTACATAATTTGAGTTATCACGAAGTCGCGCGTAGATACGTGGCGTCCATGGTTCAATCAGGTTGGGGAAGCGAAAACTCATATCTCCTAATGCGATAATTATATTGCCACGAATTGTAGGTTCTGTTGTACGCTCAAGTATAGTAAACAGAAGCTGCAAGTGAAGATCACAAAATTTCGATGAAACTAGCATACACTTGGCTAGGCTTAAGGTTGCAGATGTACGCAAATCTATATCAGAATATTTCCCAGGATTTAAACAAACTTGAACCAATAATGCCATTCCTTTACCAAGGATGGAATCCCCAAGTACAACTTCATTCTCACAAACAGCTCTTATGAATTCTGCTTCAGCATCGTCGGCCACAGCTCCCATTATTTCATCTTCATCTTCCTAAATAAAATTCAAGTTGAAAAGAAACAAGTTATAATGAATATGAGGCATTCTTATCATAAAATCCTTACCTCAACAGACATATCGAGATTTAAACGTTTGAATTGAATATCTGAAAATAACAAGATTTGAAAAAATTAATTAGAAATCGCCACAGCTTGAAACCCTGAGAATTTAAATCACCGATTTATACCTATCAAATACAAAGATTACAAACACATAATTATTTATATTTCGACTCATATACTTAGTTTGAAGCACATGCCTACACGCATCTTTAATAGAGTCCTATTTTTCTGACGATTTTGGTCTTTATTTGAATATTTTAGGATGAATAGAAAAGGAAATACTAACGAAGAGCTCTAAACTGACAGAACTCTAGACTGACAGCACTAGCCATTACAAACGTTCAGAAATATTTAGCTAGAGATTGGCCGTGTAATAAATAGATATGGCTGGAGTAGAAATAAAGAAATAGACTTTTTCTTATAAAACTGTGAATTCTGTAATTTAAGCAAAATATACCAAACTTTAGAAAGTGGAAAGATACGCTACGTTGTTATGAAAAGTGAAATTTTGATTAGTAAATTTTTTAGATTTCATCAAAGTTGACACTGTTTATAAAAACACTATTTTAAAAAAGAAATAGCAATTAGTTAATGTTCTACTGCCTATAATTAAAAACCTGGTTTTAAATGCCTTCTATGTATTTCTATTTCTGTGTTTTATGTTTCTCGTTACACCCTAAACAAACAAATATTTAATGTTTAACGTTTTACGCTTATACGATTGTATCTCAATCCTTATTTCCTACTCTTCATCGCCATCATAATTAGTAAATGATGCCATATAGTTAGGCGACATGCTAAATGGTCTGACCAATACAAACAGTCACAAAGAATGTATGACTCCGAAAGATGGTTAAAAAACTATTTTGTTTACAATATAAAGCTTAACTCGCTCGGTATAGTGGTCAGTAGTGCAAAGGCTAAAAATTATACCGAAAATATTAAACATCCTATTTTTTTGCAGTTGGTGAACAGCTTTTATTCTTTTTATGGAAGGATGGTTTTTATAACTTACTATTTTTTGTATCAATATTTTTACATTACTTTAATTTTAGCAGATTTATTAGAACTTTAACCCTTGCCAGATATTAGATTTACGACCATTTATGCTACCTACCTACGACGCATAATTCTTGAGATTCCAGAATTCCCTAAAGATCCGGCACTGACGCAAGAATCTTGAGCGAATTGAGAAATGGACAAGCTGGACGCCAAAATCTTGAACCTGCTGCAACAGGACAACCGGCTGACCTTCGACCAGCTCGGCGACGCGGTCGGTCTGTCGGCGTCCGCCTGTCAGCGGAGAGTCGGCCGGTTGCGATCCGATGGGATCATCCGGGGCGATGTCTCGCTGGTGGATCCGCGCAAGGTCGGCAAGCCGCTTACCATAATCATCGAGGTCACGGTCGAGCGTGAAAAGCCGGACATCATGAAGAAATTCAAGGACGCCATGCTGGCCCATCCGCAGGTCATGCAATGTTACTACGTTACTGGCGACAAGGACTTCGTGATGATCGTCAGTGTTTCGGACATGCAGGAATTCGATGCCTTCCAGACCGAGTTCTGCACCGAGAACCCGGCGATCAGCCGGTTTTCCACCTCGGTGGTCGTTGATCCGGTCAAAGTTGGCCTGGCGATCCCCGTTTCGGAGGACAGCTGATTTGGTTGTGGATTTCTTGGTCAGATTGATTGTCGCGCCGGATGTCGATCGGCTAGGCTTCTCCTATGACATTCGTTGATCCGCCACCTGAAACCCAATGGTTGGGCCGATCCTTCTCCGGCAAGGATGACGTCGCGATTGATTTCGATCCCGACGCGGTGGCCGCCCTCTTGCCGACCCTTCGCGAACTGTCGGCCGGTAACTGCCCGACGGTGGAGCTTGCGCGCGATGATATGGCGCTTCCGGGGATGGAGCAGACGCTGGACGACGTCCGCCAAGAGGTGCTGCTCGGGCGCGGACTGGTGATTCTGCGCGGCTTTCCGGTAGAGGCGCTGCGCCAGCCGGAGATCGAGCTGTTCTACTGGCTGGTCGGCCTGCGCCTGGGACGACCCGTCTCGCAGAGTGTAATGGGCGACCGGCTGGGCCATGTCATCAATGTGTCGGGGCGGGATTCAAACGCCCGGGCCTATCGCAACAGCAATGAGTTGCGCCCGCATACGGATCCCGCCGATATCCTCTCCTTCCTCTGCCTCCGGCCGGCGAAGAACGGGGGCGAAAGCCTGTTTTCCAGCTCCCACAGTGTGCATGAGGAAATGCGCCGGACCCGTCCGGATCTTCTGTCCGTTAAAGTGAGAAGAAAGTTTTTTTGACGTTTTACTTGAAATGACGATGAGCTTAAAGCAAAAGATTTAGATTTATTTTGAGAAAAAAAAGGGCTAATTCCTTTAAATATTTTTGATAGAGCAAAGACATTAAAAATAAAATAAAAAATCTAATAATTTATTTTCCGAAAAAAATTTAAAATATTTGAGACACTATGATGTATGTGAAAAAACTCTCCGCCAATTTTCAACAACTCTTTCCGGAAGTGCTGTTTTTCGATTTGACAATACCATCAATGCCCAATCCACTATCAAGCTTCTGAAGTCAATTGAAAAAAAACATGAAAAAGCTTCTTTGATTTATGTTGTTTGTGACAATGCTCGCTATTATCGGTCAAAATTAGTCAAAGAATATTTGATAGATTCGAAAGTTAAATTACTTTTTCTACCAGCCTATTCGCCTAACCTAAATTTGATCGAACGATTATGGAAATTCTTCCATGAAAAAATCTTGGTTGACAAATATTATGAAAATTTACAGAATTTGAGAGAGCTTGCAATAACTTCTTCAAAAATATCAAAATATACTCGATGAAAAGAAAAAAACTAATACATTAACTAGAACTAAAGCTTAAAGATGTATTTACAAAAAAAAATGGGAAAAAACTCAGAAGTGAAGACCGTTGCTTCACTTCGTAGTCTTCAAATTACTTGAATATTACTGCACATCACTGCTTTAGTATGGCATAGAATTTGAAGGTAAACTGAAATAAAGTTCACATAAAAAATAAATAAATACATAAAAACAAATCTTTGATCAATTGCAGTTTGAATCCATTTCGTTAATAGAAAAAGTCATGGAACAGAGTTTCATTCAGACCGTCTAGAACAAGACGCAAGCTGTTTCTCTACTTCACAAATTACAATTTTTTTTTTTATTTCAAACAGCCATAAGCATTCTGTCTTTTTGAATTTTAACGCGTCTAACTTCCTCAAAATATTTGGCAAATATTTCAAACAATTTTTGGCGACGAACTACAAGGAGCGAACCAGGCTGTAGCAACACACTGCAGGGACCGAATTAGTCAAGAAGGGTTGTTAATCCGATTACTTTCTTACTTGCCAGTAAGGGGCGTCTCGTACTAATAATAACCTCAACTATGTATCCTAGCCAGCGAACAAGCAAGTGTCTCTTACCTTTATGAGATCGTTTCTTTAATATCTTTTCAATTTGTTACAATCTGTTCTGTTTAACTTTTTAATTAATGTTCGTAAAAACCCCAAAGAATTTCCTCATCTTCCTTTTAATTGGAATATTGTTTAAGGAAAATGTCGGACGTATTGTGGCTGTGATGAACTTAAAGAGGACTATGATTTTACAGGGATTGATGAGGACATTCATTATAAGGCAACATGATTTTATCTAAATCTTGAATAAAAGCAGTAGTGTTTTCAGTGTACAATATCTTAAAATTATCAGACGTTCAACCAATGCTGCCTCTATAGAGCTATGACTGTAATAGATTATTTTATTATATTTCAATAAAACCTTTTTTACATGTGGATTAACAAATTCACTTCCCTGATCTGTTTGAATTTTCCTATAAGAGTCTTGTTCAAAGATAGATTCAAGAGCTTTACCAACTTCACCGTCTCTCGTTGAACGCAATGAAACAGCATATGCATAGCGACTAAAACACTGCTTGCAAGTAAATCATACTTGTAAGGTTTATATTTTCCTATAAGAATCTTGTTCAAAGATAGATTCAAGAGCTCTACCAACTGCATAACCTCTCGCTGAACGCAATGGAACAGCATATGAGTAACGACTAAAAACACTGCTTGTAGGTAAATCACATTTTTTTTGGAATATTGTAACGTCTTTGAGTCTCATCTAGAGTTAAAAGATCTTTTGTAATATACGTAAAGGAAAAATGGCTTTAGTTTTTCGATAATAATTACCGCGAGCTCAATTATCTTGATGAAGGGTACAGCTGGGTTCATTCTGTAAACACTCTTCTGCTAGCTTGTTTTGAACTCCAGCTACTTTAGAAAGTGTAGTGGAGGAGCTTAAGTCCGTCGATTTTTGAATTGAAAAGGGAATAGTTGTGGGAAAAGTCAAGTCATGGCCAATTGTAGAAAAAGCCAAGACAGATTGTCCAATTAAATGGGCATCAAGTGCAAGGTTAATTTTACCCCTTTGATTGCCGGTTGTTACTGTCTTCCACTTATGCTACACCTCTCATGCATGTCACTCCACAATGCCGAACTAGAGTCAACCTGTTGAGGTTCTACCTTGCCCTTTGTATCTTGATAAATTCCCATTTCATACGTCTCCCACTCAAAAAAAAATTCAGTTCATCTCTGTGTCTCAGACGTCAGTAAAAACCTCATCCACCTATTTCAGACACTAGTAAGCCCCTGTGAGCCAGGTAGTGGATTTTTGTCTGAAAATTCCCATTCTTGCATCTCTGACTTTCAAATTAACATTCTAAGTGATGGAGTGGCTAGCACACTCTAAAAATAATAGAAACATAGCATGGCAATTCAATGAAATATTTTTACTGAAATAATGGCATGTACGTTTATTTTGAATTAAAATCAAGTAGTTGCGGGTATCAAGCCATGGCTAATTGTTAAAAGGCCAAGACAGAAAGCATAAATGAGTGAGAGGCAAAATCTGGCACAAGTTCTTTTTGCAACTATATCAAATGATGGCATTTCACTTGGTCTAAAGTGGGAACACCGTATCACAAGATTAACGCATGGTCAACAAGTCCCAAGAACTCAGAGGTAAATGGTGAGATGTATAGTTTTTAAGTATATGGAAATACCCCTGTTATTAATATCTTCATAAGAAATTGGGATTTTTTGAATCCATTCCAAAAAATAAATCATCATGTTTTATCTTGACATAGAATTTATTTCATTTCAGGGTCATATACGACTTTTAATAGGGTCTCGGATATAAGCTCATCACACATTTCATCAGCTCTGTTATTCTGTTAAATGATAGTATCTGCTGATATACTACCAATGATGATATTAACGTTCACCGACGCTTTGCTCTCTATAAATAGTCTTTAATTTCCTTGGTGATATTATCTGACACTACCCTTTTTATTTTTCCTGTGATTTTACTGCTTGTTGACAAGATTATTTTTACAAAAGTGATAGATCCAGTGCATTTAAAAGAGATGATTTATGACGTCGATAAAATAGTACACTTTTCTTCTTTTTACCTTACATTGAGTGCTAATACAGAAAAGAATGCTAAATGGATTATCAACGGATATTGTGTTATCCTAAGCACTAGCAAGATGCTTCCTCTCGTCATCAACAACTATTTTTTTGCTTAAATTACCTTTGAGTGTTACCATCTCTGAAGATCTAACTCTCGAATGTCCTCCATCAAAAGAATTGAATTTTTCCAGAGTTGACAGTCGCAATTTGAAGTCCACATTTTTTATATGTTCGCAGTTTTATTGTCAAAGCAATTCACATTAAAAGGTACAGAAACGCAATTGATATTTTCTTTTATACCCGTTTGACCAAGTTTTTTTTTTTTTAATTTAACGAATGATGTTCTCCATATTTCGACATATAAGCAGACATCAATAAAGCATCCAAACATTTGTTACGCCAGGTTATCAGTATACTATATTAAACAAGCAATGCATTTTATTCTTGAGAATTCGCCCTTGTTATATGAACCAATTTGATTCTTAACCAGCCATAAATGGCCCTCCTTATCTTATGATGAAATCACACACAACGAAAGAAAATGTAAGACACAGGATTCATATGTTCTAATCCAAATTGGCTTAGCCTTTAACATCTCTTAGAGTGGTTGTACATGTAGGGAAAAAAGTGGCACGCTTCTATTTGCAGACTTCATAGAAATGTGGCCTATTCGACCATCTGGCCGATTCGACCATCTGGCCGATTCCTTAATCGCCTTTACAAATATTATAGTTAATCTACGAGCACACCGGTGTTGATAGGAGTATTCCAAACTTATGTGTACGTTTCCAGTCACCTTTAGCAATATGGTTCTTTCGAGCAGTTGTTTCTAGAATTCAGCCTATGGGCCACATTTGGCCACAGAAAACTTTAAGTTGAGCCTAAGAGTGTTTGTATAAACCCAGTCACCCTAAGAAATATTTTCAAGTAATTAAAATAGTTAATCCTAAAAAGAATTGCACAAATTCCATCATTTAAATATATATTTTCAAATAGTTTAAATGGTTTTACCTCTTCTCTGTGTGGTATTTCCGGACAAGTTACATTTACTTATTAGCTATTTTTAATTTAAATGCTTCACAAAAAAAATGCTTTATTGTAGCCCAGTAGAGCCTAGAGATCCAGTTAGGTATGTGAGCAGGAGTAGGCGTGTAGAGGTGCAATAATACAAAGTTTAAAGTTTTATTTGATAACTTGAATGTTACTGTGCCTAAAAAGTAAGAAGTTTTAAGTTTAGGAGGAAGATGGCTGTCTAGTCTCTGTGCTAGTTATGGCCCACATTACTCCTTATCAGTATTTCAAATTAAGGGTTAACTAAAATACTGTCTATACAGCAACACAACCCAGCTGAAGACAAGCTGAAGACAAAGTAACGTTCACCAAACATACTGGTCAACTACTAAATCCAAAACTAAAACTTAACAGCAAGATAATAAAAACTCAAAATTCCCAAAACAATACAAGGTTTGGGAGAAAAAATGTTTTCTCCCATTTTTATGCTCAAAACCATACAATTGGCCAGAAGAGAGCCTGAACACTTTCAATTAAAAATTTCCATAGTTTGTCGGCTTAGAATTATTAAAACACTATAAATTGATTCCTTCAGTTTCAAAGGCAGCAATGACACGTGATCTGATTTTGCCCAAAGCAAAAAGCTATCAAGCGAAAATTCCGAGATAACAAATCGTTCTGAAGATCTTGAAACACTGTATTGAGTTCTAATGGTTCTGATGATGGTTCATTACCTCCTAAAGATTCACGCAGTTTATAAAAAAAAAACATTGATCGAACGGATAAATTTGAGGCTTGCTAAAATTATGGAATTGCTGCTCACGGGGGGGGGGGGGGGGCAGTTACCCCTGGTACTTCCTTTTGACGCTTGTACCTTTTATCCTTTCTATGAAATGCTTTTGTCGAAGTTGTTATTAATAACCTACTTTTTATCCTTGATAAGACTTGTTACTAATCTTTGTGTGACGTTGTGTGCTTCTGGTTGGAAAAGTTGGCTCCACTGCAATATTTCTCCTGCTCCCAACACAGCCGCTCTTTTTGAAGCTAGCTTTTGCGCTGCAGTTGTAGGCAGACATATAATAGGGACGCCATAGTATAGAGCTTCGAATGTTTCTGTGAATGAACAGCAAGAAATGAGGAGTCGTGTCTTAGTATG
>JAAAKM020073195.1:120329698-120356765 GCA_010016025.2 Alatinidae sp. Z8VKAUB7J3 | reverse complement strand
ACTCGTGAGAGCGTATAGTAGTATATAAGTTAATAGCGTGCTTCCAAAGAGAATGGGAATCTGGTTAGATTGGAAGCTGGCTCTAAGAATAAAAACGAGATAAAATTCACCAACGCCATCTATTGTTTGACAAACGTCATAATTCTTTTGATCTTGAAAACAACGACGTGGGGCCTGATTTTAACTCTAGATTCATTCTGAAAATTTTCTTTCCTAACTCAACTACTCTCCAAGATAGTTAAAAGTCTCTAAACCACAATTCTTCCTTAAATCACTTCTTTTGAATAGTCAATAACCCTGAGAAACGCGCGATATTCTCAGCGATGGTCCCGGCAAACAGTTCGACATCCTGCGGCACATAGCCGATGAAGCGGCCGAGTTTCTCCTGGTCCCAGTGATCGATATCCGAACCGTCGATGCGCACATGACCGGACGCTGCCGGCCAGACCCCGACCATGACACGGGCCAGTGTCGACTTGCCCGCGGCCGACGGACCGACTATCGCAAGGATATTTCCTGGATCGACGCTGAATGTCAGGCCTTTCAGCGTTGGTTTCTGCGCGCCGGGCGGGCCGGCTATGACGTTTTCGATCGCCAGATTGCCAACCGGATCCGGCAGATCCATCTGGTCCAGTTGCTCCGGTAGCGAAGCAAACATGGCACGCAACCGCTTGGTGGCCTCGCGCATCGCGACGAAGGATTTCCAGCTGCCAACGGATTGCTCGACCGGCGCCAGTGCCCGGCCCATCATGATTGATGCAGCGATCATGACGCCCGGCGTAATTTCGCCGAGAATGGACAGATAGGCGCCAACGCCGAGGATTGACACCTGCAAACCCATGCGCACGAATTTCTGAAAGGCAACGATGCTGCCGGCGCGGTCGCTGGCCTTGCCTTGCCAACCGAGGGCTTCCAGGTGCTTTTTGTCCCAGCGTTTCTGGATGTTGTTGCGCATGCCAAGTGCGTTGATGACCTCGGAATTGCGCAAAGTCGTTTGGGCGTTCTGTGCCGCGATGATCCCGGCACGATTGCCCTTTGCCAGGAGCCCCCTGGTGGCCACTTCGTTGAGCAGGGCGAGCGAAAAAATGACAACGGCACCACTCAGGGCTACCAGCCCGAGATAGGTGTGCATGATAAAACAAACCGCGACGAAGATCGGCACCCAGGGTGCGTCGCAGAACGCCATGATGGCGTTGCCGCCTATGAAGTCGCGCACCACATCCTTGGCGCGAATAGCTTGGGGGCTGGCCGAGTTCGCCTGCAATGACTGCAACTTGACGACCGAGTCGAAAACCGGCTTCGAGATCTCCCGGTCGAAACGGTTACCGCCGCGCGCCAGCATCCGCGATCGGACATATTCCATACAGGCATACGTTCGAAGCATCGCCAGTGCGATGACCGTGAGTAGCACCAGTGTGGTTTAGTTGCGGCTCGACAGGACACAAGACTAAAGGTATGTCTAATGCTCCGGATTGAACCTCTACCTTAATAACCCTTAACCAAAGGCAGATTGAAGTTGTCAATAAGTTCAAGTGTCTCGGATCGTACATTGACATCAACGGTGAATGTAGAAAGAAATCCAGTGTCGCATTGCATGAGCTTACGCTGTCTTCGCACACTGTAGAAGCTGATATGGAAAAGGAAGGAAATCCACCGGAGAACAAAAATCTGTATTTACTATCGCCTAGTCCGATCTGTCTTACTCTATGGCTGCGAACCGTGGTCCTTGAAAGTTGCCGCGGTCCACGCCTTCAACAATTTTTAACACAGATGCCTGAGGAGCATACTGGGGCGACGTCTCAGTGAACGAATCTCAAGCACGATCATTCGCTAATGATGTGACCAGAAGTACGACATCACAACTATCATTCGATGCCGCCGCTTGCCCTGGTTCGGCCATGTTTGCCGAAGGCCAGCCTTGACTATTACAAAGCAAAGCCTACGCTGCAAACCAGCACCTGATTGGAGGAAACGACATGGAGGATGAGCCGAAACTTGGCTCAGCACCGTCAAATCTGACCTCGAGTCGATTGGCGAATTCCGGAGACATGGCCGCAGATAGAACCCTTCATGGCGCAAAATTATCGCCCTATCAACCCAAGACAGCAACCTGTGGAATTTAATAGTCTGCCATGTCCTGTCGCCAGGGAGGGCTACATAGCTTGTGTTCTGATCCAAGTACAAGTGCAGTATATTTGATCGGAATATTTAGAGTTTTGTGTCATTGTTTTTCACTGTCTAATGGATGCATATATTCCTACTTGAACTGTTATTTATGCCTCAAGAGGAATTATATATCAGTTTCACAACTGATGGAATATATATCAGTTAATAGAAAGTTTATAGAAACGAAAAATAAATTTGCTTTTTATTATGCATAAAAAATTTACTATTTCAGTGTATATTTATTTCAGGTCAGCAGGTGGATTGAATCATTCTAATCATTCATTTCATTACCTAATTATTTACTTTTGCATATTTCATTTCATTATACAAAGAGAATTCACTATATCAATATATTTATTTCAGGCCAGCTATCGGCGCTAGTGGTGAGGTTGTAATGCCCGAGAAAACCCCTTCTAAACCTGCATGAAAACAGTCTTTTCGTTTAATTAGTACCCTTAAACGTTCCCTAAATGTTTCATCTTAATACCCTTGTGTCATTAGTTACAGCAATTGTGGTGGTAATATTAAAAGTATACATATAGCGCCTTCTGGGTAGTTCAAAATCCCCCAAACTTACCCTTAAAGGTCTAAGTTCATAATATAGGCTGTTCTTCATATATTGCTTTGCCCCTTTTCGAAATTCTACATACTCATAGTTTGTTTTGATTTAGCTCAACATCCGCCTAAATATTTCTCAAAAGCTTCAACTTAATACCATTAGCTTGCGCAGTAGCAATAGTTATAGCAGCATTGTAGCAGTATGCGCATAGCACCCTTGGTTTCTTCAACATCCCATTTAACACACGCTGAAAGTTTCAGCCTAATACCATCAACCGTTCCTGAAGCATTTCTGACGCGCCTGCTAGACAACCTGTGTGGGTATAGTGCATTTCGAATTAATTCCATACAGTTTCTATATATCCCAAATTTTCACAATAAGCCCCCTCTGAAGTTTATGCGACCACCCTTTCTATAAAAACCTTATATGTCCTCTACTCCTAATTTACAACCCTTATGCTGAGGGCTATGGGGGGAGGGGTTTTCATCCTCAAAGAAATAAGTTCCAGGCCTTTCAAATACGCTGAACAAAATGGCTATCTCAAAATATCGATTAAATGTGTTTTGCGAGTTGATGGGCATAGGAGGGGGGGCTTGTTGCCCTCCAGGCACTTTCGACTATTAAAAAGGCACTAACCCTTTCATTTTCAAATCGAATGAGCGATTTTTGAAGTTTATACGACAACTCCCTTAAACGAAGTATTCTGGTCTAAACAAGCCAAAAATAAAAATGAAATAAAATAATTCATGGTGCCCACATCACTCTTCACTTAGGCAGCGCTATTGTGCTGCCTGTGAATATTAACAATAAATGATATCAGTGTTACCTTACCAATTGCACAAATGTACACTTCTGATCTAACGTACGCGCTAGCGTTAGAATGGTACGGCTCTCTCGACTAATTCTTGTGCTTTAGATATTGGAGTTTCTTATTAAGGAGGTCAGTTCATTTCGAAATAAAATACTTTTAAATGTTGGACCAAATTTTAAAGCTTGAGTACTTTCAGCTCAAGATCTCCATTGCGAAGCGCCTAGCCCGCACTCAGTTTGTCTGACTCTATGCGAATGAACTCAGGCAGATACGACGGTGTACAGTTTGGCGCCACTTTTTCGTCTTTGTACAAACCCACCTTTTTACCGAGCTTCACGCACCGGGCACGCTGTTGTGGCTCGTGGATACCTATCCAGCCAAGACAAAAGTTCATGGCCCACTGTACGTCCGGATGCGCACTTGCCAATTCCTTCTCGGCAGCTTTCAAGAGGTTTGCGGTGTTGCCCGGATCGCCTTTACCTGTCCACCGCAGGCGCGCCTGGTGATACCAGAACAACCGCTGCAAAGTCGGTGAGTCGTGATGCTGCCAGCTTTCAAGCATGGCTATCGTGGGTTTGCTTTTGGTGAGCTGGTTGGCCAGCAGCCATTCGCTTACTCGATTGCGGTCGTCTTCCGGCATCTCTTCCAAATCACCGGCCAACCCCTCAAGGAACGCCTCGTCCAGCGTTTTTGTATCAAAAATCAAAGCGGCTAAAAGGCGCGCGTGGGTCAGGCCCGTACCCCAAAGCTCCAGTGCAAGCGCCTGGTCGCGCTTTATCTCTTTCGCTTTTTTCTTAATCGCCCCCATGGGCGTTGTCTCTGTAAGCTCAGACAGAGCAGCTTTTGCTGCCGTAGATAGCGCCATTGAAGTTGCCCCCTTGACCCGAGTTCATTCTATCCAAATACCAGCATTTGTAGAATGCAGCCGTCTGTATTCAGCCCTAACCCTGAAGTGGAGCCAGACCGGCCTACCTCGTAGCCTGCAAATCAGCCTGAATCTCTTCCAGACGTGCACGATCCAGGCGGTAGCCTCTGAAGCACAACGCACCTGGTAGGGCCAGGAGTGCAATAACGGGACCGGCAATCACTGCGAGTTGCAGGAGCGTATCTGGTGGAACATCCGCTGCAGTCCGCACTTCAGGTCCGACGGGCCAATCAATCCACTCCAGAACAAATCCCGCGATCAGGTTACCAAGACCTGCCGAACATTTATTGGCGAAGGCGGATGCACCAAAAAATACACCTTCCTGACGACGTCCGGTGTCGAGCTCGTTTTCGTCGGCGATATCCGCCATCACCGTGCCGATACCAACAACAACCTGACCGTAAAAACCTACAAATATTTTTATATTTGAAATTTTTACATTTATATTTTATATATGTATCTTGTAATATTTTTTCGCTGCGAATGTGCACCAGTTATTTCATTCGAAAGTCAGAGTAACCACTTCTTGACCTTAGTGTTCTAAGATTGAGAGTGAAACATAAAACCAGTTATATTAGTATTAGATGTCCTAAGAAGTGCACACACCATGAATTGCTAGAACTTGTTAATTATTGTGTAAACTCACAACTGTAAACTCATAAATAAATCTAGCAATATGCGTCATGCATTCGCAAGACTATTATCTTAAAGCCAAGGCTAATTTTTCTTATAATTTTGACAGTTAATTTTTGAATACTTGATACATAATTATTTTTTTAAATTGTTTAACTTAAAGCAATTTTCACAAATAGTTGTTCATTTATATTTTGTGAAAGAGTGATGACCCTCAAAGGCCAAAATATAAAAACAGGCCGAGGGTTGGCCATTCCTAATCTATATACTTGTAGGACTCTGGCAGGCTGGCCCAACTTCGTAAACGTAGACATGTTACAACTCTTTCGACTCGTGATTACTGATAGATTATTTAGGGAGTGGTAAAAATAAACAGATGGCTATCCCGAACAAAAGAAATCAACAGATTCTACGCCGGATCACAACCCAAATCACAGTCAGGAAGTTAGTATTTTCATGAGGTTTTGTTATGTTTATTTACAATGGTGATGAAAGCAAAGCAGAAGCTATAGCGGAAGATGTTTTAGCTACTTCAGTGAAGTGATTACTGTATTCGAGATCGGAGGCTGTTTTTTCGTTTTTTGTTATTTTGTTTGTGTTTGAATATTACGTTTTGTGCTTATCGAAAAATACCTGAGAAGGGAGTTTATTCAATTGATGCTTATGCCTTATGGAAGTGCTAATTTATTTGCCTTGCTGCCACTCATTGCGATAAGTAAGTTTAGTTAGAGCTTTTGATGCTTAGCTCCTTCCGTTTCATGAAGATTTAGAACGAAGTTCGATTACGTTTGGGGAGAACTTTAGCTATGATTTCAATCAAATGGTTCAACATTAAATCAAATGGTTCATGTTTTCGTAAGCTAACCCTACGTGATACACCATCTCAATTCACGCCACTGTACCAAACAGCGCTCGTTGATGAGGCGAAGCGGTTTGGGGAAATTAAACGGCGGTTTTTCCAAATTGAGAACCCGCCAATCACCGGAAACAATATCGATGTTTTCCTCGCAATCCGGGAATGTGGTGGTGAGCAAATAGGGGATGGAGCTGCGCTGGAGGTTTTTTAAGGCGCGAAAAATATCTTCAAACGAGAGATGCACCAGGCAATCGCGGCAGAAAATTATATCAACAGGCGGAAGTTGGTCGCGCGTAAGGTCGAGGACAATAAATCGCTGGTTTTTATCCCCAAATTTCTTTTGATTCTTGCGGATAATGTCTGCAACAATATCCGCACCGGTGTACTGGATATCGCCAAAATTGATTTGGCGCATCCAGTTAAAATCGCCGCAGGGCAAATCCAGGATGGATTTGAGACCAAATTCACCCATCAATAGCGGCAATTGTTTTCTGATCTCGTCGGTTTGCGATTGGCCGGAGCCGTTGCCGGAAACCGAGTCTGCTCCACCCCAATGATTGGTTTGGTAAATGCTGTTAAACGATTCATCAATGGATTTTCGCTCGCCCTTTTGCGATTGCTTTTTAAAATATTTGAATCGAAAATTACATAGTTTAAAACAAATAACAAGCAATAAACTGCTCCATTTTTGAATTATTGTGAAAAATACTTTTTATTTCATGCCGATTACTTTTTATTCTATTCCGATTGACCTTCTTCTAGAGCAGTCGTTATTAAAGCATTTGGGGAAAAGCCCCATTATAGCGCAAAGAGCAGGGGGCTGAGGAGGGAGCAGCCCCTGTTGTGTACATTTTTTGTTCGTTTTAAGTTTTGATGTCGCTGATTTGCTTTTATTTGCGTTTTCTTTCTGTTCATTTTTAATGCTTTTGCAATACAGAGCGTTACCCTCAGTATAACGAGAGCTACAACTCCCTCAACGCCAAAGTTTAAAAATCAAATTTCAACTTTTGCAGGACAATGCTTGGATCGAAAACTTATTTAATTCATTTAATTGAATGAGTTCATTAAGCTCTTTTAATCTATTTGCTCTCTGAAATAAAAGCTAATTCCACGCTTTTTATCATTTCCACGATTTTCATGCTGAGTTCTTCAAGCAAAATTTTTTTTATGGGGATGTCTCCCATGGACACTCTTGAAAATTTTGGGTGTAGAGACATGTAGGAAGATGACCTTTTATCAGTCGCTACCGAGGATTTACAAAGTATTTATTGGGACAAGGGATTAAAAAGTCGTGTTCTTAGGAAACCATCGGGGAAATTGTAAAATAATTTAAAATTTTATGGGAGTTGGCTGCCCCTGAAGCCTTCTTCCTTGATTTTTATGTAAAGAGCCTTTCTCAAAAGCAATTATGCCATTTCAAATGCGAATTGTTTATTACTCAGCTCGGCAGTACAATCTAGCACAATTTAATGCACTGCTGGAGTATACTTGCTCATGTTAATTGGAGCTTGAGGCGTGAGTTAATCGGAGCTGGGTTCTGAGATTAATAAATCGCCAAGACCATCCTATACAAGAGACAAATAAACACATAAACCTGACAAATAAACATTTATCTGCGATAAGTCTGGCTCTTTTATAGTCTATGTTCTACGTCCTTTTCATCTGCCAAACGGTAAACATGCATTTAACAAGCAACAAAACAACAACAATCACACACTAGCCTTTTAGGATGTTCTCCTTATCAATAATAATCGTATTGGACTCAGTGTATAGGTGGGTTATCGAAGGGGTGCATCGGTAGTATCCCAGCAGTGCCTTAAGGTATTAAGCTGAAACTTCCAGGACCACCAATATTACTACCACTTTTGCTACTACTTCTACTGCTACTGCTGCTACTATTACTGCTAATATTAAACTAAATCAAAATATTTGAAGTGCATACAGGCTGTCAAAATAGAGCAGAATGTTAAGGCGTTCAGGCAGAATTTTTCAGGACTGGGATAGTGTATAAAGTAGAAATTTTCTGGGAAAATCTATTTCAGCTTAAAGAAAAAAATATTACATGCATGTTATTTATCAGTAAGGTATATCAGTAATATTTCAAGAATAACAAAGGGTATTAAGCTGACAATTCCAGGGCTATTGCTATTACTTCTTTCGTCCTTACTATAAGTGTGTAAAACAAAAGTGTGTAAAAAGGGAAGAGAAATTATAATGACTAGACTAGTCATGCTCAAAATGAGCAAAAACTAAGAAGAGTAAGGATGCAACCCCCTGTCCCCGTTCCTTTGAAACACCAGATCATAATTTGCACTGACAAAAACCATTTTTTGTGTTATGCATGATATGTTTGATATATGATATGTTGGGCTCTTGTCCCCTTTTTAAGAAAAAACACAATTAAATAAATTTGCTGCAGAAATATATGTTGGAGCATATCTTGATGTATTTGAATACCCTTCCATGATATGTTTATATCACAGATAAAGAAAATTCAACATATGTGTTCAACTGGCCAATCCTTCAATGTTATAAAAAAAGGTTAGTTGTTGGGTATACCTTAAAACTCTTCATTCTTGATGATGATGATGTCTGTTAGCAGAAAGTGTTGCCATATTTATTAGAATCAATTTACTGAAACGATGAATTCATATATATTAAATGAACATAAGAATTAAAACTGATAGGTAATCACAAGATGATCACTTCTTAAGCTAAATTTTAGTTTTTTAAATATCTTTTGTAATTATCACAAGTCCTAAATAAGCTCACTTTTAACCTGCAATATTTATAAAATATCTTTAGAAGAGAACGACGATGATTTTTAGAAGATAGAAGAGAACAAATACCAAACTTATCGGTAATAAAAAAAATTGCTCATTTCGATATGTTTTATATCCCTTTTGTCCATGATTGATACACATTCTGACACCACAGAGTATGAGATATACTGGAAAACTCTGTCCCGAAATGTTCAAGAGGATCTCGAACGTGAAATATGTTTGAATACTCTTCCATCGTAGCTTTTGAAGCCTTTTTTAATTAGATAAAAATTGCCCAGATAGTATTTACTGCACTTCTCAGATTTATTTTATATGTAAATAACCCCAAGTGAAAAACAATTAATAGCCCCGTTTGGCTCAGCCTTTAAGCCATCCGACTCCCATTGTCAGGGTTGGGAGTTCAATCTCGGAGTTGATCTTTTCAGGCATTGTACTTGTTTTCGTTTCAGTCCAAAAAGTTTCCTTATTGAAGAGTAAAATAAGAATAACTTTTTCGTATGCTCGCAAATGGTCTGCGTTGGGCGGGTACCCGCCCGTGAGTGAATCTCGTGATTCACTAACGAAGTGTGAAAGTGAATATCGTGATTCACTGTCTCGGACGGGAGTGAAATAATCAAGCAAATCGTGCTACATTTCCCATGTTATTCCCCGAGATCACTCCAGATATCTATTTAGAACTGTATCGACTCCTTGGTTTACTATTCTGCTTAACAGAGCCCTAACATAAAACAAACAGCCACATAGGCATACGAATTTATTATTCCAGGGGAAGAGCAGGCCTGAAAACTCAAAAAGAATCGATTGAAGATGGGTTTTCTTTAAGATTGGAATATTTTCCTGAAAATTACACAAATGTGCACTTTTACGTCTTTTAATGGGAACGAAAATTTGTTTCGCGAGAAAAAAAGTGATTGTAGTAAGTGGCAAGGCCACTGTGACTTAAACGAGTTTATTTTCTTAAATTGATTGATTTAATGAGTCATCTCGTAGGATTGACAAGTTATGTAGGCTAAGCTTAAAATCCTTCAATGCAGATTTTTATAGCTTTTTTCCTTAGCTTAGAAGATTATATCTACTTCTTTTTTTTTCATTTTTATGTAAAAACCTTGTAAAAATGATAGTTTCCCAAATAGATAGAGAGGGGGAAAGAAATACTTGACTATTGTGTTTGGCATGTCCAAACCCAATAGCTTTCTGACTTTTAGCCCCTTAGCCTCTTAGTGTGATTATGGAAAATACAGTCTTAGCGTTATATTCGGAGAAAATAAAGATTATGGAAAATACATATTCGTATTCATGAAAACGCAATACTTAAACAGGAAAAAAACTTTTAACTTAACACAAAGGGATTACATTCATTTTCAGCTTTTATTTAAAAGAGTCTTTTGTGTGAAGGCGGCTCTGTGTCTCACAATATATAATCTCCAAACACCTTATGTTTTTTATTTCCGAAATATTTGAGGATTGTCAATGATTAATGGACACTTATTCGTATGTATGTATTCATTTTGTTATTTATCGCACTGTGGGATATTTATCCCACTGATTAAAATCCTGACAAAAAATTGTTGATCTGCATCCAAGGCCGTATCCAGGGTAGGGGATGGGCTACCGGGTTGGAATCGCTTCCTCAAAAATCATTTCCGCCTCGTAAAATAGCCAAAAAAAATGCATATTAGTAAATGTTTGATGTACTTCGTAAAGTTTTTTTTCCGAAAACCGTCTTTTTTTTCCCTGAACAAAAATAACCCCTTAAGAACAAAAATACTGTGTAAGGCTTTTCCTCATTAGTACCAGAAAGAAAAAATCTCAAGCTGCCCTCTAGCCGGTTGCCAATTTGCATCAACCGTTGAGATTATTCAGCATCTCCTGTTTGAATACTGAAAGTTGACAACAATCTCCTCCAAGATTACCAGGACAGCAAGGAATCTGGGAAATCATGAAGATTTCAAGCTGTTGCTAGAAGCAGACCTCGTAGTCCATGAAGAGTGATGGATTGGATTTTCAATGAGATAACTGACTTCTTCCAAAGTCTTAATATCTTGTAAGAGAAGCTTTTAAAATGGTAACAGGAAGTGTTGACAAGCTGAGGAAGAGGAAGGTCTTGTTGCAAGAGCTGTAGCAGCATTCGCCAAGTATTATACACTTAAAATCTAGGGAAAAGATAGGATTTTACACTTCCCTTGTTTTCCCCTTTGTGAAGAAGCCAAAGTTGTTTTTTCTTTAGAAGAACAAAAGACAAAACTCCATGCCATGGAGGAGAACATTTGAGGAAAGTCAAGTAATTATGCAACCAACTTCAAAGCCATAACAACCCTGAATGATGCAACTCCAAGTGATATTTGCCAAAGAAGAAGAATCTTATGGTAATAATTCATTTTATTAATATGTTTTCTTTAGATTTGGTTAACTTCAGCAAATTTCCCTTTTTTGTGCTTATTTCTCATACAACTAAAGCCAATTTGCAAATATAAAAAATTGCGAGATTGCAAACAAAGCCAATTTAAAAAAGAAAAAATCTGCAAATTTCGTGGAGCTGGAATGCAATTGGAGCTGGAATGCAATTGCTAACACTGTAACATTTGGAAAGGACATTGAATACAGGATCAAAGAGTATATTTTGTCTCTTTGTGATTTCTGTCCTAGAAGCAGAATTAACTATAAACACAGGTCAAGGGTTAATCCAAATACTATGGCCATAGGCTGGGGTCTAGGTGCTAAACACCTTTTTTATGTCTTTCAAAGTTTTTTTGACACCCCCCTCCCCCAACAAAAGTCCTGGATACGGCCCTCGGGACTATATATAAACTATACTCCACCCTCCACTGGTCTCTCCCTTCTGACTAGTTCTGTATATATGTAAATTGAATAAAACTAACCATAAGTGTTCTTCAGGGATGATTATATCAAAACAAGGGTCCTTGAAGATCAGAAGAGGGCTCATTTGACCAAAAATGTGAAGTTTAAGGGGGTATCGCTACATGGCCGAGACGTTCCGCCGCTTCAAGCCGTCGAGTTTCGATTCCGTCATCGAGGCCATGCGCGGCCTGGATACCACCGCTCGGCTTCCGTCGATCCAGGTCCCGACGATGGTCGTCGCGACCCCCGATGACCCGGGCGCGCCGACGGAAACATCGAAAAAGATGGCCGCCGCCATCCCCGGCGCCGAACTGCATTGGCTGGAACCGGCGCGCCATCTCGCGACCTTGGAGCACCCGGAGCGCTTCAACGCCATGGCGCGGGATTTCCTGGCGCGGATGGGTTAGAAAGAACCGTCCATACCCGAGGAGGTTCGAATGAGCGGGGAAATCGCGAATCTGTTGCTGGCGCTGGGCATCTTTTCGCTCGGATTCGTGAGTATCGGCCCCAACATTCTTTCGATCATGGGTACGTCCATGGAGCGTGGCCGCGGCGATGGCGTGCGTCTGGCGCTCGGGGTGGGGAGTGGGTCCGGGATATGGGCGGCGCTTACCGTCGGTGGCCTGACATCCCTGATCAGCGCCTATGCGGGCTTTGTCACCGTGTTGAAGATTTTCGGCGCGGCATATCTGATCTGGCTTTCCTTCAAGGCCTTTCGGTCGGCGGCGACGCCCGACACCGAGGTGCAACCCAAATCCGCCCGGGGCGGCAATCTATTCGTTCATGGATTGCTGATCCAAATGACCAATCCGAAGGCGGCGCTACACTGGATCGCCATTGTCGGCTTGGGTCTGGGCGCCGACGCGCCGCTCTGGGTCGGCGTAACCTTGGTCGTGTCGACGACGGCCTTGTCGATCCTCGGACATCTTGCCTACGCGGTTACCTTCTCAACGCGTCCCGTCGTGGAATTCTACCGACGGTCACGCCGATGGATCGAAGGCGCGCTTGGCGTGTTCTTCGCGTTCGCGGCTTTCAAGGTCGCCACGTTTCGGCAATAGCCGGAGGCCAATCGGGCTTGGTTTCAAGGGCTCCTGGCCCGTTTAAACCGATCCCGTTCCCATCATGCCCGCGCCCTGGGTGGACGAGGCGCCGGGGACCTTCATCTCGAAGACCTCGGTGGCCGTGGTGTAGTCATAATATCCCATACGGTCGATCGTCTTGATCAGCGGGATGTCGAGCTTGCCCGCGGCAGGAAAGCTTCTGGTTGTCTGTCAGTTTCTGGATTGGAAGACCGTCGCCGGTCACCGTCATCCCTTTTCCCCGATGCGGCTTTCCTCTCCGGCAAGCAACCTGCCGATATTCTCCCGGTGCTTGATAATGATGATCGCGCTCATAACCGTCAGCAGCTCTGCGACCTGGATGTCGCCAAGCAGAAACAGCGCAACCGGCACGACGATCGCGGCAATCAGCGCTGCGAGGGAAGAGTAGCGGCTGACAAAGGCCGTCAGAAGCCAGACCACGCCAAAAATCAGAAAGCCGAGGGGCTGAAGTCCGAGAAGGACCCCCAAATAGGTGGCCACGCCTTTGCCGCCCTTGAATTTCAACCAGACAGGAAAGAGGAGACCGATAAAGGCACCGAAGCCGGCGATGACCGCCAGATCAGGCCCATAGAAGCTGCCGATCAGAACAGCCGCGGTTCCCTTGAGTGCGTCCAGGAGCAGAGTTGCTGCTGCCAGCCCCTTTTTACCGGTGCGTAAGACATTGGTGGCTCCGATGTTGCCGGATCCAATGTTGCGCACGTCACCGAGCCCGGCCATGCGGGTCAACAGCAGCCCGAACGGAATGGACCCCAGAAGGTAGCCGGCAACCAGGGCCAGCGAGTAGTAGGGCAGGCTTAGCTGCCAGCTGATCGGATCGGGCACAGCGTCCCCTTGCTTGTCTGTCTCACCACAACCGGTCGCTCCCTTTTCGAGCGAGTCGTCGATCGCGATACGATGCTGCGGTTTCTGTCACTATACAACCGGACCGGGAATTCCGGAAACTCAACAGCCTTTATGACGCTTCGTAGACGGCCTTTCCTGCCACCATCGTCAGTGCCACACGACCTTGAAAGCGAGCATCTTCGAATGGCGTGTTCTTCGACCGCGATCGCAAGGTATCCTTCGTGACGATCCACGGTTCGTCAAGATCGACCACTGCAAAGTCGGCCGGACTGCCAGGCTTCAGCGACCCGGCCTCGAGCCCGAAGATCGATGCCGGTTTGGTCGACAAGGCATCGATCAGGCGGATCAGCGGCACCTCTTCATTGTGATGCAGGCGCAGCGCGGCCGCCAAAAGTGTCTCAAGCCCGATGGCGCCGTCGGCTGCATCTGCGAATGGCAACCTCTTTAACTTTTAGGACATATTGGAAGACGTTGAAAAGTGATTGGGGGCCACCTGCCCCCCTCCCATACCTTTTCAATTGCAAACCCTCTAAAAATATTTGATCAAAGATTTTATAAAACGGCATGTTATTCAAAATAATCGAAATCTCAAATAACTATGCCTATGTGGTTCACATCAGCCCGTGTAGCTTTGGAGAGTGATGTCAAAACAATAAAATACTCTTTTTTCATGCCGGTTGTCAGAAGGGCGTATTATAAATATCAAAGGAACAGCTGAGGCTATTGAGTTGAAAATTTCAGGGAATTACGAAAAGCCATCGAAGGTGACCAGCCCATCTTGTTCTTTTTAGATATTCCCTCCTCTCATCAATGATCAAAATTTTGAAAAAGCGATTATGTTCAAAACAATCAAAAGGTCTATGCCTTCATGCCTTCTAACTATGACTTCAGCGATTCAATGCCCAAACAATCCCCAGGTAAAGACTCTAAATTATAGAATTTCCCGTTTTTTACATGCAGGATTTATCATTACGAAACAAGGGACATTTTTATTCTTGCAATGTTCGAAAAGGCTAAGGGTATTAAGGTGAAACTTCAGGGAATATTGAAGGGTATGTTAAACTATATTTAAAGTTACTATCCACGTCTTGTTTATCCAGAAAGGTGCATCTGCAATATCCCTAGAAAAGACGAGGGTACTAAGTTTAAACTTTTACAGCATGTTGAGTAATATGTTAAAAAGGGGTCGGAGAGCAACCAGACCCGTTCCAATTTCCTTTTTAGCCACTCTACCTCCAAAGATATCTGACCCAAAGTTTCGACCAGCCATCTTGTTTAAACTAGTCTGCTGGACCTTCTGGAATAACTTACCCCCAGAGCTTCTGGGGGAAGTGCTGTAAGTTATATATGTTGCCCATTATTCATATAAAAGGTTGGCTATTAGGGAGAGTTGGATTGTCTGATCCTGAGGGTACAAATAGGCTAAGAATACTGAGGTGAAACTTAGAAGATGTCGAGGGGGATGTTCAAAAACTTAGAAGCAAAAGTACACGCAGGAGGAGTTACAAAAGGACACAATAGTAATGTCTAAGAAAAGGTTAAGGGAGTTAAGTTGAAACTTTGAAGGAATGTTGGGAGGTATGTTGCAAATATTCATGGAATATGTTTGAAGGTTTAGCTGATTTTATTTTTTTTTTTACATGTCTTTCTTTGCAGAAAAGATTCATCTAATAATCTGGTGACATCTGGCAACAGTTTAAATCGGACGGTTCCTGATATAAAAGGTATTTTTTTGTTCTTATTTTAAAGATGAAATAAATGTACAAGATTTCAACAAAAATGTGTCTTTGGCAAAAATGAGCAAGCCACAAATCTTGATGGAAAAACAAATGCCATAGAGACACAAAAGAAGTAAAGTGTGATCGGTCGAAAGTGATTAAACATCGATTTAAATGTTTTTTAAGTGCATGTATGATTTCTACATTGTGCATTGTGCTGCAATATTATCGTGAGGCTAAACAAAAATGACTGAGTCATTCTTTAAGGTCGAAAATTAATATCATTTGAGTGCCTTTTGGCACTACAATCTGCCCTAGCTGATACTTATGCTAAAAAAAACTTTTTTTCCAGGAATTTCGCTAAAAGAAGAAATAAGAATACATCTGAAATCATTTGTTTCCAATCTTCTTGGTCAGCGTGTGGACGAAGCTAGTGTTGCAGATTTACGCACGGAATCTATATGTAAGTTTTTTTTTCTGCAATCCTTTCAGTGAAAGAGACCTGTTATAATTAGCTATCTATTGTAAGCTTTTGCTTGTTTCTCCTGGCGAAACTTCAACCTATGCATTAAAATTAAAAAATAATCTTATTCCGCCTTTTTTGATGGGATGGTACAATTAGTCCTAATTGCAAATTATGAATGTGATAATGTAGAGTAAGTCACCTTTCTGGATTATAATTGACAGTTTTATGTATTTATTATTCGTCTTCTTTGAAAACTGCCCTCGTGCCAGTTAATTCAACTTTAGCATGAAATAGTACACTTTGTTATAGATACGTTGAAAGGGAAAAATTTTACCGGTGTAGCTACTGTTAAGCCCTGCTCAGTGACGCAGTAATTG
This sequence comes from Alatinidae sp. Z8VKAUB7J3, assembly GCA_010016025.2. Classification (NCBI taxonomy): domain Eukaryota; kingdom Metazoa; phylum Cnidaria; class Cubozoa; order Carybdeida; family Alatinidae; species Alatinidae sp. Z8VKAUB7J3. The sequence continues at coordinate 120,340,669 of JAAAKM020073195.1, read as the reverse complement.
GCCCCCCTGTCGGCAGAGCTCAAGAACCTTAGCCGCTTAGGTGCTGAAACCGAATCCTCTCGAGTATTACCGCCACCTTTGCTTTGGTTTAGTCGAATATTTGCATCTCCTCATCCATCCTGGATTTAGCCTATAATAAAAATATTACTGAAAAAGTCTTGCTCATGTAAAATCGCGCAGTAATTTTGTTGGTTTGCGTCTGTGACGTAATTTCATAACTCAGCCCGAATAATTGTGCCTTCTAAAATCTGGCAGGTCAACCTGTTTATATTTGCGAAGCTTTGTCAGTGAAAAGGAAAAAAAATCTACCTGATTGGTTATCAGGACATGGGGATATCAGGATATATATTGGATATGTGGAACATGTTTTTAACCTTTTGCTTATAGCCTAATCGCACATTGATAATTTAAAAATCGCCTTTCATATTAAAGAAGGAAATATATACCGTTTTCCTAATTTTACAAGAGGACAAAAAACGAAAGAGACTTTCCATAAATGGCATTATAAAAAGATGTTTGAACTCTTATTTATTTCAGTAACCACCAGATCCGAATATCTAACTATTTTAATTGAATCCATAACTAATTTCATATGTCCATCTTTCACTACGACCACCAACCACTTATAAATAGTATAAAGGGAAAGTTATGAACATTCAGGTGAATAAAAGTCACCTTGTTGGATATGTACAAGTCCTTCCGGGAACTCTTTACAGCTAAATAGCATATAGCAACATTCCTACTAGATATGTCTTTTCAGTTTTATTAGGATTAGGGTAAGAGCAAAGAATTTGCTTAGAGAGCGTCGAAGAATTTGCTTTTGAAAGGGACAGAAGTGTGGGAAAACACATTTTCTTCATTTTAAGACACATTCTCGTATCTGACGAAGCTCTTACCCAAAGCTGTTCCGTAACACCAGTAAAAAGGTCTTTTAATACCAATTTGGACGCTTTATCTGGAAGAATTTATGCTGTGCATGTTAGCTCAGACGTGGACCCTTGGCGGGAGTCCTAGATCCTCCCCTAAAGCATCAAGACTTTACGATTTATCCAACGGTATCTTGTTTTCAATTCGGAGGAACATTTGACCCCCAAGATTTTCCCTTTCCCCATAGATTTTGAAAATAAAAACTTTTATATTGTTATTCTCATTGAAAATGGCTTTTTGGTATTTTCATTGATAGTTTGAAAAAAAAGAATGAATTCCCTTTCCCCCCTGAAAAATGTATTTTGGAAATTCATTTTTTACCAATCCCCTTCGTCTCCGTGAATTTACCCCACAGGTACTCCCGCTCCCATACGCCCTAGAAATGGTGGAATGACCTTAGCCAGTCGGAAAGCTTAAGTTCTTACTATAAGGTGAAAGAAAATTATGGCGAAGAGCTATATTTTAAATTAGGGATTCCAAAAGAATCCCTGAGGTCATGGATGCAGGTGCGAGCAAACTGTCTCCCTCTTTATAGTGTTTGGAAAAAAGGTGTTACCCGGAAATGCAATATTCTTGCCCGATTTGCGGTGATTTTGATGGGCTGGACCATTTCCTTTTCAGGTGTCAGGGGCTAAATGATGTAAGGGGGAGCTTTATTTGGGTGGGTGGTTGTGAGCCCGTTCTTCGAATTTTGAAGTCGACGTCAAAGTAAATATAACAGGTCTAGCAGTTGGAAATTTTGTCCGGAAAGGTCAGATGATTCGAAAGTCGAGTGTTACATGATTTAGTTTGTTTGTTGTTTTATTTGTATGGATACGGCCTGAAACATGGCTTTATATACGCTCATTCATTCATTCATTCTTAAAAGAAACTGGGTAGAAATTGGACAATTTTTGTTAAAAATTCAAATTTAAGAAATATTTCACATTTTTTACGCTTTTATTGGGTACGCTTTGAAAAAAAGGATCAATTTGCCAATGTAATTAACCCAGGCAGTAAAAAAAAAAAAAAAAAAAAAAAAAAAAAAAAAAAAAAAAACCCTTTCAAAACTGACGTATCTAAACAGGAAATTGTGTTTTTTTTTACCTGTACTGGTTTAACATTCTGAGATACTTCATACTGGCCTGACTTTATTGTCTGAGGATTTCCAGGACATCGTTTATGTTATTTATTGCAGAAAATCATAAGCAAACAGCCACAGCCAGATAGGGAAAATAGCCAGAAGTCATAGTGGCACAATTGCTGCCATCCTGATCCATCACAATATATTCATCTTTTTTTCTATTCGGTTGAGCACTATCAAATGCTAACATTTGTTTAACAGATATATGTCACCTCCAGGGTCGTTACTAGCTAAAATGTAAGGGGGGAGCAAGGGATTTTACTGATTGGCTGGTAATTTTTACCGACTGTTTTTTTGTCAATAATTAGCATAATTTCCGTTTCGAATAGAATCCGTAAAATCACCGCACGAGTTGGTAAGACTGTTGCATTTTCCGACAGGGATTCAGATTTTGTATTCACCAAAAGAATATGACAATATCAAAGCAGCAAAATTTAACATGATAGTAAACATCGATATAAAGGACCTTAATGACCCCCCCCCCAAAAAAAAAGTTAGAATAATAATTTCCAAGAAGTTACTGAGCAAAATTCTAATTTTTTATCGGAAATTTTTTTATTCATTTTGGGTTTCCCACAATATAGAGACCCAAACAACCTGCATTGAGCCTTTCAGGTGTAGTTTGTCGCCATTCCAAGGGGGTATAATTGCAAATATGACTACATTTTGGCAAAACGTCCATTTTAATACACGTCTGATAAATAGAGCGCGCTCTGTGTGAACAGAGATACCGCTCACATATATGAGGGCCAAATGCTTATCACGGTGGGCGTATCGTATTTAAAGCCTATCATTGGCAAAAGTCGAAGGCTCGTGCTGCCGACCATAGGGAGTGGAAGTAGAAGATGTACATTTATAAAGACCAATACACCGATTACCTGAAAGGAGCAAATATAGCCAGTAGGTTTTGTATATCGTACAAAACTAGCTAACTACATATTTAAAAAAAAACTTGTATTGAAAAAGCTCAAAAAGCTTCATAAGGTGTGTCACTTCACAAGAAAGTAAAAAAACCAATCAGCCCCAGAACTTGAAAAAGTGTCAAAATAACTAAAAGTGCCACTGAAGCAACCTTGATCATTGCAGTAGGCTGGCAGTAATCATAAACCCAACAAAACCATGAGAACCATTCAGTACCATCAGCCTGGTCATAACTAAGTTACCGTACAATTTTTAAGCTGTAGATGCTCAAGTCAAATTTCTGACGCCACATTAAACTGGAAAATACTTCGGCCGTCGCCATTCCCGAAATAAATTGATTCAGCAAGTTTGGAACTACTGTTCCAACAGCCGGAACTCATGTACTAATTATTTTTTATGCAAATCGCTATTGTAACAATTTTTCAACGACACCTATCTATTATAACGACCACGCTGTTTTCTTGATGTGTTGTAAAACCAGTTTCTCTCTGGGCACTCGAAGATAATTAGCCTAGCCTGAATGAAATAAACAACTATGTAGGTATATTTTAATTCAATAGCTAATATATAGAGTTGGTTAGGTATTTAAAATAATGTGTTCTGGGCGGCCTGCTAGAAAGAGAGAAAGAGAGAGAGAGAGAAAGAGAGAGAAAGAGAGAGAGAGAGAGAGAGAGAAGTCATAGGTACATTCACAGGATTTAGAAAGCAGGCAACAAATTGTAAGCGTATCAATCGCTTTTCACATTAGTTTGTTGATAAACAGAATTAGGTAACTGAACTCAACCATTTGATTTATTATCAGTTTATCTTTACCAAAACAAACACAGACAAGCAATAAAGAGAGTGAAACAGAAAAAAAAGAAGTCGGACTTACAATTAAATTCATAATGCAACTCAGAATCAACTGTTACACAGTAAAAAAAAACTAAGAATTTCTTACCTTAGACCATGGCCCGGTAGTCCAGGCAGGAGGACAGTCAAACATATTACAAAACTGTTGACTTCGAGGCGCAGGCTGGGGGCATAGCTCGGCCGCAACTGGTAATGTGTTGCTACCTCCTCGAGCAACTTCATGGATGCATGTTATCTGTAATAAGAGTTTATCTGCAATAAGAGTTTCTATTTTCATGAATAAATTAGCACACACAAAAAAAAGGAAAATTTTTTACAAACTAACTTTACACGAGGATTCATTCGCAAGGAGAGTGAATATAATACATAAACAGTATTTCTATTATATTGGCATACAAAACAAGCAACTTGATATCAATCATTGTGCAGCAATATTTGCATCCTAGTGAAGAGCAAATCACGGCCTACGCTAGTTGAAAAACAAAAAATTGTTTTTGGAAAAAAAATACTGTTTAGTGAAGATGTTTCTCAATTACCATCAATTTGTAAATAGTTTTTTTTTTTATTCAGATTCAACTGAACAGTAACTTGCAATAATTAATATTATTTTTTAGAAGTTCAATAAAAGAACCTGAGACCCTTCAAACATGAAATAAAACTGAAATTAAAAATTTCAAGCTCCATATGGAGCTTGATGATCGAAATTCTCAAATTTTGAGCCATATTTAAGAAATTGAAATCAGTTGGAAATCATTTGAAACCGACATCGAGCTATTGTGCCATCTTGAAAATTCTAAGCTTCTATCAGAACCATGACAACGAATAAATTAATGTGCCATTTCTCCATGAACTTGAATTAAAGATTGACTAAAAAAAAAGAAATCTTGAAAAACAGCGGGTCTCAAAAGAAAAATTTTTGAAACTAATTTCAAGATATGATTAGACCTAAGCCAAATCCAGGGATCAAAGAAATATTAGTATTTTTGATATGTTTGATGCCTTAAGATTACACCCAAGACAAATTAGTTAAAAGGAAACGAAGTTGACGATAAAACTCCAAAATGCAACCTTTCATTTAAATGTCAAATTACTGAAGCGGGCAGAAGTAGCAATAAATAATATCAGAGATTAATTGAAAATTGTTTCGAAAATGAACGGTATCCTTCTGTGACAAGTAAACTATTATCCAGAATGATAGTGGCAGGTTTGTGGAGCTCGTTAAAAAAAGCTAAGGTCAAGGGGTTGTGGATTCCAAGCAGGGAAACCCAACAGTTTCGCCTTTTGTTAAACGCAAGGAAGTACTGATTATACCAAATTATCTTCTTTGAAAAATGAGATAACTGTGGGAAACGTAAAACAATAATAGAAATATACAGAAGTTGTCAAGGTCAGACCTAGATATAGCCTTGCTTTTTGGCTTCTGAAAAACTGAATTAAAGTCAAAACTAAACTTTAAACACAATATATGAATTGGCAAGAACAACTTATAAGAGGAATTAATTATGTGGTTGAACAAGATATTGTTTAATCCCTCATTCGGTAGTTGAATATGTTTAAGTTAGTCCACCAATAAATAAAGGGATTTTACGTAATATGCATGGGTAGCATTCTTCCCTTCAGTACAATCTGCGCTTAGTTATTTCTTAGCGTCACTTCAAACTTTACTTAACTTCATTTCCCTTCAAAAGTTAGTAAAATTTCACGAAAAAAAAAAAAAAAAAACACAAAAAACTTTGCAAAATTTGCGAAATAAGTATTATTCTCGACTAGCTTCCAAGTTCAACAAAAAGTTTATTTTTGGATTTTTTAAAGCGCATTAAGGTAAATTAAAGTGTAATATATTATAAAAAGAAGAAAATTAAGGATATACGCTCAAATTTTAGGTGAATACAGTGTAAACAATAGCAGTAATTATTAATTTGTATGCCTCTGTTTAGAGATGTTCATATAAACTGAAAAATCGTCATTTTGCTTTTCTGTTTAAAATGCAATGGCGTGTTCTTTAAACTTTTAAGAAAACACGTAAGAAATTTTACGTTTCTGTAGCATTTTTTTAATTTAAGCACTTTTGACTGAGGTGAGCTCTAAGGTATTAGCACTTTGGTCAAGCAAAATGATTATCTTGAGCATATGATGTAAGACCTAAGAAGTAAGCTACCCCAACTTTAGATCCGACCCGATCCGGGGGTAGGGAAGCACCGATTTTTAGTTTTACCGCTTGATATTTTCTGATATTTCTAAATAAAAAAGAAAAAGATATTGGTACCGATAATGTTTTGTGTTAATTAAACAGTGAATATTCGATGCCCCCTACCTCTGGTGTCTGGATTGTGAGCCCCTTATAGATCCAGTTAGTAGAAGTTGGATTGTTTCAGTCGGTAATAAGCAAAATAAAAGATTACAAGATGTATTGCTTTAGGGAATTCTGACCTTTCCGTAAGTTGGCCACATGTAAGTTTCTCCCTGGAATCGGAATGGAAACCCCTTTGCCTGAAAAAAACTACATAAGCCTTGGAGCAAAATACTAAAGATAATTACTTTACTTCCTACCCTAAAGAATAATACCGTAGTAGCAATAATAAAGTCTTTACTCAAATAAGCTCAGCCGCCAGTAATCCAGTAATTATTACACGCGAAGGTTCATGATATGAAAGGTAAATGAAAAGCGGCTCTTGTAAGGTTAACCTTTAAACATTGAAAAATCTACTTTTTATGCTGTTTCTGAATTGGTGAAAATAATCAAGCTTGAAGTTACCTGCAAAATTGTCATAAAAAATGCATTATTTTTGAATAATGTAGAATCACAAGAAGGACTCTACCGTCATATTCAACAAGTCTGAGAACTTAGGACGGAGTTTCGAATCCTTCATTTACAGAAATACAGAATTTAATGCTTATTTTTTCCCCCATGTGATCCTACTGAATCAACAAGTTGTTGAAGCTGGGGGTAAAATTCTAGTTAATTGACTTCTTGCTATCTCATAAAGAGTTTAGGTTAGGAAAAACTTTCAGGGATGAATCTACAGACTAAGGTATGTCCCGGGAAGGTATTTTGAAGCAACTACCTCCACTCCTTCTCCCTCTAGAGAGCCCTGACCTTTGATGACCTTTAAAAATATGTGTGACATAAAATTGAAACCTTGCAAAATAGATATTCTGCTTACAAAATTGTTTTCAGCTTCAATTATGATGGGAGAAAGTTATACTTCTTATGAATAGGCCCTTGAATTACTAGGACTTGTGACACTCCATAACAACCGCCAAAATCTTATAGTCAAATTTAGACAATATATTCTAAGACGCTCAAAACACATACGTATCTTTCCCACGAACTCGCCCCTGAACAAACTCACCAAAAGAGAGAATCGGTTTAAAAGAGAGAACCAAAGAGGTTTATCGGCATTATTTTGTTCCCCTTTTCACGGGTCTGTTTAACAGCATAAAATACTTGTATTTCCTGTTTGTGCTATTTGTATGTACCTTGTAAACAGCTCAGTTTTAGTGCTTCTTAGTGCTATGTCTATGTCTATAATTATGTCTATGTCTAATTCAGTTTATCTGTACTTTGGTTGAATTTAGAATGGGTTGACTTTCCTTTCTCCAAACTTTCCTTTACTTTATACTTTAAACTTTATACTATACTTTATACTATACTTTTATACTATACTTTAAACTTTCCTTTTTTTTTTTCCTTTACTTTTCCTTTCCTTTATGGGTTGACATGGTAACAATTAATACAGATAAAAAAATTCTTTGTTTTATGTTTGGTTTTAAATAACTTTCAATTCTAATAATGATCTAACAATACTCATTTTATAATTGCATTTTGTCATTTTTAATTGTCTATTATCTCTAAAGGGTAGTCTGTCAAGCTTTTTGGTTAACTAACCTAACCTGTCAAGCTTTTTGGGTAGCTGCAAATTCCACAAAAAAAAAATTTAAAGACACCGAAAATGGAAACTAAATCTGGTAGCTCAAAAGAGCAATTCAGAATAACGTAACTCAAAATAGTAATTTTACATAAATGTGGTAGTTCAAACAGGTAATTTTTGAAAAGCATAATTACGAAGGGTAATTTTACATAACTATGGTAATTCAAATGACCGTTATGTTAGACAAAATGGCAATTCTACATAAATGTAGTAATTAAAAAAAGGTAATTTTGCAAGGGTAATTTTACATCACTATGGTAATTCAAATAACCATAGTTTGCACGAAATGGTAATTTTACATAAATGTGGTGATTCAAAATGGTAATTTTGCAAGCGTAATTACAAAAAGGTAATTTCAAATAACTATGATAATTCAAATGACCGTACGTTCCGGCCAGTCCGGCGCGCACGCCGTCGACGACGAAGTGGGTCGGCGAGGCCGCCAGGATGCTGGCCAGCGGCTCTGCCAGCCCGTCGACCGGTGCGAACGTGCCGGACAGGAACATCAGCGGCATGACGACGAAGGTCGAGATGGCGGACAGGGAATCCCACTTGGTCGACCACAGGCCGGCAATCACGCCGCACATGGCCAATGCCCAGGCACCGCCGACGGTGAACGCGATCGCGATGCCGGGGTCGGCGAACGGCACGTCGACCAGCAACACGGTCAGCGCGACGATCAGGACGGCGGTCACAAGGCCGGCGGTGATGCCGGCCATCGAATAGGCGGCGACCCGGGGCAGCGCCCCCAATTGCGCCATCAGGTCGGCCTCGATATAGCCTTCCAGCTTGGCGTGCAGCAGCATGAACGCGGTCATCTCGAACGACGCCGTCATCAGGCCCAGTGCTGCCAGTCCCGGCGCGAGGTAGCTGCCGAGCCCGATGCCGTCAGGCAGGGCCTGGGTGCTGCCGGCCAGCCCTCCGGGTGCGGCAAGCTCGAAGACGGCGATCAGCAGCAAGGTGGTCAACGCACGCGGCAGCAGGATGAACCCCGCAGCGCTCTTCATCCGCTTCATCTCACGGGCATAGATCGCCCACCAGGCCTGCCAGGCCGTGGGCGGCACCGGCGCACGCCATCCGCTGACCGCCTTCGTCATGGGGTCGGCGCGATGGGATGTCTCGCCGGCCGCGGTCATGGTTTCAGGGGTCATGACTTCTGGGTCACGGTTTCAGGCGATAGCCGATGGCGAGCAGGCGCCAGGTCCAGACCAGCAGCGCGCCGTTCACCGCCGCCAGCACCAGCACGCCGATCAGCGGGTCGCTGTCGGAGGTGCCGATGAAGCCATAGCGAAACCCGTCGATCATGTAGAAGAACGGGTTCAGGTGCGCCACCGTCTGCCAGGCGTCCGGCAGGCGCTCGATGGAATAGAAGGTGCCGGACAGGAACGTCAGCGGCGTGATCACGAAGTTGGTCACCGCCGCGATCTGGTCGAACTTCTCCGCCCAGATCGCCCCCAGCATGCCGATCAGCCCCATCAGCATCGCGGCCGAGATGCCGAAATAGAGGATCGCCCAGATGTGCGCGATGGAATACTATTCATCACAGCTAATTTTCTCAAGATTTTTCAAAGTTTCCATAATTTTTTTGAAATTTTTGTTTATCGGAGCTAAAGTAAGGGTCCTGAAACAGTATCTATATACTATCTTTATAAGTGAGCAATAATTGTCTATATATTTATGTATGTTCATGAAAACGGCTCCATATTGTTTCGGGAAAATTGGTCTCTTAGGATATTCTTGCATAAAAAAATGATCCAGATAGGCCAGAAGTCTAAAAAAGTTCTTTAAGATCTTTAATTTTGGTTTTTGCAAATGAGGTGATGTACTGTGTAATACGTCACTTAAGTGTTACCTCTCGCATAAAAAACGATCTACATATGTCAGAAGTCTGAGGAAATCGTTTTACAGCCTTAATTTTGATTCTAGCAAATGATCAAATGTACTATATTAGTACATCATATAAACATTTCTAATGACATCATATTATCATTTTCTTATATGACGTCATGCGTTAGTTTCCGATGCATCAATTATTTGTATAACATAATGTCTTTTGAAAGGCCCAAAAATCGAAATTTGTAGTTGCAGCTACTATAAATGCTGACTCTGTGGATCCAATACCTGAACTATCAGTTGTGATAAGATGTAGAAATGGACAACCTGGACAACAAATTACGACAACACCAATACGGGCAGCTAAAGCATAGGTCAATGCTAAATTGTCTGAAGTAATCAAAATCCAAAAGGTGTCAAAAATGAAAATAAAGAGCAAAGCCACGGGTGGTTAAAAGACATTGGAAAACAACAATTAGGTCAAAAATGAAAATGAAGAGCAAAGACATACGTGGTTAGAAGACATGCAACACCGAGCATGTGAGCAAGTCAAAAACGAAAATGAAGAACAAAGTCACACGGTTAGAAAACATGCCACACTGAACATTTATGTGAGTCAACTAAAATCAACCTGGACAGCAAGAATCAAAACGTGTTAAAATTGAAAATGATAGAGATGATGATTGGATTTGGGATTTTGACATGGATAAGATCATCAATGCCTACCATACCTTTGAAAATGAAACACCTTGACTAGATAAATCGTTGGAAGACAAAGAAGTTTTTGTCCCACCACCTGAACAATTAAAAGAAACGAAGGTTCGGTGATATGTCTTTCCTGAATTTGATAAAATTACACCCGTAACTGCAGTCTGACATAACAAATTGACTCCATATGAAAATGCCCACCACCCCACCCCAGGATTTTGATGAAATTACGCCACTAACTGCAATCTGGCCTAACAAATTGACTCCATATGAAAATGACCCCCACCCCAAGATTTTGATGAAATTATGCCACTAACTACAGTCTGTGATAACAAATCGACTCCATATGAAAATGTCCCACACCCCAGCTCAGGATTTGGATGAAATTACGCCACTAGCTGCAGTCTGACCTAACAAATTGACTCCATATGAAAATGTCCCCCGACCCACCCCAGGATTTTGATGAAATTGCACCACTACCTGCAGTCTGACATAAAAAATTTACTCCATATGAAAATGAACCCCAACCCACCCCAGGATTTTGATGAAATTACGCCACTAACTGCAGTCTGACATAACAAATCGACTCCATATGAAAATAATAAAACATGTTTTGACCAGAAAATTTGGAAATAACTTCTTTAAAAGGAACTTCTTGCCTTTAAACTCCCTTTG
>JAAAKM020073195.1:120291055-120329688 GCA_010016025.2 Alatinidae sp. Z8VKAUB7J3 | reverse complement strand
GAAAATTTGGAAAAACTTCTTTAAACTTCTTGCCTTTAAACTCCCTTTGAAAGTACAGCATCTTTAAGCAAAAGATTTTATTATGTCCAAATCTATTTGAATATCAATAATAACAATACTAGTAATACTAGCAATGTATATCATTGCTCTAAAAGCCTTAGGGCCATGACAATGCGAAATGAGAAATTTAGTGTTAATTAAATCACGCTGCACAAGCAAAATTACGAAAATTATAAACATAATTTTTTCCAGTATTGCAATAATTATAATTATCCAACAATTATAATCCAATAATTTACATAATTGTTTCCGCAATAATAAAAAAAATATAAAAAGAAAGATGTAACACAAATACAAAATGAAAGATGAACACTTACATAATAATATAGAAATGATAAAAGATTTGATAATATAATATAAGAATAAGCTGTTTTTTATGAGAAAAGGTAGTATCTGGACAATATTAAACTTTTTAAATCATGGGCACTTAAAGAAGAATATTTGTATAGTCAAGCAATCAAGCTCCCTATTGAATGAGGTCGGGGAAGCTTAAAACAAGTTACGTCGATTGTGGAAAAAAACCTACGTTTGGAAGATAGAAACCTTCCTGTCTTACGACGGAATGAACTCAAATCAAGTACAGTTTTAATGGTCGAACAGGTGGATGTCAAATACATTTAAAATTGTCCCAAATTATAAATGATTCGCAAAACAGGAATGAAGACCTAATTGGGCAACTAAAGTACTACTAGAACTACCAACAACTCACTGCAGTATCAAGCCGCTTGAGGTCAACACAGTCGTGCACTATCCTTCTTCATCCCGATATTCCCTCTTTACTTCCTCTCAAGTTCCAATTTTATTTAAGTCCTAACTTATGACCTCTTTCCATCCCATTTGGTGACGAACTGCTTTTCGTTGGCCTTAAATATTTGGCCGAAAAGGACGGTTTTTGGCAATCTGTCATCCTTAATCCGCAAAAGGTGTCCTAGCTGTCTCAACCTTTTTCTAATTATAACCCTAGAAAGCGTAATAGAACCAAATTTTTCATACAGCCTACTGTTTTGAAATGCGGTCAATCAGAGGGTATCCCAAAAATCCGTAGACAATTCCTCTTTAGAAAACAATTCTTCATTTAGAAAATCCTCCTCTTTCATCCGAAGTACCCACGCTTCAGAACCTTATTTGATCAATGTTACCGCTTTAGCTTCCAATATTCTAATCTTGGCTCGAAGACTTATCTTCCTATTTTTTCAAACGCTCTTCAATTTGAAAAAAATACTCTGGTTCTTAGCCTTTTCCTTACTACCTTACTACTAGTTACCTTATTACTATTACTTATTACTTTACTTATTACTTTTATTATTATTATTACCTTCTTACTATTACTACTACCTTACTACTTACTACTAGTAATAAAAGCTTTCGCTTGATCAATCTTCTCATTACCCTACATCACCTCTTCACCTTCGTTTATTCCTATCCTCAGTGACATTATGTTGTTAATACTATTCTTGCACACTAAACTCTCAAAACCTCCAAAACAGCATTCATTTAACTCACATTTTCATCTAGGTCAACAAAGTCCACTAAAGTTATCTGCATAAAATTGGATAGATCGCAACCCTGCTTAACACCAGATTCAATGCTAAAAAAAAAGCTACTAACTTTATTTCATACCTTGCCGCACTAACGGTGTTCTTGTAAATGGCACTAACCGCTTTATACCGTCGCTAGTGTATCAACAGGGGTCCATTTACCCTCCAAAGACATATCTTGAGACATTAGTGGTGAGCCAGATTGGGTGCACCCTTGGCCTAGAGTTTGGCCCATTTAATCGTCCGATCATGTTACCATACCCTGAAGCAGGGTATACCGTAAAAGTGTACTAGAATACTCTATATTTACGGTATAGTAGTAGTAACCATGAGGCATTCCATTACAATATTTGGTGCCAGCGAGGCCTTCCCCTGGTTCAGCACCATTTCTGAGCCAATATCAGGTAGCAGCCGTGGTTACCATTGCAATAATTGCCCTATAATTTTTTGGTCTCTTAAACAGGGCATTACAGCTTATGAGCCCTCCCCCGATATTCTGGGACCACTGGGTCGATACGATCACCCTGGGAGAAAAACAACACCTTAGCAAGCATATGTGATTTTCTTCTTTCAAAGAAGGCAAATTCCATTTTTTTTGCAGATAGACATCTACACCTTGAAACATCTACAGTAGGGTTTGATTTGATACATTTGATTTGATGGTGTAATTTTCATTAATATTATGTGAATTTTAGGGTGTATTTCTCCATTTTTGAAAGTGAGGCAGTTTTTTTAGGCTTGTAACCTTTGATGAGTAAAACTAAACTTAATGGAACTTATCTATTTGAAATCACCATAAAAATTCGATTCTTTTAATATATATTTTGGTATTAAGACTCCGGTTTTTAGACTTTCGGTTACTATTGAACCGGGTCGCTCCTTTTTAACAGTTTGTTACCACGGAATTTCGGCTTTCAGTCCTATTCTTGTACCTCGAACTCGCTAATTATCTAGAACTTCATTCATTTCGGTAGCACTTTCATTTAGGATGCTTATATCATTAGTACAATCTAAGTCCACGAGCGTTTCACCTCCCCATTTGATTCTGCTGTGCTCCTTAAGACGAAGTCGATCAAAATGTCAAGCGTATTATAGCACCCTGAACTCGCAAAACCTCTAAAAATTCATTCATTTTGCTCACACTTTTACCTAATATGCTTAAATCATCAGCATAATCTAAGTCCAGGAGCATTTTTCCTCCCCATTTGATTCCCTGGTCTCCAATTGCCTTTCCTGTGCTCCTTAAGACGAAGTCCATCAAAATGTAATTCTGCTGTTAAGCGGCTCAACTCGATTTGGGGTTGATCACTTTCATGAAGTTCAATTGAAAAATTCCAAAGAAATGGGTAAGCAACTCCCAGGGCAGCAGAGTGTATCTTTCTTTGTTGTAAGCCTCATTTGGAGTTTGTTAGTTAGGATGTCGGCAAAATTTTAAACAAGAATCCTCCTGACATTAGCTTTGCTTAAAAATTCCACTTAAAATCAAATGATTCAATTGTTTTATAAATAGTTAACGTGGAATCTTTCTAAGGTAAAGCACTGTCTATTTAATCTAACTTCAACTTAAATAATACATATGAAAACACGTTCACTATAGGAATAGCAAATAGGGGAGAGGGGCGAAACCGCACGGGGGTGACTCAGTAAGTTTGACCTTTTGTCTAAAGTTTTTCAGCTAAGCCATTCAAAAAATTCCCGCTAGACGTCCTTCATGTAACGCACATTTGGTGCAAGTTTTAAATATGCTTGCCGGAAATCCTGACACATGTAGTCTTTGTCAAATAATTTCTAAGTTATTGCAGGATCAGAGAAGACAAACCCCAGCTATTTGCATGGCAATTTTCATCAGTAAATATCAGGCCGTTATCTTTGAAAAAAAAAATCAAAACGGTGTCAACATGGGGCAACTTCGGACACTTTCCATGGTGCCCAGCTTCGCCCCGTACTGACAGAAGTTTTTCGTAACTTGGAAAATTGAACTGTATGTAGCTGGAGGCAGAATATTGGTAAAATTGATAGTATTCCTGTTGTTACAGAGGACCTGAAGTAATTTATTTTGGCTATCAAACTTTGTTTTCAACATTTACAATTAGAAAAAAGTTACCCCTTGCTGTTGCCTTACAGCCTAGCCTATTTATACACAATTACTCAGTGTAAGAATCTTTGTCTTGGATGAAATTTGTCCCATATTAAGTCTGCCTATTATTTAGATACTTTGTTCTGACTTTAAGACCCTGTGTTTGAGATTGTGCTGTCTTTTCTATAATTTGGCTAAGCTTAAACGTTAATGTATGTCATTCTGAGCAGCCAAAGAAGAGTTTTCCCTGAAGAAGAGTACCCTTGTGCATGCTTTGAAACAATAAAAGGCAAAAATGCAGGATCTTGAGTAGAATGGTGGTAGTCATAGGATAAGGTTGGTAGGGGGAGTTCCGTGCACCCCTTCAATCTGCCCATACAAAAGAAATTGTATCCCCCAAGCCAAAACCACCATACGTTCGCTTTTCGGTAGAACCAACGTATCCCAATATCTAATTGTACAGCACTTTTCAGTGCTCCCAAAATAGGCACGTAAATAAAGTCTATCACATCTTATTTTCACTTCTGGGAGCAGTGGATGAGCAAGGGGTTGAAGCCGGCACTGAAAAGCTTACTAGAAAAGGAGAATTTCGTTCAAAAGTGGAACTGACCAAATATTATAGGAATGATGTGTATACTTTTGAAGAAGTCACAGCAATACTTCAAAAAATTGAAGATGAACATGGTGTCAAATTCAACAAAGTCGGACATTCAACAAGCTTTAAATCAGCGCTTGAAGAATATGTTGAAAAATACGGTATGATATACATACCCTAAATAATAATCAGCTGTAGCTCTCTCCATGCCCCAAAAGTTTCAACTTATTCCCTTCACATTTCCTGATTTATTATAGATATGCCTTTTTGACAGCATCAGGTGTACATACTGTTTTTTATTTAATTTAGTATCCCCAGCATAATGTCCTAAGTTACAAGGCAATACCCTTAGTCGTCCATGAAAATAAAGTAAATTAGTCAAAATCTAAAATAATCTATAAAACCTAAAATAAAATAAAATATAAAACTCAGAAATTAAAAAAAAAAATCTCTATGCACAATTGATGCTACTATGATTTACTTCAATGAGAATACTGAAGCGACTGGATAAAATTTGCTTTGGATTTTTCCCTGAGATATTGCACAGACACCCTTTTGACAATCTGGTGGCGTGTAGTTTCTTTTGATTCAGTTTGCATCCCAGTCACATATCCCTGGAATTTTAATTTAATCGATGATGAATATGGTGTCAAATTCAACAAAGTCAGACATCCAACCAGGTTAAATCAGTGCTTGAAGAATATATTTAAAAATACGGTATGATATACTTACCCATCTTCCCCTCTGTGTTACAATAATTTATCGTTTAAATAAAAAATAAAGAAACATTTGCAAATGAGAAGCTTTATTGCATTTCAAAGCTACTAATAAGATGCATAATAAACAATTGTAAATAATGTGTTTTCCTTTAGCCATGGATCCCTGCCCCGCCGGTCGACGGAACTCTGGTCGTCAATGTCGGCGACCTGCTGGCACGCTGGACAAATGGCGCTTATCGGTCGACGCCGCACCGGGTGATCAACACATCAGCCAATGAACGTCTTTCCCTGGTTCTGGCCTACGATCCGGAACCGCAAACCATGATCGATCCGAGGGACATTTTCGGGCCCGATGCCGAGCTGCCCGAGCCGCCGATTTCCTGTGGCGACTATTTGACATGGCGATTCGAAAAAGCTTTCTCCTACCGCGCTCAGGCTTGAACGACAGGGCGAACGAGGCATGGCCGAACCGTCAGTCAGCAAGAAACCCGGCAGCGCCAAGGGAATCGACGATGCAATCGGCAAGGCCCTGAAGGACCTTCGTGAGCAAAACGAGCAGACCGCGCGCGACCTGAGTTCAGCATCGGGCGTCTCCGCGGCGATGATCTCCCGGATCGAGAGCGGCCAGGTTTCGCCCTCGCTTTCGACGCTGGAAGCACTTGCCGGCGCGCTTGAGGTTCCGATCGTTTCGCTGCTGCGGGAGACCAGTCCCGCCACCGCGGACATAACCCATGTGAAGGGTGGCCGTGGATTGGTATCGACCCGGTTTGCCGGACGTCACAGCCACAAGTTCACGGCACTGGGCTTCCACCGGCGGCCAGAACTGCAATTCGAGGCGCACGTGATCGTCCTTGATCGGCAGGATGCGGACAAACCGCCTCTCTACAACGGCTACGGATGCGTGTTTGTCTACGTGCTGGAGGGCGAGGCAATCTATACCTATGGTGACCGCCAGATTCACGTCGAGGAAGGCGACTCGCTCTGCCTCGACGCCGAATTGCGCTATGGCATCAAAGAAGTGCTGACGCCGCGGCTTCGATATATTTCTGTCCAGGCCAAGGGGCGGTAGCAGATCATGAACATCGCGGTCAAAGGCCTGGAAGATCTTGCTCGGCCGGGTTCGAAGCCGGATCCGGCACAACTTGCCGACGGCGTCAGCAACCTGCTCATCAACTGCGCTGGCATGCAGGCCGGAGAAAGCCTGCTGGTTGTCGCGGAAGATCCGGCGCTCGGCTGGTACGACGGTGACATTGCACGGGCTGTTGTCGAAATCTCGTCCCAGCTCGACCTGCGGGAATATTTTCGACTTTTAAAGAAACTTAAACTTGACTTATGGTTAACCCCTAGGTACCGTTATGTAACTTATTCAATTCATTGGGAGCAAAAGCACTGTTTAGAGATCTTATTGAAAATTTAGAATCAGGAATAAAAAAATTAGAATTCGCCAATTTCATACTGAAGAAAGGTGCTGCAATGGACGCTTGGCGTTGCCGGAACCGCGATTCAATCGCCAAGCCCGTTCATTGGGGGAAGAGCAGTCCAAACCTTGATTTATTAAGTGAGCTTGGGCTTATTCGCCGCTAAAACCCAGGCTTGAGTAGGTACCCTGTAAGCGTTGTTGGGCCTCTTTCGCCAAGGGCGTGTGGCTCGCCAGTTCAATGGTCGTTTGCCAATATTTCTTGGAGTTCGCCACGCGTTTCTTTTTGAAACAGTAATTGCCCATAAACAATTGAATTCGAGCTTGTAAATAGGGCGGTAATTGCGTGTATGCTTCTTTTTCCAGGTAATTCGTTAAAAAATGGGTGTCTTCTTCGAGTTTTCCACCGCGCAACAAAATGGGGTGCGCCATCAGCTGTGCTTCGGCTCTGAGCAGTCTCAAAAAGAAACAGTCTGGGGCGATTTGGATGGCCTTGTCCATGAACTTGAAGCCAGCCCGAGCCCATCTTAAACGTTTGAAGTTGGATGGCTCCATGTTCAGAGCTTTGGCGCCAACTGCCTGACCTTGGTACATCAGTACCAGCGGATTGGCCGGTAATGCTTTGGCGACCTTCTCAAAATAGTCGGAAGCCTGTTCCAAATAATTCCAGCGGCTCTGGTCTGCCAAGGCAAGGTAGTCCAGCCCAAGTTCCATCACTAGGGCGAGATTGTCCGGCTCTGATTTTACCTGTTCCAAATGAGCTTTTAATGAAGCTTCCGTGCGAGGACCCTTCTCTAGCGGTACCTGGAGCTGGCCGTTTTCCACGACAATGCTTTGCAATAATTTGGATTGCCGATGTGGGCAATTGGAAAAAGCCCCTTGCGAGAGGGCCAAGAAACCCAACAAGCACAACCCCGTTTTATAAGAAAAAAAGCCTGAGGCTCTATTCATCGTCAAAGCCGCAACTCCCAACCTCATTTACGATTCGCTAAACAATTGTTTCGCGTATGTGTCACTTTTTGGTTCGATCGGATGCTTTCAAACGTAGAGTATATTCATAAGGAGACCCAATCAAAACGATACACATGGACTACTGTAGGACAGTTCTGAGCCTAGGTGCGGGGCTGTGAAGCTGCTGAATTAAGGGGTGGTATATTATAAGGTGAAGGATAAAAGTGAGGACATGGCTAAATTGTTTATTGCTTCACCTTAGTCTGATGGCCTGCAATGCTAACATATGTGTAAGTTTACAAGAGAAGTGACCAAAAAATTGCAAGTACTTAGATTCACTTGAAATTGGGTAGCCAGGTACTTGCGCACGTAATAATCAGCTCCATGCTGAACTGCACAGGCTTCACAGTATCCCTGACTCTGTGCAGAAGTGCACAAAGACGATGTCCAGAAATTTTACACTGCTACTACTACTAACAACTTACCGCAGTACCAAGTCACCAGAGGCCAACACAGCTACGGACACTCCTCGTCCATCCCTATCTATTCAAAGCCTCCCTCTTTACATCCTCCCGGGAAGTTCCCATTACTAACCTTTATACTGAAGTTACTAAGATGAGTTAAATTTTAGTATTCAAGAAGGTCCAACGTTGATTTTTTAAAGCCTTCTAACAGCTTATCCGTAAAAATTCAACGGTCTAAAATTCTATAAGGGGAGACTGCTCTACTGTAGCTATTGGTCTACCAAATTTCAACCAAAAAGAAGATTGGAGAGGCTTGGAAGCGGTTTAGGCCTCTAACAATTCGTCTCCTCACCCAAAGGGTATTGCTCCATAAGCTACAATTGGATCAGGGAACTTTCTAGCAGAAATTAGAGAAGGGGTGTACACTTCTGCAAATAATCAGTCTTATGGCATATTAGCCCAAAAAGCTTGTCGTACGTTTCAATCCAATCAGAGAGATAAAAATGAAACCCTACCTGCCTTTCCACTGTAATATTGACAATGGGGAGGTTCTGGAGGGGGCACAGGCCCAATTTTTGCGTCCAATCACAGAAGCCGAAAATCACTATTTGTGTTTATTCTAAACAAGATATGATACACATACATTTATCATAAAATTGTGTGTTGTGGCAGGTATTTGAGGATGTTGGAGGGAGCTCTGACTTACTTTTCGTCTCTATTCAGAAGACTTGAAAATCTTTGTGCAAAAATCGGGACATTTTCGAACGGAAATTTAGATTCTAGTGCCCTTTTTAAGTAAGCAAAGAAGCTTAGTGGGAGATCTCATTAGTTCATGCAGATATTACCATGTCTCATAACATAAAATTTTGTAATGCTGAAAAAATGCTTTTAAAAAAGTGTTTAGCCTCACAAAATGTTGCAATAAATCACAATAATAGCAGTAAATTTTGTTTCGTATTAATAATACAATATATTGGCATATTATAATCTGGGAACTATGGAAAAATCTCGATATTGTATTATAGGCAGGTTCAAATCCCCCTCTGTTACGGAGTCATTAAGATTCTGGTAGCTAATAATACCTTTAGATATTAAGAATCCTTGGTTGGACCCGGTTGGTAAATGTAATTTTGGCTACGCCCCTACTCACAAGCCCCTTTTTTTAATCTGACTTCTCCATTTCAGATCTCAATTTTGTTTTAATCCCGCATCAATTAGCCAGCACAAGCACGCTCTGCTAGAAATCTGTCAAACTTCTCATAATGAATGATCAGGGCGAAGGTTTACTATAAAACCTTTCGCAAGAGGGAATGCGGTAGAGAAAAGCCCGGAAAGACAGCATAACGAACCTAAAACCTCGTCTTTCGGGTATAGTTTATAATTGCCACTAACAGACAGATGGTCGTTTCTTTATGATGATAAAAACCCAAGCGGAATTTTTGACTGCTTTTTTAGGGCAGAATAACTTGAAAAAAGAATTTTCATTGGATCAAATTTGTTAGGGAGGAATTTGATTTTAGTAAACGAACAAACTTCACCTGAAAAGTCATGTTCATCATGAAATAATTAAAAAAGAGGGTTTATATGGATTTTTATAGGAATTA
Source organism: Alatinidae sp. Z8VKAUB7J3 (assembly GCA_010016025.2). NCBI lineage: Eukaryota > Metazoa > Cnidaria > Cubozoa > Carybdeida > Alatinidae > Alatinidae sp. Z8VKAUB7J3. The sequence goes on along the minus strand of JAAAKM020073195.1, from coordinate 120,320,263 downwards.
TCTATTGCTGTTTAGCAGACAGTTAAAGCTTATGGATAGCCAAATTGATAATTATAGTAGTTTCTATTATAGCAGTTTATTCTTCGCAAATTTGGTAGCGTAAAAAGATGAATAGCCAAATTTGGATAGCCAAAATCTACTGTAAGGTCATTTTGACTATATCACACGAGAAGTAAAATATTTATTTTGTTTAAATCGCCCCGTACTACATTGATCAACTTGAAAAATCGCACGACACAGATATCAGTAATATTATATCATAATTACTGATGATATTGGACTCCATCCATTTTTTGTTTTACTGTATCGTTTTGAAATTTTATCTCGATTTCAGCAGTTTTAGTTAAATTTGTTCGACTTATGTATATCTCATTTAATGCTGGAGGGAATTCTTTTCCTCCACATGATGCTACTACTCTTATTCTTTTATCTAAGAAAAATTTATCCTTTAAAATTTGATTTATTGCATCATCTATTTCATCAATTGTAATCTCTGCCAAAATTCCTCTATTTCCTCCCACGTTGATTGTTAGTATGGGCACCTCGTTGTCTAAACTTCTAAAAACCCTTAGTGTGGTACCATCTCCTCCTAAGGTAATGACTAGATCTAATTTTTCCTGTTTTAACTCCTCTAGTGTTTCAACTTTTCTTGCACCTTCTACCTGAATCGGAGCAATAGTGAATACTGTTGATTTTTTTGCCAAGAGTTTTTTTGCAACATCTTTTGCAGCTTGTTCGGAATCTTTTGAACCTACTTTACTTACAACTGCAACCTTTTGAAGCTTCAATCTATTCTTCTCAACTCCTTTTACTTAAAAATGATATTTTTGGAAATGTTGGGAAAACAATTAAGTATGAAAATTATCTCATACAAACTATGAGTTATGCACATCCAGAAGTTTTAGTTGATACAGAATGGGTATCTCAAAACCTTCCCAATGAGAATAGAAAAATAGTAGAAGTTGATTATGATCCAGTTAACGGATATGAAAAAGGACATGTAAATGGAGCGAGCCTCATTTGGTGGAAACGCGATATCAATGATCCTGTTACACGTGATATTATTAATAAAAAACAATTTGAAGCATTAATGTCCAAAAATGGCATAACTCCTGAAACTGAGGTTATACTTTATGGTGATTTCAACAATTGGTTTGCTGCATTTGTCTTTTGGGTTTTCAAGTACTATGGTCATCAGAATCTGAAGATCATGAATGGTGGACGTAAAAAATGGGAACTCGAGAATAGAGATTACACTACGGATGTACCACAAATAGCACCTTCTACATATGATGCACAACCTCCTGATGAAGGATTACGCGCCTATCTGTTTGACGTAAGCAGAGCTTTGGGTAAGGAAGATACTGTTATGGTTGATGTCAGATCTCCAGCTGAATTCTCAGGGCAGATTACGGCTCCAGCGCCGACATCGGAATAGCCTGGATATCCACCTCAGCGGATAGTTCCTTGGCAAACTCTAGGAATTCTTCCTCAATCTGCTGGTAGACCGCCTCATCATAGTCGACCAAGTCCATCTTGTTGACGGCAAGAACCAGCTTTCGAATGCCCAGGGTGCTCGCGATAAAGCTGTGGCGGCGCGTTTGTGTCAGGACGCCTTTGCGCGCATCGATCATCAGGATGGCAAGGTCCGCCGTCGAGGCCCCAGTCGCCATATTCCTGGTATATTGCTCATGTCCCGGTGTGTCTGCGACGATGAACTTGCGTTTATCCGTGGAGAAGAAACGATAGGCGACATCTATTGTGATGCCCTGTTCCCTCTCGGCAGAAAGTCCATCCACCAGCAGGGCAAAGTCGAGATTGTCGCCTTGAGTGCCGTGGCGTTTGGAATCGCTTTCCAATGCCTCAAGCTGATCTTCAAAGATCATTTTGGAATCGTACAAAAGGCGGCCGATTAGGGTCGACTTACCATCATCGACACTGCCGCACGTAATAAAGCGCAGGAGTGACTTGTTCTCGTGCGCCTCAAGATAGGCTGAGATGTCTTCGGCAATCAGGGCATCGACGTGAGCCATTCAGAAGTAACCTTCCTGTTTCTTCTTCTCCATCGACGCAGCTTGGTCGCGGTCAATCGTCCGACCTTGGCGCTCGGAGGAAGTCGTCAGGAGCATTTCCTGGATAATGTCTTCAAGGGTCGCAGCAGTACTCTCAACAGCACCCGTCAGCGGATAACAACCAAGAGTACGAAAGCGAACGGATTTCATCTCCGCGTTGTCGCGAAGGTTTTGCGGCATGCGGTCATCGTCCACCATGATCTGGGAGCCTTCCCATTCCACAACGGGGCGGACGGCGGAATAGTAGAGCGGTACGATTTCTATTCTCTCGCGGCGGATGTACTGCCAGATGTCGAGCTCGGTCCAGTTCGACAGCGGGAACACCCGGATCGACTCACCCGGCTTCACCCGCGTGTTGTAGAGCCGCCAGAGTTCCGGGCGCTGGTTCTTCGGGTCCCAGGTGTGGGTGGCGGTGCGGAACGAGAACACGCGCTCCTTGGCGCGGCTCTTCTCCTCGTCGCGGCGGGCGCCGCCGAACGCGGCATCGGATTCTTAATAAACGTCCTACATTTGCCAAAAATCCCAAGAAAACATGGGGAAATAAAATATTTCGTGGGGGGCAAAGGCCCCCCCCCCTGCGTACGTGCCAGCTACAGTATCTCGTTTATTATCTCAATTAAATTACGATGAATTATGCTAGGGGCATGTAAATTCCGTTGACATGATAAAATCAAAGACCTATGGAATTCCTGGAGTTGTCATCGAATTACCAATTTCCCCATATCACTGTGACATGCACCGATTCTAAAAGAATGGGCGATGCATTTGTCCTGGTAAAATTTAGTCCCAAGTAAATTACTAAGTGGAAGTGTCTATTATTTGAAAAATGTTTTTGGATACCAATTTTCTTTTAATCTAGTCAGTTGGATTTCAAATTGTTGAATAGACTCGGAAACTGTGTGAACCTGGCATGTTGCTAGTTTTTCTTAATTTTGTGTTTAGTTGCACCAGTGTGAACAGATTTTCGCACGGTAAAGATATGTATGGATTTATCGCTGTCATGAGGTCGGTCATCCTTGTCCATTTTGAAAATGAGTGATTTCCTCAGTTATCTGTAAGGTAGTCGCATTTTGCACCTATGATCTAATTGAGTTTCAGAAGCAATCTTGCTTGATTTTCTTTTTCGGTCTGTAGTTTGTAATCAGATTTTAAGCGTCAATTCTTCTACAAGTTTCTCACGTGTGAAGCGTTCATTGTTACTACTTGATTTTTTCGTCTCTCTGGTTTTGAAGCCTCTGTCGGGAGTTCTTAATATTAAACTTAAGACTCAAAAAAACTTATTTTAAAAGAGTTTTTTGTCTGCCCTGAGATGAAATATCGTTGAAACTTTACCTCATGCTTAGAATCTGCACAATAACTAACTAGCCAACAAAACTTGGATATTTAACTACATATATGATAGATGACATTTATTCTTTTTTTTTACCAAAAATTTTGGGCGTGACCCTAACTTAACTATGTAACCCTTATTGACTCCCAAATGACTGTAAACATAAATACTGCTAACTCTTACTCTCCTATTAAGGAGTTGGGAAGAGTTAACTGAGATCATTTCGAGGGTTTTAGCTCTAGCTCGTGGGTCAATTTTAAGCTATTGGAATGGTTAATATATTCAACTTTTTTTTCTAAGAATATACAAGACAGTTCCCAGGAACTGGTCTGATTTGCTCATCAAGACAAACTGCTTTGTGACCATCCATATAATCCTGATGCTTATCAGCTTTCCTCCAAAGCCGTCCTCCAAAAAATTTGAGATTTTTACACGCTCCAAAGTTGTTCCAAGCATGCCACCGGGTGATATCCTAAGAACAAAAAAAGAATGGTATTAAAACTTGGTTATGAAATTAATTTAGAATTTTCTTGAAGAATAAGCTTGTTTTTAAAAAAAGGCGAAGAGCTATATTAAAACCTAAGACGAGGCGGTCATTGCTCCCTGAGACACAGATGCATACTTATTGGACCTTAAGCTATTTCGAACGAAATAACTATCTCAAAATTTTGATCTAATGAATTTAGGGGTTACGAAGGGGCTGGATTGCCGGCACAGAAGAGGTACGGGTTCCACAGCAATCACTTTCAAGTCTTAAATAGGGCCCGAGAACTTTCGATTTCCGATCGAAGGACCTTTCCGAAGTTCCTAGGACTATCCCTTCCATACGAAGTCACTGGGAAAAGAATACAATGAAGGATTATGGTTCTTTGCTTAGGTAGCACTATAACCCTTGCTCTGGAAGTTTTGTGACCAGTTTCGGACAAGGTGTTCAGCCATAATTGACTGTATTTAGTTTTTCTGGATGCCATAAAGAAAGAAAACGATCAAAAATGGGTTTTTAAAGGCCAAACGAAAATACTTAAGACTCGCGCAAAGTTGATATTTCGAGAGAATAACCGCCTCTCTTCTTCAGCGCGAACAAATAGTATAATCAATGAAAATGCAGAAGAAAAAAACAAAAAACAAACTTAGAAAGTCAATAGAATCAATGAAAAACAAACAAAAATTAAAAGATAAATAAATTCATTAAAAGACAAAAAAGTAAGAATTAAAACCAAATGCTTGAAAATCATAAAGTGAGTCAGTCGCCAATATCCGCGACTTGCACAAAATCCATTTTGGATCGTTTTCTTTCTCTATGTCATGGCAGGCCAATGTGGCTTAAGAAATTATCTTTTTTGAATATCAAAAGTTACAATGACTATTACGAACTCGTGGCGCTCAACACACCCACAACAAACCACAGTAATATTTTGATATGTCATTTTTTGGAATTCGAGCTCGAACTTGCGCTCCTGCACGAGCTTCTCGATGGCCTTGCTCTCACCGCTCAGCACGAGCAGATCGCCCGCGTGCACGGTCCTGCGCGCGGTCGGCGCGGGGATGCGCGTATTCTCGCGCACGATCGCGTGCACCTGCACGTCCTCGAAGTCGAGCGACGCGAGGGTCTCGCCGGCCGCGGCGCTGCCTTCGGGCACACGCACCTCCGTGAGGTACGGCCCGACCTTCATGAGCTCGGCGCTGCCGACGCGGGCCTCGCGGCGGGGCACGAGCCGCCAACCCCACAGCACGAGGAACGCGACGCCGCCGACGGCCACGAGCCCGCCCACGGGCATGAAGTCGAACAGGCCGAACGGCTCGCCGAGGGCCTTGGCCCGGAACCCCGACACGATGAGGTTCGGCGGCGTGCCGATCAGCGTCGTCATGCCGCCGAGCAGCGAGCCGAACGCCAGGGGCATGAGGAAGAACGACGGTGAGCGTCCGCATTCCCGCGCGAGGCGCAGCGTCACGGGGAGCAGGAGCGCGAGTGCGCCCACGTTGTTGATGAACGCCGACAGCACGGTCACCGTGATGGTGAGCCCCGCGAGCAGCGCCCACGGGCGATCGACGAGTCCCTCGATGGGCCGCGTGGCCCACGCCACGACGCCGGACGAGGCCAGGCCCTGGCTCACGATCAGCACGGCGGCGACGGTGATGACCGCGGGGTGGCCGAATCCGATGAAGGCCTCGTCCGCGGGGATCAGCTGCGCGGCGACGCCCACGACGAGCGCGAGGAGGGCCACGATGTCGGCGCGCAGTCGGCCCCACAGGAAGAGTCCGAGGGTGCCTGCGAGCAGGCCGGTGAGGATCCACTGATCGGTGGTCATGCGCCAGAGCATAGCCGTGCCCCCGACCCGTGGTGTCAGGCACAAGTCCGCAACTTTCCGGCCCGCAGAGCCCAGACTTTCGGAACCCACCGCCCGCCGGCGTGTCCAACGCGGAACCCGACCCGGGAACCGGAGACCCCGTATGCCCCTACGCGCCCTCGCGCTCCTGCTCGCCCTGACCCTGACCGCCTGCGGCGACGCGAAGCCCGGCGACCCGCCGGCCGAGCAGCCGCCTGCCGAACAGCCGCCTGCCGAACAGCCGCCTGCCCGAAATCACCATGGACATAGTGGCAATCCATGCGCTGAGTGCCATCTTCGTACCAGGTCGAGAATGGGCCATGGAATTTCTCTTCTTGGTTTAAGGAGTACTCTGCAACTTTTTGACCGTTTTCAGCAAACTCTCGTATGGGCTCTTTTAACACCCCTTTTTTATCAAAATAAGCGAGGAAGGAGTAGGTTCCATTGTCGTGTTTTTTCCAGTGCTTACCCACTTTGGTGCCTTGAACATACTCTCCTTCGCCCTGCAGTGTTCCTTTGGTGTCGAAGAATTGCTCTTTCCCATGGATTTTTCCATCTTCATAATGGGCAACGTACTGTTTACGGTCGTTCTTGTGATACTTAACGTGGTTTCCATGAGGTTTACCCTCGCGGAAATCTTGAATCTCCTGAAGGGAGTGATCTTCTGTATAGATGACGACAGCCGGATGACTTCTTTCCGAGTGAAGCTTCCCATCTTTGTAGTGACGGTTGGCTCGTTCCTTCCCATTTTCATGCCACTCGATGGCTTTTCCGTGAAGTTCTCCATTTTGGTAAGAGAAAAGAGCTTCCTGCTCACCGGATTCGTAATAACGGATATAGTCTCCTTCTAACTTGCCTTCCGCGTAGGTTCCTTCAGCTAGAATTTGGCCATTTTCATGGTAGGAAAGGATTTTTCCATGCGGGACACCATTTTTATAGTGGGTGAGATGCTGCAAGCGTCCTTTGGTGAAGAAAACTTTTAGGGGGCCATGAAGCAGTCCATGATCGTAGTAACCGACCCGTTCAATTTCTCCATTTTCACGAAAGCGAACGCTCACACCATGAGGAACGATGTTCGACTTCCAAGCTTCATAGCCGGGAGATTTTTCATCAACTGTCGCTAAATCTGTTTCTTCTAAAGGGCGTCCATTTTCAAAGAAATGGATCCGCTTAACGGCTTGCTCTTCCCCTTTTTCTCCTTCGGAGTAAAAGATCACAAGACGGGGCGAACCATTCGGAAAATGTTCGAATATACGGGGGCGCCACTCTGGCAGTCGGGCCTTAAGTTCAGTTTGAATTGGTTGCACTTCCTGCTGCTCGGGCATATTTCCGTAGGCGCAGGTCACAAGTGTCATCACTCCAAGTAGTAAAATTGCCACCTTTTTCATCAAAATTCGTCAACGCCTGTAATCACTGACCTTACTGCAGTTTACTTGTGTCTTAGTCTTCATTGACAGATTCTGGAATCTTTGAATGCAGAATTCCAGTCTCCAGTCATTTTTCAACCAATCCGTAACTATACTACCGATCTTCGTTATTCTGGAATCTGGCATGACTGAAATTTTGGTACTTTGAATTAGCAACGTTAGAACCTCAATAGTAACTAGATTATGTGCGACACAGTCCAAAAGGCTGAGTAATGAAATGTTTATTTTTACCGTATTGTCTGAAAGAAGCTATGAAAGTGATACCAAAATAACAACTATCTCTGTTCATCCACCACAGCAATTGAAAGGTCATTAAATATGTGCTACCGTTGTTTAAACTTTATGACACGCTTTGATCCGTAGCAAATGCAACAAATTGCAAACGGTCGTAGTTACTATTTAGTTACTATCAGTTACAAAAGTAAGAAAGTACGTGTACCCTTTCCCAATAATAAATCCTATATGGAAGCAACAGGAAAAACCCTTCCACAAAGGCTTTGGGGGGGACATGGAATACCCAGAGGTATAGTTATTGGACCTTTCAACTATGCAGAACAAAATGACTATCTCAAATTTTTGATCAAATGTCTTTGCGAGAAGGGAAACAAAAAAAGGGATTTAGATTAGAGTTTAGTTTCCCCCTAGTTACACGAACATATAGTTTCCAACTGAGCGATCTCCTTCTGAAGTTTCTATGACAACTTTTTCCATACGAAGTGACCCGGTGAAACGTTAACTATATAAGTAAATAAAAAGTACAGGTTAATCCATTCTTTGCTTAGGCGGTGCTATTTTGCCACAAGGACTGTGGAAAAATCGCTTCATAGGTCTTGCTAAAATGTCAGTCTCTACGTCCCCTCTACTTTCCTCATCCAAGTTGGAGTAAAGGTACAGATTAAGGACCGACAAAAAATTTGATAAAGTAAACTCTGCAGAATTCAACTTTCAGCCAAAATTAGGTCATATTAGGATCCTTTCAGAGCTGGTGAAACCTATTGGAAAAAGTGTCAAAATCACGAGAGCGTACCATCGGAACCGTTTGAGGAATCAGATGGTTCCGATTCTCAGCCATCAGATTTCATCAAATCTATGCCTATGAACTTCCATTTTTTTTCTTCGCCCGAGTCGGCTCATTTTTAGCCGAGGAGATTCCCGTATTCCTATCTACAAGCTAGAATTTTCTTGTCTGTAGACTAACATACTAGTTTCATAAGATAAGTTTTATTCATCAATTCATTAGTTTAGCCTCATCAAATTATCCGTAGCTCATGATAGTTCTTTTTTACATTATCTTTACTGTCTGTAACATCAATAGATTTTTATTACTCATATTAAAAGTAGTACAGCATATCTGTATCCTAATAGATTTCATTGCTTATTGTAAAGATTTACAATGTTTGCCGAAAATTCAAGTAAACAAAACCCTGCAACTATCCCAGATAATGCTCAAATAGCCAATCAACAAGTCCTTTTTCAAATTACCAATCAGATGGTAGCTGACCCTTTTTTGCACATTCAAACTTTAACAAAACTATCTAAAGGAAAAGCATGGATAAGACAACTTAAAAGCATGACGGCTACTCCAAAATGGGACGATGAATATACTTTAGTCATGGCGTCAAACACCTGCAGAGGAGTTTTCCAGCGATATGTAGACGAAATAATTGAGTCGTGAAACACTTTTACTCTCGACAACCTATGCGAAAAACTGTCAAGAAATGTAGGTGCTAGAAAAACCCCTCGGCAATGTCTGCAGGCAATACTAGAAATAATACAAAAACCAGATGACACTGTCTTGGAATTTTATATGAGATTAAAAGCAGGAAAGATAGATTATTATAAAGCAGAAGGGTTAGCAAACTGAAAAAGTGTAGATGCATTTGCCTTAGTAAACTCAATTGTTCTGCAAGCGTTTGAGACGGGGTTGTGGAGTGATCTCCAAGAAGCAGTTAGGTTAAGAAAAGACGATTATGAAAATCTAGACGAAGCACTTGAGACCACCCAAATTATCGAATCAGTAAAATTTAGCCTTAGATCTAACAACCAAACAGACCAACTTGAATATATTACGACAGGGATTGCAGAAATAAATATTAGTAGAAACAGAAATCTCGACGGGCAGGCAGGAAGGGCTTCCCATGGTAATAACTTTTAAAATCAATACAATTCTTACCAGCAGGGTCCATGCCAGATGGCCCAGCACTCAAATATGGGGAAAACCTTTTTTCAGTCTAAAGTTTATCCTTTTTTCTTTTTTTTTCATTACTTACTAAGGGGACCTGCTTTAATTTTGAATGGTCAGTCGGTTGGTACGCTTTTACTTCAAACGAACATAGTAATGTTGAATTTGCCTATCGAGATCCATTAGGTTTTGTATCAGTTTTGGCAGTCATTTGTTTGCCACAAGATAAGTTTTTTTTTTATCTTCTTTTACATTTGATAATGTAATCTATGCCGAGATGCCGTTATTACCAGATTCCAAGCTACAGGGGGAACCTAATCTGCCATAATTTTCCTGAGTTAGAGTAAAACCGGCGTTAGTCTTGACTTGGCGTAAAACGAGCTCTGTCCAAGTCGCTCTTATTCTTCCCCAGTTCTAACTTTTCTAATAGAAAGGTAGGCAGGCAGCAGCTTGTTGACATTGGAAACATGGAATGATTTTAGTGCGTCTTTGTTATCACCAAATGGTCTCCGTGGTCAATTCAACGCACCGCCCGTTCGTCGGTGACTTTTTAGCAGGTAGGTTCCACCTTGTTTAATCCGGAATGGTGCAGGGATTTTCAATCTGTTAGTGCATTTGAAAAGGCAATCATTATTATTCGATATTTGTTATAATTGATTTTTAGTTATTTTCTTCCAAACCCCGAGATAGCAACAAAATTTGGCCAATCCTTAATTTTATTAATGCATAAATAAATTAAATGCCCCGCCTCCCCTTGCTCACATTTTAGGATGAAGTAATTGGATACGTTCCCCTTCTTACCAGAACCATAAAAGGAACTTTATGTGCATGACTGGAGGCACAACATGTGAGATTAAGTTTATAAGTCTTGTGTTTTCTTGCGTGAATTTCTTGTCCTAATTTAACCTAATTCCTCGTTATTGGGATGTCTACGAAACGGGTTGTTCGATCAAACCCAAACTTGAAGAGAAGTAACAGCTAGTATCCTAATTGTCCCTTTCGAGAGTCTCGTACTGATCCAACCTATTGGGGGTTGAGGAGGGGATTCGGTGATGTCTTTGTGCCTTTTCGGGATCTGAGTCACTTCTACTTCAGCATTGATTAAGAAACGGGAGTCAAAGTAAAAGGAAATTCTAAGTCAGGAAATTTACAATAACGAGTTGCCGAGTTTCAATAAAAATTGGTGGGAATATTTAGCGAAACAACATTGAATTGCAAAGGAAAATGTTCCATGACGAATTCTGCTGTTAGAAGACAAAGCAGACTCATAATCGAATCAAGGAACGTGTTAGTTTAGCGTGCGTGGGCGGTTAGAAGACAAAGAAAAATTACGATGGAATGAAGGAGCGTATTAGTTTAGGGTGTGTGAGTCTATGATCGATAATTAGGGAGGAGATAGTAATATTTAGTATCTATGACACATGGAAAATTACAAAAGATGACAAATGATCATGTTATTGGTGTAATTTAGATATTTCAAAAATTGCAATTGAATGAGGAATGGGTTATTTTAGCGTTTGTAAAGGATAAACAGGAAGGAGAAACTGGATTCACACCGGAACTTCCTAAGTCAACTGAAATTATTGATTTGCCACCCATGCCTTGACACTATAGAATGGCATAATAATTATGCCAATACGTAGGCCTAATAAACGTATTTCAGAGGGCATAGGCAATATAGCATTCCTTGCTGTTACATTATTATATAACAATGCAATTAAGTCAAAAATTTTATGACTGGAGAAAAGCTGGAGAAATTTTTTTTTGGTATCAATGACGTTATATGGAATTCCACATGATTTTGAATGAATCTGAACAGCTAAGGCAATAGGTATGGAAAATACCTAAGTCGATCATGCACAAAAATGAAGTGGAACTAGATGTGCAGCTAAAAGACACGTGATAACAAGCATCATAGTGAATCCGAAATGAGAATAATGGACAAAGAAACCTGTGGCTAGAAGATACGTGACAGGGATGATCACATCGAATCGTGAACGAGATCCGCGTTTAGAAGCACAATGAGTCCCAGGAAAAAAAATCCAATAAAATGAATGATGCTTTGATGTATTAATAGGAATGATATATTAGATTCAAGCCAAAATTTAATAATACAATTGAGAATGCTGATTTGACACCTCATTACTTAAACCTAAAAATAGCATGATGATTATGCTAATGCGTAATTATATAATCAATATATACAAGCCTGCGGTATACTGATTGCCGAGGCCTGGGAGAAACCCTTGCTTCCAGTATTTATTTTCTATATGACGGTATACTATATGAAATCATGCTATAATCCTCCTAGTAAAGAGCAATAGCTTGAAAAAACTGGTTCGTATGGATTGAGGGCAAATATGGAAGTTTGACCAGAGAAATTATGTTTCGGAGTGAAAAGGTCATTGCTTGTGTTGCATATAAGCCTCCCAGGATTATTTTGCGCGGCTTTAAGGCTTTTTAGTCTACTCAGACCATTTTACAGTTATAGATGCCGTTAAGTTTGGATGAAGTAAACTGAGCATGGCAAAAAACGCAAAGATCATTGAGCTAAAATTGTAAGTCAAAGAAACTTTAGGGAGGGTTTAAGTCGTGTTAGGTTCAAAACCTTTGTTATATAACTTGAGGTATCCAGTGCATTTAATCATATGTTGGAAATCATGGAGCCAGTATACGATAAAATTTATCCCATCAAACTTGTAAAATGGAACAAGTAGGAGCCCAGGAAGTTTTGGATCACCTATACAGTAATGAAAGCGTCTTTTATAAGGAAAGAGGCTCTATGGGGACTATGTAAATACCGAAAGTAAACCTAAACTTGACGAATTCAGTAGCTCAGAATCATGTCAACACAAGGAGAAGAAATGCGAAACGAGAGAATATTTCGTCAATTGACGGAGCCTGTGCTTAATTGAGCTTGGCTCCGTGATGTCTAATGAAAGCTCTATAAATGAAGAAGTATTCAGCCAAATATCAAAAGCCTCATCTTTCGTCAGAAGGCTCAATATTTTTGGGAGAATGCGTTACATTTCCAGGCGCATGCAGATGCAAATCTGTAACATATTCAAAGTGCTCACCTACCAAGTGCTATTCAACATCCAAATAGTGGAGCATAATACCAATTAGTTCTGATACCTCCTACCTAGGCAGACGACAATCCAAGCTCAAACAGTCTACGATTACAACCCAAAGACTCATGACTGGTCCCTCCCGGGGAGCTGACACTGGACAAGGCTGAAGGATATCCTCAAAATAGTCTCAGACATTGCTAGAATTGTCGTCGAAGAGGCCGCAATCATGAGGGCCAAAGGCCCAAGCTGCGGACGATTTTGCCTGAGCAAATACGAGATCAATCGAAAAGCCCGTGAAACGATCTTTTTGCTGGATAAAGAGATCCCAAGGTGGTGTCTTTCGTCTAACCAGGCACTCCAGGGCCCTTTTACCCCCTAAAAGATCTACTGTTTTGTTGCATTCTGCAAAATACTATTGAGCCGGGTCGCTCCTTACTACAGTTCGTTACCACGAACTGTTTGATCAACATTCCGACAAGGGATGTCTTAAAGATCCATACAGTCTGTAACTTTAAAAAAAATACTTCTCATTCAAATTCAACGTCTCCTTGTATTTCAGGAGTTGTTCTTAAACGGATGGGGACAAAAAGTGAAACTTTAGCGTAAAGAACGAGGGATGAGGAAGGTGCAGCCTCCTTGATATAGAGCCATCATGATGTCTGCGGCGGTAAATTCCGCGCCAGCCAGATGGGGTAACTGGCCGAGGCGTTCGTTGACGGGGGCCAGAGTAGCCAGCACCCGCCTGTGCGCATCGCTGACTAATTGGGCATGCTCGGCGGCGTCTTCGCGGTAAACCGTCAGCCATACGTAGACGCCAATTGGCGAGAACGCGGTACTTTCGGCAAAGTGAAACCACTGTAGATAGTCAGCATAGTTCGCATCAACGGCGGGTGGCTGTAGCCTGCCGTCACCATAGCGGGTTAACAGATACTGCAGAATGGCGCCCGACTCAGCCAGCACCACATCATTGTCTTCCAGTGTAGGGATCTTCCCGGTGGGGGTGTCCTGGATGAAAAAGGCGTTGCTGGTGGTTTTGAAGGTGACCTGCTGTAAGTCGTACGGATGAGCCAGTTCTTCCAGTAACCAGGCCACGCGTAAGGCTCGGGTGCGTGGGGCAGAATATAGTCTCATAGTATGTAACCGTAGAATGTCCGGTCGGATATCTTAGCAAGAGTTGCCGAGCGTGTTGCCGAGGGTCGTTGTCGGGCATCTGCCATGCAGTTGGCTGTTAGCACTTTCCGCCCTGTGGCGTTATGGTGTGGTGCTGGGATGTAGGGAGAAGAAAATGTATAAGACCGCCTTTGTGGGTGTGTTGCTCACGTTGCTGGCCTGTGGTGAGTCGCCCCCGCAATCTGCACAAACAACAGCCGATGAAAGCGGCGGCACGGCAGCGGCGCCTGCGGTGCTCCGAAATACGACACCGGCGGTTGCAATAGAGGGTGATCCGTTGCGCAATGCCTATTTTGGGGACACGCATATTCACACGGTGTTGTCCTTCGACGCTTATCTGTTCGGCACGCGGCGCACACCTCATGATGCATATCGATTTGGTGCGCAATGCCGCCACCGTATCCGGCGCGGCATTGAGCCCCAGCATGAAGGCCGCCGGATCGCCCGGCACGACTTCGATTACGACAAAGATCACGACGCTGGCGACAACCAGCGTCAGACCCAGCGAAACCAGCCGCCCAAGAAGATAGCTCCCCATGAGCTATCCAGGATGCGTCATTCGGTCCAATGCACCTTTGTCAAATCATTGGCTTGGACGGGTGAATTCGCCCAAAGGCCTTCGATTTTGGCATTCCAGACGCCCGATTTCGCCAGCTGGAACAGATAGGTGTTCACGGCATCGTCGGTGATCTTCCGCTGGGCATCGCCCATCAGCCCAGCCCTCGCGGCGTCATCGGTCGTCTCATTGAGCGTCGTCATGATCGCCTGAAAATCCGGGTCGGCGTACTGGAAGTAGTAGTCGTCGCGCCCATAGATGCCGATGTCCATCGGCTCGGTGTGCGACACGATGGTCAAATCGAAGTCCTTGCCCCGGAAAACCTGTTCGAGCCACTGCGCCCACTCCAGGTTGGTGATCTCCAGATTGATACCGACCTCGCGAAGCTGCGCGGCGATAATCTCGCCGCCCCGGCGCGCATAGGTCGGCGGTGGCAATTTCAGCGTAGCCGAAAAACCATCGGCAAACCCAGCTTCGGCGAGCAGCTCCCTCGCCTTATCGAGGTCATAGGCGTATTGGCCGGTCAAATCGACATACGCCGGATTGTGGGGCGCGAAATGGGTGCCGATTGGCGTGCCATAGCCGAACATCGCGCCGTCGATAATGGCTTGCCGGTCGATGGCGTGGGCCATTGCTTGCCTAACCAGCACGTTGTCGAACGGGGCCTGCTTGTTGTTCGTGGCCAGGATCGTCTCCCCTTCCGTCGACCCGATGACAACCGAATAATTCGGATCGGCTTCCAATTGAGGCAGGTTTTCCGGTGCCGGGAAATTGGGGAATGCATCCACATCGCCGGCCAAAACAGCAGCTAACGCCGCCGACGGGTCCGAGATGAACTTGAACGTCGCTTTTTCAAGCGCAACCTCCTCGCCCCAATAGTCGGGGTTCTTCACGATCTCGACCGAATCGCCCTGGTACCATTTAGAGAATTTGACCGGTCCCGTGCCGATGGGGTTGGTCGCGTTCACTTTTATTTTTATGCTGTCACTAGGACATTCAAAAAGAACAAAGATTGGTACCAAACAGGGGTGAATCTGCAGCATTTTTATTAGGAGGGATAAGAGGAGTCCATAACCGGATCGTTAAGGGGCATTGGGTAATATAATAATTTGTCTCCACATTATTGGGGGGGCAACTGCCCTCTCTTGCCCCCCCCCCCCAAACGACGCCCCTGGCACCAAATAACGATCAAAACTTCTCACCAAAGCTTCATTTACAAGGAGCTGTATAGAAAAAATTGTATAGGAATTGTATAGGAATTTAACCCTGTGCTGAGTATTTTCTATCTTGCTTAGCCCGAACTGACCAATCAGAAAAGTCACCATTTTCATACCTAGAATTGAAGTTCTCATCAGTAATACCAGACTTCTGGTTTAAAATTGTGGCACCATAAAACGAAAATGTGTCGAAAGCGCCATTTTGCTTTTGAAAATTTTTGCCCCAAAAATGAGCTGATTTGAAAAAGTCAATCATAAAAATCACCCAAATGGCGCAAATACGCCCCTGCAACCCGGGTTGTCGTACTTCTGAGATATTTCCTAAGCTTTATTGTAGGTAAAGTTGTATCCAGGATTTTCTCAAGGGGGAGATTGTTTTTTTTTAGGAGAGGCTACAAAAACTTTACAAAACGTCAAAAAATTGTTTATTCGCGTTGTTTTTACCCACTTTACAAGCCGTAGAAGATTTTTTGTGAAGGGGTTTCAAACCCAGTACCCCCCCCCCCCATGGATACGACCTTGATTGTTGGCTGCGGAACCGTTCAATAACTCGGATCTTTGTCATCGGTTCTACCCTACTGATCCTCCCTTTGAGAGAACCTGCAAACAAGTTTTATTATTATTGTTATTATTTATCAGTTGCTTCAGAAGTGTGAAATCTCCGATATAACTTCAGTCATGAAAATACAAATTTTGATTCTAATTGTGAAAATATTCACCACATGGTTTTACTCCTATAGTTTTTTTCTTATACTGTTATGCCTATTAGGTATTGTATTATATGTTATTATTACATGAATTAAGTATTATTATGTATAATGTATTATGCATGTTAGGTAAAATCTCAGCATTGGCTGAATCCTGGTCTTAGGTAAATCTTATTGTGAAACATCTCAAAAGAAAAGTCGAACGAGAAGTTTGAAAGGCACTCCGGAACCAAATTGCTGAGAAGGACAAGGAGAGTGAAACCCAGTTCAAGAAAGGCAATGGTCACGAATTCTTCAATACAGTCAGAGAGTTATCAACCAAGAGTTATCTACAAGTCAATAATCTTGGACAAACAGGAGAACGATATCAATGATGCGAAAAAAAGCTGACCCAATGGAAAGTATATTTTGAGGAGGAATTATACCCACAGGTAGTGACGGAACCAAACCTCCTAAACTACTTACCGATCATAAAGCGTGACACCTCGCCACCTCCAATAAGATCAAACACCAATGCGTCCATAAAATCCCTGAAAAGTCCTGGACGAGACGGCGTCTCTGCGGAACCAACAAATGTCGAATCGGAAGATGCTGTTGACCTATACTATAGTATTACGACAACCACTTGGGCCGCTGGATATGTCCCAAGACAGTAGTGTAAGGCCGTAATAGTCTCAATTCACAAAAATAACAAGAAGAAAGAGTGCGAAAACTACCAGCCTATCAGCCTGATAAACCAGCAAGCCAGAATCGTGAAAAAAATCGTGACTGCCGAGAAGGGAAAGGAGAGTGAAACGCAGTTCAAGAAAGGCAATAGTCACGAATTCTTCAAAGCAGTCAGAGAGTTATCCACCAGGAGATATCCTAAAAGTCAATAATCTTGGACAAACAGGGGAACGATATCAATGACGCGAAAAAAAGATGACCCGATGGGAAAGATATTTTGTTAAGGAATTAAACCCACAAGTAGTGACGGAACCAAACGTTCTAAACTACTTCCTGATCACAAAGCGTGACAAACCCACCAGTTCCAATAAGATCCAACACCAAAGCGTCCATAAAATCCCTGGAGTATCATAAAGCTCCGGGACGAGGCGGTGTTTCTGCAGAACTAATAAATGTCGAATCGGAAGATGTTGTTGACTTATACCATAGTATTATGACAGCCACTTGGGCCCCAGGATATGTCCCACGACAGTGGTGTACGGCCGTAATAGTCCCAATCAAAGGAGCGGCCCGGCTTAATAGTAAACGAAACTCTAAAAAACGGAATTTTGATGCTAAAAGATACATCAAAAGAATCAGATTTTCATGCTGATTCCCAAAAAATTGTTGAACAGAAACGGATGGTAAAACAACTTGAACCCACGAAAAAAAAAACACTTCAGTTAGCCTCGGAAGAGGATGAATATCACACAGATATTTAGCCTTTGATGGCTCATAATTTTTTTTAAGGAATCCCAACAGGCATTCTATATACATTGTTGTCCCGTATCGTTTTCATTAGCATTCACACATGTATGACAATATTGCCAGATGGTGTGCATTTAGTTTTTTTTAGGAGGCTAGACTTTGACATTTTGAGGTGTGCACATTGCACCGTTTTAGAACACTCCTCTAAATTTCAGAGCAAATTGGGTGCATTTTGCTATGCACTCATTTTAAAGTGAAAACCAGCCATGGATTTGTAAATATCACCTAGTCATTTTATATTCAGAACTGATTCCGACTGAGTCATTTCTGTATCAGTTAGAACTGATTCTGGATCAGTCAGAACTGATCCAGAACTGAGTCATTTTATATTCAGAACTGATTGGGCTGCAGGGATTCCGACTCTTTATCATATGTTAGAAATTTCATTTAAGAACATTGTTTAATATTCATGGAGGTTCAAAATACGATGCCCCTCTCTACTGCTCCATATCTGGTATGCCAGCGTGTAACTGCAAGCTGAGTGCTAGACCATTTGGCTACAACACAATTTGCCGTCCAAATAGAATTTACTGGTAAGTAGTTTGCATTTTGGAAATATGGACTTTTCAAAAAAATTATAGCTCTTTGTTCCTATTTTTCTTCTCACAAAAGGTGAGACCTTATTAACTTTTCTTTAGTCTAGACCATAACAGAAATAGGGGTGTTTCTAGCCAACATCCATCAACGGGACTGGGTTTTTCAAACAAAAGACGCAAATTGAATTGAATTAAAATGGAATGGTTGTGGGCATCCAGCCATGGCTAATTGTAGAAAAAGCCAACGCCGATAGTTCAATTGACTGAGAGGCAATTCTGGCATTAATCCTCCCTTATTAGGATTGTATAAAATGATGTTAGTTCATTTGTTAATAGATATGTCTATCTATTATCCGTCCATGCGTCATTCCTAGGGGAGTAGAGCCAAGGTAGATAGTCATAGAGCTAAAATAGTGACAGAACATATAGTTTTCCAAGGTTGAATAGCACGAAAGAATACCTGTTGGTCATCGTACTGAGACAACGCGACGGCATAGGTGGCAATTAAGTACTTGCGGAACACTTCAAAAAATGTCGCCATCTTTTCTTTGTCTTTCGCTATCGATTTGAAGTGCTTACCTAGTACCTTTGCCCCAGCAAAGCGGTAGTCGACATAGGGAAGTAGTTCTTTTTCCACTATCGACTTAAGATAATTGGGGTCTTCTTTTATCTGTGCTTGATTAGTCTTGATGGTGTCAAAGGTCTTCGTGGCAACCTGCTGTAACAACTCATACGGATTCTCATTAGCGAACGCCATAGGCGACGAAATGAACAAAACTGTAATTAGTAAATTTCTTAAAAAAGTCATTAAATTGCTATCCTCATTTGTTGGTGTTCACCAACTAATCATCACTTCTGCTGAATAAGAACTGTCCGATGAGATCTTCAAGTACCAACGCAGACTTTGTATCTTCAATAAAGTCACCATCAACCAACGATTCTATTCCGTCAAAGGAAAACCCTGGTTGAAACCCGACGTATTGCTCGCCTAATAGCCCGCTGGTCAGTATTGACACTGAACTGGTATCAGGAAAGTCACTGTATTCTTTATTTATGATTAGAGTGACCACCGGGGTAAAATCCTCCGGGTCCAACGTAATATCGCCTACGCGGCCAATGGTGACTCCACCCACTTTGATGGCGGAGCGCACTTTGAGGCCACCAATATTGTCAAATTTCGCGAATAACTGATAAGTCTCTCCAGAACCCGAAATGCCTTGTTCCGCCACTTTAAATGACAACAACAGCATGGCAGCTATTGCTAACGAGACAAAAAATCCAACACCAATTTCAACTTTTCTTGAGTTCATGAAAATACCTTACTCTGTTCCAAACATAAGGGCGGTTAATACAAAATCCAATCCCAAAACCGTCAATGACGAGTGCACCACGGTCTGTGTCGTTGCTTTACTGATACCTTCAGAGGTCGGCATCGCGTCATAGCCATTAAAAACTGCAATCCAGGTCACAACAAAGGCAAACACAATGCTCTTAATCACGCCATTCATCACGTCGTCGTTAAAATCCACTGCTGATTGCATAATGGACCAATAACTGCCCGCATCAACACCTAGCCAATCGACGCCAACCACCCGATTTGATCCCGAGGAAGGGACTTCCAAAAACTACGATTTGCGCGATGGGGTGCAAGCTTCCGGTTACCGGATTCGTTCCTATTTCAAGAACCGTCAGGGCCAAATGTTTTTTGGGGGCTTCGATGGATTGACCATGTTTGATCCCACAACCATCGTCGATGATCCGGAACCGCCGTCTGTCGCCTTGACCGATTTCCTCATCTTCAACAAATCCGTGCCTATCTCAAACCCGCAACAGTCCTCCCCTCTTGACAAAGCCATCGGCTCGGTGGATCAGTTGACCCTGTCTTACAAGGATTCGGTCATTTCCTTTGAGTTTGCCGCGCTCCATTTTGCGGCGCCCGAAAAAAACGGGTACGAGTACAAACTCGAAGGCTTCAACCACGAATGGATTGCCACCAGTGCAGACAACCGCATTGCCACCTTCACCAACCTGGACGCGGGTCCCTACACTTTCAAAGTTCGCGGCAGTAACAAAGATGGCATCTGGAACCAAGCCGGCATTGAACTCCCCTTTGAAGTGATGCCTCCACCTTGGAAGACGAAATGGGCCTATGCGCTTTACGTTTTGGCAGTGACCGCCCTCATTGTTGCCTATGTGCGCTCGCAAAAACGGAAACTGGCCTATGAACGGTCGGTGGTCCAGCGTTTGACCCAAATCGACAAACTCAAGGATGAATTCCTCGCCAACACGTCCCATGAATTGAGAACACCACTCAACGGCATCATCGGCATCGCTGAATCCTTGATTGACGGTGTTGCCGGTCCCCTGCCCCAAACCGGTGTCAGCAATTTATCGATGATCGTATCCAGTGGGAAAAGACTTTCCAATTTGGTAAACGATATTCTCGATTTTTCGAAACTGGCCAGTCACCAATTGGATTTGAAAACAAGACCGGTAGACGTGCATGCGCTGGTCGACGTGGTGCTCACCCTTCACAAGCCGCTCATTAATGAAAAGAACCTGAAATTGATCAACACCATCAAGCGCGACATTCCCAAAGTGGATGCCGATGAAAACCGTTTGGAACAAGTGCTCCACAACCTGGTGGACAATGCCATTAAGTTCACCGAAAAAGGGCAGGTTTCCATCGGCGCGAATGTCAAAGAGGGACAGGTCATCATTGAAGTCAAAGTGGTTTGAGAAAGTATTTATCTGTAACAAATGAGGCTGACACTTTCAACTTTTGAATTGATTGAGGTAAAAATTGTCATTGCTGATGCTTGAGACTCATATTCCTACCTCTACCCTCTTAAAAAACAACTCCAATAAATTCAGTCTGCAGGAAGGGGGGGATATTAATGGAGCCTAAATGTTGACCTGAAAGGGGTTTCACTTGTTGATAAAGAAAACGCATAGCAATTATTATTCTACACAATCTTTTTTAAAATGGTACACCAATTATATGAAATAACCATATTCATAGTTTGTTTTTAGCATGAAGACGTTTTTGAAACAAGCCTTTCTCAGAGGCATGAAATGATTTCAACACCTACATCCCAAGATACATTCCAAAATTATCAGTTTGACCTGATACTACTACAACCACTAACATAGCACTACAAAACCATGCAGCCTGGCACCAACATAGCTACACACGATTGTCCTTGATCTCTATGATAACTTTACATTTCCTTAAAATCTTTCTTTACAACATATTCTTACCCTAACCACACATGACTTACTTTCCGTTTAGCCCTACACAGTTGAACAAAAAGAACAATCTTTGGCAATCAGGCATCCTTCATCCAGAGAACCTGCCTCAGTCACCTAAGCCTTTCTGTCAATATAGCCCTAGAAAGCTGTACTGAGCCAAACTTTTCATATGGAATACTGCTTGAAATACAGTCAATTAGCAAGGTACCCAAAACAATCCATAGGCTATCTCTCTGGTAAAAACATCCATTAAAATTCCTCTGTTTTTGGAGCATCTATGCTTCTGAAGCAAATTTGACCATTGTCATTACTGTAGCTTCTAATATTCTAATCTTGGTTTGAAGACTTATCTATTCTTCCAAACTTTTTTCAACTCTGACTTTCAGCTATTCTACTCTTAAGATCTTCACTGCTTCCACCACCTTCACCAATAAAAATACCAAGGGGGTTCAAGCTGTCCACTTTATCAATCCTTTGGTTACCCAACATTACCCTTTCATCTTCCCTTATTCCTAGTCTTAGCACAAAAGTCTTCCTAACATTAGTTTTCAAACCTATTCTAGTACCCTGAATACACAAAATTTCTAAAGGTTCATTCATTTGGCCATAAACATACACTCTCTTGCTGCCTTGGACGATATAATTTCACTCTGTTTCTTCCAAATCAAATTACAATCAACGAAAAATCCCAAATGCCTCGTTACTAAAAGTTGATTAATGATAGTACCACCAAAGCAAATACTATCTAAAGAATTTATTGCAAAACCGGTACGGCTAAAAATCATATAATTTTTTTTACTACCATTAACACTAAAAATCTGAGACTAGTAAATGTATTCAGGTACTACAGGACATCATTTGCGGAAACTGTGAGATCTAGAAGGTTCGTCTCTGCCATTGTTATTGCTGTGTCGTCCGCAAATGCTGTAAGAATTACACCAAGAAGATAAAATCTTAATGTATCAGCATATACAAGAAAGAAAAGTGGTCCTAAAACAGATCCTTATGGAAATCCACAATTTACTTGTGATGCAGCGCTTGTAGTATCATCAACCGCAACACGTATTGATCTTCCATGCAAATAGGATCTAAACCACTGAAGACATTTATCCCTGATACCCAATTTACTAAGTCTACCAACAATAATTCAAAATCAACCGTATAGAAAGCCTTTACAATCAATAAAATTTTTAACGGAATTTTTCCCCTTTGAAATGCAATGTTGATATTATCAACTAAATGATGCATCGCATGACCTGTTGAAATCTAAACTGAATATTGCATAGCGATCCCAAGGACTCAAGATATCTATATAGGCGCCCGTGCATAGTTCTCTCAAAAATTTTTGAAATTAAAAGTAGGATTGATATTTGTGTCCAAGTAGCCATCCATTGCTTATTTCCACCCTTGTACAGTGGGGCGACTTGCCTGCTTTAGAGAATTTGGAAACTGGCCTTTCTCCATTGAAAGATTAATCAAAAATAAAACAATTGGTAATAAATAGCATCCAGCAGCTTTAAGACTTAGGCTATCTATCCCGGCAGAATTTGACATAAATGTCTTAATAACCTTTTCAAGTTCCAGCATAGTACAGGGCTCGATAACCATTGCGTTTCCAGACCCTCTTTCATCAATGAAGACTTCACTTGTATTCGCATCACTAGACTGAGCAATATCACTTTTAGTAAAAGTTTCAATCTTTGAAAAAATATTTACCAAACTCGTCAGCAGTATGCTTCGATTAAACCACTCGCCCTCCAAGAAGCATGAAATTGATTTTCAAGAAAATTTTCAGAAAACAGAAGACTTCAGAAAACTTTTACTGAATATGAGACGTTGACAAAGTTCATGTCAAGGTGAAACAATTATTGTGCCAAACACAAATGAGAAGAAATATATTGTGGTAGGAACACTGTGAAATCGAGATCCATCAGGGGGTCACAGAAAAATAGTCATGCAGGTATGATAAATATATATTAAATTTGATAAAAGAAAGAAAGAAAATACAAACGAAAGAGAGGAAGACAAAAAAAGATAAGAGAGAACAGTGGTAGCCGAAAGAGAGCACCGAGAGTATAATAAAAAATTACAGGATGAGATAGATCAAATTGAATAAAATTGTTAAGCCCATAAAATATATCATCAGGCTCGTATAGATAAAATTGAAATAGATTATCAGACTTGTATGGAAATCCTTACTAAAGCTTGCGAAGCCCGTCATGGACTGTTAATGAGTGAGAGATTGTTAGAGATTAATTCGGAAGTAAATAGGCCAAATAATGTTGAAAATAAGAAGCATGAAATTGATTTTCAAGAAAATTTTCAGAAAACAGAAGACTTCAGAAAACTTTTACTGAATATGAGACGCTGACAAAGTTCATGTCAAGGTGAAACAATTATTGTGCCAAACACAAATGAGAAGAAATATATTGTATGCGCTTTTCCTCGTAAAGCTTGATAAAGTTTGGTCCAATATGAAACCACCAAATGATGGAATTCAATTCCTATTTCATGACAAATTATATGTTTCTACGGTAAAAGTAAAGAAAACTAAAAGAGAGAAAAAAGATGGACAGCGAAACTATAAGTTAAAAATTCAATTTTTATTCAGGGGTAAGTTGATTCCTGCTACGACTAGAGAAAGGGGAATAAAAAGAAAAATCTTAGGATGGAGGAGAAGGTCCGTGACCTGTTAAGAAAACTACTGATACTCAGAAAATAAAATTGAATGAACTACCATGGGTTGCGGAAAGATTGGGGAATATTGAATTTTGGGTTGGGTTGGAAAAGTTTGGGAAGGAATCTGAGATTAGTCCTATCAACTCTAACGGAGATTTGGTCCGTGACCTGTTAAGAAAACTACTGATACTCAGAAAATAAAATTGAATGAACTATCATGAAACTGTCATCGTATCTTTCTCCTGATGAAATAAATAGACTTGAAGATAATGCAAAGAGAATTGGATTTATAAATACGCAGGGACTATTCAGTTCTATTGATGAACTAACAAGATTATTGCCAAGAAATCAAATTGATATGGGAGTTTATGAAACATTAATCAGTAATGCGACAAAACATAATGTTAAAATTCTGGGGTATAATCTCATCGAAAGAGGTCGACGAATCCATGGAAAAGGTAGCCTTGGGTTATTTTTGAAAGAAGGAGTGCATTTAAAAGTCTGGCAGAGCTGGAAAATAATGACGTTGAAAAAGTGTGTGAAATTTTGGCTGTTGAATGTCGGCCCGGAACAAAAAAACTACAAATTTGGGCCGTCGGCCCCACTCCCACTATTTCTGCAGTCTCTGGAATCTTTATTAGCATCTTTGGCGATAAAGATGTTATGGTCATGGGGGATTTTTATATAAACTTACTGAAATTTGAAGAAAACACTCAAACAACAGAATTTATTACTCTTTGTACATCGAAATCACTGATTCCCTTATGTACAATCCCAACACGCGTTCACTAGTGCAACTATCATCGACAACCTATTTTTAACGACACTGGCTACATCTTCAAAAGTTTTTCTAACGGATTTTTCTGATCATTATTTGTTAGTTTCGAATGTGAAATACCAGCTTTAGACAAGAAAAGCACCAGAAACAACACACCGGATTATCAATAAAAAAATCTGGACTGTTTAAAGGATAAATTGAATATTATTGATTGGTCTTGTGTATTTGATGCTGAAGAAGTAAACTCAACAACGGCTTATTTCTACGAAGAATTTAACGCTGCTTTTGATGAGTCATGACCCAGAGTAAAAAAAAACGAATAGGGAAATACAATTAATCCGTTCAACCATAGAATTGCCCTCCCTTTTGACCTCAATAAAACAAAACAAGAGCTAAGAGCTCATATCGCACTTGTGGCGAGGTCGGAGGAGCCAAGAGCTCATATGGCATGAGCTCTAGCGAAATTCTAAGAATCAATAGATTAATTTAAAAGGAAAATCAGAGGCTTAACACCGGTCGGGATTTATAATAAGAGCTCTGAGACACGAGATCCTTCAAAACATCAAAATTCATTAAGATCCGACTGCGCCCGGAAAGTGCCGGCCGAATAGAGTTGAGAGCTCCAAGGATGGCCGATCATCCCGTCATTCACCCGAACTATCTTTCCAGCCAAAAAGACTGCGAAACGGTGATCGCGGGTATTCGTATTGCTAGGCAGATCGCAAAGAAGCAGCCCCTGGACGCGATTATCACGGACGAGCATGCGCCTGGCAGCGCCGTATCCGATGACGACGCATCGATCCTCGATTGGGCCCGAAATACCGCAACAACGATCTATCACCCGACAGGCACCTGCAAAATGGGCAGCGATGCCATGGCGGTCGTCGATCATCGACTAAAGGTCCACGGCACCGAAAACCTGCGTGTGGCCGATGCCTCGATCATGCCGACGATCACGTCCGGAAACACAAACGCGCCGACGATCATGATCGGCGAAAAAGCCTCTGACATGATTTTGGAGGATGCCCGATGACAATCGCATCCATCGCGGCGTTCGCCGTCTCTTGTTTCAACCGATTTCGGCGATTTCGAACGGCCAAACGGCCTTTCGCCGTCGCAGAAAACCCGTCCTGCCTTGCGGCCTCCGCCATCCTTCAGCGGATCAAGGCCTCAGGACGGCAATTGAAGGGCTACCCACGATCGGGAGGAGAAAAAATGTCCTTAGTGAGGAAACTATCAAGCGGTGTGGCCGCCGTAGCGATGGCGATCGCGACTTTCAGCATCGCCGAAGCTCAAACGACCATTCGCGTTCAGTCGGTCATCCCGGCCAAGGCTGATGAAGTGTTTATGCTCAACGAGTTTGCCAAAGACGTCAGCGATCTGACTGATGGCAGCGTCGTCATCGAAGTATTGCCCGCAGGCGCCGTTGTCGGGGTTCAGGAGACCCTGGACGCCGTCGATAAGGGTCTGATCGAGGGCGGCTTTGCCTGGACCCACTATTGGTCAGGCAAGCACCCGGCGGCCATGTTGTTCGGCTCGCCTGTCGCCGGTGCCGGTGTCGGCATCGACAACATCGCTTTCCTATCCTGGTTCCAATATGGCGGCGGTAGAGAGCTGTATGACCAGCTTTGGGACGAAATGGGCGTCAACGTGAAAGGCTTAATGTTGCAGCCTGGCGGTCCGGAAGCGCTGGGCTGGTTCAAGGAACCCATCGCCTCGATGATGAGAAAGTTGTTGTTTTTTTCTGTCGCATTTAATTATGAAAAAAAAAATCAGCATGAATAATCCGTTGATTCGAAAGACAGCTACACCTTAATTTTTTCAACGACATACTTTTTAAGCACGTTTTTTTTGCTGTATATTCCGCTTTTGATGGCCAGTACTACCTAAACCATACCTGGTATTTTTGAAAAAAATTATCTCAAAGTTTTTTTTAAATAGATATGGTTGTACAAGCGTCCACCTTACCAATGGTTGTACAAGTGTCCACCTTACCAATTCAAATGTTCCAACTTCATTTTAATCGTCCTTGGTGCCTACCAAGTAACGCCTTATGAATTGCAGAAGTTAAATTTAGCCTAAATTTTAAAACTA
The DNA here is from genome assembly GCA_010016025.2 of Alatinidae sp. Z8VKAUB7J3. Lineage (NCBI taxonomy): Eukaryota > Metazoa > Cnidaria > Cubozoa > Carybdeida > Alatinidae > Alatinidae sp. Z8VKAUB7J3. The sequence goes on along the minus strand of JAAAKM020073195.1, from coordinate 120,293,392 downwards.
AATCTAAAGGCTTTGACAACGGCGTTATGTCTGAGCCCTGGGCAGATTCAAATAAGCCCAGTCTATGGTGAAATAATGCAGTACATTTAAATTATATTATAATGTTCACAAATAGCCCAAGTAAATACAAACATGGCCTAAAGACTGAAATAATAAGAATACAGTTTAGTGAGAGCTCTATTCAACGTCGTTTTGTTTTTTACAAATTAGTTGTATAAGTTACAAACAAAAACTGGTACTAATCCCAAGATAAAAATGTATAGGCGTTCTTTCCTTGGACTATCTGGGGATGACAACGTCAATTCTCAAAAAGGAAGAAACCAATCTTCCATAACTTTATCACAAGCCTTTCTCCGAATTGTGATCCTAATTAAGAGTTGAAGTGAGTATCGTCGATTCGCAGATTATTACGTCCAACACAGGACGCGTACACAGGGGCTTAATACTTAAGACAGTGCAAGAGAGGGGAGGAAACAAAACAGTGAATTAAATGAAAATAACATGTCAAGGTAATCATCTGGATATTTCGAGCATCCAAAGTACTCTATCCCACTCCCTTTATGCATGTCCTTAGAATTGTATTGCAGTGACTAAGATTTTATTACAGAATCTTCAGTATATAATTCATCTTTTTGGAAGAGCCTTTTAAAGAAGTAAACCTATTGATCCAAAAAGAGAAAAGTGATGTGAAAATTATGTATGCAAAAATGTTGTAATAAAATAATACAACTTAGTTCCAAAACATCGCAAAGAAAACTATCCTAGATAGACTTCGAATCGTTCGTCCCGGCGGGCCGGTAGCGGGCTGGGAAACAAGTTCCCGTCATCGCGTCTCCTCCACCGGCACGGCTCGCGGATGTGCATCGACGCGCGCGTGCCGCACGCTCCCGGCGTCAGCCGCCGGCAGGGCTTCGCAGGGACTCGAACTTCCCGCGGTGGGATGCGACGAACTCGGCCAGGGTCTGCATGGGCTTGCCCGTGAGCTGCTCGAATGCGCCCTGCGCCATGGGGTGTTCGCGCGTGTAGCGCGGCAGCCAGTGAAGCAGGAGCATCACACCCACCCAGGCAAGCGAGCGCCCTCGCCACAGCGAGCGGATCGCGAACCAGGGCATCCACGGCGAGACATACCTCAGCTCGGTTCCGCACGCGTCGTTGATCTGCTGGATCACGTCCGCGAAGCCCAGCCGCGCGCCGCTGCTGACTTCGAGTGCCGTTTCGTCCATCGGGGCCAGCAGTGCCCGTGCTGCAAGCTCCGCGACGTCCTGGACGCTGACCCAATCGAATCCCAGGCGGCCTGCCGGGAGCCAGATGCGTCCCGCCCGCTCGAGCTCGGGCCACAGCGTGGTCGTCAGGTTCTCCATGAAGTAGGCAGGTCGAAGGAACGTGTGTCCCAGACCGCGGTCACGGATGCGCTCCTCGAGCTTGGCATGCGGGAGGTAGCCGCGTCGTTCTGCGCCTTGCACGGACAGGAACACGACGTGCGTGTCGGGGTGCAGGGCGTCGAGGAAGGGCTCGAACACCGCCGGATCGCCGAGGTGCGGAGGGCGCACGAGGAACACCGCATCGAACCGCCGGTCCGGGACGACCCCGGTCTCGAAGTCGACGGCCTCGAGAACTGCCCCCTCCAGGGAGGGCAGCTTGCGCGCAGCCTCGGGGTCGCGCACGCCCGCCACCAGGTCGACGCGCTTGCCGCACAGGCGCTCCATCACCGCGGAACCCACGGTTCCGGTAGCACCGGTGACGAGCACACGCTTGCCACCAATCATTTCGCGAACCTTGTCACGATCCAGACGCGCTTGTGGACGCCCCAACAAATCCTCAATCGCCACCGGACGAATTTGCAGCGGATCAGCAAGCCCTTCGCGCAAATCACCAAGCTTCGGCAAGCGCGCCAGTGTCATGCCACTCGTACAGCCAGTTGCAGAGGTAAAGAAAACGGTCGTCCATCGAAAGCAGGATGACGGAGATCAGACCCGGCAGCGGGATCGGCCATTCCGGGTGCTGCTCATTCTCAACGTCGATGATCTTCTCCCAGGTCCACTGGTTCTTCTCGTCCTTGAACCAGTGGATGATGTTGGACGACAGCGCGGCGCCGACGAAACCGTGGCAACTGTCGGGATCGTGGTGGAAGCGCACCTCGAGCGGCACCAGCCCGTCCTCGCCGAGATAGAAGGTCTGGTCGACGCGCTTGTTCTGGAAATCCCAGAAGTGCAGCTCGCGGCCGTATTTCAAATGCCCGACCTCCTCCAGGTCGAAGCCCGGCATGAAGGTGTTGGGCGCGGCCCATTCCGACGACACCATGACGTTGTGGCGCGGCTGATACCAGAAATCATAGTT
>JAAAKM020073195.1:120210833-120291045 GCA_010016025.2 Alatinidae sp. Z8VKAUB7J3 | reverse complement strand
GTTGAACTTCATGCCGCCGAGATCGTTCTCCCAGCGGCCGACGATCTCGAAATCCTCGTTGAGGTGCAGGAACCCGCCGGGCGCATTGCCCTGGGCGTCGCCGAGCATGGAGATGATGATGTCGGGCCCGAGGCAGTGGACCGTATGGGGTGCCGACAGGTTGGTCTTGGCCTTGATCTCGGCGCCCTCGATTATCTTGTGCAGCTTTGGATTGCGCGGATCGTCGACGCAATCGACGATGTGCAGGTTGGACGACCGAACGCCGGGCACGATGAGGTAGCGCCGCTCCTTGGTCGCGTCGTGATGGCATGAGGAGCAGGCATTCCAGCCCATGTGGTGCAGCTCATCGCCGATGCCCGGCATTTCCAGCCGGCTGATCACCTGCGAATAGGTCGGACTGTCGGGATCGGCATCGATCGTCGCCAGATAATCGGGCTTCTGGATGCCGGTGCCGGTGTAGAGCGCCACCGTGTATAGCAGCTTTTCGCGCGGCGCCTGCATCGCCTCGGCAGGTGATGCATATCCCGGTCCGCAACAGGCGGCGTCTGACATGTTCAAGGTCCTCCCGATGGTTCTTGTTTCATAGCGTTCTTTATCATAAAATGAAACAACTGTCTTGTTAAATGAGATAATCCTCCATGCATCTCGGGCGACTGATCGCGATACTCGAAACGATTGCTGCCGCCGGCGGGCCGGTGTCGTACCCGGGCGCGGATGCAACAACGCCGGAACAAATCCTTGAGTATGCAAGAGAATACGCATCGGTGGACTATCACCCCGTTGGCACCTGCAAGATGGGCACGGACGACATGGCAGTTGTCGATCCGGAGCTGAGGGTTCATGGCCTGGAAGGACTACGGATCTGCGACAATTCGATCATGCCCTACCTCAACAGCGGCAACACCAACGCTCCGGCCATCATGATCGGCGAAAAGGCATCCGCCATGATCCTGGATGAGCCGCCGCTCTCCCAGAAGGTGCCGGAACGCACCTATTTCCCGCTCAACGCCTCCGCTTAGGACCCGACATGTCTTCCTCGAAGAAAGTCACGATCAAGGATGTCGCGAAACAGGCCGGAGTTTCTCCCGCCACCGTGTCCTTGGTCGTTCAGGGGAAGGGCAATCTCAAGGCCGAAACCAGACAACTTGTGGCGCAGGCGATCGAAGATACCGGTTACGCGCGGAAGCCTTCGACGGTACGCCAAAAAAGACACCTGCAGTTTGCAATCATCGTCGACGACATCTCCAACCCTTACTTTCATACGCTTTATGAGGGCACGGAAAGGGAGCTTGTGACCGCCGGACATTATGCGACGCTTCTGTCATCGCATGACTCCATCGAACGCCAGCAGCAATTGCTGCGGGACCTCTGGGAAACCGAGGTTGGCGGTGTCGTGTTGGTGCCGGCAACCGGCACCAAGCGGGCCGATCTCAAGGAGTTCGAAAATCGCAGGAGACCACTCCTGATGGCCGTTCGGCGTATCGGCAAAGCGCCGTTCGACTATGTCGGTGCCAATCCGATGGTCGGAATGCAGATCGCCACGGAGCATCTGATTTCACTCGGACACACTGCAATTGGATTTGTCGGCGGATATCAGGAGAACTTTGCCTACAGCGAACGATATGCGGGCTTTGCCTCCTCTCATATGAGTCACGGATTGGCCTTGAAATCCGAGCTTGTCGTCAATGGCGGTTCGACTCGCGAATTCGGACGGGAAGCGGCCGAGAAACTGCTGAACCAGCAGCGCAAGCCGACCGCGCTGATTGCCTATAACGATCTGGTCGCCATCGGCATCATGGATGCCATAACCAATGCCGGCCTGACACCTGGCCGGGATATCGAATAAAAGTTACAAGAAAGCAAAAATTATGTTTGGTACAAAGTATTCATGCAACCACAATTTTAGATCCCAATGAGCACCGGCCCAGGTAGAGAAAGCCCAATTTTACTGAGAACCGTAAAGTGCTTAAAGGCTTAAAATGTCACTGATCTTACATCTGAAGAAATTCATTATGTCAAGATGTCTTGTCAACAATATAGGGTTTTGTTTGTTTGTAAGTAATTCAAGTCACTTGACCATGGTTGAGATCAACGCTACTTGCAGATTAGTCTGGACGAGTCTCCATATTTCCCCGCTATTATCGGTGATTGTGGTCGTAAAATTGCATAATTTTGCAATTATAATTACAAAATCTCTAAATTTAATTTTTACACTTCACAAATAATGACAAGAAAGTTTATTCTTTTTATTCACATTAAGGGAGAGTGAGTGTTTGTCTTTCTCTCTTCCTCTTTCTCCCATACTCTCTCTCTCTCTTTTTCATTCTATCTCTTTCTCTCCCTTGTCTTACAAATTTGCAGTATTGTATTTGTAAATTTTGGCAGTGGTTTATCATTCATAGAGTTGAGATATAATTAACTTGAAGGTCAGTAACGGCACGCTAAGAGCCATTATAGTTTCACGTCGGTGTCTAAGAACCGGCTGGAATCGAAACCTGTCTCAGATTTCAGGAATTTTTATATTCTCAGCTTCAGTCTTAAGCCAAAATGGCAATAAATATTTTCAATTCGTCTAGAAATGAAGCCTAGAATTTTGGCTTTAGACCTCCTCTTTTTAATTGAAGAAAATTCACAGTACACAGAGAGTGCATAGTGGGTCTTAGTTTGGCCATATGTCTCGCGAAGTTCAAAAGCTAGAACCTTTTTACCTGAATTAGTTGTTAGCAAATTAAATATCCCAGGTCTTTCTACTCACACAAGATTAAGAGATCCGGTCCTTGAATAAGTCTTAAGTCATTTAACTTCCTGAAAATCTGAAAGTCAAGTATTTAAAGAAGATTCTGTCAGTGTTAAGTTTTGTCCCATGCTTCATGCTAGTGTAGGCAAGAACTTGGTAAAATATCAAGCTCTTCTGGTTGCCAAAGAAATCTTTCAACTACCAACATTAGTTATCCCCACAACTACCTGTATCATCAGATATTACACAGGGTGAAATATTCCACGGATTTGGGCGTATTGCCCGTGTGGTAAAGCGATGTTGCGTAATTATTGATGGCCTGAAAAAAAAGGGTGTCTTCTGTTTTGTTTTTCTTGCGCATCACCTCGATCACTTTCTCACACAGGGCGATGTTTTCCTTGTGTTGGCCCAGGTTGCCATGAAATTCACCCAGCTCGATTTCGGCCTGAAGCGTCTCCGTGTGGGAGGGACCCAGGAACTGATTGCCTTCTTCCACCGCTTTGGTCAGAAGAGCAAGTGCCTGTTGATCATCACCGACTTGGTGAAAGGTCTTGCCCATGGTGGTATACAGAGAAACTCGAACTTCGGGTTGATCTTTAAAAGCTGTGGGAAGTTTGGTCGCGGCCTCATCCAAAACGTCGCGAACCTTAATGTCCTTGCCACCTTTATGGGGATCAGGTGACCAAAGCATTTCCTCGAGAAAGTCGTTGATGGCCATGGCTTTGGTAGCTTCCAAATGTGCCTGTTTCTGAGCGGTCCGGGCTTCAACCAAACCGTTCAGCGCCAGAAAAGTGCCGATCAAAACCGCTGCGACACTGGTCAAACCGGCAAAGGTTCCCGCTTTGTGGCGAACCGCGAATTTACGAATTTTATAGGCAAGGCTTGGCGGCCGCACCAACAGAGGCTCGTTGCGCATGAATCGCTTGAGTTCCGCGATAAGATCGCTGACCACTGCAAACCGTTGTTCGCGGTCTTCTTCCAGTCCCTTGAGAATGACCCAATCCAAATCACTTCTGAGTTTACGGACCAGAACCTTAACAGTTGTTTGCCGGTCCTCGGCGGTTTGCTGGAAGCTGGTCTTCTTTTTGGTGAGGTTGGTACTTGGCCTTGAGAACCCTTTTTTATGTTGGGCAATGCGCCGAAAAAGAGGATTTCCACTGTCATTGGCGTCTTTGTGAAATGGTAAAGATCCGATCAAGATTTTGTGTAACACCATGCATAAGGCGAAGATATCGGTGCGAATATCGATCGGATGACCCTCGAGTTGTTCCGGGCTCATATAGTCCAACGAACCGATGACCACACTTTGTTTGGTCAGTGTATTCTCTCCGGCGAGATCACCTTCGAAGGCTTTGGCAACGCCAAAATCGATAATTTTGGGTTGATAGAGGGGGGTGGGTTTGGGGGGGGGGGGGTGGGGGGTGAGGGGGTGGGGGGGGGGGGGGGGGGGTGTTTGAGGAGGATATCTGAGAGAAGAATATTTTTAAAGAGTGGGGGTACTTTGACATATTTTTTAAAACAATCATAAATTAAGGTCCTTCAAATTAAAGCGTAATTAAGAAACCTCTTTCAGCCGGAATCGTCTGCAAGAAATTTTGTGGAGGAATTTTCAGCTTGAATGGAATTGTTTCAGGGGTATTTTAAGTGGGAAGAGCTTTCTTTGTGGGATTGCTCGCGGGGGAAAGGATTTTCCGTGTTGGAGGAGATAGATTTCCTGGCATTATTTAAAAACGATCAGAAATTAAAAAAAAAAGTTTTGACACTGAAAGGCAGCAAGTTGTGAATTTGCCATTTTTCACATATAGTATTGGTTATTGGGAAGCACACAAACGTTTTCAGGGTATGATTTTCCTGGTAGTGGTGCGGGGGGGAGGGTTCAGAGAAAGAAGGTTAGGAGGAGGATCTTTCTATGGAGATATTTTTCACCATGGAGGAGTTGTAACAAGTTCCAAAGAGCCTGACAGGGAATCAGACCAGGAAGAACTTAAAGATAAAGAGAAATCAACTCCAATCTCAGCAGCAGCATACGTAAAGGAAGTGAAACTAAAAGGTCAAAAGTTTCTAAAGAAAAAATATAAAAAGTTTGACCTAAAATCGTTAGTGAAAACCTAAGATATATAAACCACAAGAAAATGAGGACAAATTTACCACGAAGCCGGGTAGAATAGTTAAAAGACCTAATAACTGAAAATATGTTCAGTTAGTTCAAACGTGCAGGCTCCCTATATCCTCAATTGACAACACATATGCAAACATAAGCCATTCCGGATTTGATCGAAAGCAGAATCAGGTGCCTGCTTTCTGAGCACGATAAAAAAAAAATATCCGGCCAAACCTCTAATCAATAAGTTTGATTCTACCCTCCATCCCTCTATGCGCGAATAATAAAACTCTTCTAATGGATCCTCCCCACATCAGCCGTCTTGGCTGGTGTCTCAAAAGCCGTCTTGGCTGAGTGGTTGGCGCGCTGGCGTGGGAATTCTATGTTCAAGGGGCACGGGTTCAATCCCAGATGTGACCAGTTGGCCTGAGGTCCACACTTTCCGTAAAAACCGCACAGGTTAGACCCTTACCAGTTTCCAGGAATAAGCCGACATCGGCAGCATAGAAAAAAAAAAACCGGGACAAAACCAATGTGTTGCTCTCGCAACACAATTGCATGAAGTTTTCAAATGTATGTATTGGACCAAATTTTTCTATGCAAAATGCCCTGTACCTTGAAACAGGAAAATAAAAGAATGAGTCAGAGGTGATTTTAAATAAACTGGTAATTTTACAAAACGAGGTAATTTTGATCGAGGAAAATTTTAAGCAGAGGGAATATTTTTCTGAGAGGGAACCGTCAGAAAAGGGAATTAGTTGACACAATAGATACTCGAGCAGCTAAAAGAAATTTTCCTTAAAAACCTAATTCGAAACTTGATTTTCCATTGGGTTTGCCCTACTCTTTGAAAAATGAAATATGATTGAAAATGGACAGAAAAGGGGTGGCGGGAGGGAAAATACCAGCCCCAATTTTCTCCCTAGACTGTTTAAAAAAAAAATCTTAAAACTTTAGTTCCTATAGGCTATAGTTCACTCTTAACTGCGGTGTAGCTATATGATCAATATAAGCCATGATCAATATAAAATACAAAAATACTACGGGAACAATGGCTACTCCATAATTTGCCTGGCTACTGCCAGGGAATGAAAAAAATTTTATTTTGACGTTCTTGGTACTTTAAGATTAGTACCGGAAAGTTTATACGAGTGGAGTCTATGTACATTATTTCGGCCTAGGGGCAAAAACAGTTTCTATTTTGATATTCTTGGTATTTTACTATTAGTGTAGAAAAATGTATACAAACAGAATCCCTGTAAATTATTTCCCCCAAAGGCTCTTTGGCTCGTGAAGAAAGGGCAAGATAACGAGTCACTTACTCAGAGAAGAAACAATTTTTTTTTAATAATCACTTACTCACAGAGAGAAGAGCAAAAAGGAGAAGAAAGAAAATATACTTTCCTTAAAAACGTAATTTGAAACTTGATTTTTCATTGGGTTTGCTCTACTCTTTGAAAAATGAAATATGATTGAAATGGATGGAAAAAGGGCGAGGGAGGGAAAAATACCAGCCCTAATTTTTCTACCTAGGCTGTTTACTGTTGACTATTTTCTGTACTTGTTTGTGTTGCAGCTATAAAAAGGATCTTTCAAACTACCCCTCCAAAACACTGAGTGCATGTTGGTTCATCAATTATCATGAAAGTAATGACTTTGTTATATAGTTTATCTTACCTGAAAAAGTACGTATTATAAAGATATTACTTCAATGACGTATCTATAGGTGAATCTTTTACTGTATTCAGGCGTGTTACTAAGGGAAATGAGGAGGACGAAATATCTCCTCCGATCTGTCAAGCAAAATAAATTGTGCCCTCTCTGCGGAATAACATTTCCGGTCTCCATATTATTCATCCTTACTACTGGTATAAAATTTTACTAATAGAAGGAGCCTGTGAGCCAGAAGCCATAGCACCGCCACTTTTTTTGAAAAAGTTGCCAATTTGCACCTGTCATTAGCAGAAAATATCTCTTTTCTAGGAAGAGAGTACTCGCTGTTTCAGATAAAGTGTCAAATTTTCCAGAAAAAAATCCCTTTCATTTAGAGAAGAGTGAGTTTTCCTAGAGTTACCGTGCTTCTGTCACTTACGACAAGATCGGACTACGATATATGCAAACCATCATTAGTCTTAAAGTCAAACCTTTCTGGTAAACTTCTAAACGATGGGGTATTAATTTACGCCAAAATGATAAAATGGAAACGATTTGGGAGACAAAAGTCAATCAATCAACATTCGCAAAAGAGCGATGACCGAAGGAGACCTAACGTAGATCTTTGTGTAAGTAATCAAAAGGCGTACGAATTTGAGCATCCAACAGACGGATTATTTGATTTTCTCAAATTGGTCGATGCAGACTTCTTTCCGCACATACAGAGGTTTCTGATAACTGCATGTGTGTTACTCGTAGGTTCAACTGAGGCATAGCGAGCGCATCTGGTATATTACGTCTTAAAGCATTTTACAGGACCACTATGAGTGACCAACGTGAGGGGAAGCTCAACCTGATTCAACTACGAAGACTGCTAAACATCGAGGTAGAGTAGGTTGTAAAGGACGTGGTCTTTACTAATTGCGCCATTATGTACCCTGACGTTGACATACTTAAATGAAGACTACAGGGGAAAAGGGCACATGTCACACTTTTTCGTTTTTGAGAAAATCGAAGTTTAAAGTTTGAAAGTCTACCCTTTTGTTGATTCATAACTTCTAGAATCTTGTTGGCAGTTTCTTCACCTTTTTCTGATTCAACTGGTACTATGGCTGAAAGTTTCTCCTGGATGGTGCCATTCCAGTCAACATACCTGACACAATCACAAGACTTTCTTCATGTGCACAGTCTGGAGTGGTATCTTCAATAATTGAATATGCACCACTATTTTTCACATACATTACAGTTATGTGCTTGATTTCATTGCCCAGTACCTCAAAGAATTGGTTTTGCAAAACACCATTGAGGTAGTTCACCGTATTCCCTTTCATTGTTCTTTCATGCATCGAGCTGCTGAATTGGGGATTGCAGCAAGCAACAAGGTTAAGAATTTGACAGAAATTTCCATCACTGTCATCAGCCATGCTGCAAAGAGCTGTCTGTTCTTTTCCTAGCGTATTTAATATCTCTATAAGAAACGTGATCCCTTGTTGGTTTTCAGTTAATTCCTTTTCTTGATGTCTTTTCAAGGCCTTATTCCTTTCATCAAATACGTTTTTGATGCTGTTCTCACGATTTTCGTAAACTGCCATATCAATTACTGCTGACTGATGAACAGCACTTCCAAAATGTTCTTTCATCTTACCAAGGTTCTCTGTCCCTTGGCTCACCATCTTGTTCAAGGAGCAAACTCCATTTTTAACTCACGCATCTTCTGTCTTTTTGCGTTTTGGTTCAGTAGGAAACCGCATGCACGCAAAGCAGTCCACACAGTCTTTGCTGACACTTTAATCAAGGTACCTGTATTTTTTCTACCAACCAATGCTCATTCTCTTTTGGTGTTTCTTCTCGTCGATGCGTTTTTCTGGTCTGGAAAAGCGGTAAGATACGGCTGGTTATGATCTATGGTAAGCAAATAACATTCCTGATGCTCCTTAAATGGAAATGGTCACTGTCCAGGATTGTGATTGACACGCCAATCAAGAGCCAATTGGAAAACGCCTAAAGTAGAGGGATCAGGATGAAACCTGGTGGGAAAAATAAGCACAACTCCTAGATACGTGAATGATATAAATGGAATGGATCTGCTCTCTTTGGGGGAGTTGGGGGGCAGGGTTAATTCTGAAAAATTAGAAAAAATGAGGTATTTTTAACTTACAAAGGAGTGATCAAAGCCATCAGGATGAAACCCTTGCATTTAACTCATTTTCTTGGTTAATGAACATCGCAAGGGACCAGGCGTCTAACAGCGCCATCGTACAGCCCTGACCTAACTGAGGGCTAGTTGCATGAGAGATATCACCCAGCACAATGAGCCTTTGCTGATAAGGTTTCGGTGTCCAAATATCGTTGTAGTGGGCACTGACGAAATCTGAATGGCTTAAGGGCTCAATAGACGAGCTTGCTGCTGGCCAAAACTGCATAATTTCATCTTTGATGCTTGCGAAGTTGTTGGCGTCAATCTTGTTTAAATCCTGAGTCTTCGCACTCCAATACAAAGCGGCCTCAAAACCATTTTCCAATTTGCGTACGGGCAGTATCCCCATCATTTTTCTGGAGCCATGGCAGCGCTGATGAAGAATGTTGGGGGACAGCGATTCAGGTAGGGGGATCGTGCTCCATAAACATCCCCAGCCATAAGGCTTTTTGATGCGATTGTTAAAATGTTTATCGGCTAGATCGCTGTTCGAGCCAGAACATAGTAAGCAAAGGTCGAATTTTTCAGTGCCTTCCTTGGTCTCGATGATGACCTGGTGATTTTCTGATACACAGGTTTCGATTTTACTGTCCCAAACAAAATCGACATTGTCTTGCTTTAGCACTGCATCCAGTAGCGCATCGTAAATGGTACTTCGTTGCACCCCCAGTCCATTGCGAGGGGGACCTGTTAGGCGGTCATAGCTCAGGTCCAAAAGTTTGCGTCCCTTCAGCGTTGATGACTGCAAGCCGCGGATTGGCACGGCTTCCTTTAACACTTCTTCAAGCACTCCTAGCTTGTCGAGAATGCATTGCCCCGGCGGTTGTAACAGAAAACCTGCGCCTACCGGCTGTGGGCTTTTTGCTTTGTCGAAAACGGTTATGTGATGGCCCTTTCTCGCGAGGAAGATGGCTGCTGCTAGGCCACCTATTCCACCGCCAATTATTGCCGTTTTCTCTAGCGCCATATTTCCTCTACTTCACCCGATATTTAAGTTCTGCAATTGTGTAGTCTAAAAGACAGTGATGTTTGAAACCCAACGGTAATCGAGGTAGCCAGCTTGTTGTTCGAGCAATATCTTACCGCCAATCTTGGCGGAGTGATACAAACTGCTTGGCACCTTTATTTTTCTCGGATAACCATGTGTTGGATGCTCAGGTTTAGGATCTTGTGAAAGCATAGAGGAATGGCGACTAGGACGTAGTGTTTGCGGAGAACGCAACAGTGCCGAAAAATATGTGGTAATATATTACATGATAGCTAATGCCCCTGGGTGTGGCCATGAGGAAGTTATGGCGGAAACTTTTCGTCCAAGCTGCCTTTTTTGAAGTTTTATTTCTTCCACAGAATAGAAGAATTTGTGACGTTGGTATTGATGCTCTGCACTCCATGTGACTCGTTACGCTAGATTGTATATGTATATGTGAGTTGTAGCAGATATTTGTGATGACTTTCTTCTGATTGGTCTGTTGATGCTTCAAATGTAATGATGTGTGTGGAAATATTACAATTTTGCACCAACGCTCCTGTCTTTGAGTTATGGGTTATCCTTTCTGTTATACCTATTTACAAATGTTTGTGATTGATTCTATACATATATTGGATAAACGTCTCTCTTAGGGAAGCAGTGGAGCTGTCGCTGCATTATTTGTCCGACTTAACATACTGGAAGCAATCACATCCTTCCATCGTCGCAATTACTCGGAAACGAAGTTGTCACTAGACCGAGTAAGTAAGACACGTTTATACCATTTCAGAGCATTACAAGTTTTTTTACTGTACGTTTCCATTTCGAACAACTGGCTTCCCCGGTCTCTCATTGTTAGCCGTTGAAGTTATTAATGGGTGTGTGCCTTTGATATTTAATAGGTTATGGAGCTAATTACAATCTTTCGTAAGTGCTACATCCCTTTTGCTATGCGTTATTTAAGTGTGAAAGTGGATGCTTCATTTGAGACAGTTGATGAGTTTTAAATTAAATTGCTGGTATTATTCTTAAAGCTTTCTTTTTCTATTTTTCGCGCGTCGATAATCCCATTCATGCCTCTGAGGGCCGGATTTGAGTAATTTCTGTGAAGTCTATTTAAATATCTACCTAACGCTCGAGGTAAAGAGTTTACGGCAATAATGTTACCTTTACGCAAAGTTTAGACTTTTATAATCTATGCAAGCCTATAAAGGCGACTTTTATATATGCTTATTGGTGTGCATTTCCCGTTTTTTAAGGCAGAGGCAGAAATTAAAGGACTGCAGGTGGACGATTCAAAACTAACGTTTTAGTCTCACTGTGCAGGTGTACCTTGTAGTGCTCAGGAATATAGCGATAAAGTAACCACACCAACAAGTTGGTATCGTCACCGATAACTACAGTGTCCCAAGTCTTCGAACACTCAATCGCTGTTAGCACAATAAGCAAGTAAGCATCAGCTTTACCTTGGATGGTTCTCAGACCTTTGCTTCATAAATATCAGAAAGTGTATTGACAAACCGGGCTTTATTCTTTTTGCATTGAAGAAATTCCTCTTTTTGGTGGCCAGTCTCATTTCCTGTTAAGCAATGCTTCCATTCCAGTGACATTTTTTTGCTTAAGGTGATTATTACCTTTTATTGAAGCAGCGATGTCTTAGCCATTAAAAACAATCATGGTATCTGGATATTTGATCTGAGCGTAGGTCCAGTATCGGTCTAAGATCTCTAAATACGTTTGTTTCTTCATCTAGGGAATCCTATGAAGCAAAGCGTCCCTGTCGAAGACGTAGATGCAAGTCAAACTAACTTTTCCCACAATGGTATCAATCTCTGAAAGTCGCTTGATAGCTTTTACTAGCTCTTGTTTAAATGGCTTTCAGAACAAGCCAGAAACATCCAAAAGTGACGCAGGATAGGAGCGAAGTTCTTTGTCCATGTTCAGTCTTTCGGATACAGTTATAAGACGTTGAAACAGCAATGAAGGATCTAAACGGTGGATTTCACCCCCATCTTTTGTTTTGTCATCATAAGGACTGCTTGATCCTTCCTTTTGAACGAATGCTCCTTTAGCAATTTTCCTATCATTCCGTCAAGAATCTTCTTCCCGACTTCCACTGCTTTATAGGCGCTCATGTCTTCTGCAGCATTTATGCCAGTACCTTGGCATCACCCACGAAAGGAGACGTGGCATCCCCCACGAAAGGAGACGTGGCATCACCCACGAAAGGAGACGTGGCATCACCCACGAAAGGAGACGTTCAAAAAAGTCAATAACTAATTTTGTGTCTTTGCAGTCCTTAACGACGAACATTTCGCTTTTAAGGTTGAATTGGGTTTAATTAATTAAAAAAAGGAAATAACTAAACATAAAGTACACTGCTCTGTGACAAAACTCACGTTGAGACCCATAAACATAAAAGATTCTTCACTAACACGCAGTACGGCTACTATTTTAGATCTTTATAATATCAACTGAATCTCCGGCTTATAACGTTACCTTGGTAAAGAAAGATATCGGTTGGGACCGTATCCAATAATTTTATTATTTTACTAAAAAATAAAAACGCATCGAAAATTTGTTTTTATGGATTTTTGTTACGTTTCCATTGGTCATACAAAAGCTTCCCCACTCTGTGTCGTTGCCAGTGGTTTAACTCTACTTCGAGCTAGATTTTCGATAACCTTACCAAGATTTTCGATTCAAGATCTAGATTTTCGATTTTACCAAGGTGTATGTAATGTTCATTTTTTGCTCTAGACCATGTTTATATTGTCTTACAGGTTATTCATTAATAATAAGAAATAAAGTGAGGAAAATAATTACCCCAAGTCTAAAGAAGCCCTTCTCTTGTATGAGTCGTATTTATTTTTATCACTTCTAAAGTAGCAGCAGAGCTTGTCAGACGTCAGACACAAAAAAAGGCATCTTAAAGTCTGCTCTCTTGTGAAGATTGGAAACTTGCTGACTCTTTGCGTAATGGATAATACTTGATGGCCCATTTGTACACCTACGCAGTTCTTTTCTAAAGCTGAAGTTTAGTGATTGGCTAAGGGTACTTATCGATTATGTCGGTAGAGATACCCAAGTTGACAAGTCATTGAAGCGTAAAACCCCCCGAAGATCAACAAAGATTTCATTCTTCACCTCAATCAATGTCTTTGTTTTAAGTTAATCATTACTTCTAGGCTCCTTGAAGTCTCCAAGGCCAAGAAAAAGAACCCAGTCACACTCTCAGGGCTCAAGTGCGGCCAAACTTTCACAGGAGCCGATTTTACGGACAAGACAGAGGACGATCTATACTGCTGGAAGGCCTCCTTGGTATAATTGCCAAGGACAACAGATTGAACCATTTGTAATTGGTAAGTAATCTTATTTGAGCTAATAATAGCGCATGTGAGGGATTAAATCAATTAATAGCCAAGTGGATTGGTGCGCTGGATTTAGGATCCTTTGTCCGAAAGGACGAGGGTTCGAATCCTAGTGTACCCAATTATTTAGTTTGGGACGGGGTCAGTGGCGTGACTCTGTAAGCTCAGCCAGAGTCGACCCAGCTCTAAATGGGTACCTGGAGAAATCTGGGGAAGAATGTTATTCAAATACCATGTGAACTATTCAGATAGTTATTAGAAACAAAAACTAGATCTGAGTTCTAGGAATATAAGTGATTATGAAAAAAAATCAAAGCCTGCAGATCACAAACACCTGAGTTGTCTTCCATATCATGTGGCGAAATTTTTAAAATCTTTTATGACATCACTGAAGAAACAAACACTGGAAAGCATATTTTAGGGCATGCTTCATAAATTTAAGGTGTACGGGCCAGCTGGTAGACCAATTAACGTAGTACTTGTGTAATCCCTTCTGGAAAATCGGTGAACCGTTTTAAAAAGCAAGGTAGGGGCGGCGAAGCAAAAAAATGGTGGGGCTCAAGTTACATTTTAGCCACTAAACATTAAAAATCGGCATTATTTTAACAAATTCCAATATTTTCAATATATTGGGGGGGCTGAAGCCCCCTAGCCCCCTGCTCCGCCGCCGCTGCGGAGTAATTCCGAGAAGCTCTATAGCCTCAGTTTTTTATTAAAACCATTCTCAGTTTTTTATTAAAACCATTCTCAGTTTTTTATTAAAACCATTCTCAGAAATTTTAATTAAAGATTTTATTGCTCTTAGCTTTAATCGATAAAAAAATGGAACCTAGGGAGTACTAAAACCGCATACTGAGTAAGAACAAAAGCATTCAAGACTGAACGTAATAAATTATTAATGCAGAAGAAGGTATATAATAGACTGTTTCATAAGCTTGGTCGTTGTCTCAAGACAATGAAAAGTAGTTAAGAAAGGATGTCCAGAAAAGGTAATACTTTGTAGGTGTACATATTTGATATCTTGGAAAAGATATATAGAGCAAGGTATTCAACAAGTCTGAGAAATGCTCTGACACATTTCAAAACTTTAGGATAGACAACCATAAACTAGGTGATGCTATTTTACCTTAAGGTCCACTTTTAGAGGATGATAAGCATACCAAGCATCCCCCTGGTTATGGTACTGATCTGAATTAGGTTGAACAAATGAAGTGAAATTGTAACAGCAGATAGCATGTGGTACGAATTTTGAACTGTGGAAAATATTGGGGCGGGAAAATGCGTTCTATAACTCTATGCTAATGAACATTCAACAAAAATTCTGTGGGTTTTCTGCTTGTTCAATTGATCTTTTCATCTAAGCTTTAAATAAATTGTTTGTGGTACAAAATCCAAAGATTGCTCTGAAAAAACGACTCATCGCTATTAATAACCTAATAACGATGAGTCGTCTTTTCAGAGCAATCTAAGCTTTGATTTTTCAAATGATCTGTTTTGATAACTCGTGCAAATCCACTTCATCTACTTTAATAGGCAAAAATTATCGCACTCCTCATTCTAAAATTATCGCACTCCTCATTCTAAAATTGTCGCACTCCTCATTCTAAAATTATCGCACTCCTCATTCTAAAATTATCGGTTCCTCTAAATTTCCTCTTTTGAAATGGTCAATATCAATGCACACCATTTCCTAACATGGCAAAGCGAAGCTTTTTTCACGCTTTAACGTTAATTAATATTATCCAACGTAACTAAGCTGATGTGAACTGGCGAATGTTTTAACTTGGTCAAAAATAATATTTACTTCCTCAGTTGCCTTTTTGTTGGGCCTCTTGGGTTGGGGAACAGATTTTAATACAAATCATTCAAAAGGATTTCATGAATGCACATAAACATATCAAAATGGTTCTGTTTTAGCAACTGGCATTACACCAACATTTTGGCGCGACGAATGAGTCAATACTCCGACACCAAGAAACTACTAAGTCAAAACCAAATACTTCATAATTAATTTACAATTAAGTAATAAATAACAACAATGAATTAATATTTTGAATTGTAAATTTTCATACATTATGCCGGCTGTAATAAATCGATGTATCTAAGAGTCTTCGTCACTTAAAATCCACGGTACTACATCCTTAATCTAGCGAACCTGCAATTTTGCTATGAGGTAAATTGCAACGTAATTACCTTCCTGTGGGACACCCTCGAACAATGCCGGTACAGGAACCTCCTTCTTGCATTCTAAAGCCTAGAATAATGAGAGTGAACATTGAGGACATTGTACAATGAGGCATTTCTTCAAAAACAAATTCTCTGCCATATAAAAGATCCTTAGCAACCTAACTTTCCATGCAAGAGCACCTGCGTGTTATGGTAATAGTAATAATAGTAGTAATAGCAGTAGTAGTAGTTGTGGTGGTAGTAGTAGTAGTAGTAGTAGTAGTAGTAGTAGTAGTAGTAGTAGTAGTAGTAGTAGTAGTAGTAGTAGTACTGCCAAAACGAAAACAATAACATAGGTGATAAAGAGCAGCAGCATTCCGTACCAGTCCCCTTCTAGTTACTATGGCTATATCAAAGACCAAAACACAAGCAAACACAATGCATCATCGACTAACACATTGCAGGCAATAGATAAAATACGTAGAGCTATCTTCAAAACGTGACGGAATTCAATTTCGCCAAATGGTATCTGGTTAAATTTATTTGTACACCAACGGTTTTCAAACCGAGATAAATTCTCTCTCATGGGGATTGAACTTTCCGGGATGTGGGTATTGAGGTATTCTCGTCAATTCAGAGATATACTGTAAGATGCAACGATATTGGAATCGTAAAGAGTAGGCCCTATGTAATGGGACAGACTAAACGTCGAGGCAGGTCCTTTGCAGCTCCGTTCAACAAGTAAATAGCCCAATAAAATCCCATAGACTCCGGTCACATTTTTGTGCTTAAGAAATATTTAGTACCTATCAGGCAACTTCAGTAATATTCTAGCTTATAAATTAAGCAAAATAGACTGCTGACCAAAGTTTTGACTTGCTTACGAAAACGTATGTATGACATTTACTAGAGCCATCATCTTGTATGAAACAGGGGATTAGGGTTACTCAAAAATATGGTACAATTGACCTTCTTTTTCTCAGAGTCCAACGTATTTAATTTATATCTTCCTAAAGACCATAGTTCCATGAAACTTCAGTTAAGCTTTTATCTATCACCAACTTATTTCTCAAGAATTAGAAATGCTGATACATTAGGGTAAATTATATTGGTTTAATGTTGAGCAAAATTGCAAATGCATAATGTCAAGCATTCAGGATAAAACTGCTTCGTACCCAAAGATATTTCCATTGATTCAAAATATGCAAAAGCTCCCTGACCTGGTTGCTGACTTAAGGCAACAGTGAGTTTATGCGATTTTAGATTGGTTAACGTCATTAACTAGTTAACTGATTCATAACTTCGGTTAACCGGTTTCGTGAACAGCTCAAACCCTGTTCAAAGGTGTCAGACCTATGTAGTACAGAATTGGTTCAGATCATTTGAACGAATGGAGGAAATGTAATTTTCGCGCACGAAAGAGAGAGTGTACATGACAAGACAGCTTGTCATTTAAAACATATCTGTAACATCACATCACATCACATCACCACATCACATCACATAACATCACATCACCACATCACATCACATCACATCACATCACATATTACATTACATTACATTAAATAACATTACATTACATTATATTATATATTATATTATATCATATCAATTATCCAGCATTCTCCTGTGCGTATAAATCTTGTATATAACTCATAAAGACACACAATCCCATTTTAATTTCGATATTATCTTTATTTTAAAAAATTGAGTTGAAAATTGAATGATACTAGAGTTTGTTTTATAGGCACAATATCAACATGTAGTAGTATGATGCAATAATTTCGAGAGAAATTTCAGGCCGAGAAACAGTGAAACAAGTTAATATGAGTCACTTTCAGTTTCACAATTGGCACTCCTTCACTTATCAAATGTTAAAAACATTTCTATTATTCATTTCCTTCTCCCACTATCAATCTATCCTCCTGCTCATCAATAAACAGGGACTTAAGTTGAGTCATCTGATAGAATTTTTACATACTTCTTCACACTATTGATAAACATTCTGATTCAACATCTTTAAGTAAAACCCAGCGTAACTTGTGTAATGCATTTTTCTTTTTATTGCCAACGTTTTTCTTAGCATACATTGCAATGTCCACATCAATCAATCTTCAGAATAAATACACCATGACAAACGTAAGCCATCATAGCAGGTTCTTTTACATTTGGTACACTCGTGTCTTGACGAGGTCTGTAAATCTTTGAAGGGAAGCGGCATATCAAAGCTACTTTGAAAGCACTTTCGATGATTCAAGGATTGATTCCGGTTTAGCACCTTCCTATTAAATCTGTCTACTCTTTTCTTTTTGCCTCGGTTACGAATTGTTCACTCGCTGCACTGTGTTTGGCGGGCAGGTAGTGTGTACAGAAGCCTAGAGTAGCCAAACACGTCAAGATTTATAATGAAAACAAGACTGGTAAAACTGAGCTATGCTAACATATGCCTACGTCAGAAGACACCGCACCGAGCACAAACGCAAATAAGACGAGAAAATCCTTCTTCGTGCACTACTCAGCGTACCGGGCAATATTGAATTTCTCAAACGATATCTCATTTATTTATATTAACAGCGTTGTTTACGAAATTTTTGTCTCTTCGTTAAGTTGGGTATACTCTTTCACACATTCCATTTCGGTCATTCTGACGTTAGTACTCTGAGGAGTGTCAGACGAAAAATGCCTTTAAGTACACAATGTTTTCGCTATTTCGTGCAATATTCTTATTTTCAATACATGTGTTTGAATCTTTGACCACGCTTGCCAATACATAGACCACAGAAAAGAGAAGAGGCGGTTGAGACTTCCAAAATACGAAAGGGGGGGGGGAGGGGCGGTCATAAGTTTCATCATTCTCCGGAAATAATCCTAGACAATAAAATCCATTCATTTGGTTACATCGTTACAAAATGTCAGAGGTGGGTAAATTCAACTTAAAGTGGATTTGTATAGTCTAAATTCTAGCTGGGACAAGCTAAGCCATTGTTTGAAAGTCGTGAAAAAAGTTTGTTCATTGAGCCCAAAAGACACAATTGTTTTGTAGTTCTGAAGTTATATCTCACGAAAGGCATTTTAAAGGAACTTTCAGCGCGCATACCCATGGAAATACGGACAAGAGTCACCCCACAGTCTTCCCATAGGTCCGAGATTTTTTATTTCCGATGCATTACAATATACTACAGTGACAAATGTATGCCGATCAGAATGTCAAGGGGGGGGGGCGTAATACGCTAGTAAATTGTTTCAGGGGGCTGCGCCCGCCCTTGCCCCCCTCACCTTCGTGACTGATGGGAAGAGCAGTTATTAAGCATTCCGGTCTGAGCGACTATCAACGCAGCAGAATATATGGATGGTATAAGCATGATTGTCCTGGATCTTTGTTTGAAAGAAAGAAAGAAAGAAAGAAAACCACTTTGCATCTTTTAAATTTCTTTAAATACTCCCCTCCTACCCCGTTTAATACCTGCATAAATGTAAGAGTGTAGAACTCGTAAACTGGTTACTTGTTTGCAATGTCTCGAGATCGAGAAACTATCAAGAATTACAAACAGGGTGATGAAGCCACTTTAAGCTGGATATCATCCACCATGCCCATTGCACTCTACTTTGGTTTGTATTCAATAGACCTACCACATGGCCAAACTTTAAAGTCCTTGACAGTTTGATTATGTGACATCAGCAAATTTTCGTTTAATTTTATCCAATCATTGGTCAAATTCACCCCTAATCCCCTGTAATAAAGAAGCGACAGACCAGATAGACCAGAAAGACAGACAGGCTAAACAGACATACAGACCATACAGACAGACAGAAATACATGATAGTAAGACAGACGATAATGAAAAACACACCAGACAGAAAGACAGACAGACAGAGAGACCAGAGATCCAGATAGATAGACAGAACCGAGAGACAGACAGACCAAACAGAGAAACGGACTCGACAAACAAGACAGACAATACAGACCGACACAGAGACCAGACAACCGGAGAGACCATACAGAAAGACATACCAGGGAGACAGACAGACAAGACAGACATGCAAGACAGACAGACCAACATGATATATAGACATACCAAACACAGAAAGAATGTATGCTTTGTCTTTTTATCTGGATGTTTGGTCTTTCTGGTCTGTCTTGTCTATGTGTTACTCCGGTCTGTCTGATCTCGATGTTAAGAAAGACAGACAAATCATAGAGACAGGCATACCATAGAGACAGATAGACCGACATATAGACCAAACAGACTTGACAGACAGACATACTAGAAAGACCGAAACAAAGACAGACAAACCGCACAGAGGGACAGACCAGAAATACCAGAATATAAGACAAATCAGACAAACCAGACAGACAGACGGACAAGACATACAGATAGACCAGAAAGACAGACAATTAAGACACTGAATCAAACCAAACATGAAGACAGACAGACAGACAGGACACACAGACAGACAAGACAGACAGAGAAACTGACAGACAGAAAAACAAACCAGACAGACAGGAAGAACGGACAGAAGACACACAAGACAGAAACACAAGATTGACCAGACAGATCAGACAGACCAGACAGAAAAGACAGGCAGACAGAAAGACAAGACAAAAAGAAAGACTAGACAGAAAAATAGACGAAACAGACAGATAGACCTGACAGACAGACAGACCAAAAACATAAACATACAAGACAGACAGACCGATCAGACAGACAGTCAGAGAAGACAGATAGACAGACTAAACAGGCAAAAAAACCAGACGCACAGACAAACAGAGAAGACAGACAAAAAGACCAGACGGACAGAAAAAAAGGCAGACGAGATAAACAGACACACAAGACAGACAAGCGGACCAGAGAGACAAATAGACAGACTGGAAAGACAGGAAGAGCAATGATCAGAGAAAGGATACTAAAATCCGTACGAGAGGATAACTGCTTGGTTTCCTTGCTCTATATGAAGAGGAAAATCAAAGTTGACCGTCGCAAGCAAAAGTCCAGAATAAAGATTGCTTTTAAGATATGCTATCGAGGAGGCTGAGGAAGGCATTGGCTTCCTGCTTCATAATTCCAGCAAGTCAAGCAAACGACGAGATGGTTCCCTAGCAGAACTCACTGACCTTGAATTTCCTGACGACATTTCCCTGTTGTCTGACGGCGTGGCAAACGCCCAATGCTTGCTGTCGGAAGTCGAACACTGGTCACTTGCTGTTGGTCTGAGGATCAACAAGACAAAGATGGAGTACATGTGGGCTAGGCGACCTCTCGGCATGCACCCATTTTCCACTTCGCACACTTACTGGCGAGATCGCAGAGGTTGACGACTTCAAATATTGTCGCGCGCTTGCATTTAAGGCAGCTGACAAGCTATAAAGGGTGTGGAAATCTGCAATTCCTTAGTCGCTGAAGATGCGGCTCTCCCGTGCGTGTATAGAACCGGTGCTGTTGTATGGATCTGAGACATGGGCACTATCCGTCTACCTTACCAAACGTCTCGACAGCTGCTACACCAGATTGCTCCGCAAAGCCAAGGGTTGGACATTCAACAACAGGAAGACGAATGTCGAAGTCTACGTTGACCTACCGAGGATTTCAGATGTCATCAAGGATAGAGAAATCACCTCTGCAGGGCATTGAGCAAGGTGCACTGATGCCACAGTATCCGTTCAAAAGCTCATGTTCTGGGAAGTACCAGCGACGTTCGTTGGTGGGAAAGGCGCAACGATGACCTTCCTGTGGATGATGAAAAAGCGACTGAGATCGATGTCGATCAAATAAAGAGGGACACTACCAACCGCCAGGGACACTTGGCAAATACGTTGCCATTACTAAAGACAAAGCATTTCCTCCTGTACCGGTGTTCAATCTCTGACTAGTATATGTAAGATATGATGTCCCTTCCTGTTCTGCATGAAGAACATAAATCTTCTGATCTATTCAGAAAAGGGACCAGCCGAATGGGACACAATATGTGGGTAGGCGACGTGAATTTTAGTGCCGGTGAGTAAGTGCTTAGCGAACACCAATATGCAATTATTTCTGTGTTGCATTTTCCACTCTCTGTTATGTAACTACCTAAATAGTTGAATTCGTCTACTTGGTGAATCCTGTCATTACCAATGTAGTAACATAACATAACACCAACATGACACAATATGAAAGCATGACCACATATATAAAAGCACAGTCAAGGAAGACAGGATGCTTCACATCTCTTTTCCTATAAAATTTCAAACACTTCCTCGGGCTGATTAGAAGAATACAGTTTAATTTAAAAATTTTCAACTTAAAAACTCAAATCAGTTAAAATGTTACAGAAATTTCCTTTACAAGGCTGCAAGAGAACTGTAAGAAAGTCTTAATCATTGTGAAGGAGAAGAGTTGTTCTGTTTACAACAGTTGTAGTTCCATATTGGCTAAATAGGTATGTCATGAGTCAATCATGATGTGATCATGTGTAAGCAGTTATAAATGATGTTTACATTTTGCAAATTAGTCTTAGAATTTCTGAGTGGTGTTAAGACGTAGTTTAAAGAATCCTTGCCTACTCTCTTGAATTCTCGTTATCTCCAATGCAATCCTGTTATTGAGCTTTACTGTAGTTGTCTGGGATAAAGCAAGGGTCTTATCCTGGTCTTGAACATTAGAAGACACCATGTACACATATTTGTAAAAACAAAGAGGAGAAATAATAATAATTCCTTGCTAAAAGGAGAGTACACAGTTTTACAGCAAGATATGAGAACCAGCAAAAAGCACAATTTAAAGACAGAGAGGCCATATTGCAATCATTAAGAAAGAAGACTTGATATGAGAATGGTCAAAAATCAGTGTATGAAAATCCCAAACTGGAAAGCTACCAAAAGAGATAGAGAATAGGGATATTGATGTTTACAATTGTATCCTTGAGATAGTAGGAAAGATTGTATCATGTGATCAAGCATCTTCTAAATGCAAGATGACAAATGGATATGGTTATGGATAAAGTACTGGTCAGTAAACCATTATGGCTATTTAAGCTGTTCATTTCCATTTAGTGCCCATCCCATAACTATGTCAATGAGACATGTTAATATTAGATTACTCTTGTATGTATGCTGAAACACACAATAGTTAAATACTACAGACACGACAAATAATAAATACCTGGATCAGGCCCCATAGGCTTTGATGTCACATTTTGCGTCCATCATCAAGACATCAAGAATTCAAGATAAAGTAATTATGGTGTCCTTTGACGTCGAGACTTAGTCACTAACCAACAGAATCTACAAAGCCGAGTTCAAATCTACAAGAAATGAGACTAATGTTGGGGCGAACGTCCACGAAAACAGCTTTCCCACCAAAGTACGAAGACTGGACCATTCACTGACAATTAGCGTCGAGTATAAATTGTAACACAGACAAAGTTGACACAGCGTCTGACAAAGACTAGCTGTATGCAGTTGAAACGTCGCGTGCCTTAATGACAGTGACAATATCGTGAGACAGATGATTATCTGTTTTCGTATTGTAAATCACGTTTTTTCTATTTTTTTCCCGAATTCTTTATTCATTCCGATTGCTCACATGCTCACTATTTACTGTTTGAAAATACCCAGTTCATAAGCACTTTAGTTATTTATTCCTTTTCTCAGAAAAAAGAGTAACAGAGAAATGCCGTAACTTCACGTAACGACAAAAACGGTTATTAGGCAACGGCGTTAAATGTTTGTGGTTCACTAAATTTACGTAGAAGAAACCATCATAAATATGAAACTTTTATCAAAATAAATTACTTTATTTGGCTACAAAATAAATTACAATACTTTTGATAAGTGTCTGGTTTTGTTACTACTGTAACCCAATATGTCTGAAAGGCCTTGTGAAAAAAATTTTCGGGCATTTTTGTCTTTATTTTTTTCATTTTCATAAATATTTGATCTTTTGTATTATATGAGAATAGAATATTAGTACCTTGACGTGATTCATTCTGCTTTCTACAGTTTTCTCTTTGGTGCACAAGATTAGGAAATAATATGTCGGACGTCGCCTAGTATAAATAAGAATAATGTAACAACTTTTGACAAACCCCACCTGCTTCTTGATATGAATGAATCCCGTTGTTTACATGCATAGTTTGATTTTTCACGATCGATGAACAGTTGCTACCGTTAAACTAGTCAGAAAACCTCCACGCTTCTAACCACTAATGCTAGGTTCATTACTCTCCAATTTGGGGTAAAGATAAACATCATCTCCTAATCACTTGAAGACTAAGGTAGGCCTATTCTTTCTGCTATTCAAACCATCACCTCTCGTGTTATGGAAGCTTTTGATACACCATGGTATGTCTTTTCTCCTCCAAATCTTTTTATTCAAATTTACGAAAGCTGATGATGCTAATGTAACTCTACGATGTAACATCACCTGGGGTATTAGGAACATTAACAACAGATCTCAGGAAAGTAAATTTGTCTATTCATGTATCTACTTTGAAAGCACATAGGGAAAACTGACTAGGTTTTACTTTGAAAGGTAAATTGACTCGGGATTGAACCATTGATCACAAAAGTAAAGCAACTAGATCATTGTAGATAAAGAAATCGGACCTACATTCATATACTTCGTGGCATCACAGCTATCACTTGAAGGAGTTCAAGACAGAAGGAGTTCAAGACAGAACCAGCACAGAGGTATATGACGGTTAAGAAGTTTTCACATAGCTGGGAAGATGGTTTCCAACATAACTAAACGAGTCTGTTCATGACATATTTGACACATTCCTATTGAATATTCTACGATGTTCCTCATCTCCTACCTACCAATTTCTCCGGTTCCATAATATCATGTAGAAAAACTCTGAAAAATCACCTATTAAAACTACTGTATGATAAAACAAAAGCCCTTCTATTTCAACTATTGTTTAAAAATTTTCTTTTGATTATTCTATTAACTAGCGATTGGATTCTTTCTATAAGTACTAAAATTCTTATGCTAGTTCATCGTCACCAGAGAATATTAAGACCCTGATAAAACATGCATGTTATAAAGCATAAAAATGCTCCTGGGGCATGTCATGTTTGCTATGCCTTATAAATAGTCTGACCAGTTAAAAACACAAACACAAATTTTTTAGAGGGCGTTAATTTGCAAGCAGAAGAAAACAACTCTGAGCTATCAATTGTTTCGACTTTAAAACCTTCCTGTGTTTAGTAACACTTTAACATATTTGCAAATTGTAGCTTTGTGTCAGATTAATTTGAAGTAGTTTGCAATGGTTTTTCTTTGTATACATTTTCACAAATCATTAATTTATATTGATAAGTCGGCCCTTATTAATTGTTTACTAACCTCCTCAAAACATAGAAATCCTTGGGCGCGGTTTTTTCTCTTTGTTGACACCAACTGTGAATAGGAAAATACCTATTTACATTCATGGAATCATACGATAATCTTTATTTCCACCCTACATCCCTGTGAATTTAATAATTTGATTGGCGCGCAAAACGAGCCATGTTTTGGAACAGCTGTTTTGTTTTCCCATTGAATAGGACTCATTGTTTTACTTCAAAATTAAAGGGACTGGAAGAAAAACATACAGTCAGATCCAGCGAGTACAAAAATATCAAACTGCACAGAAATTTGGATCAAAACCCAAGTAATTATGCCTCCTTTTCCTTACAGAAAGTTTTATCAGACTTCAAATGAATATGCTGACTACTTTTGGAGTTTCATGATAAGATTCGGCGCTAGTAGTAACTGCCAGTAGCTCTGGTTAAGCTTGCAGGATTATGCTTACTGACTTAATATTTTCGCAGCAAGCGTGGTAGATATTGTTCGTTATCGTTGGTGTCCGCGTTGTGTTTTGAAATTTCAGACAGGTACTCTTGTATTCTTAGTATTGCAGTTTCTGGTGTTGAGGGTATGGAGTACGAAATTTCATGATTAGGCCTAAGCTTTAAGAATTGATAGGCGGAGTGATGGCTTGTTGCTGCAGCTTCCTCGAACTTTTCAATACAATGGCTGCGTTCAAGTATACAGTCTACAGAGTTTTCAGTTTTCATTTGCTTGAAGATTTATTATGACTTAAGTACATCTTATTTCTATGTCTTTGCTGCAATTTCTTCACCAGCCTGTCAGACTGCCTGTCGTTTCACCACAGGTTAAGTCATTTAATGTTGCTGCACCGCCCAGTGAAATGTCTTTAACTCACAAGATCACTTGTTCAGCTACGAGCAAATAATTATGTATATATTGTGAAACTTTCATTCACTTTATTTGCAGTCAATGGAAAATGAATAGTGATATCCACTTGTCGGCACGAAAATGACAGCAAAGAGTGATGTAAAACTGCTGCTGGAAGCAGTGGAAGTCTTTGGGGATGATGAAAGTCAACTTTCTCAGTCCCTCCGATCACTGGCGTCACTGTGTACACAAGGTATCGTAGCATTGCATTATTCATTACACATACTTAAAGTTGCGATTAACCTAATATTTTCTAGCTACAACAGAAAAGTTTATCAATCACTTGAATGCATGCCGTGCATTGACTTGCCAGGTAAGGAAAGGGGGTTGGCAGTAGTGTATTAGCCCTTACTTCAAACTCCTGCGCCACGGAAGCAAAGACCACCGAGTTGCTCATGTCCGTTACTATAGTAACTGTCTCTAATTTTCGTCAGCAGAACACTATCTTTGGCACTAATGAAAATTAATTTATTTCCCCATACTCACTTGGTGTAGGATAAAACACGACAACATTGACTTGAAAATTTCTCACCCTAGTTATTGAACTTGATGGTCCAATAGTTAAGGTTTCGGTTTTCAAACCAATGAGTTGTTGGTTCGAATCCCCTCAGCTCCCTTAGTAAAACAAAAGCTATTGTAGTATTGCCCCACTCATGATGGATATAATAATTGCTATGTGTCTGCTGAGTACTTTAAAAAATAACAAGTTAGAATGCTTCGAGGCGAGCTACCGGCTTTTGGTTAAAAATCATTATCAAGTGAACCAAAACCTTTGAAAGGTTTACATGTTAACATGCTCAAACGCCCCGATTACCCTTATTTATCAAATTTCCTCAAACTTTCTTTAAACACGGCTGTTTCTTATCACCATGGCAACTCGCCCTGTTTTGCAACCCTTGAGATTTGAGCGAATGCCCTGAAATTCTAAGGCCCGTCTTCTAGGTACCTTCCGGTCTATTGTGAGCTATAGAGAAAACGTCACTCTTTTCCTTTTCCCATTGTAAAGTTGTCAACACCGTAATGTTCGGTCTCGTATAAACACTGTGGTATGTGTCACTTGCAATGTTATTGTCACTTGTAATGTAATTTTTGGCAATCATCATTTCGATCATTTCTGCGTTGATTCACTGCATGATGATTCACCCACTGATGAACACAGAAGCAAACCTCACGTCGTAGCAACAAGGAAAATACGGAAATGCACAAAGCTCAGTTCCCTGAAATTCTGAAAAGGAACTTGTGCGTCATTTAAATTTAAAGTGATGCATCGAAGGCTGCATGTTCCCACGTGATACGTACTGGATAAACTCTTGCTATAGTTCTTACAAAATGACTTCAAGAACAAATTAGGAGGAAAACCATACGGGAAGGAGAGAAAAAGACAGCTAAAATTCATAAAAAATATAAGCCATTTCGTTATGACTGCCTCTAAGCAGAAGTGAAATTGTCTTATCATATTCAAGATTAGTAAGGAATCAGAAGTAGTTTTACTTTATCACCTTGTAATAGTCTTAGTACTTTATGTCTTGTGTTTTATTTGCAGTTTCATGACAAATGACCCTATAATTGCATTAGAAAGGAAGAAAACATAGTTTTTTTGCCACAAATATGCCGATTTTATTGTAATCCATTAGGTCCTCCTTCATACATTAGAACAGTTTGCAGATACAGCAGATTCTATCCTTTGAGCCAAATTTAGGGTCACTTGTTGCTGCCAAGAAAGGTCTATCACTTGGTATTTGCTACCACAATTATATCAAAATGAATGCTGATGGTTGCCATCTTCTGTCTTCAGACACCCATCCTTGTGAGCCCCTTAGATGTCATTTTTAATGGTTTTCTACTGTACTAGTGATGACCTTGCTTTTACTCTCAGGTTTGTCTTCTTGCTTTACCAGAAAAGATGACCTGATCATACCAGTAGACCTATTTTATCATATGTATTCATTTCATCATAAATGTAGCCACTATTCCACCTTTTCCATGATTTCAGGACTCACTGGTTCAAACTTTTACTTGTTTGAGGTTTGATGCAATGTGTTAACATGAATAAAATCAATGCGGTTTGCCAAAGACACATTGAAATAAGAATTAAGTCAACACAGTTCAGTTAAACTAGGATCCACGAGGCATCTAATGAACACAGAAATAAAACTTAATAAAATAAAATTTGAATACATACCAACAGTTCTCTACCCAGAACCTATGTAACGGCCCGGAAATTTACTTGACTTTAATTAACGGGTATTTTATTAACATGCCACACTAATTTCTTGGAATAATGTAACTTGTAAAATATTCATGTATCACTAGTGCCAACAATCACAGAATTAAGTAAACAACCTGAAAATTAGCTTCTTCATTATCAAATATCCCAGCTAATAACATATTTATATATATAGAAGTAATTCCAAATGATTTCCTCTTTTGTGCTAAATTGTAGGGGTGTCATATTGTATTTTTTTGAAAATTTTTACCCTCATAGCATTTTATAATGACCCCCCCCCCATTTTATGGAAATGTGAAAGTATGACCTATCGCACCATTTTATTATCACCCCCCCCCCCCCCCCCCCCCCCATTTTGCCTTTTTAAAGTTTTTGGAAAAAAAAATATTTGTTCCAAAAAAGGGGCCTTTTTCTCACACACACCATGGCCTTGAATGATTCAATGAATTTGAACCTCCCTTTTGTGAATTCCTGAAGACTGAGGAGGAAATGGATACGAAGACACCTTTATCATAAGTTACATGTAAATAAGACATGTTGCGGACACATAAACAACACTTGTTTGGTTGGTATTTTGTGCGGTTTTATCAGATTACATTATATTTGGGTCTTTGATAGCTGAAACATCGTTATTTTGGTGTTTTTACCCTCGGTTTTGTCCAAAGTAGGGGTATAGGGGTACCCCAAAGATCTGGCTGAAGCATTTTGGTGTGATGCTGACAAATGTACAACACACGTCTGGTTGGTATTTTGTTCCATTTGATGGATTTATACGTTATCTGGGTCTTTATGTCCTAAAAACGTGTTAAATGGTTGTTTTTACCCCTGGTTTTGGCAAAAATAGGAACAAAAGGACCCATAAGATCTTCCAAAAGCAATCTGGGGTGTTGTTGACACATTTACAATACATGCTCAGTCATTCTGTCGCAGAATTTACTCTATTCAGATCTTTTCTTTGTCTACATATGTTGAAAACTGGCAATATTTGGGTCCAATTATTGAGTTACCCCAATATTGCCCCAAATTTTAAAAAATTTTGAAAACAAATTTTCTGCAATCATTTACCAGATAATTTATCTTTCACATGCAAAAAGATAATCTCAAAAACTGTATCCCACCAGAAGTTATCCTATTTTACATTTTCAGCCCATGCTAATTTTGACATATTTTCAAGTTGAGAGTCTGGGTATTCGAGTAGTCCATGCCATAATCAAGCCATGAAGCAAATCAAGGAATTTCTTAAACTGAAGGTTGAAGTTTTAACAACAGTCTCAGAACTAATCAGTTTCTTTCAATGTTTTGGCATTAACAATGATTTACACTCTTCCTGAGTTTAAAATCAAGGGTGAACTATGAAAAGGGGCTTATACAACATCCACAATATCGTACTCTAATCATCACCACCTGAGTATGGAGATTTTATTCTCCATCATTATTAAACTCGTGAAATGATACAGATTGCAAAAATGATAATCGCTGTAGGAACTGAATTCATTGTTGCATCTGCCACACACCCCATCACTGCCCTTAATACTGTGTTGGAAGTTTTTATTGTCGTTGCACAATTCATAATGGCGTAGAGGTACGCTCATTGGTTGGTCCAGTTGACTGTCGGGTTTTAATCATTGCAGTACAATCAATTTTGCCATGTTTATATAAACTATAACTAAAGTAAACAAACGACACTAAAAACATTAACCAGCACATCACAATTCATAATGGCGTAGAGGTACGCTCATTGGTTGGCCCCGTTGACTGTCGGGTTCCAATCATTACAGTACAAACATTTTTACTATGTTTATATAAACTATAACTAAATTAAACAAACGACACTAAAAACATTAAATAGCACATCGCAATTCATAATGGCGTAGAGCTACGCTCATTTGGTTGATCCTATTGACGTTCCGGTTCCAATCATTGTGTTACAAACATTTTAATATGTTTATATAAACTATAACTAAAGTAAACATACGACTCTAAAAACATTCACCAGACCATCACAATTCATAATGGGGTAGAGGTAGGCTAATTGGTTACCCCTATTGACTTTCGGATTCTAATCGTTGCAGTACATTCATTTTTACTATGTTTATATAAACTATAACTAAATTAAAAAAACGGCACTAGAAGCACTAACCAGCCCATCACAATTCATAATAGCGTAGGGGTACGCTCATTTGTTGCCACCAATTACCTTCCGGTTCCAATAATTGCAGTACAATCATTTTTACTATGTTTATGTAAAATATAACTAAATTAAATAAACGACACAAAAAACATTAATAAGCCCATCACAATTCTTAATGGCGTAGGGGTACGCTCATTGGTTGCAGCCATTGACTGTCGGGTTCAATCATTGTAGTACAATCCTTTTTTCAAAGTTTATATATACTGTAACTAAATTAAACAAACGACACTAAAAGCATTAACCAGCCCATCACAATTCATAATGGGGTAGAGGTACGTTCATTGGTTGCCCCCAATTACTTACCGGTTCCATTCATTGCAGTACAATGATTTTTATTATGTTAGTATAAACTATAACTAATTTAAACAAACGACACTAATAGCATTAACCAGCCAATCACAATTCATAGTGGCTTAGGGGTACGTTTATTGGTTGCCACCAATTACCTTCCGGTTCCAATAATTGCAGTACAATCATTTTTACTATGTTTATGTAAAATATAACTAAACCCTTCAACGTTCCAGCTGCCCTTTATTTTTAGTTTACCTGTTTGGTGGATTTTCTATTTATTTAGGGTAGTTTCATTGTCGGACCCACAGCTCATCAGGGGTCTTTGATTGAGAGATTGCGAGGCCTACTGCTTTTGCTCACTGGAGTTTTCTCATTCCACATCGGCTTCCTATGATACCTTTTTGCTTACTTTTATGGACATTCCAAGAACTTAGACCGAAACGATTTTGTATCTCAGACTAACAAGACTCAGCAAGGTCAGTTTATAAATGATGACCAAAGCAAATGTAAATTTAAGTTTCCCTCACGGTATATTGACATCGAGATGACACTATCTTATAAGAGGGCAGAATAAGGGCTGGGCTGGGCACAAATTCTAACTTTAGCGTTATGAATACTGATAAAACAATTACAAAGTTACAATTTCATGTTGATTAATATACTCAATGCCTGACCCTACACGATTCGGGCCCCAAAATTGCGCAGATATGAAAAGTTGAGGGAAAAACTACAGATTTGATTTAATGAACTGCGGAAGCTGGTGTAAATTACAACTAAAATTTTGCAGCTACTATATGCTAACCAGATGACTTCACAAAAGTGTATCTTACATTGAAATTTGTGTTCATTACTCCATGAAAGCAGCAAACCGGGGCAAAAAATGAAATTCCAAACACGTATGTTAAAAAACGTATCAAAAAAAAATTCTCCGTCTTACCCCTATCTACGTTTTTGTGTGCCATATTATTTGTCTAAGTCAGGTAACGTTAGGCATAGAGTATGTTTATTAACATAACATTTTGGTTCTGTACACTTTCTCCCTAGACCGAAGAGACAGGGGGTTGGAATAAACGGGGGGTTGGAAAAACTGAAGTCGAAAATCAATGCAACTCCCCAAACGTAGGGTAATGCAACATAAACAATAGTCTGTTTTTTGAAGTCATGGTAGTCTCCAACTTGCCTTCCAAGATTTTAAAAATGTTCCCGTTATCCATCTGTTCAATGGCAGTTTTATTGCTAACATCTGTAATGTGCGTCTTCACGCTTCTTCGAGCTTCGTTAAAGGCCACTTTCATCTTCTTAATGTGTGGTTTTCATATTTTAATAAAGATATTTTCTACTTGCCCTCCTAAGTACCCAATCTGAAAACGAGAAAGAAAGTCATGGTACGTTTATCAGGATTAACTTCGTATCCGTTAATACGTTTTATTGTTTGGGTGTACCAGCAGCGGTATGTAGTTAGAATTGTAAGTTGAGAAGATATGTTCTGCATTTCGTGCTTGGAGTAGCAAAGCTGGACTGCTATCACTAAATAATTTGCTTCATTTTCGCAAATTTGTAGATCGCACAGAGTGAAAGAAATAAGACCTGGCGGTTAAAGTTGTCTGATATTATGTGTAACACATAGTAGTAAAATGGCCTTATGAGCATAACATGCATGGACTGTCAGAACAACAACAAGAATGAGTAGCGCCATATGTGGTGAATATGATAATACAAATGGAAGTTCAACCTTTCTACCGTGTACAGTCCCAAAGATTCAACCAGAAAGCGGGCTGATCGTATCGACCCCTAGCAATCATTAGCTTGTATCCTAGTATCATTAAGTCAGATATCTAACTTTTAAGGCCTAGAAATACGCTTCTTGCACTCTATCACTCATATTACGTCATATATTTTTTTTGCTATCATTGTAGAATATTTGGTAGATGAATATAAAAATCTCGTGTTCTTTTGACATAAAGTACTTCCTTATAACTTAAACTGTGTCAGTAATATGGAGGACAGAAATCATGTCACACGTGCAGTTATTGTTCCAGCGCATTGCAATCCTATCCTCTCCTATATATTTAGCCTCCTCGCCGTCGAATTGGGTTATTAAGGTGTCTTATTCATTCCGAAATGATGTCTAATCAATTTGTGTAATATGCATTAATACGACAACAAACTGCCTGCTACAGTAAGCCTGCTATACGTAATAGAAACGTAAGGTTTTCGCCAGACACTGGTCACGGCAATAGCAGTTACGCAGGGAGGAAGATCTTTTTTAAAGTGTTTATCGGACAGGAGAGGATTACAATACGCTGTTGAAAACAACCCCAGTAGGACTCGCACGTTTTTTGTCATCCTAGAAAGTACTACTAAACTGTTGACTACTACATTTCACACATACAAATACAATCATTAAAATGTTGAATTGTCTAGGGCAGGGGTGCGCAACCTTTTTTTCTATCAAGGCCGCCACTATTCTTCACCTAATCTTCGAGGCCGCATATTACAATGTGGGTTCGCCCGAGTCTTGGTACGATTGCCGTTATCTTTGCTGCGTCAAGACTCGAAGAGGAGTGTCAAGAGCAAAACAGCAGCTTATACACAACATTTTTCTATCTTACCAAAACGTTTGATACTGTCAGTTGAAAGGTTCTATGGAAAATTATAGGATAGTTTGGCTGCCCTAATAAGATTATCAATGTCGTACATTCAGTATCATGATGGTATGTTTCAAAGATTTATAGACAGTGGGGAAACCTCTGAAGCCTTTGAAGTTACAAATGGTGTCGAGCAAGGTTGTGTCCTTGCCCATCTTTATTCAGAATGATGTTTGCGGCTATGCTATCTGATACATTCTGTGGTAACAATGCAGAGTGTATTTGGCTTAGATGGAAATTCTTAACTCCAGAGCCTGACTGGCCAAAACATAGTGCGTCATACATCACTCAGGGACCTTCTGTTTACAGATGACTGTGCTCGTAGTGTCAGCAAAGAAGCTGAGATGCAGTACAACATGGATAAATTCTCAAGGACATGTTATAACTTTGATCTGTCAATAAGCATTAAGAGAACAAAGCTCTTCATCAACCAGTGCCAGGCGTAACATACAAAAAGCCGAGCATCACAGTCAAGGGTCAACCACTGTCTGCAGTAGACAAATTAAGATAGTTAGGCAGCACCTTGTCTCGGAAATTGAACATTGATGAAGAAGTGAATAACAGAATTGCTAAGGCCATTTCAACATTTGAGAGGGTCCGTAAGCAAGTTTGGGAGAGAAGAGGCATCAGCAGGTCAACAAATGTCAAAGTCTATAAAGTATAATGATGAAGATATAGTCGGATAAAGATATAGATATTGAAGATATAGATGATAAAGATATGGATGACAAAGGTATAGATGAGAAGACATAGATAATGAAGGTATTAGTGATAATGACTATGTAGACGATGAAGATATCTTGTCTATTATTTCATTTATGTACATTAAAATTGTGTATTACAGCCAAATAACATTTTGTTAGAATTAACTAAAAAAGTTACAGTATGACGGATAAGGAGACCATAAACTTAACATTTTCATTTGCGAATATTTTCGTGTATTTCACACATCATCAGAAAAGAACCTGCACAAGAAAGAACGAACTTATGCTACATATGGGAAAGTACTCATCAAATGTTATGCGACATGTAAAATATTATTGAGCTATGCACATAATTTATATATGATGTCGAAATGCAGATAACATATGATGCAAATGTATTCCTTACATATACATACAATTTAATAGTTGTTAACCACGTTGAAGAGTTACCTTGACGTTGTATTTTAAATATATTAAATGAGGGGTCCGAGGGTCAGGGTTGCAATTTTATATGAGCTCCATTGTGTACTTCAGAGATATTAAATGGGAGATCAGGGGGTCAGGGATGCAATATTAAACTAGCTCCATTGTGGAAATTGTCTACATTAAAGCATGAAAGCTGTTGGATAGTGGGGAAACTCATCATCCAGTGGATTTTTGACCATATATATGTCACCTAACGTTACATTGTTGTGAGAATAGAGGTATATGACTACATGTTCTTGGAGGTTGGATTTCTTGAAAATAGTGTAACCCCTGAATGTTTAAAAGCAGCTCTTTGTAAGAAAGTGCTTATTGTAATGTAGTGAGTCAGCATTATGGAAAGTTCCAGGTGCCACCGATGTACTGCTAGTTTTCCTATGTCAGCATTTTTGTAATTATGTAATTTGCTTTATTAGTAACATGTAAATAATATAAATACCTGATGTATGAACTTGATTCCTTAGTCAGAAAATAGATAAATGAGAGCAAGTGTTGTGTCATTGATATTCGTAACTGGGCTTCATTGCGCTGTGTATAAGCGTTTATCCAGGATATAACACTAATCACAGAAAGCCCGTATTATACTGACAAGGCATACGTTAAAAACATAGCATCCTTGTGGATTACATCCCTCAATAACTGATTACCTATCTAAACAAAAGTTACTTAAACTACCTACACATACATATTTACATAATCTGTATGTACATGACAGTCTGAAAAATGTCATTGGAGATGAAACTGAAGGTAACTTCACTATTTTCACCAATGCATATTGTATAAAACTGTTGATTGCCCCCAAAATAGGTATTTGTTTGATGCTTAAATATTTCAATACTAGTTTGCAAAATATTGTAATATCGATATGGCAATTAAGTAAGTAGGTTTTATTAATACATAAATATGTGAGATATATAGATATTAATTATGTAGAGGAGAATATACACGGTAGGATTGTACTTTCAACCTTCGTCCTGGATTGTGAGAGGGCGCAAAGTTCTTGGAATCTCTTATGGCTATTATTTGTATATAAAAGAATACACCTTTGCTGATTTTCAGTTGTGCTACTTAAAAATACATTTGTGCAATACATAAATCATTTGTGTATAATGTAGTAAATATTAACAACTGTTTGAACAGCTATTTCAGTTAAAATGCAAAACTTTAGTATGTGTATAATTTTTCAATAAGAAATAAGCACACTTGACTACTATTAAGCAGTAACACTACCTCAGTATTAATACAACGACAACAAGTCAAATGTTTCTTGTAATAACAAAAACATCTTTGATTGAGAGGTTATCTGTCACTCACTTTCTGTACTTACACCAAGTTACACATCTACATATGAGTTGAAAGTCAGTGGATGCACTGTTGTTGCACCCTTGCTGCACATTTCTGACAAGTAATCTTGTCCTTACAAACTTGTTATATATACCTCTTTGACAAGTAATTTACATATATTTTTATTTTATTGTTTAGGTGATCTCGTTGCTTAGGAGATTATCAAATGCCACAAGGACTCTAAGTAAGTGTACTCAATTTCTGAGTGTCTTTACTTGTATTAGCATTACTTGTTGTTGCAGGAAGAGGCCATTGATAAAAGTTGCTGATACAAAAGTGTAAATTTTAAGCATTTTTGTTGAATGTGGAATGTATACATTTCTTTTTTAAATAATTTTTTTGTTGAAACTTCATTGCCATTTATTCTTTCTGTAAATTTACAGTTACAGTAATAGCGTTTACAAGATATAAAATACTCACTGTTTTCACTCAGTATAATGGGGACAGTGGAATTTATAATAGTGGATAATAACAATAACAATGATGGTGGCAATAACCAAAGTCAATACAAGTTTAAAAAAATATAATAAAATGAAGATAAAGTCCCAATTTAATGATAATTTAGATTTTCTGGGCTTGTCCAATGTTTGCTTCTTTGACAAAGAAGGAAATAAGAAGAGTGTTTAATTAGTATATATATCTATGAATACAATAGCAACAATAAAACCAAAGAAAAAAAAGGAAAGGGAGAAAAAGTTAATTACATGAAAGTAATAGTTGAAGGGAAGTCCAGTCTTTGAAAATCAAAGGGGGTAAAAATCAATTTTTAAAGTTCATGAGGGGGGCAAAATTAAAGACAATCAGATAGGCAAAGGCATAGATAAATTGGCATTGTGAAGAAGGTAGGCATGTCTACTTCAATACTACGGATAATAAAATTACATAGGAGACTGGTAATTATTTTAAGGGGTGCGATTGTTTACACCGTCATATAAGCAGGAATTTCTTTCCTGCCGTGGAAAAAGTGCCGCGTACGGAACAAGCAAGGAAATACAATGTACCACGAAATTTTGTCTGACTCTAATTTTCGCCCGGGGGGATTAAAGGGGGGAAAATGAAGGATTAGGGGGCGAACATTTAATAGGCGAAAATTAAAGGGACGAAAATTAAAGGGAGCAAAAATTATAGAGAGGCGAAATTTGAAAGGAATAAGGTATAAAACTTGTAAATAGTGTTATCGTAAAACTGCTTAAGGAACAGTAGTATCATAGATGGTAAAGTTTATCACGTCTTGAGTCTGTCGTTTTATGAGTAATGTCATCTTTCGTAGAATTCGCCTTACCTGTAAAGCCAGCTTCCTTAGGCTTTAATCTCTTGCGACTAGGTAATACACTGCGTTTGTAAGGTATGCCTGGTAAAACACTAAACGTGCACATTCGTTATTGATGTATACAGCTTAAAACGTGTAACCTAAACTGTGATGAAGTTGAAATAAAAGCGTAGTTATCGAGAGGGGATGGGTATCTGATGACATTAGAGGCCCTGTGGATCAACCAAGTGGGGCCCATGTTGAATACGAATGAGTACAAAAGGAAGATCATGCCACAAATGGGGCATGAAAGTTAATGCTGCTAAATGCAAGATAATCTCCTCAGATTCCAATGAAATTCAAATCGATGGAAAAAATGTGGAAAAAGTAGATGAATCTATCTTCCTTGACTCCGTTGTTCCAGGAACCTCAAGTGATGTTAAAAGAAGGATTGGACTTGCACTGTCTACTTTCGGTCGTCTCAGGACAAGGTCCTGGAGCAATAAAGGAATATTACTTCAATCGGAAGTCCGCATATATCGTTCCTTGATTGTGCCTATTGCAATATACGCCAGTGAGACATGGACTCTTTGCGCAGATGATGAGCGCAAGTTACTCGCCTTTGAAATGACCACATTGTTGGAACGACTAGATCACAATGATCTGCTCCAAGAACAAGTAAACGGGGAGTTCCCCTTAAATCTAAAGAGACATCAGCTCCCTATTGTTTGTCTGTCTTCAGGTGGAGGTCAATCTATTTCCCGCCAAAACTTATTTTGCGGTCACCAAACACTGAAGAAAAGTATGAGAAAAGCAATTAACTTTTAAATACGGAATTTTTACCGTGTCAGCAAAAACATTTTACTAATTGACAGCATACTGGGTTACAAGAGAACGTTGTTTTATCTTGTGGGGAAGTTGATAGATTTGATGTTCAAACTTACTTTATCACTGCTGAAAGTGATGTGGAGTTATAATATAAAATACGACTTTGGTGTAGAAATAGTAACGTCGTCCTAGACGACGAGGGGTAAAACACTAAGTGATAAAATTTATGGTAACAACATAAGAGATTCTGTCATAGTTCTTTGCCCCTAGCACACCCAAGGATAAAATAGAGTGCAAGTAGGACTAATGAACAGGAAAATACACAGGACCCTATGATCTACAAATGTGTTTGCCTGGTTACGCAGACCAATCAAGATTACCAGGGATACCTAGTACCTAAGGATTGAGATTATATTGGATTACTGGAGATAGTCCAAAATTTCTTGGGATTAATTCAGATTGATTTGGATTACTTTAAATAACGTGCAAGTAGTTGAGGTTACTTTATAATTTTGAGTCTTGTGAGATTACAAGATTACATTGAGGTGTGAGATTATGAAATTGCGTATTATTGAATTACATTTAGACTATAGAATATATTTAAAGATCTAGGGATTCCCTTAAGATTACTGACATTATACAGGGGTTGCTTGGATTACCCTAGACCCTGAATCAGATTGTTTTGACTTACTGCCCTTTGGTATTTACTTTAAAAGTACGCGAATGATTGCATAACGAGAATCACAACAAAAACAACAACATTATCATCATCGTCATCATCATCATCATAATCATCATTAAACATAAGATAGGGTCCATCTCCGATAGAAGGGTAGATTGCTATATAAAAAGGCAAGGCAGCCAAAACTTGATGTTACATAGTGTGGGGCCTAACGTTACCAATGGTCCCACTGCTTATCAGGAGGGGGGCTACACTGAGAAAATTTCAGAACTTGTGTGGGGGTTGCCAATATAGGTGGGGGTAACTTTTTTGATGAGGGGGTTGGATTTTGTTGATATAGAAATTTTCGACTGGTAATATTGTAAATCACCACTTTAGGAGAGAGTTCAGGAACAATTTTCTTCACTCTTCACTTTTTTCTTCTCAAAAGTAATTATTTGAAAAGGTACAATTGAGCACACTTTTAAATTTGGAACTGTCCCATGCATGACATGCATTCCAAAACCTGACCCTAATCCAATCGATGGCGAGTAATTGAGTAACTTATGTGACTTTTAGGTGAGAAGCATGGAGTATTAAGAGTGAAATAACTACACAGCATCGACAAACGATAAATGAAAAAAAATCATTGCTCAACAGTTTAGGGAACTTGAGCTATCAAGATACCTTCTTTGCCATACTGAAACCCATGCAGAGTTTAAAAGTTGTTTAACGTACTCCTTCCTCGGCTGTACGGTGAACAACAATGCCAAAGCTTTTGATACCTACTGGTCTACATTATCAAATTAACTAACAATTTCAACGTCATGTACATTTGAACATCCACAAGTGGTCATAAAACACAAAACAAACAATACAATGCATTTTAATATCAAAAAGTTTCGACCAGATTTTGTTTTGTAATAACATATAATGAAGAAATTGATGTGAGGGTTGGGATCAACCCATGTTTTGATGTGGGGGATTGGGCAAAAGGTGGGGGTGTTGCTATCACATTTTGATGTGGGCGTTGCAATCGTAGGTGGGGGGTGATTTTTTGATGTGGGGGTCGATACCCCTCTGCATACTATGGTGAGATGTCCTGCCCACTGGCCTTCTGTGTATTCTATTTTCTCAATGATGTCTCTCACTTTAGTTCTTGATCTTATAATTTCAATCTTGATCTTGCCCTTCCGAGTAATGTTCAGCAGTGCTCTTTCCATGCTCCTCTGCACTACCGCAAGCTTGTGTTTCTCGTGTTTTGTCAGTGACCACGTCTCAGCCCCACACGTCATTGCTGGAAATATGACCATGTCCTTGATCTTCTTCTTTAGGCATATAGCCATTTTCTTATCCTTTAGGAAGGTGCTGTACTGGCCAAATCGTTTCCACCCTGATAGTATTCTTTGGTCAATCTCCTCAGTTCTTGCAACAATTATGAAAT
Source organism: Alatinidae sp. Z8VKAUB7J3 (assembly GCA_010016025.2). Classification (NCBI taxonomy): domain Eukaryota; kingdom Metazoa; phylum Cnidaria; class Cubozoa; order Carybdeida; family Alatinidae; species Alatinidae sp. Z8VKAUB7J3. The sequence continues at coordinate 120,251,560 of JAAAKM020073195.1, read as the reverse complement.
CTTTATTTTCCCTTGCATCAATTGCAGCAGATAATTTTTCTGTGTATTCTTCTTGAGAAATTACTTCTTTACCTTGCATATGTCCACATCTTTTTGGCCATCTTTGGTCTTCAAGGAAAATCCCTGATGCACCTGCGGATTCTAATTCTTTAACTAACTTCCAAACGCTAAGGGCATTTCCGTATCCTGTATCGGAATCAACAATTACTGGAACTGATACTGCTCTACATATTCTTCTTGCATTATCTACGGTTTCAGTTGCTCCGATAAACCCATAATCTGGCATTCCAAACAATGTCGCAGACGTTCCATACCCTGTTTGAAACATTGCATCAAATCCTACCTTCTGAGCAATTTTTGCTCCTAAGGCATCATAAACTCCAGGAATTACTAGAGGTTTTTTTGATTTTAACATCTTTTTTAAATTTTTCATGGTACTTTTCCTAGACTGAATTATTTATGATTTTAAGACGAAAATGTTTCTTCTAAAATCTTAGTCAATCTTTATCTGCTTGCCTTTTGTTTTTACTTCTTTTTCTTGGACTTTCTTTAATTCTGATTCTAGGAATTCTTTGTATTTTTTTGTCTCATCTTCAGTCATATTGGATATGTTTGAACTCAAAATTGCACCCATTGATGATATTTTTTCAATTAGATCCATTGCAACAAATCTTCCTACATTACCTAACCTAAAGAGCACATCCAGCTGCTTTTTCACAATATCATTTACCTTATCAACATCTTCTGCTGTTTCCTTTCCTTTCTTTGTAAGTTGATATTTTCCATCCGAGTCTTCTTCAATCAATCCTTCATCAAGTAGTCTTCCTAATAGGGGATAGATCAAACCTGGTGATGGCTTCCAAATTCCGTTACTTTGTTCTACGGCATAATCGATAATCTCTTTTCCAGAGTGTGACTTCTTTTTCAATAATTCCAAAATGAAGTATCTTGAAAAACCTCTTGGTACTGAACTCCCAACTCTTTGAAACCATTCAGAAATCATCACTAGTGATATCACTAGTGATATATTTTAAGATTATGGATCATGCCTGGCTATTACTACATATTTAACCCGCTCTAAGCAAGTCTGTCTGAAAAATGGTAGATTCACTAGATGATCCATGTGCCAATTTTATTTGACATGTTCACATTAAGAAAGAATACCAACATCCAAGATGACAGACACTTGACCCCGCTATAGGATGGTAGGCATGGCGGCTAGCAGCATGTGGTCACGTGATTGGGAATCAAATACCACACTATTATGCATATCAAGCTTGGATTTCCACTTTGCTTCTATCCTTGAAATCCGGATAGTCCAGAATGCGCCCCGGCATAGCAAATAACATAGATGTAACTCACGGGCAGGTGACTAAGACTAATATACACGACCTGCAAGTCGACCCCGGTGTCGTGAAATAGATGGACGTACTGGCACCTTTTCTCAAAAGCATGCGAGTCACTATTTAAAAAAGACATTGTTAAAGTATAATTGTTGACATTACTTCACATTTAATCAAAGCTGCTTTTCAATTGCTGGTTGTAGACCTTTTCGTTATAAACATAGGGTATGAACTGCTCCATTGCCTCTCAGCCGCCCCATCACCGATAAGTAGTCAAAAAGGATGAACAATGACTCACCTGCCACATGATTCAAACAGGCCCAATGATAACTTAAGGTAGTAAAATCCTCTCTTTTGTAAGCTCTAAAATTGAAATACATCGAAAATAAGTGAACCACTTTTTCGTTTCATAAATAAGCATCCATATCGGTACGGTCACACCCAATGTTATAAAAAGGATATGCTAGCTTAACCTCCCTTTGCTTTAATAATGCAAATAAGACAGGGTTACTCCGTTTTAGTACACACTGCGTAAGTAACGACAGCTCAGTTCAAATTTAGCCGATCGTTTAATTGTAACGTTTGTGGAAAATCTTCAATATTAACAACATATTTTTCAAACTTATTCCATCCTGCATATCAGACTCGCTGCGTATGAGCGTACAAAAAGTAACGGATCGGAGGTTGGTGGTAAGAAGACCAGTTACTTGAAGAGGCAATGGCTATTGGCATTGCACAAAATATTTTTAACGTGTTGTGTCGCATCACATCAACATGAAATTCGATAATTCTACAAAAACCTGTTGTTTCAAAATAACTACTAATATCAATAATACGGAAAAGTGTGGATCTCTCTACCATGAAATCTTATAGATACATTGAAACGTCCTTCGAGGGCACAACACTAGGCTAACATCATCACCATCATTACCACCATCATCATTATCACTATCATCGTGATCACCATTATCACCATCATCATCATCATCATCACCATCATTACCACCACCATCATCATCACCATTATCATCATCATAATCATCATCATCATCATCATCATCACCACCACCACTACCACCGTCATCACCATGATCATTATCATCATCATCACCACCATCATCATCATCACCACCAGCATCATTATGATCACCAGTATCACCCATCATCATCACTATCATCACTATCATTGTGATCACCATTATCAGCATCATCATCATCATCACCATCATTACCACCATCATCATTATCACTATCATCGTGATCACCATTATCACCATCATCATCATCATCACCATCATTACCACCACCATCATCATCACCATTGTTATCATCATCATCATCATCATCATCATCATCATCACCAACAGCATCATTACGATCACCATTATCACCATCGTCATCATCACCATCGTTATCATCATTATCATCATCATCACCATCATCACCATCACCATTGTCACCATCATCATCACCATGGTATACTAGAATGATGAATGAAACCCTGCAGATACACAAATATTGATGTTTTGTGGCCTAAATGCATTAATTATAAGGCGTTTATGTACTACAACACAATTTGATTTCCTTGCAGAATCTGATGGGGGTGCAGGTGGTGGATACCTAGACCATTGTATTGTGATGGAGGAGATCAGTCGTGCAAGTGGGGCAATAGCACTTAGTTATGGTGCACATTCCAATTTATGTGTTAATCAATTAGCAAGGCATGGAAATGAGGAACAAAAGAGCAAGTATATGCCCAAAGTAAGTACATGATCCATTACTACATTTGTATGTATTGAGATGTGAGTCCCAAACATACTCTGGAGTGCTGAATAAACAGGGGGGCATCTGAAAAAAGGGGGTCATCATGGTCTAAAGTTGATAAATGGGGGTCCAAATAATGGAGGGTCTGATCTCCAGTCTCAATATTGTAAAAGTTTTAATTAAGGATGACATACATGAGGACAAAAATCATGCTAATTGACTAATTAGCAACTGTGTCAGGGTCAAATGTTGCATGGGAAGTTATTCAAGTGTTTTCAGACATCATTTATTCATAATTGTGCTAAAGGTTGTTTAAAAAAACCAACTCTGATCAAAAGATTCAGTTTTGAAGATCATGTCTAAATCACATCCAATAGAACATAAATATTGTCTTATATCTTCATCGTTCTATCTCATTATGCCAATATGAAAGTATCTTTCGAGAAGCTCATCAAGCACCCAGGTCTCAAAACGAGAGGCTATCAATAATGACAAACGATAGTATTTAGGAAGCGTCGAAAACTGCCAAAAAAATATAATAAATATAAGTCTGTGTCAAGAAAAATGACAGAACATTTTATGGGAGCATAAAGTACAACAAACTAACACTAAAATATATTATTTTACTTGGCTTTACTCATTAATAAGTTTACTGAGGAGAGGTGGAGAGTTCGAAGTTAAACAAATAAAACAGAGCTAATGCCATCTCGCAACGTACACAACTCCAACAGTGATACAGCACACTGCAATCGTCAAATACCACTTTAGCGGTCTTAGGAGCGTCTTCATAAGAAAACGGGGGAGGGGGAGGGAAAGGTGGCCTCGTTTTATAACGCAAGAACAGTGCGTTCGACTAAAGGCAATACGATTACTTGTTATAATAGACTTTAAATGAGGCAGTAAACGATTGAGTTAACATCTGAATAAAAACGACCAAATTATAGACGTACGAAGTAAAAATCATGATGATCCTAACTTAATCACACAATCACCATGTTGTACACTAATTTTACATACCATAAATGTATAAATCCGCCTTTTTACAACGTTGACGTCATCTCTCATAGACTCTCGTTCCCATATCCCAGAAATCCTACGTAGATGGACAACTTCCCGCATTGATGCCTTATACCCATGTGAACCATTCTTTGCTATTAGTATATCCGGATTACGCGTTTGGCTTTGCCTTGTCTCGCAAAAGTCGCCTTAGTATTTTACCACTTGGTGCTTTAGGAATAGCATCTATAAATTCAACACCACCACGCAACCTTTTGTGTGACGAAATGCGTTCCTCAACGTACTTTATTATCTCTTCTTCAGTTATATCACCACTTTTCACCACATATGCTTTGGGCACCTCCCCTGCCCTTTCATCTGCTACTCCAATGACAGCCACGTCATCCACTCTGGGATGAGATAACAGTAAATCTTTCAAAATTTTGTTGAGTGAAGTACTTTAATAGTTAAAGAAAACCGTTGGTCCAAAATTAGGTAATGGTTTCTTCCGTTTGTTAAATTGTAGAGAAACTGCCACCACCACTTGCACAACGCCCACCATTTACTCGACCCCTACTCCCTCCGCTTTTATCAAACATTTAAGTGTAGTTTCCTTTTTTTTTGCTTTACGTTATAACTTTGGTGATGCATGTTATGCCACATGTGGTATATGTCAGGTTACACTCTCAGCTACTTGTAAATGAATATCCTACGTTTATGATCATAAGTTAAGCTATAGAATAGAACTTTATATTAACGATGGGCCCGAAAGCAGTACCATCCTTGTCGGTTTGGCTTTGATTTACGTGTTCAAACAGTCTTAAAAATATATCTTTAATTGTACAGGAGGTTACATTACCAATCTTCATTCGGTCTCCTACTTTTGTGAACTTTTGGTCGTATTTGGCAGTTGCGCAGTGACATCATTAAGGCACTAAAGCTTTACTGAGAGATGGCTTTGGATTTATTTAGTTTGCAGTGTTTTGGTATCCCTTTGTACGGGAAACAATGCAACGACATTGTTGAGGCAAGCAATTTTTGCTGTAAAGTTTTAATTCTGCAATGTAATTGATCGATCGATTGATTGATTGATTGATTGATTTTGTTCATAAACATGCTGGGGTTAGCATGTATTAAGCTTGTGACACATAAAAGTACCAGAATACTATTGAAGGGGCAACTTATGGCAATATGAACTTTTGTATGAATGGGAAGCGATCAGCTGCAAGTCTCATCATTTTCAAAATAAATGTACTCCCACTTTTGGTAAGAAAAATGCTAATTATCACACGAGGCTAAACATTCTAGATTTTATGATCCCCAGTTTTGTCGTCTTCCAAAGAACCCGTCATTGTGACAAATGATAGGAACGAACTTACCTATGATCGCTGCTCTTAAGCCCTGTTTACACGGGTACAAAACGACCTTGCGTTTACACGGGGCATGTTGGATGTGAACTCAATTGTATCAGCGAGCAGTACCAGTTTGGATCCACTTTATGAAAGTGGACTAGTTTGGATCTGATCTAGAGATCTCGTGTAAACACTTTGATGTCTCTGTTTATTTGACGTAGAACGGGTAAAGTGAGTGCACAGAACTTGAATGACTCAACAATGATTTTCGTGGAGAGACTGTCCCAAGAAGACAAAACCCATATCTACTGTTTTCATATAGATATAGAAGGGGTCTGTAATTAATTGAAGGTACAAAAAAGGGGGTGTCTAATTAAATTAACAAGACTAAAGAATAAAGCAAGTTGTGGGGTCAAGGATCCTTTATTTGGGCAAGGGTTGGTTTTATTCCCATGTGTAATGGGCCATTGAAAACAGTGAAAACTTTCGTAAAAATTTGAGTTATAAAATAAAATTTACATTATCGTATCCCCTTTTCATTCTTTCCTAATCATACAGTATACAATACATACGTATTAAAAGCACAATGAAAGTGGCTTATATGAACAATGACGTTATAACGAGGTCATGTGACCCAAGCTTTCGAGAATTTAACACTTAAAAAGTTGGTCAGTGGTACAAACTTTGAATATTGCACTGAGTAAAGTATTTATTTTGCTAAACGTTTTCACCATACAATGATCACAGCAATCGTATGGAGTGAAGTAAGAAAGCTTTTAGCGATTTATTTATAAAAAACGAGAGGAACAAAACACGCTGCAGAAAGTAACACTCACAGGAGCAACACATTTTCTACCCTTGAGTTATTGAAAAATGCGTAAGTTTTAAACTAATTCTTTTTGTTGGCAAAGCGCAGGCTTCTTTGTTTAGATTCATTACTAAAAGCTTTCCTCCTTCACTCCATACGATTGCTCAGACCAGAATACGGCGAAAATGTTTAGCACAAATGAATCCGTTATTCAAGGCAATATTTTTAATTAAGAATTTAATAACTAAAAGTAATGTCAGCAAATTTTGAACACATTTCTAATGATTCTTTTCCACTAAAGCAGCGGTTCTCAACCTTTTTAGCGCCGCCGCCCCCTTAGAGGCTTCTGGGTTGATCGAACGCCCCTAAGCTCCACCAACCTATTTTCCGCACCCATTTTCGTTATTTTGAGGACTATATAGTAAAAGCAATGACTTAAAATCCCGAAGACTATTTTACAACGATGAATTTAAAATTTTATATTGGGAATACATCAAATTGTTTTGTTCGGTAACAGATTCAGTCAATCTAACCCAGTGTTTATCAGCGTTCTCTTTGTACTGGGAATGGTATTGAAAAGTAACAAATAGTTTCCTCATTTGGTTGATTGAAATCACGTAAAAACAGTTGTTCAAACAATGCAAGACAACACGAGTAAGATCAAGTTAACAATGCGCACATTGTAACGATTTCATTCTTGAAAGAAGTCATAAAGTATTCATTTTCCTATGTTTAATACTATGCCATTTCAGTTCTTAAAAAAGGCGACTATACTAAATCCCGAAGAAGATTTTGTTGTCAATAACGTGAATTCTTGCATCAAATAATAACATAAGATACTGTGCATAATTAAAACGACCCTCATTAATACAAATAGACACACATACAAACGCATGCGCGTTATAGTGTTATACTAGACTCGTGCATATAACTTGTTACCAAATGTCATTTATAGTTTTCTTCTCAATCAGTTGATCCTGGAAGACAAAAATACTTAGTAAACAACCGACCATGTGTATATATTTTATCATCATCAACGTCAGACCTCTCTTTCTGAAAAATAACATTTTCATTTGTGAGAAATAAATTCAGATTTTGTAAATTTCATGTAAATCATATCAACAAGAATATCAGTTTAGCAGACGTTGCTTAGCAACTTGTAGGTTTGTCGATTACTAGTACTTATTTCAATGTATTTATTTATATTTATGTATGTGTATATATTTATATTTATATAAAGAACACGCGCACTTCGCCAGCGGAGAAACTTATGGATAGAGTTTCTATGTTGAAATCCTCGTAGTGTAGATACTTTCTGAGAACACCATCCCACTCTGCCTAAAATAATATAAGAAAATAATTAACTGTGTATAACAAGTTCAGATGTGAGCTACCCACGAGTATGGCCATACGCAAATGAGAAAGGCTCTCATATGCATCAGTGACCTTTTGACATCGAACTCTCTGCATAGAGTTCACTGACTTTTGACAGAGACAAACAAAGAACTACCAATTTCTTGGAAATTGCTTATGAAAGCGAGGTTGGTGTATCTCTTGATCGAGGTTCATGAATGCCGCGTGATTTTGAATCAACAAAACATAGTTCGTTTATGATCTGGAGACATGGCCTCTCAATGTTATGTCTGCAAAACTTGTTGCAAGTGATCACATGCAAGACTTTCACAAATGGAAACGTGTAATTGAGGCCTTAGACTGATTGATTGAGACCAATATTTTCAACCTTGTGGCCATGGATCCTAAGGAATACACAAACGATACTTAAGTGCTCGAAACCGTTCAAGAATTGGAACGAAATAATTTTTTTTGTTGGTGGCAACATTTCTAAAGTAGAAACAGTAAAAGTACTCTTTGGTCTCTAACACAAACGTTCACTACTTCATGGAATTTTTTCAACCCCCTGTACTTAAAAACACTCCCCCCCCGCCCGCTTATTAATCTGGGGAAATCTGCTTTGTGTCTGTAGACGGAGTTAGAAAACCGCACTCATATGTAGAAACTCCAAGTCATGTTTGCAGTCAGTTTGTTGTACAAATGGACGGTTTATTTATCATGCATTCGAATCAAACCCAGCCTTCATTTATATTAATTTCCTGCGTCAGACGAAGAAACATGTTGCCTATTCAACAGCCTTTTACGTACGCTGCTGCGTAGAACGAAAACTAAATATGGTCAAATATCTAAAGAAAATTCCCCACACCCCATTTATTCCAATCCCCACATAGTTATTTTCAAAACTGACTCCACCCCTCTTTATTTCAACCACCCGTATCTTAATCCTTTTCAAAATTGTTTCCACCCCCACTCCCGCCAGTTTATTAGAGACCAAAGAGTAAGAAGAGCCATTTCTATCAAAGAGAGTCCTAATTTAACCCTTGAAAAAGCATAACACACGCACATGCGCTGTTTGTATCGTGATCCGATTCGTTCACTGGTCTGTAAATGATATCTTACATAGAAGGGGGTCCGCTGGAAGACAACGGTTGCGGACGACTGAAGTAGAAAGTTCGATTTAAACTGAGCGATTTAAACAGTTTGAGTTAAATAGTTGTGTTAGATCATTTTGATGTGCGTATAAAGTATCATGTGACGCATCATTTGAAAAACTTAATGCAAATGATAACTTCACTATATCTTTGGATGGTAAAGTTGTAAATTTTGTGTGATCAGTTGTTATTATTTATCTTATTTCCTGTATTTATAGGACCCCGCTATTTCGGCAAACGAAACTCAAAAATACCCAGCTTATGAAGATGGTGTCAAGCATGATGTATTTATCAAAAATGAAGACGGATCAACACTGTTTGGTAAGGTAACTGGGTACAAAATATTTATAAGATAAGGCACTCCCTTTGTAGTTTGATGGCTAAAATAAAGAATGCATAATTTATTATTATTGTGGGAAGCACTTAAACAAGCTGTTTTTGGTTGTCCGGCCAATCACAAAAAGGACAGATATAGCCAATGACATGGTTCAATATTAAGTATAATTGTTGACTTTTGTTGCATATCTATCGATGACAATACAATCTGTAAGGATGATATCCCTTAGTATACTTGCTTGAACTAAAAGCACTTGGGCTTTTAGACTAATTTAGCAATGAAATTTATTTGTGATTTGGGTAATGATTTAAGCACAGTTATCATATGCATTTTATATACTAATTAAGCTATGAGTATCATAAAATGGAAAATAACAGAGAGCAACTCATCATTATAAAAGATGAATATACAATTGAAAAGTGGACAAAAATAACTATTTAATAGAACCCCTTTTCCATGGATACCATGATGCTATTGCACATTGTTTGTGGAGCAGTTTACAGAAACAAGGCTTCATTAAATCACTTTGAGTTCTTCTGAGAACATTACTGTCAAGACACTGTGAACTAGCAGAATATCATTTTGAAACATAAGTTGCTAATGGCCTGCCTAAAAATAGTGGGCCCCAAAATTCTACGAAACCTATTTAGCACGGTAATATCAGGAAAAAACAGAATAGAATAATAGAAATAAAATAAGGTAACCATATTAAGAATACCAAGCTAGCCTGTAATAATCTAAAATATGCAGTCAGTGAAAGTATATATATATACTTGGCTTTTTGAAAGCCACACTTCAGAAATTTTGCTTTTTGATAACAACACTGTCTTCAGAATATTTATTTGCATTTTGACTTTAAGCTGGTGTTTTGGGGCTATTTTGCAACTGGCGAATAGGCAGCACATCCCAATTCATGCTACAAAGTCCACATTAATTTGTCAATGCTGAACGGATTATTTAAATGTTATATTTTCATTTTACTTCTCCACTGGTTATGGAGTTTCCCACCATATTGAGATGCCTGTATTGGAAAATATTGTGTCTAAAGGAACGTTTATACTTCAATTTCAGTCATAAATTGCTAAGCATCCCAATGCAATTGCTGCTTAAGCCAAGATCACTGGTGTTAATCCCCACCGCGCGCCCCCTTGCCTGCGTACCTGATTAACAGACTTTCGTAAGTACTTTAGATTGTGTTACTTTGTAATTGTGACTGCTATAAATTTTCCACATTGAAGGAAAAAGTGAGATAACTTGTCTCGTCGATACAATTACAAAGAAACACAAAGAGTAATTTAAGTCCTTGGAAAACGTTCACAATTTTAGCAGTATATGTTAATTCCAATTTGTGTATAATTACATTGTCTGTACCTTATTATTTACGCTTCTTTCCATCAAAGAGCGTTTCAGATAAGATCAAAGAGAGTAGTCACTGATTGTCCTAAATTTTCCCACATTTATTTACCAACCTTGACAGTCGCACGTCTTACTGTACATAAGGCTTTAAAGAAATGCCAGAGGCAAGAAACGAATAAAAGTGGTTAGCGATTACAGGATTTGAAAATCAATGGCTTCAAATGGCACATAACAATAGGATATACTTTTTAGATATTCTTGATATTTAAACTATACCCTTTTAGGTTCCTCGTCGTGGGTTACAATGACAGGCGTACATGAGAAATAAAAAGATTAACTTAGTTGAAATGAAAATATTTACGCAGTGCTTTGTACGTCGATTAATGAAACAATGTGGTGCTCAGAATCTAAGGGGTTTTTTGTACGAAAAGGATAACCATTTACTAATTTGTTAGGAAATTTTCAGGACGAGTTATGGGGTTGCCAAGAATAAAGTTTCGGTAGACAATAGCCGGGGAACGCTAATTTACTTATGGAGAGAATGCTGAAAAACATATACTTCCGTCAAATTAATGCTATTTTAAGAACTAACTCGTTATTGAGTAATATTTGAACTTCTTTTAGATACATATTGGATAAATTCTTTGCTATTTGGATAGTGATGCATTTGTAGCTTAGGCTTTATTGTTATCATAAAACGCATAGTAGTGGACAGTTTTATTTGAAGAAGTAGTAACTTATCGCATGAAACATTATTTCCGTAGTGCATTCATAATTGCACGAAAGGAAGTTGTTACTGAAACGGAGAAATTGTTATCGCCGATCAAATTATTATATATTTTCGTTTATGTACGGCTATATATCTTATGTACTTCTTTATCAACTTTTCTATAATTGTATACTGGTTACAAAATAAAATTTTTAAGACTCTTTGTTTTACAAGTATACCACGATACCACAGCATTTTGTGACTCGCTAATGACAGGATTGGAGCTATACGAAATTTGGAGGGAAACTAGCGATACATGTCGAACTGCGCGAGTTTAAACCATTTACTTTTAAATTAAAGTCAGATATCAGGGGAGAAAGTACAGTGAAGACGGGCACCTAAGATCTCCAACATGATGGTTTTGTTTTTGGTGCTCACCTTTTAAACTTTTCCAACTGCTTTTTTGATGATGTTGCCCTTTAAGCCACTTTTATGCAAGCATCACGTAAATTTTAGGGGAAGAGAAAACACTTCGGCGAAAAATAAGTATTTATGGTACTTGATTTTTGTCATTTATCAACACACGTATTAATTAACAATGGTACTAATTAACGTTTGATCGTTTGAAAACGTTAATTAATGTCGTTCAAACATTAAAGTGCTGATAAAACGTTAATAAATGTCCATCAAAATACATTTTTAGTTTAAAAAAGCGTTAATTAAATCAACGTTAATAAGAGTCGCGTCAACTCGTGTACACTTTAATTTTGTGTATTATGGTGGCTTAGTACAAATGTAGTCGAGAATGAGCGAAACTTCAAAAGTTTATAGCATGCAGGAGTACGAGAGTGCTTTTCTTTGAGTTTGTCTAAACGGAAGCTTAAGCAGAGTTTACTCTTGGAAGTGGCTGGTCTCGTGATTTCTATTACTATAGACTACAAAAGTATAAAGGAAAGTTTCGCTTTTGCAGCCTTTATTTTTTAGTTAATCGTTCATTATACCCTTAACAGAAACACGGTTTTATGAAGATACTTTCAGGTTGCAGGCGCAAACGACAAGCACGCTAAAACGTCTACAGTAATATTTGCTTGGGACCAGCCTTCCGGAAAACTACCCGTCTTCAAAATACTATGAAACTTAAACCTGGTAATATTAGGATAAAATGATAACAAAATGGAGTTCAATTGCAAGTGGTACCTCGACAAGGCCGATCAAAATCAAAATCTTGGATCAAAGATGACAAGTGGCCCGCAAAGAATTCTGCTTAGACTCTTCTTTCAGAATATTGCACGAAATAGCGAAAACATTGTGTACTTAAAAGCTTTTTTCGTCTGACACCCTCAGAGTTGAATCCATGTGGTTTTACGTTTTCTACATTAAAGCTAATCATGCGATGTCATCATAAATCACGTCAAATGGTGACCGAAACGTGTGACAAATGACATCCCAGATTTCTCTGACTCAGAGTATGGGACCATGGTGTAATTGCTAGCACATCGGAGTTGCAGCAACTAAGAACCGTCATCGGTCACCCACGTCAAATGGTGACCCCGAAATGAGTGACTGATGATCTCAGATGAAAAGCCTTTTTATGTAAAACCAACATACGATGCTGACACGAGTCCCCTTAGAGTTGATTCATTACATTTCAGGAAAAACCAATGCTTCATACCAGACCCCCATGCAGAAACTAAGGACGACTGTACGATTCCTCGTGGTTCTACGTTGTCACCATGAAGCCTGTCATTCAATGTCATCAGTCACCCACGTCAAATGGTGACCCCGAAATGAGTGACTGATGATCTCAGATGAAAAGCCTTTTTATGTAAAACCAACATACGATGCTGACATGAGTCCCCCTAGAGTTGATTCATTACATTTCAGGAAATACCAATGCTTCATACCAGCCTCCCTAATAAGCAGGGGGAGGAGGGCTCTGAGGGAACGCCATCTTATACACGAAGAACACATGCCAAGTTATAGACACTAACATTAAGCGTTGCTAATACACGGTCCTTAAAATTTAGGGCCATGCCATTTTCTTGTGATAAAAAGTATGGCTGTTCGTTAATAAGGACCTTTTGGAGACCCATATCTCAGGGACAATATGTAGTTTAGAAAAGAAATTGGTCACCTCTGATATTGTCATCAGCTACAACTTTATAGTTATTGGCTTGCAAAGTATGGTATTTTTTCACGAGGCATCCTGTTAACAAAGTGCGATCAGTAGAGGTCTAATAAGAACCGAAACTACTTAAGCCCTGGCCAAACGAACAGATTTTTCATTCGACTTTTCGCTAGACTTTTTGATGAAAATCTAGTCTTGTATAGTGATGTAGAGTGAGGGTGGCCAAACGATTGGATTTTCCCACTGTACAACTCATTCGGCTTTTTACCAGACTTTCTGACCCCTAGAGTTTTTTGCCTCCCTTTCACATCAGGGATAAAACGCGCCAAAATCAAAAGACAGACAATAGCATGAAAACGTCTCAGCTTTGCTCGTAATAAAATTCCGTCGGCGGAGCATTCCACAGCCGTCAATGTGGCTCCAACGATTACGGCCACGAAGAGAACGTTACAATAATGGCAAGCCATTTTACGACAGTTCCACTTCTTTTCACACACGACTGTAAGTTGCATCTAGACGCGGTTTAAAGAAAGTACTCCAGGTTTTAAAAAGTTACAAACAAACATGCCCATTGACCCACCTATTGGTGTTTTATAAAAGCCTGTTTGTAACTAGGTGAACAAACAACACCGTGACCCGTAAAATCCGGGATTTGGAAGGATGGTGGAAGGATGGTGGATTACAATTTTTCTGAATCAGCAGTATAAGAGAACAATGATAAAGGATATTATGGCACTCACTGGTTTCAATTAAACGAAATGTGCTTTTCATTTTGAGCATTTATCTCGATTTCGGGATCTCTTAAATTCAGAAACAGAGGAAGAAGTTCTTACTTTTTACTTAAATGAGAACAGCTCTTAGAAGTAGGTTTCGCTTTACTGCGTCGCCTAGAGAGGCCATCGGACGGATGTTTAAAGTAGTCAAAATGTCGTACATCATGTACCAGGGTGGCAGAAAACTGAAAACTTCGAAGTAGCGCGGAAAATAACGGCAAAATTTCCTGCGAGGTAATGAATTTGCAATGTTGCATAATTAAGTGTATTGTACCTACAATGACAGAAAAATTCATGGAGTTCTTACTGGTTCCGCTCCTTAGTATTAGTAGTACGACCATTGATTTGGAACACCAAAAAGGTCAGTTCGTCAATTTCATACAGCGTGCTTCTGCACAAAAGGTAACAATCTCAAAAGACAGCGACGCAAAACAGAAATACAACGGAATGTCTGTCTGGGCTTGAATAGATCTAGAATTAGCAAGCGTTAGATGTCGTTGACAGAGATCACTTTCATCCTGTCACATCCCTTTTGGGATCGCTTTTGAAAATTAATCAAATCAAACAGGATGCTCGACGTTTGTTGTACAATTGATACTACATGAATGCTGAAAGATCTTGCAACATATTTATATCTTCACAGCCATATTTCAATCTCAATTCTTTGATTTATGACTTATACGGCTTGAGGTCGAGCTTCGCTTGACTTGAGCTCGCTTCGAGGGAAGGAGCGGGGGTTCTAAATTTCAAAAAATTAATAAACGGGGGGGGGTACGATTATTTGGCACTCGAGGGAACGTAATTAGTCAAGTCAAAAGAGAAGCAATGTAATTATACTCGGAGCAATAGCGTCACCAGAGCTTTGATGCAATCTAGTTTCGTTGGAGTAAAATGTACGATTTTGAATTAAAGGCAGCGAGAGAACGAATGTCGGGTCACCAATTATAGGTTATGTATTTATGTGCTGTAACCTATGTATTTGACTTGTGCGTGCAACGATAGCGACATGCTGTAATTATCCCGGCAGCGAAATTAGTGAGCAACAAAAATCACTACCAACAGCTTGTTGTGTAAGTCCTAAAGGTGTGCGTACGTGTATTCCGAAGTCTACAGATCAAGAATTGCGGAAATTGCTATCCTTTGTAAATTACATCACTGTTGTCAGCTTTCTTTAAGATTGGTAGATAATACAATACATGCCATTAGCAGTTAACTAAATCACAACAAATGTAAAGAGACTACAATTGTTCTATTGTAGCAACTATTATCATGTGTATATTGAAATTTGCTCATTTATCAAACTCCTTTCGGACAGAAATTAGGGAGTCTTGGACAGACCCCTTTTACTATCCAAGAGATATAATGAAATATCGGGTCAAGACATAGCGGCACAATCAGAGATCCAATTAAGGTTCAAAATTTGTTGAATATAGGTCATAAGTCAAGACTGTAGGTCATGTAGGTCTTAGGTCATAGGTCATACAGGTCTTAGGTCATAGGCCATAGGTCATAGATGAAACGTTAATCGTGTCATTTAGAATTCAATTTTTCTCCTTGATGGTATTGTGGTTATGAAAAGTATGTGTAGAATCAGAATTCTCGTCGTCGTTAGGTTCTACTGAGACACCCTAATTTGATAAATGTTAATATTTACATTTATTCAAATATAAAGTTCTGTAAGTTCCAGTTTTAAGTTTGTATAAAAGTTATAAATCTTTCTTACCATAAGGGTCTGTCCGTGTCTCAAAATCTCAAAACAATGACATCTACCCTTACAATACACCAACGGATACAAAGCAGAGCCTCTAATGGAGGAGGGGGGAGGGGGAGGGGTATTTGGCATGTTCCCTTCAACTTTTTATCACAAAAGTCACGTACTGGATATACTGTACCGACCGGGGAAGGTAAAAAAAGGAAATACAATTTCGTCCAACTGATTAAAGTAGTATCGAAACCTAGAAATACACGTCTGTCATAGATGCTCGTAATTAAACAAATATATAATAGTTTTCTATCAATTATATATTAACAATATTATTAATACAACACACTTTTTCCGTTTCAAAAATCATTTATGAACAAGAATCTACAAGTTTCTTATAGAAGCAGATTCATGCGGAAAAAACCACTTAAGTTTATGTTCCTCTCATCATATCAGTTCGTGCAAAGAACGATTCTGCACACATTCTTTAAATCGCCGCCAGAACTACTGAAGGCTTTTCTTGGTCTGGTTGGTGATTGAGTGGAACCAATAAATAATAACAGTTTTCTACTAATACAACGTACTTTTCCTAGTTAAAAATTATTCATAAACCAAATTATTTATAAACCAAAATCTTCAGCTTGCTTTTAGTAACAATACAGATAATCATTTGTCTCACGATATTTTCACTGTTATTCAGAAACGCGACGTTTCAACTGCATACTGCTCGTCTTCGTCAGGCGATGTGTCAACTTTTTGTGTGCCATAATTTCTACTCGAAGCTAATTGTCCGTGACTGATGCATCTTCGATCCTCGTAGCTGTTTACGTGTTGATTCAATTTCGATCCTCATATTTTGGCGGGAAGCTGTTTACGTGGACGTCCGCCTTAACATTGGCCTCCTGTTGTGTTTCTTGTTTAGTTTCTTTATTGTTGGCATCCATGCCTCAGGATTGTTGCTTTTAGTAGCAGATTCGTGCGCAAACACTTAAAGTTTCATTTTCCTCTCATCACTTCACTTCGTGCAAAGAACGATTCTGCACATATTGCTTTATATCGCCGCCAGAACTATAGAAGGCTTTTCGTTGTCTTTTCAGTGATTGTGCCACATTTTTACTAGGGCTCTATCTCTTTTGATATATCAAGTTGTCACAGAAGGACTTGCTACATTTCAGAATAATTCTTCGTAAGAATCAACTGACAGGGCGCAAAGAATAGTGTCTTTCATGATTACATATGGACATACTAGTAAAGGATATTTATGAATTCAAATTCTGTATCTACATTATTGTACTTCACCAGTATTGTAGTGGTACCCTGACTTGGTGACATGTTTCAGCTTGGAAACAATTTTTTTGCTCCCATTACAGCAACCACGCACCAGATATGTTGTACATAAAAGTAGCCAGTCAACTTTTATTACAGTGAATAAACATAGGAAAAATGTTTGTTATATGTATCATTATTCTATTAAAAACTTTATAATGACATTATTATGTCTTCATAAAGGTTTTTTACTTAGTTATTATTCTTGCTTTTTTAGTTGATAATCCTGAAGAAACAAACAACATGCCCTGTTTACTCTGTGACAATGGAGACAAAGTACGTTTGGCACACAAGGAAGTAATTCTAGACAGTGTGCCTGTATTTCTGTAGGTGAATTGTATCATCCATATGACATGATTATACTAAACCGTATTACATATTTGAGAGAGGAAGTGGTGCTAAGTGTAAGAGTAATTTCAAACTGATATTATGATGTCAACATTTTGTACTCTTAAAAGCATAAATGTGAAGCTCCACACACCATCCCAATGACTTTGATAAAACTAAAGGCAGTTCTTCAATCTGTAAAGTCACTAATAGAGAAATTACTCAGGCGTGGGGTTGTCCATCATATCACATGTCTATGCTGTTTTACATGCTTTATTGAAGAATCAACTCAGCACTATCAATCCTGCTTCCATTGCCAAGTAAGAAACCAAGGACCAAAGTTAACTGTGTGATTTCTACACCAGGCTTGGTGCTACCAAAATTTGAAATTACCCTCTGGTACCATAAAAGTTGAGCATCATTCTCATCATAAAGTACAATATGCAGCAAACTATGAATGAATAGTTCTAGCTTAGTTGCCAGATGTAAAACTAAAATGTGAGTGGCATTGGAGATAAGCAGAAGCAACATTTATTTATCCTCATATTTGCTTTGGGAGTTTTGACACAAGACAACTAATGCTTTCATCCTGCTGAAATAACAGAAGTTGATAGGAAATCAACCAAGGAAAAGGAACATCACTGGGAAATTATACATTCCCTTGTACCTTTGAGCCCCTATTACCATTTTCTTCAATTTTATTCCCATAAAATCTCAAATACGAGCTAAGGGGGTCCCTGGACCCTCATTCAGAAACACTGCTCCAGAGGTATAGTATCGTTAGCAGGAGACACCAGGGCATGGACTTCTAAATAATAACATCAATCGGTAGATCATCATCATCATCATCATCATCATCATCATATCATCATCATCATAATCATCATCATCATCTTCGTTTGACGTCATTTTTCCTCAGTGGGGTTGGACGGGCGATGACGTTTTGCCACTTACGTCTGTCCTCTGCTGCGCCCTCATCAATTCCCAACTCTTCCAGGTCTTTAAGAATGCAATTCATCCAACGTTTCCTTGGTCTTCCTACTGGTCCCATCTGTAGATATTATTATTATTATTTAAAAGTCCATACACCAAGGTCTCATAAAATTGGTGAAATGTGGGCATGAATCCATATGAATCTTGATGGAGTAACGAACCTATTTGGGCATCTTGATAAATCATTGCTGATAGCAGCTATTGCGTAGGTGATAGTTTCCTCCTTTCATTCATTTAAGAATTTATATAGAAAGGGGAAATAATTTCAATTTTACAAAAATATGCCTTTTTGACAGCACTCTTCCTTCTTCCTATCTCTACCTGTTGGCATCACTTAGGGCATGGAAATTAACAAGTCTGAAGGAATAGATAAGATTCCTCTTGAGGGACTAGAAGAGGTAGAACATAAAGCATATGAGCATTGTCTATTATCCGGAAGAAAATTCATGACATATGTGAATGGGTTAACTACGGTCACGAGGCTGGCCCTCTAAGAGGGGGCGGGGCGGTTGGGATGTCCAAAATATGAAAGGGGGCGGTCATAATTTTCATCATTCTCCGGAAATAATCCTAACAATAGAATCCATTCAATTTTATATCATATTCGGTTACATCGATACAAAAATGTCAGAGGTAGGTCCAACATTAATATTTCCGAACCTCACTTAGTTTCTTTGATTTTTATTGTTTATTTTGATCTCGTTCTCTATAATCCACTAGAAAGATCAATGAAACTATCCACTACTTACGTCATCACGGCCAAATCAACAGCATATTCTACCAGTACTCTCGTGTGCCAAATAATCGTACCCCCCGCTTATTATTTGAAATTTATAAACCTCCCCGCTCCTTATTAGGACACCCCCGTTTATTAATTTCAAGGAATTTTCCTAGTACTCAAAATGTAAATGATATCTGAAAACACTTGAATAAGTTCCAGCATAGACAGTATCGTATTTCGTATTTGGCTTCAATGAAAGATAAAGTTGTGTGCCATTTGCATGTGTGGACATTGAGAGGACGACTTTATGTAAAATAAAAATTCTGCTTACAGACAGAGTAAAACGAGGAGGACCTAATTATGAGCCCTGTGAGACGAAGTATTTTAAATCAAATTTATTGCCCCTTTCTCTTAAAAAAAAACTAGTAGTGGTTAGTTAACAAAGACGTAAGCCACTTGTGCGCATGCGCCGATAAAGGAGGGATAGTGTCTTTCATGATGTCGAAACCAAATTTGAAGTTAAAGAGAAAAAGTAGTACAACATGTTGTTCCTTGATGTTCATAAGAAGACCACCCTTTTCTCGAAGAAGAAAGCCTCCGTGCTGTGTAGCTGACGATATGCCGATTGGTTCTTAAAAGGCAGTACAAACCTCTATCTGTATGTTTGTGCAAGGGAGGTGCCATCAAACCAAAGTGGAGGAGCTGAGAGATCCTAAAGACTTCTTTTCGAATTCTTAAGAGAAGATTTGCGTCTTTCTGCAATTAACAGATGTCGTGTAGTTTTGAAGGATAATATTTCTGTTACAAAGTTTGTTAAACTTTATATCAGACTTACTTTTTATAAGCTGAATTGCTACTTTCTTAAAGTTTCTTAATGCAGATTTTTTTCATTTACTAATTTACATTAGACGACAAAGGAAAGCCACTTCGTGTAAAAAAACACGACGTTTCTGTACCAACAGTTGCCATTATCAAATTAACGCATAAAATGTTTTACAACTCAGCTCAATGAACAAGTAAAAACCACTTATAGAAAGGAATGTAAAGTGGGCACGAAAGAATTAAAATCTAAAGCGAGTTTAAAAGAATATCCTAATAGAATAGCTGGGGGATAAGAAATTTAAGATATGTATCTGGAGTAAAGGGGCGAATGGGGTAACTTAATGATTATTTACATTTATAACCTTTATGGTTAAAAGCTTGTATATCAAGTAGTTAAAAATACACGTGCTATGTGCTGAAGATGGAATTTTACAACGAAGTAGTTTCTCTTAGTTGCTTCACGTAAATTAATACATAAAAAAGCTGCATTCAGAAGGCTTGAAAAAATAGCAACTCAGCTTATCAATATTACTTGCGCTTATTAATTTTTCAAGAATTTTCCACCTAGGACATTCTTATTCCAACCCCCCCGCCTATTGATTTTTAAGTAATCTCCCACCCATGACACTTTTTTGAGGAGGTAATTTGGCGGGCAAGTGGAAAATTTCTTTATTAAAATATGAAAACCACACATCAAAAAGATGAAGGTGGTCTTTTACGAAGCTCTAAGAAGTGTGAAGACGCACATTACAGATGTTAGCAATAACACTGCCATTAATCAGGAGGATAAGGGTAATATTTTTGAAATTTTTGAAGGCATGAGGAGACTACCATGATTTCGAATAACTGACTATTGTTTGTGTGGTATTACCCTACGTTTAGGAAGTTGCAGTTGATTCTAAGCATTGATTCTTGACTTCACTTTTTGTCCAGGCCCCCCTTCTATTACATTTTCGGTCATTTTCCATCCACCCCATTTTATTAAGTTTTGAGGATTTTTCCAACCCTCCAATTTATTCCACCACCACCCCACCCCCCGTCTATTAGGCGCCCCAGAGTACTCAAAGTCAATACTTTGAAGCCCAGGTGAACTTATGTAGGGCAAAATATAAGGTGCTTAAGTAGTGACATCAAAACAGAGGAAAGCTACTTCTTACCAAATGAAAGTGGTATTCCAAGCAGAAAACGAGGTACGCCTTAAATGTACAGAAAAGTTAAGGAAATACTATTAAATTTTCTCAGTTTGTTGAGTAAAACTTCATTGACAACGTTTGGTCTTCAGAGAGACTTCTTCAGGTCAACTAGAAAATGTTACTGGAAATAGGCTATACTCGGTACTCCGTAGTTGACTTGAAGCAGTTTTTTAGAAGACGAGACGCTGCCAGGATGACTTCAAGTTTCTTATATAGATGTTCGGACATTAGGGAGCCTGTGTATTTCCTAATTTTATTTTATAGGCCCAAAAGATCAGTGCATTTATAGGTTACGTGACTGATGTACAACCTAGAAACATCTTTGTAGCTCAACGATTTTTCCCATCATAGCCACGTCCCACTTTTCTCGCGTTGGTACGGAAAAGCACAACAAGAGTCCAGGCATGCTCATAGGTGCAACGGACGAAAAATATTGGGGGGGGGGGGGGGGGGGGGGGGTTTTTTCCTTGAAAAAAACTTCTAACCTCGTCCGAGTTTCAGACAGAAATGAAAATTACTCGTAGCTCTTTGAGGGAATTCAGTTCAATTTAGAGTGGACCCTCCACATTAATGTCACGGCAAAATTGAAATTTGCACAAGATTTTAGTACAGTGTCGTCTTGGAAGAAAAATTCAACCTAAAATCTCCGGTTTCGTGCAAGCCAAAAAATAATAACGATCATAGGAGCGAACACAATAACATGAAATGGAACAGCATCGAAGCAACACATAGACGCAATACTTGATATGCATTGATGCATTGTTCCTTGCCAACGCCGCCGATGCTGCACGATGCAGTGAACGGACGCGCCTTCATCGCGTATAATGTCCGAAGTACAAAACTCAATGAAGATTTACTAGATATCTCATCTTTTTATTTTCTTCACTCAACACAAACGTTTTTGTCAAAGATTATTCAAACAAAAATTCTTTAAAATGTTTAACAAAGAAACTAGAATGTAAAAAACTTTTGACTCTAAAGAATAGCATACATTCAGAAAATGTCCTTTTAAAAGAATATATTTTTTGTAGTCGCTAAACTAGTAGGAAGAACTCCGACCGACAGTTCTACTGTAATAAACAAAAATTCATTTTGTCTTAACACCGTTGTCACAGTCACCAAAGACCCCTCCCTTACGTTCAGGCCTAAAAACCCTTATATCAAACAACAAGCTTCTTCTAATCCTTATTCAAAACCATCTGCTACGGAAATTAATCCAAACGAGGTTGAACGTACATCTATGTTTCATGAGACACGAAACGAAACGAACGTAAGTACTTATAAGTTGGGTCTTTACCCTAAGTCCCAGGCGTATCATAAAGAGAAAACACATACGAACTTTGAAAACAACAACATGGGAGAGGGCCCGAGGTAAATACACCCAACATATACGGACACGTCAAGCGATATTGCCAATCTTACACAAGGTGGAAATAGATTGTTTAGGATTTCAACAGGTCAACGAAGTTTGAACTCCCTCACGAGCGAAAAGTCTAACGAATTTGCTAACGGGCGAGACTTCTGTTACTAACGTAAAATGGCAAAGAAAGCTAACTAAACTCACAAAACTATACCTTGGGGTTTAGAATGACCTTAAATCTTATGCCTTCACGCAATTGACCATTTCTCTAATGCCTACATACATTTCTCTTTCACAGCAGCTAATAAGTTGTTTATGAAACAGAAAACCATCAAAAGGAAAACAGTAATTGGTTGTAATTAATTCAAAATTGAACATTAGTACCCAGTCATTACGGCTTTAAGTAGTAACAAAAATATAAGAATCATAAACATTGATCTCAAAATATCTATAATATTTTAATGGGATGCAGATTATGTCATATTTTTTGATGACTTTTTCATGATATAGCTCAGATCTTATGACAATAAGTGATTAACGTTTTTATATAAGTAGTGTGTATGAGGATGTGAAGCCAAAGGTTAAGATTGGTAGTGATAGTCAATGACTTTGATGTTATGGATGGAGTTCTTCAAGGCTCTTTGCTTTCATCATGTATTTCCATAATTGCCCTTTGTGCTGTGACTGGTAATCACAGGAAAGTATTGTTGCATGAACCACTGTATGCTGATGGTATAGTGGTCATGTCCAAAAGTATAGTGGCCAGTTTAGACACATTCAGAACATGGAAGACAGATTTTGAAAGGAATTATTGAAAGTAAGTATGGAAGCAATGAAACTGATAGTGACTGAGGGGCAATGGGATGATGTTACAGGGTCAAAACTATTTCCCTGGGGTGTATGTGGAAAAACAGGAAAGGCAAATACTGAAAGTAGACAAATGTGCCTAAAATGGATACACAATATGCTATGGAAGTAGGAGATTCATTTAGAGGACGTTGGAAAGTTTAAACTATAAGAGATATGTAAATGAATAACATCAAATGATTGTTGACAGTGATGTGCAGGTGCTATTATGCTTGGAAAACGTAGACTCTATTTGTGATCTTCGAGAAAATAGCACATGTAGATAAAGTCAGTTGGTAGTGGTGAGCAGATTAAGCATACCCTGGAAGAGAAGAGTTGAAGGGCATCCTCACTAGATAGACTAACATTATATACATTACTGTATCCTCAGTCACTGTCTAGATAGCTATAGCATACAAGTTCCCACCCCAGGATCTTTAATTCGGCTGGTAACTGCCAAAGTTATTCCCAGAGGCCCATGTCAATCCCGGCAATTGACATTGATCATATTGTAAGATGTGTGGCTACGTGACCACTACAGAACATACAAAATGAAGACTTTTAAATTTTGTCAGAAAAATTTCAACACAGTTATTTATTTTTTGAAAATTGTGTGTAAAGTTTCCAATTTGAAGTATCAGTGACATAACATACATTTAATCTGGAAAAATTATTATTTGGTTTTGTATAGGTTTGTCATTTGCAGAGAGAAGAGACCAAAGAAGTTACTCGCCCAGTAATTTGTGACAGTTAATTCCCATGACAATTAAATTTTCCCACGTTCACCACAGCTAACACACACAAAAATCAAAGCATTCACGACTTTTTGCAACAGTTTCTTCCTTTAAAGTATTGTCATGGTATGATGGGAACAGGCCTTCATTTTGTGAAGTAGGTGGGGAAAATCATAAGGGGAATAAATGATACATGGGGAGGGGAAGATTTAGCCCAAAATCTGACTGTGCTCATATTTATGAGGGTGGTCCAGAAATTTCTTGCACCTGGGAGGCATGGTTATACTTTACATTGACAGTCGGGTGTCTGTGTTTATCAGGCAGTTTGGCATTAATCACACAGTATAGTGGAGGGGGTTGGCCAAAAGCAAATGTTTGCATACATGGGCTAGGGACTGTCTGGCAGCATGTAACTACTCACACAAGACACAATTATTTGCACTTACAAGGCACATCTGATTCACTTTCCATTGATTGATTACTAAATTAATTCACCTTTCACCAACTAACCTTAGAAATGTAACATGGCACTTAGAGGGCACAACTCTGTAGCATTCTTCAAACTGTGGCTTGCTGATGGTGCAGGAAGTAAATAATTACGAGTGTATGGCTTTGAGATTGGGCCTTTCATGACCACTTTCTTAAATGTAGCCCTGACTTATCCTATCTATCCATGGCAAAATATACTATACTAACTGAACTTTAATGCCCTCCTCAATGCACACTTTGATATTGCTGGAAGAAAATAATTACAGATCAATGGCAGCATCTTTCTCCTTGGTGATCCCATGGTCGATACAATCCTTGACAACTCATAATGAAAATTCAAGTTCTGATTTCTTGCAGTGTCAAAGATCTCAACGGTGCTCAGGCCAGTTGTTTCCTTGAATTGAATAGCAGCAGCATCCCATATGCACTAAACCTTAGGCATATACATAATGTTGCTTTTCAACTTATAATTACAATTACAGCTGCAATGCAAGACGGGGCTGTAGTGTTTGGTCACATTAATGTCCCCAACGTGGACTTCGTGTGTAACTTTTCAAAGTTGTAATCGAAACCAAGCCGGAGGTTTTTGATGCAAGGTCTTCGACAGTGCCGGTTTTAGGGGTGCTGACAGTGCCACGGCACAGGGTCCCACACCTAGGATGGAAATTTGGGGGGTCCACAGTTCAGTGAAGCCAAAAAATTATTAAGCTATAAGCTACAAGGACTAAAAATAGGGCCCACAAATCACCTTATGGCTCAGTGTCCCCAAATCACCTCTCTTGCCAAAAACCGGCACTGATCTTAGATTACAAAGCCATAGGGACCCCAAATCCGCAACCCGTCTGGCAAGCATAAAATGAAAAAAATTCAAATATGTTTTGGATCAGAGTTTTGGAACATTTTATAAACTTGTAGTGTCTTTACTATCTGGTTTCCTAGTTACCCGAACGATCACTAACACGAAGTTAAGTCTATGAAAGTGTAACACGCTAGCATTGCTAAGGGCAACCATTGTGCCTGTTAACAATACAAATATAAAAGACCGCTACTTCAGTTAAAATTTAATGTTTTTGCTACAAAGTCAGGGCCATAGATAAAGGAGAGCCTTTGGTAATTTGAAAGTTTACGATTTCAAGTTCAAAGTGGAAAATTTAAGTTAAATTACTATTTTGACCATCCTTCTGCTTTACATATTGTACGTTTTTGATAATTATCGCATGAAAAAACTTCTTAAATGGCTAAAAGACTTGTTTTCATTGTTTTGAAAGTTGTCAATTTACCTCGCTTTCATTTCCTCATGGGTTTTTCGTGTCTGTCTTACTTCAGAAACCCTATACACCTGTCGAAATTGAACCACTTTAGAAATACTCTGGTCAATAATAATCAATTGAATAGAGCACTAAAGTGTGACGTCACGATTTAATGAATATCAGAAATTTAATAGTTTTGGGGACTCATTGTTTTCTTCTTGTTGACATAAATAACCTGTCCAAATTTGAAAATGATACCTTGAGCAATCAATGAGGTACGCCCTTACAAACTTTAAATCATGCCTATCAAAACCTTGTTAAATGAACCAAGTTCATAATATTATGAACTGAGCAAAATTAACAAATCTCACTGTCCCCATTATGCCGGGTGAAAACAGCGAGAATTTTTATATCTTGTAAACATTATAACTGTTACTGTAAATTTACAGAAAGAGTAAATGGCATTGAAGTTTAAAAAAAATTATTATTATTGTTTTTTTGTAAAGAGATTACCAATAAAGGCATTGAGTTTAAAAGTTATTATTATTATTATTTTTATTGTTATAAGGTGACACATTGGTAAATAGTCAAATATTAACAACAAAGTATTATGGTCTGGACATAGTACCTACTCATTATTTCCTTGATTTTCCAAGCAGATTTTCAGTAATAGGAACCTGCTTTAGTTTAACGTCATCCTTAATCTCTAAGAATACATTGTTCCAATACTTTTTTGGCAATTAATTGTATACATGTAATCAAAAGTGTAAGACAAATATTTTTTAGTACTTTATTATGGTTCCCCTTTGTCCTCTACAGCTTTTTTCTTGACTTTTAAAAAAATATTTCAACAAACTAGGGATATTACTTGACTCGTGGTTGTCATTGCTGCAGGATACAAAGCAGCGTTGTACTTCCTTTGCGATCTTTTGCAAAGCAAAACAAAGTTTGTTGGTTGTCTCTTCAAGCATAAATTATTTCATTCTGATCTTGTAACAGTTAAAAAATATTGATGATGACCTCCTTCCTAACCAGTCTGTAAAGATCAGCTCCGAGAGAAACATATCCAAGCGAGATTAAGACTCGAATTTTAGTATAAAGTCAGAAAACATTGCTTTGAGATAAAAACCCCAATAGAGATAAAATAGATGTAGACGAAAATACCTACCCAACTAGAATTGTAGAATTCCTTTTCTAGTATTCGTCTACGTGCTGAAAACTGTTCTCATCCGTTCTCTTCCTCTGACTTCTTCAGAATTCGAGCTTCTCCTTAAAGAAAGCCTTCTCTTGTCTTAACACGCCTATTCACTTAACGTAAACAAAAGTTTAATTCCCCTCTCCCTCTTCTAGTATGTCTCTTGTTAGTTGTTAATGTAATCAATTGATTTATATTACGGTCTTAACCGAACGTGTCTCGTATCTTGTAATTAATTGATTTGAAGATGGTGGTAGAATACACCGAAACCTCATTATATTATGTTTTTTCATTATGTTTCACCTACGATCGCCGTTGACTGCGGAAACGTGTCCGTCCACTTGTCTCAACGATCAAATTGTTAGTTCTTCCAAATGTGATAAGAAAAGTGGAAACTTTAACAGTAAGCGGGATACGGATAGCTGCATGAAAATAGTCTTCTACGGCCTTTTCAACTCGTGAACTTTCAGCCATTCGTTGTAATAACTCCTGTAGTCCGTTAGTGACGTCAGTACATCAGGACAGTTAAGGAAATACCAATAGCTTCCAAGAAGCTTCCCAACCCTTTGAATCATTGGAATTTCAATAACTATGTTTGTCCAAACGTTAAGTGCAAGAAAAGCATTGTTACGAATGAAAGGTGAATAGTCCACCGACAAGTTATTATAAGTAAAACGCCAAATGTGAAAGCTTCATTGACAATGTTTCGTCTAACAGACTTCTTCAGGTCACTACTGAAAATTGGCTAAATCGTTACTATAAATTTTGGCCTTTTGAAATCACACTTCTCAAAAGTACATAAATCCTAGGGGAAAAAATGACTAGAAATTGGGCGAGGATTATTCTGAACTTTGAAAGAGTAATTCTGAACTTCGGGCTGACATTGCATTTGATTAAGAAGTTCCTTTTCATATTTGAATCTTGACAGAAAGCTTTGGGAGCTGATGGTAAACTGGAAGCTCAGACCTTAATATCATGCGTGTCAACGGGCCTGCCTATAAGGAGGCCAAAGCAAAGAGGGAAAGATAACATAAACAAACAAATAACCACCTTGGTGTTTAAGAGGACTATGTCCTAGACAGAAAAATTTGCAGGGAGCGGACCCAGGCGTTCGGCCCTGTGACATAGCAGCCTTACAGAAGAGGAAGAAAGAAAAATTAAGAGGAAAATAACAAGAAGACAAATCCTAGAAAATCACCTATTTTCGCATTGTGTACAAGTCGTAATGGTATGACAACATTTTTTTTTAGTCAAAGAAGTAAATTAATCATTAGAGACAGACTAAAGCCGCCTGGTGCCTTAACATACTTTTTGAATATAAAATAGCTTATAGGAAAACACGTATCATAAAAGCCTCAGACAAATCTCATCAGACATTTCGGACTACATCACAGTCTACTTTTTAACAACGTTAGAGACATGTGATAAGATTTCCTGCTTCTGAGTAGAGCTGGTTATGCCGATCCTATGCATGCTGTGAGTGATCTGATTGCATATCTTGACGCTGTAGTGAGGTATGTGTCACGAAGTGAATGAATAGTACATATTTGAATCTCATGACTATTGCCTTCCCTTAACCGTCACGTTTTTCATGAGTATCCATCTACATTATTTGATAATGGTAAATTTATAAAAAAACTAAAGCATACTTTTAGAACGTTCTCGTATTACTAAGATCGGATTTACTGCAACGATGCACACAATACTCGTTTTCGTGAACGCCATGGACTGGTTTAATTCAACCACGGAAATGAAGGGTGATGATGAAGAAAGCAGTTCTAGATTTCAGTACGCTGTCCATACCACTGTCAATAATTTGTTTACATAAAGTTTATGGATAGTTATTGACAATCTCAAAGTATTACAGAATGACTCTAATGATCTATAGAAGTGTATCGTTATTAGTTTTCTGTAATTGATGTGTCAAAGGTTTATGTGTTACAATTTAGAAGGCAACTCATGTGTGTTTGATTGACCTGAAACCTCAAACAACTACCAGAGACTGTCTGATGTACAATTAGTTATCAGTGGTAGACGGCAACGTTCCACCAATAACAAGGCAGGTTTAGTTACAATGGTTTCACTTATGATACTTTTCGGCAATCTCAAATATATAGGAAGACAACTCGTTTTCTGGTCTTCTGGTCAACACTTTACAGATGTCAGCGCATATGTTTGCGCATAGCATGTAAATGGTAGTGTTTGTCTAAGAGGCAGACTGTAAGGCTAAAGACAATCAACGCAAATAAAGTTGCAGTGAAACAACAGGCCAAACTTGAAACTTTCACCGTGGCGTATTAGGATATTTAATAATTAGAAATACCTTTTCTGCTTATTTCATTCACAGCTTTGCTCACGTCGCTTCGCATGCGCCCATACCATACGTCCGGCCGTCAATAAATGAAAAAGGTATTGCTGCCTTTAGTTTTTACTGCTCGTATTAACATACACGTTTTTTATAAGCAACTCAGTTGCTTAGGTGTGAGGCCTCGATTTGGTCCGAAATCTAAACAACAAGCTAAGCAACTCGAGGCCTCAAATTCAGAAGGGACAATTTTTAAAACGCCTGAAAAACAAATCAAGAAACGAAACGCAGATAAGAGTACAGTCCGCGAAATCAGTTTACTTCGCTTCTATACAGCAAAGCTATACATTGTTTATCTATATTTTCAAGGGCTGGGGATCACATCAATAAGAGCGCTAAAACATATTGTACTTCCTCTTCAATAGAAATCAAGTCATAGTATCCCCTCCCTTATTATTGAAAAGGAATACCCGAACAAATACCACTCCATGGGTCACCAGAACTCGCTACAATATACATCGGAATAAAAGGGGGTGTTGATGATATCGAATAAAGTTTCCCCTTGGTTTCACTAATACAAGTGGACGAAAAAAAATATGCAGTGATGTCTTCCAAGTGCATCCGCCCAAAAATGGTTATGAGATCAATATGACGTTGTGTCATAATTATGTCACCCTGTTTATGTACGCATGCTTCGTTCCTAGTTAAAAAAGCACTACTCTGACGTCCCTAGCTGTGCTTCGGGACAGTACGCCGTTTCACTATAAGGTTGTCGGTAAATTCGAAATGAACTCTTGTCAATTTGCGTTACGAGAACTGTTTAGATGTACTAGGAAATGTAGGCAATCTAAGAAATATAGGAATTATAAGAACTGCAAGAAATATAGGAAATCTGGGAAATGCCATAATAAGGACCAATATTAAAGAGAATACGGTCGATCTCTTGTTTTCTGGATCAAGTGGGCGCTCTGATTACCACTATAACGACCTCACAGTATATGTCTGGTTAAAATTCACTTTAATTTCAATGTTTGAATTTGATAGATTCCACAATAGGACTTTCTAGGCCTCAAAAGACGCTTTCACCGAGAAGCAGAACGAGACATTTGCTGCTGCATTATCTAAATGCAACACTAACACAAAGTGTAGCTATTCGTAGTTCAATGATAAAATGAGAGTCAAAAGCAGCACATTGGGGAGAGTAAATCAAAAGTGATTACTTGGTTGCTGTATGTTACAATGAAGTGTCACTCTTGATACATCTTATTGTACATTAATTTGGCAATCTAAACAATTTACATCTAAACCTGGCACGATGCAGATGAAGACTGAACGCCAAGCTAATCTCCGCTCGAACATTTCGTCCATCGCTCTACAAACAAGATATGTCCCTGGAGTTCCTAATCTTCTTGGATTTTTTCATTTGGTAGAGCGCACGCCGCGAAAGCGTGGGTCACGGGTTCGATCCCCGGTGGTGACATATTTTCTCTTTCTCTAGTGTTCTTTTCGAAATCAATCTGAAGATAGGAGAGGTTTCTCACGAACCGCAGCTCACAAAAGGACACAGACTCAAGGCAATGACCGAAATGTTTTAGAGCACGTTAAACTTATGCATGAAACAGTTGCAAAAGAGATGAAGAGTTTAAGATTATAAAACGGGTAAATCTGTCTATACGTCAGCGATATTTAATTGCTTTAAAGGTGACCTCTTGGGCCCAGACCTTCCATAGCGGCCTTTTTATGATATCTCTGCGTACTCTATATAAAAGTGTTCTATGAAAGAGGATTTAAAATATCAGTTTTGCAAAGGCACAAGAGAAATAGAAATAAGGGAAGTACAGAATTTTGATATCGGGGAATGCTTAGCTCAGTTGGTAGAACAAACGCCGCGAATGCAACGTTTACGTGTTTGAATGCCGATGTTGATATATATGGTATTTCTCTAATGTCATTTCAAAACTGATTTTTAAAAGCTTCTCTTTTCGATGATACTTGGTAACTTTCAGTGGACTTTGGACATCATGGAGTGCCGAATGCAAGTCCTTCTTTGCTTAAGTCATCTGGGACAGAGAGGCTGGTCTCCAATTGCGTAGAGCTGGATATCGTTATCCATCGATGGATGTTTTGGAGCTACTGTAGCGACTAGAGAAATAGAGTACGTTAACATGGGTTGGTTACCTAGCTCAGTTGATAGAGCTCACGTCGCAAATGCGTTTGTCACTAGTTTGAGTCCCGATCGTTGGATATTCTCTATTTGTCAAATGTCTTTTCAAAATTTATAAATGTCCTCTGCTTATATTGTGAGGGCTAAGTTCGAGATTGTAGTTTTGTTGTTGTAATGCAGAGAGACTGCCTCGTTTCAACATTTAAAGCTAGTCAAACGTCAATTATTGTAATCGAATATGCCGAAAGTATCGAGCGCCTGTGTGCACTAATAAAGCATTGTGATTGACGATTCTTTAACTCTGAAACGAATACTAAAATATCTTACGAGCAGAACAAACCTATTGATTAAACTTAGAATCAGTTCTATGTATTTTAGTGTGTTTAGTACAATTAGAATGATTCCCCCAGAGGTATAGGACTAAGGTACAATGATTAAATCAAGTATCAAGGTACATAATGAACTACAAATTAAGGGCAATATAAACATACGATAACTTACCATGAAGCAACTATATTTACTTTTCTACGTAATTGGATAAATTATATTAAACACTTTTAGGACGACTCTCGAAAGAAAGGATAAATTCCTTTGTTATTATTAAGAGCAACGATTATTTGGGGAAAGTTATTAAAAATTGAATATAGTAAAAGGCCAGTTTTTAAATAAATTTTCCTAGATCAGGAACCTATGGCTAAGGTTTTAGAAATCAAACTGAAGTAGTGCTCCGAGTTATATATGATTTAACAACAATGCTTTTAGATGGGCCAGTTACTTGCAGCTGCATGAATTGTGTACGTCATTTTTGCAGTAAGTCAGGTAATAATACCAGTCAAAGTGAAGGAATGAGAGCGAGACTGGAAAATTCAATGAACGTACATCAGTTTATAAAAGGGTCTACGTCCAAGGCCAATAAACAGCTGTTGACTATAGAAATTGGAAAATAGTGGCACCATTGAAGTACACGATTAAATTAGGATGATCCAGATGCTTCTGTCTACAACAAAGACCCAAGTTAACAGGGAAACATGAAAAATTCAGGTTTAGGCTAAACAATTACTGGAGCTATAAATGCAGGCGTAGAAGACAGAGAGAAGAGGGTGAGTGTGAATATTATCAGACAGACATCTTAAAATATTTTAATAGCTTATCGTATATATTTATTGTTGTTAGAGTATAATTTCATACAAAAATATTAATACATTGTTTTAGGTATTTTTTGGATAGGAGAAGTTAAAAGAGGCTTGCCATGCTTACAATTAAATACGTTGAATATAACTATTTTTTGTTACTTTAAGAAAAAGATACTCCTGCAGTTTGTCTGTTTTTGCACATTTCTTGTATTGAATATTCCAATGCTTCCTGTTGAGACAGAAGTAGTTTTAGAACATTCCAGAGGGAGGTTGCAATACAGAAACTTCAATATCATTGAACTGTTAAAATCAAACTTTAAAAGTTTAATATATTAGGTACCTACTCTAAAATTCTCTATGCTTTTCCCTTGAGGTCTTGCACTCAACATTTAACTTTCTCTTTATTACCCCCACGGCCATCCACTGTGATTTATGATCTACCGTGGTATAGGTGCGCGACTAAACCAGCAATTTCTACTTTCAAAATGCGAGGTAACAAAACTGTAATTTCAGCCGCAGTATACTCGGGACTCGTATTTGAAGCCAAAGGCCTTATTACACAGTACACGTAAAACGTGTTCTCTGACCGTTCTGACGATCCGCCGTACTACAAACGGAACAAAGATTTACATGATGACACTGAAAGATTTGAGCTTGCAGACACATCTTCAGGTCGTAGGGGTTTGATTATACATTAATTACAAAATTTGAAAAAATAACCATGAAAAAATGAATACCTCAATGCGTAGTTTTGAAATCTTCCCCATTAAGGCCCATACTGTATGTTGCTACAGGAACTTTTTTAAAGCGCGATCCGCATCGCTCCTTGATAGATAAACGTGTATTTGTTGATTTCTTGCTACTACAAAAACCGCTAGGTTTTACCATAGCTGTACCTCTTCTTGAATTTGCAATATTATCATTCTTCAGCTTTGTACAACATGTACAGCCGTGTACAATACGTCTCAGTGCATGTTAAGTGTCATATCCTGTTCTCTTTGCCAGAACGATGACATGGCCATGCGATAACCACCAACATCGCTCGCAGTATGAATTTCACGAACTCTCTTAGATTATTATCTGCATTTTCTATCAACATTAGTATGCTCATGTCTCCACAATAGGCCAAAACGTCATTTCACTAAAGCCTCGTCTTGCAGGCGAGGATTGATGATTTAGTAATATGATAGGCACGTGCGAAAACTTTGTCTTGCGCTTATTATTGGGAGTTTTCAAGTACCAGTGTTTACAGCGCATCCTGTAATACTCTCCCATACATTGAGATTTTTTAGAATACAACTGATGTTGAATTACTTTACCACCTTCTACTGCTAAGCTCACCAATTTTGAAGAGCTGTTCATTTCATGCTCTTTTCCTCACGACAAGCTATATCTATATCATTATAGTCTAACCTTACAAGACTTCACTTTGATGTTACCAATCATAGTACTGTTTGGCGACATATATAGGTTTTCGTAGAAATTAATTGGATCCAAAAGTGGCGTAAAATTTATCTTTTTATGATTTAGTTTAAGCAAAAAAATTACTCCCTCCCAAAGTGCTGGAATACATCAAACACAAGTGTCCAAATATTGTGTCCGAAAATCCAGTCAGGCAAGTGCAACCGAAACCAATAGTAATTATACAGTACCTTATCGTTCCACAACAGTTAAAAAATTAACAAGAAATTCATATCAGATTTGTATCCGAGAGTCCCTATATCAGGGTAGTATTATATACGAAAAGCCCGAAATATTAAAAATTACAAAAACATGTTTGGATTAACTTGACTTACTTCTGTGCGGTAGGCAAATCACCTAGTAGTTTGTAATGCTCCACATTTTTCGTAGATGTCTGAAAACAAACGTGATGACAAGTAAAACTAAAGTCAAGTATGACAAGGGTGGGGTTAGCCCAATGAAATTAATAAACTTAAAGTAGTCTTTCAATTGACAAATTTGATATGAAAAGGAGCGAAGAAACAAGGGAATGAAAACCTGCATGACCCATTTGATAGTCGTTAGTACAATTATTGCAATCGGCATTGTAAAAGAATAATAATCATAATAAATTCTTATTATGATCATAAAATTCGACAATTTATACTCAAAAGCTGAATGAACTTAAGTTAAGTTCAAAAGAAGTCTGCCATACGGTAGATACCGTGAAGATCATTGTGTTATGAAAGCAGTATTGCAGTGATACTATGAGAATAAAAAATAAATCACCAAGGAGACTCGAAATCGAAATCTATTCTTTCGTGACGCGTTCCTTTACTAACTGAGCTAAGGCGAAGCCCGATGACAATATCCTCTATTTTCTTGGAATCCAATCCTCCACCGGCAGACATCGACATCAACCTCTACGCAGTCTTAGAGACAAGTCCTTTTGCCGTATGAATTGACTATGAAAGGACTGCCACGCGGGCCATGAATCTGTCCTCGCCCAACGAAAGCTGGCACGCAACATAAAGAAGCGAGGATTCGAAATAATAAGTTTAGAAAGACACTACAAAATCAGAACATATTGTTCGAACCCCGCATGTGACGTATCTCTCAGTATCCTTTAAAACTTTCTGTTGCAAATTTGAAAAAAGGCGCATTTTCTAATATTATTATTGATTTCCAAATAAGTGGTGG
This sequence comes from Alatinidae sp. Z8VKAUB7J3, assembly GCA_010016025.2. NCBI lineage: Eukaryota > Metazoa > Cnidaria > Cubozoa > Carybdeida > Alatinidae > Alatinidae sp. Z8VKAUB7J3. Next base: position 120,216,290 of record JAAAKM020073195.1, on the reverse strand, counting down.
CAATTTCCATACCTCGACTTGCTTCTTAAGTGCTTGTTCTAACCTCTTTCTCCAACTATTTCTTCAACGTAACAATGACGATGGGTGACAGATGTTTGGCATTTTCCTCGTTCGCTCTCTTTACATGTCCCTGGTGGTGACATATTTTCTATTTCTCTAGTGTTCTTTTCAAAGCTAACATTTCAAATCATCTCTTCTTGATGCTATTATGGTTATAACTTTCCATAGTTCTTTCTTGTAACATTCTCAACTGCCCCTTTCCTCAGTTCGGTTTTTTTCTAGTGCATCTCTCTCACTTCCAACATTGAACAATAGCAGTATATATGCCCTTATATATTCATTAATTCTGGATTTTTTTCCTTGGTCAGGTTTTTCAATCACTATTGAGCTAATAGTTTGTTCGTGGTACAAAACTAGAATATTCCACGAAATAACGAAAACATTGTGTACTGAAAAGCTTTTTTCGTCTGTCACTCCTCAGAGTACTAACGTCAGAATGACCGAAATGGAATGTGTGAAAACGTATACCCAACTGTATTTTGAAGGAGCCAATCAGAAATTGGACTGCCTGAATGGCTTGTATTTTTGGACCAACCAGCGTCCATTACAACAAGATTAATTGAATAGGCCTAGCGAGAAAACGAATTCTTTTTGTCTGCATAGTAAAGGTTTTCTTGCTTTTATGTGGACTGACTCCAGAACGGCCAAATAAAATGAAGACGAGGCCTTTCCTATAATACGGAAGCAATCGTCTGATTACACTTTGGCATAGTTTGGGTTCTCAAGCAAGTGCTGCCCTATACGAGAGTCACATTGCTTAGTGGCGTTTTTGGTCTTTAAAACTCGAGGTGGTTGTTTCCTTTTAGAAATAGATGTTTGGAGCATATACGATGGTACATGCTGCTTAATTCGATCAACCAACCAACTATTAATTTTCTAATTTCCTGTAATTTGCTCAATATCTTTTTGGGCTTATGCTTTGAAATTCTGTTTATACTTTGCCTTCCATAAAAGCTATAGGTTAATTGTACCACTCCTTCAAAACATCATGCATCGCTCTAACGAATTATCTCTCTCTATTATATTTGACCCTATTGACTTCCATGCTGGCCCCCTGACTTTGGACTCTTTGTCATTCACTCAATACTGTTTTCATTTTTTTGGTCTGATAAGAACCTCTGAATTCAAAGTTCTATGTAAGAATTATTTTCGTCTTTCGTCAGATGTGTTTCATGGGAGTTTAATTCAGAACCGCCGCCCCCTTGAGAGAATTCACAAGCGTATTCCACCCAACCTGACATTCTGGTCGGCATATGCATTTTTCATTTCAGTATATCATAATGCATCGCAAACCACAAACGTAGGACGTATGGGACGACTCTTGGATTACTCTTGCCCGTGTGTCCATACGTCTGTTCGTTTAAGTATTCCTTAAAAATAGCTTCCGTGAGATATAACTTCAGAACTGCGCAAAAATTGAGTATTTTGGACAAAGTTCTCTTACGACTTTATACCATTGGCTTAGCATTACTTGTCCCAGCCAGAATTTAGACTATACAGTGCCACTTTCAGTTGTAGTTGGCGTACTCAAACAGTTTTGTATCGATGTAACCAAATATAATATAAAATTGAATGATGAAACTTGTGGCCTCCCCCCTCCCCTTTATATTTTGGACATCCCTACCGTCCCACCTCTCTTAGAGGGCCAGCTTTGCGAGCGTATGACTTACATAATGCTTATCTCAAGCTAAAGACGTTCTAGATAATTATGATTTGTCTGCTATGTCAAACTTCACTACCCGAATGCAACCAATCTGCAGTTACACTTTATATTAGATTCTCGATTCCATGTCCTGTAGAGTCTTGAGTGCGTGAGGCTCTTCATAGCAAGTCTGTAGCCAAGGAAATGTCAGCGAAAGTCTATCTTGTAGAGGGGAGTCATTAAAAGCCCCATGGAAAATACCCAAAATTTCGGGAAAGAGCAGAAGGTTTCCCCGCTTGAAAGTATCCTGGTTATCTACGTATATCGATTGTTGTACTCAGGAACTTCGATCACGATAAAGGTTATGTATGGAAATACAAATCAAGTGCGTATGCGTAGGATGTTCAACGCGCGACAAGAAGTAGTCTACTGACATGCCAAATTTTGACTGTGTTACTGAAATGTTAATGGGAGGGGAAAAATATCGATGCCTCGGTATAGGGATATTTTAGCGTATCAAAATTTTAATTCGGCTTTCTTACGCCGGAGTCACAAAAGATTTTACATTAATGCAAAGGACTTTCCTCAGGAAAACGTTACATAGATACATTACTTCATGTTTCTAACTAATAAACCTTTAAAATATTGTTATGAATTGTAGTTTTCAACGAAATCGTTGTCTTTTTCATGCTTGATATATCTTCTAAACCTATGTTTTTATAAATAACTGCTCTGAAAAGTAAAACTTTGCTTCGGGTTGCTAAACCCACTAAAGGGTGTTCAAAGTGCCAAACAGTTGCTAAAACGTTCCCGAGCTAATTTGGGACAGGCTTGGCGTAGACTGGATCTGAACCTCGTGAATAAAAAACCTAGACAAATCAGCTTTTGCATAAAACTTATAAAAGCCCCAAAATTCAAAATATTTATTGGGTACAACGTCTTTTTTCTAGATGGATTGAAGGTACTCCATGGTTTATATTGAAAGCAAGCTACATGTGTTGGGCGGCCTAACGATTCTGCAAAACACATCCAATGGAAATTTGTTATTTCTGAGTACCAAGACCCACTTCTATGACCATTCTCACGATCCTCACTCAGTTCGTACTCATTCAAATACACCTAATATCTAGGCTTGAAATGGTTTTGAAAGATTGAGAAATAGAATATTTTTGAACTTTCACATGAAAAGAATGCTTTAGAAATACATAAAAATTAAGTAAACCGCATATGTCCTGAGACTACATCTGGAGCAGAGCTTACAAGTAGAAAAGAAACTGAGGTAAAACTATCAATAATACTATGTCCTTTCTTAAATTGAGCAAAATTGAAAAATGGCTAACTTTTGCAATGTTTTGTGTTCAAGATCACAGTAGGCTGACTTTTTAACCGTTTTAAAACTAATTGGGCAGCAAAGCTAATGGATTTAACTTTATAAAAGCAGTGATGTCACTGGCAAATGGGTCTTGCTACAGCGTTAGTTTGTCATTTTCGTTTCAGCCAACTTCAAGTTAAAGAATTTTTCAAAAAATGCTGTAAATGTCGCCAAATGAATTCCTATATGAACTGCTTAAATGGCTTCAAATGTAATTTATAGATTACTGTAAGGATGTAGCCTGGACACTAATTATGATTCCTTATGTAACTTCTTCCTGAATAAAAAAGCTATGAACTTTCTCTACTGTTCTCAGACTTGCATAATGGATAAGTAAGAATAAATTATATCTATTTTCGGCCTCACTCTGGAGTGCAGAAGAAACGGGGGGGAACCGGTTAGCGATAGGGTTTCGTAGTCTTTTATACTTGCTAGGGTCTTTCCATTAACATTCAATGATGCTTCTAACACTGTCCCCATACTTCTGTTTCCTCTTCTAGCGGAAAAATCAGAACTGATCTGCCGTGGCTCTATTTACAATGAATTCACGCCATTTCCTATGGCCTTACGGTTTCCTCGCTGCACCTATCAGGTTTACCTTTTTAGCCTCTTGATGTTGTCGTAGTGGCATGTTTTCTACCTGCCTTATAACCATTGTCGATACACTCTCTCTTTACGTACTTGACTGGATTTAAATGCTAAATCTTTATCTGATCCTTGCACATTTTGTGTTCACTATTTGTTTCTATCGATGACGACCCATTGCACTGCGTTTTATTGATAATATTGGGGTCTGCAGTTCCTTCCTGATTGGGTCTGACCAGCGCTTCGGAGGTCTCCCCTTTGGTCACTTGCCACTGAACAGTTCCTTCAATGCTCCGAAAACAAAACTGTCTTCCCTCCTTGAAATGACATGTTCAAACCATTTACGTCGTTCTTTCCTGAACTATAGTATGAATGTCCTCTTTTAAGCCAATTTTTGTTTTGATGTCTGAGACTTTACATTTGTCCCAGTTCGTTTTTCCAAGCATCGCTCTGACACAATCATTTAAAATACCGATATCTTTTTTTGTCTTCACCTTTTGAGAGTCCATGCTGTTGAAGAATCTATTGCGATGGGTGCAATCACTAAACTATAATGTCTGACCTTAATAGCATTTGAAAATATCTCTCCTATCTCATAATGACTTGACTCTTTTCGTATATCCTTCTTTATACAAACTCCTCTTGATATATGATTGAAACACTTGAGTTTCCTTACTTTAATGCTATGCGTCAGGCGTCTTTCGATTCCAACCGAAGACTACAGGGGGAAGGGCAGAGTCACTCTTTCGCTTTTGAGAAAATCGAAGTTTAAAGTTTGAAAGTCTACCACTTTTGGCATTAACCACCAGTATGTGAAAATTTTGTTTTTGTACTATTAATACAGGTTCTTTTTAGTGTACAGTTGTTTTCTCTTTACTAGAATATAGGAAATGCGCTATACCGTGTGATGATAGATTTTTTATTGTGTACCACGGGGAGTACTCTAGTTCTTAGGGATTTTTTCCAAGAGGGATATTTTCCGTAGGGATTTTTGCTAGGAGGGAATATTTCCTTAGGGATTTTTCCCACGGGAGATATCTTCCATTAGGGGGGTTTTCTTTAGGGATATTTTCCAAGGTGGATTTTTTCCATTAGGGATTTTTTCCTTAGGGATTTTTCCGTAGGGATTTTGTCTTTAGGGATTTTTACCTCCATTCGTAAATAATAGTAAAACAGAGAATAAAGGAATGTCATCGATAGCTGCAGCTTTTGATTTCTAGAGATTTTAATTTAATCCTATTTTATTTATGTTCTTTGAGCGTTAAACAACCGGGGCAAAGGGAGGATAACGTCTCTACCAGAGCAGTGAAACACGGATAGACGGATCTTCTGACCCCTTATACCTTTGTAGCTATCAAAAGCTGGTTATTGGTATCATGTTATTCTATTAATTGATGTGAGCAGCACATTCTACAAGGGTAAATTATTTTGCCGAGAGCATAACTATCAAGAATCGGTATTCATTGAATTCGTTTAAGGTGTTATAAATGTGCAAATACTATTTCTGACAGCCTCAGCCGTCGATTCCTGAAAGGAAAGATGAAAGGAAGTGGGACTATGAGTTTGTATGCCGAGATGACGTAGAAAAGTACAAATGTCCCATTTGTCAAAACGTTCTCTACAAGCCCTACAGCCCACTCTGTGGACACCCATGTTGTCTAAAGTGCTGGCAAGATCTCTTTGCACGTAGGTATGTAAGGTATTTGTTATGCACCCCATCTCATCTCATCTCATCTCATCTCATCTCATCTCATCTCATCTCATCTCATCTCATCTCATCTCATCTCATCTCATCTCA
>JAAAKM020073195.1:120149583-120210733 GCA_010016025.2 Alatinidae sp. Z8VKAUB7J3 | reverse complement strand
TCAGTTTCCATCTCATCAGTTCCCGTCTCATCTAATTCCGTCTCATCAGTTCAAGTCCCATCAGTTTCCATCTCACCAGTTTCCGTGTCATCAGTTCCCATCTCATTAGTTCCTATCCAATCAGTTCCCATCTGATTAGTTCCTATCCCATCAGTTCCCATCTCATCAGAGTCCATCGCACCTCTTTCCGGTTCAAAGAGGTACATGGTCCGGAACAAAGATGTAACGACCCTAAGTAGAGGGGTTTTACTACTTCTTTTAGCCAAATACGTGGACGACGTTTGGCGCGGGTAAATAATGTTACGACGCGCAAATAGAGAGCCTCTTAAAAGGTTGCCTCCTCTTGTTGTAGGGGGGTTGATTAGTGGGGGGGTGGGTACGCAGACCTGGATTAAGTCTTCAGGTGGGCTTGGAGCAATTTTGGACAACTATAAAGCCTTATTGTTTAAAAATACTCCAAGAGGCCAAGAAACTTTCTATTGCTCACATTGAAGTGTTACCCTGGAGAACAGAAGCTTAGATTGCAAAGCTGCTCCGAAGAACAGAAGCCTAGGTTGCAGAGCTGCTCTAGAGGATTGGAGCTTACATTTCAGAGCCACTCCGAAAAACAGGAGCTTAGATTGCAGAGCTACTTTTACCCTTGAGAGGACAAAAACTTGCTTTCCTCACGAAATGCCTTTTTCTCCACTTGGGCAACAACGTCCTGCCAATAGGTCTGCAACACAAACAAGTTACTTTACAAAGACTGTTCATGATCGAATATTCTATTCCTATGATCCCATGCCTCACACCCGTTACTTTCTAAACCACTCCTAAGGGATGAACACGATGGAAACACAACACAATAGACAAGCCAGATGATGAAGAGTACAACAGCCACTACATTTCCTCACTGCATGACAGGGTCTTTAGAAACATCATTAAATGCTCTTCCTTTTTTAGTTTGTACGTCGTTCGGCCTTTTTTGTAGTGTCAGTAATGAGTCCTATGTGCCTTCTACGTAGTACAGAGTAATCAACATGTAGATTGCTGATATTTCATAAAGCAAAATTATTGTAGGAACAGAAGCAGGAAGATGACCTTCATCGGAGGAGATGAACTAAATAATCCCCCTTTACATACAGGACTCATCAGTAATAGGAGTATTAGATGCAGTGCAAAGCTCGAACGTACAGATGGAAGATAAGCTGACTTTGGCCCGTAGGTCTCAGCGCGCCAGGGTGGCCCTTGCCATCCTTTAAAAATAATTGCGGAACTTTGTTTACCCAGGATTTTACACTATTGAACGTATACCCACCCTTCTCCTGCCCTGCTGGCAGTCACGAAGGTACCGATGTAGATCGACTGACGAGAATCGGCGAAAAGCTTTTCGATCAAAATGAGTTGCCTGCTTAATTGTGTTTTCATGATCCAGGTGTATGCTTCAATATCTGATCACTCAGAAGAGGACGTTTGAAGAGTGCTATGACAAACTGCAGGCCACAACCGACGCTGTTCTAATTTTTTTTCTGATTCGTGATTTCAATGCAAAACTTATAGCATCACTGACCATCAAAGCGGAGTGTGGTCTTGGAGTTAGAAATGATCGTAGAGATACGTTTGCGGAGTTCTGCAACACAAACGAACTGGTTCTGACTACCATGGTGTTTCAGCATCCAAAATGGAAAAGATAGGCAGCAGATACCGTCATAGGCCAGAGACTGAAGCTCCAGGTCAAGGAATAGATCTCTTCCGAAACTCCCGACCTGTTAAACAGAAAGAGAGATGCGCGGCAACGAAGTGATAGAGGGGCATATCTGAAAGGAGAAGTGCAGCGTAGGTTGCGTAGAGGCAACAATGTGTGATTGGAGTCCTGAGTGTACAAGAGTAGACGAGTTTGACAAGTAGCAGAAAGCAAAGGAATTTTTCAAGAAGCTGAGAGCTGTAAGATCACGCAAGTTTAAATCCAAGCAAGCCAACATATGTGTTGTCAATGATGCTGTGTTTTCAAGGTCCGAGGTACTATCACGGTTAAAAGATTACGGAGAAGGCCTATACAAGAAGACAGCTAGTGAAGATCCTCTGACAACAATCAGTTGGAACAGGAAGAGCCGGAACCACTGGTATAAGAAGTCACAATTGCAGTAAGCTAATTGAAGAGTGGTAAAGCTCCAGGAACTGATGGGGTGCCGGCTGAACGGTTGAAACATGTTAGATCGGCAGGTATGAAATTTCTGCATTGTTTGGTTTGCAAGATCTGGAATACTTGCGAATGACCGAATGACTGGAGGACTCAGGAATTTATCCCTCTATTCAAGGCCGTGTCGCAGTCGCAATGCTCTAATTCGTTGCCCTCATTAGCCACACCAGAAAAATGCTACTGATCATCTTACTGAACAACAGAAAGCGTTAATTGGAGGAGGAGTCAAACGACAAACAGACTGCATACCAGAGAGGGAAGAGTTGTGCGGGTCACCTGGTCACCATCCACCACTGCTGAACATAGGCCAATGTGTAACCCATTCGGAACTGACCCTAAGTTTGAGGTGCCAGTTTGGTCGTCTCAGTTTTTGTGTAAGATCTGGCTTGCGAAAGGGCTGCTTCATACAGGCTGCAATGGATGGAGGACATTTCGTTTATACTCTATAACAGTAGCAAAATTTTATTCCAGGCAAATGAATAGTGACTTGACAAAGATGTGCAAAATGTAAACATGGTGAACGTTATTCACTGTTATGATAAAAGTACCGTTGCAAAGGCAAGCGTTTGATGATAGAAATCAGCCTATTCAACTGACTTCATTTTGGCAAATCACGCCCACATATACCAAGTCAGAATTTTGAAATACTGACAGATTGCAAAGAAGTGGTAAGTATGATGTTGAATTAAAATTTTCTTCATAGTTTGCCAATAGTAGCTAAAGTTAAAAGTGGTGCCATATAGAGGTGAAATTAGCTAGAATACTATTCATTGCGTCTATTTCCCTCGTGCTTAACAAAGATTTAATGAAACAGTTATCAACTAATGAATAGGTTCAGTCTTCAAATGTTTCCAGTTTCAATAATTAAGGTGCTTTAAATGTTTTTCGTAGTCACATTTATTGTAAATATCGTATCGTAAACTTTACTGCTATATAAACAGCCTTACACAATTTTGTAAAAATACTATATAGACATAAGCACAGACAATAGTCATCATTCACAATCATCCACAGCTAAAGCTAGGGAATGATTTGCGAAAAAACTGATGATAGAGGACGTAAAAAATTCATGAACAAATTCATAACACCTAAGTAGGTATACCCCAGTTTGTGGAGTGGGTGGGTTAAGTCTGGGTTTGAATCCTTTTTAAATATGGAAACCTTACAACCTCAAATTATTTCAATTCACTTACAGTTTTAAACACTAAAATATACTACATTTATGGTTTGCATACTTGGTCAAGATCTACTTGACATCGCTTTCTGGTTGTAGAATTTTGTTATTTGGTGCAAACAAGTTAGTTATATTTCCGGTTGAAATTACTGTTTATGCTAAATTTATATTTCGTTTATATTAACTAATTGTTCAGTTCTGTTTCCTCATTAGTACAATATATTGTCTCTTTCAGGCCGTATCAAAATGATGAAACTCGTAAACAATTTATCAGAAAGAATAGGACTGAATGATGGCTCTGACCAGTGTCTGGCGAGAATATTTAAGCAATTTTCCCTTACTTAACGCCATATTTAAAACCTTAACTTGTAAAGTTGCGATGCCAGAGAAAATAATGGCATTGTTAGGAAAATTAAGCAAATGGCTGTGACTTGCTTATGTCATTGTTAACATGTTAAGTACTAGAAAGGCATCTTAAAAATTTCTTTCTCCATCCTAAGGGACACTTGAAAATATGGAAGCATATCAGTATCACAATGAAGCAATTCGAAATGTGGTTTCTCTTCGTGGTCTTACAATTTTCCACCATCAAGATTTACAAATATCAACGTCATTATTTACTCACGACAAGAGATAACTCAAGAAAATATCCAGTTTACAGCTTGTAACATTGAACTATTAACACACCTCCCATATGCACCTCGCCAGCAGCTCAGAACGGGGTCCTATTAGCTTACCAGACACTGTAACAATAGCAATTTACACTCATATATTCATCCCTAGTATGTACTATGTAGGTATGTAAATCGTGCTAAGGGATTCAAGGACGAATTTGCTTTCTCTCTCGATAACCTATTTGACTTGTGACAAAGAAAGTCAGGTTTCTGTTCCTCGCGTTCCAAGCGCAATAGCACAAGGGAGAAAGCAGAGGCCTCTCTCCCTGCCCTTAATAGACGGGGAAAACTTGCAATTTCCACAGATGCAACGACAAAAAATAGAATGCGTAGAGTCTTTCGGTTTTCACTGGTCAAGTAATGTGTGGAGTTATGTTTGGAGCTTTGTGGTACGAGAGCTGTATAAGGAGGAAATATCCCTGCATCACAACATACGCTTTATATTTACAATTTTCATTTAGATACGCTTCCTCACTCTAGAAAAATCTCTTGCTCTAAAAACCACGACACTATGCCCTTGTGTCGTACGTTTATTTTATCATTGCCTGTTATTTTTGTTTTAACAGAAACAGAAACCCTATTTTCTAACGTAAATTTCTTACGCTTTTTGTGGTAAGCGGTTTACCCCTCACTGATAAACACATTAAGAATCACGTTTAACTAGGTCAGGTCCCCAAAATGCATTGGACAAGATTGAAATAGTTGAGACTAGAAGTCATCTTTAAAGTGAAAGATCGTTTCGTGATTGTCCATGCGCCTCAAGTAAAAGTTCCCCGGCCTAGACCAACGCGGCCTTACAATAATCTCGAAGGGCACAAATACATTGCTGATCAATTAAGTTAATATTAGACACGGTCGATCTTCAAAAAACGCATTTATGTGCAGTTCACTTTCTGTTGCTACAGAAGCAATACAGATGTTCTGTTCGCGTGATTGCTACAAAAGTATCTAGGATGTACTCCAACATGGCGGATAACTGTATTGTTTGTGTCTAAAGTCACGTGATTGGGAATAAAGATATTCTTTATTCCCAATCACGTGACTTTAGGCCCTTCATCGATCAATATTTTTAAGTCAAAAGAAAACTTGGCAATTTGATTAGAAATGACAATAGCAGTCATTTGTTCTTGGTAGACTTTTTCTAAGAAAAATGGTATTAATAATTGCCAATTCCCCATCGAGTTCCTTTTCGACCAGATGGCAATAGACCCGTACACTAAAGTGGCGATGAGAATTGTTTTGCGAGTTTTAGAGGGAAACGAGTCTCAGGGTGTATGTTGTCCCGTAAACGAGCGTTTCTGTAAATACTAATGAGAAACCGGCACTTGCGTTTTTGAACTCGAACGTCCAGGAAAGGTAAGGATATTTGTCATACATTTCAAGGTCACGTGATTTAGTGTTCATTGTAATTAAGTTGTAACTTGTACCAGTCTCTTTTGTAAATATAAATAGTTATATTCAATTGTTTGTAAAAAGTTGAAGTTTGGAGGCGATGAGATAACAGTGATTGAGAAGTATAGCAATATTCATACTTCCTTTCGTCTTGGAACGTGATCGCTCATCACGACAATATTCTTATGATACGTTAAAGAATTGCATCCTGCTCTTAGGTTACGTTTCTGGAGAAAGTGGTCACATTGCGGCTTATACTTGAAAATCTGAAAGGGTATAATCAATATGCAAAAAATATACAAGTGTACGCAAGGTTTCATCAACAAAGCATTATTTCAACCAAAAAAATTGTATCCTAAAGTTGCTTCAGGGGAGGACCACATAGCACCTCCAGTCGACCTGACCGAACCTCATTATTATTGAAACAATGCGATCGACTTCGTAGTGGCGTTCATTAATTCAATCAAGACCCTTCAAAGGGCATTCATCAGTTTTGCCCTACACGATAGACCGTACGGGGTAAAGCACTGCACTCCATAATAAACAACCATGCTGAATTGACAACGTTATGGGAATGGTCCTTGGAAAAGGTAAATGACACAGAAATGAAGGCCAGTATTATAGGAGTGTAAGCAGCAATGCCTTCCTTTGACTTTCTCATTGGCTGCCAAGTAGGAACAATGTTACTTAGACAGACAGATAACGTATCACGTGATTTGAAGAGTCCAAAAGTGTCAGCTGCCCAAGGACAAAGCCTTGAATTACATTTAAGCTTTGAATTGTTCTGGAGTTCGGTTAATATAAAGAAAGAATAGTTGGGAGTAGATGAGCCAAAAGAAGTTAGTAGAAGAAAAGTTCCTACAAGATTTGAAGTGGGTGGGGAAAATACGAATTACTTTGCAGAAACGCCAAGGATAGATATCGGCAAATATATTTCGAGTGTCTAGACAGCACCACCAAATGCATTGAAAGAAGGTTTAACAAAGAGGACTTCCAAAGGGGCACATCATTGCAGGAAGTCATTTTAAAGTCTATCAATGGGATGTCTTACGGTAAGAATGTGGATAATGTAGTCTAAGTTTACGGAGACGATTTCGATACCCCATAATTAAAAGTACTGCTGTCATTAATGCAAGAAACCGCATTAAGCGCTGGTTTCGACATAAAAAACTATACCATAGTCGATGTTCTCTTCCTGTTTCAACAAATTGACCATACCAAAAAACTGATGCTGAATAAATTAGTCAAAATGGCTAAAATATTACGTGTCATGCCCACAACAAATGCAGTAAGTGAGTGATCTTTCTCTGCACTGAGGAGAGTAAAAACGTACCTAAGAACATTAACGACGGATAATCTGTTGAATCGTTTACTTCTCTTTCACATCCACCACAAAAGATGCGATGAGCTGGACTTAATTACAATAGCAAACCATTTCATTAACGAAAATGACATCCGGAAAAACCTTTTTGGAAAATTCTTTCCATCAGGCATTCATATTGCAGGAAAAAAAGTTTTAAAATCCAATCAGACTGATATATTTTGTTTTCTTTTGAAAACTAAACTAAAGTTTAATTAGTAACGTTAATAATAACTATAATGATATAATAACTGTTACATTCGCGCATGCTCATAATACATCAATAAAGACGGGGGTACATACGGTGACCTCATACAAGAAAATCGTAATCATATACTTAACATCTAACCTTGTTTGAGTAAAGAAAGTTATCTTGACATCCTAACCTAATTTAGAGTTTTTAGACTTGAAGTTTGCAGTTGTTCTTAATGCCTGCAGGTTGATTTAGTGGATGTGATGTTTATGAACAGCTTAAAAGCCTTTGTTTTGTTTCTTAGGCCTATCTCATTCGGCTTTTTTTCCAACCCAGGTATGGTGTCCTGTTCCAGGCACGAGCCGGATCAGAAGTTGACAAAGAGGCAGCGGTTCAAGATTTTGTTACCTCAACCTTATACTGTCAACCAATCTCTCGGTTTAGCCCCCTAATAAGCAGTGGGGCCATACTGATAAGCACTGGGGCTATACTGTCAACCTCGTTATTTCGGGACCCCTTACTTGCAGCATACGTGTTACTCTATTTTGGCGTAAATCCGTATTGACAGGACCGGTTGCTTTGACAATGAAGATGCTCCCAAAAGACGAAGACGATGAGTTAAATCATTCTTGATTGAAAGCTAATATAATGATAATACAGATTCAAGTTACAAGTTTTGAAAAAATCAGAAAAAGTATAGGTCCCTGCATACTTAACTATCTCCGAACTTCGTTACAAGCTAGTTGGTATTTTGTCACAATGTGGAGACACAAATTTTCGGAGTCTTCTCAAAATGTGTTGAAGGCAAGTAAAACTGCGACTAACACATTTTGAGAAAAAATTCTATTCACATTTGTACATACTTCGAAACAGGAAAGGCGCCTTTTATCACAAAGAATAGAATATCTTATGGGGTAGAAATATTTATAGCATATATAACATATACAAATTTATATAGAACACATTAACTTCCCTTTGTTGTTTCACCGTTTTGCAGTTCGATCAATTTCATTTGTAAATAGTTGGGCTACTTAGATAAGATCGCAATGTTGACTTGCTTTCGTGAACAAGGTAATTATTAAATTTACTATCTGATTTCTTCGACACAACGTTTCGACAGTCTCTCAATCAAAGACCCCTGATGAGCAATGGGCCCGACATTGAAACTACCCTAAATAAACAGAAAAACCACCAAACTTTTTTTGTTTTGTTTTGTTGTTGTTGGTTGGGTTGTGGGCGGGGGGGGGGGGCGGGGGGATTGGATGGGAAGAGGGAGTCTCATCGCCCGATTCAAAGTGCACCTTTGACAACATAGAAGTACTTAATGGATACATAAACTGATGATTTACAAAATTGCATGGTTGCCACCATGGGTGCCTATAACTACTAGGCACATACTTGATTTTATTCTTGTTCAACTGTTGTAAAAGTAAGGTATATTATTTACCAATACGTTTGCCGATTTCTACAGAATTATATGACATCACTCAGATGCGCATACCACGTTTATTTAGTAGCGAAATTGAAATATTAATTTGAAATGTTTTGATGTGAAAACCTGTGATCCAACTGTGTTCGAAGTTTTTCAATGGTGATTTTGTAACAATTTTTGTATTTCGATAGAGATGAATTTTCATTATCAAGGTTTGTATGAAGTTTAATGCATATATACATCCATTGGCTTTTAAGTGTAATGATAGACTACTGTGACATGAAATTTGTATAGTTTTGTCACTTTACGTCATCTGCTGTAGCTTCTTCTTCTCCCTCTTCCTCTTCGTTTTGTTCGTCTTTTTCTTCCACTACTACTACTACGACTACTACCACTATTTCTACCACTACTACTGCTTCTACTTCTTCTGCCTACTACACATTTTTTAATTATAAGCAACTCGATTTTCAGAGTAAAGGCTAAGGTTGCTAAGGGCATGATACGCTTTCAAGGCTAAAGTTGCTGAACAGATTTCTAAGGTTATTTTTTCTGTTACACCGAATCATATCAATATATACAATATCGGTTTTTTCTTCTGTCTACTTACAGTGAGTTATACATGTAAATAGTTTGTTATGTATTTGCTTCAAATCAAAAATGAATTCTTCTGTCTTTATTTTATTTTAAGAAATTTTGTCATTTTGTTCTGTGAAAAAAAAATTGCTAACGAATTGACAGGGTTGAGGGTTGCTAAGTAAGCTGCTTTATTTTTGGCTAATTTGAGGGCTGAAACCTTAGCAACTGTGTTGCTTATATAATAAAAATGTGTACTACTACTACTAATTACTACTACTACTACTGCTGCTACTACTAATTACTATTACTATTACTATATGCTTGAAGTCCATAATGCATCGGAAACAAAAAACGTCGGACCCATGGGATAACTATGTGGTGACTCTTGCCTGTATGTCCATAGGTATGTGCGATGAAAATTCCTTGAAAATGCCTTACGTGAGATTAAACTTCAGAACTGCACCAAATTTGTGTCTTTTGGTCTTAATGAACATCCTTTCCCACGACTTTCCACTAATGGCTTAGCGGCAATTTACTTGTCCCAGCTAGAATTTAAACTATTCAATGCCACTTACAGTTGAATTTAGCCAACTCTGACATTTCTGTATCGATGTAACCAAATGTAATATAAAATTGAATGGATGCTAATTTTAGGATTATTTCTAGAGAATGATGAAACTTATGACCAACCCCCTTTCATATTTTGGAAATCTCAACCGCCCCACCCCTCTTAGAGGGCCAGCTGCCTATCCTACATTACCAATGAATGAGATGCAACGTACACGGAACATAAAAATAGTAAACAACTCATACCATGAGGCAAAATTATCCAAGCTATTACGAACGGGTTTTAAAAAGTTGATATCCGAGTTATAAAATTTGAGGAGTTTACAAAGCTTTAATAGCATATCTAGTCAGATGCTATTAAAGGAAATGTTATACAAGGTCTTTAAATCAGTTATCTACCTTTCTGGAACATCACCTGGAACACGTAAATATTTTCCCTCCCATTTTGCTACCAAAGCATACAGATTTGATAAAAAAAGATTATTCATATAGTGTTAGGAAGAATCGAACCAGGACCTCTCGCACTAAATGCATTAGCTGTACCTCTATACCAAAATGCCTGATGTTATTGTAGGAAAGAAATTGAAACGGCAGAGATATTGGTGAAGTTTTGATTTACCTTTTTTAAATCGCCTTTAAAGACATGGTTCACCCTCACATAGTGGATATGGCCCTGTTGTATGTGAGAGGGGTCCCTGGTTCAATTCTTGGCAGCGCTATTGCATTTCCATTTGTTTTAATATATATGTTTTTTTAGTCCTAACATCGCTTTATTGCACATTTGAAAATTTTTATTGTGCAGTGATATTTGAGAAATAGCAAAAACTTCACATCTTCACACTAGGAATGCGTGCTCTATCAATTGATGATAATTATCAGCTTTGTGAGCACCCAACCATTCCAAAAACTGCTACACAAACTAACAACTACAAAGCAACTACTAGGCAACTACTAGGCAACTACAAAGCAACTACTAGGCAACTACAAAGCAACTACTAGGCAACTCCAGAGCAAGTTTTGGTGGCTTTACACAAGTATAACCAATTTGCAACAACTTTGAAGAGCAAATCAAGGCTGAAACTAAAATTTGAGTTGATGGCCCAAAATCTCTGTAAATAATGGGCGGATTTTTGTTTAAAGAATCGATAAGAAGCTTGAGAACTTCTGCTGGAGTGTTAAGTTTTAAACAAAAATTTTGTGTTTACAGCAATTTGCGGTTGAATTCTCAAAAATGGATGAAATGGTTACACACATCCTTAGTTGTCTGTATTAGTAATCACAATGGTGTGAATTTTCTAGAATTGGAACAAAAAATTTTGTTTTTGCAGTAGCAAAATGGTGAAGCAGAAATGTGTCCATCAAGACCATCTAATGCATTGTTTGGGTACTTATACTAACTTATTCGTAGCTTTTTTGTATTCAGACTATCTGAAACTATCCTGTACTTTTCTCAAAGTCCTTGAAGCCAAATGAGTCACTTTTACACAAAATGGTAACAGGCAGCAATGAGCAACTTCAGAGAGAACAGTTGTAGCTTATCTGAAATTGTTAAATTAATCAGATACAGTAGTGAGATTTATAACTTGCCTGGCTGATAGATTTACCAGAGATGACAAACTATAATTGACCAGGCAAGGGCAGAAGAAAGTTATTATGGACGGCATATCTTCTGCACATTTCCTTTCGAGAAACTTTTAAGTTGTTGCATGCCATGTTATCGAAGCATGGTAATGATGTTTCCCAACCTACAAAAATTGCTTGGTGGTCATGAGATCATAGAGGGGTCACAAGAACTGAACTAGATGTTATCAAAGCATGGTAATGGTGTTTCCCAACCTTAAAACATTACTTGGTGTTCATGAGATCAGGTAGGGAGTCACAAGAACTAAACTAGATTTTATCAACGCATGGTAATGGTATTTTCCAATATTAAAACATTACTTATTTGCTTTACTAGATGAACTAAACTAGACTGAAGAGTGGTAATGGTGTTTTCCAACCTTAAGACATTACTTGGCGGTCATGAGATTATAGAGGGAGTAGAATTTCTGAGTATTTGAAATGAGTAAGGTTCGACTAACAGATAACTTCAACACAGAAAAACATGTACAATTTTTAGATCTCTAAAACACCAGTGGTCGCGCCCAGTTCTGCTCGAACGCTTGCTTACGTCAATGATTGCACACACATACATTTTGACCACGAGCCGCCACTGGTAACAGTACAATAGTACGCCTTGGGGAAAACTGCGGCGCCTGAAACATAACTTTTTGTCCTTTTGAGTACTAAGAGATTGTACTAAACGAGGGCAGCAGTATTAGTGACTGGGGATATACGCGACTAAACCCAAAGCGCTCGTTCGGCCACAACGACCTTGGTTACGTAGTAGCAACGACATCCTTAATACGATGCTTTTTTAATGCCGCTGCAAAATACCTGTACTATCGAAGGTATCACGCAAGATGTGTAAAAGATTTTGGATAAGTCAAACTGACTTACAAGTATATTTGAGTAAGGGAGTCCCTTTTAGGTGATAAATCTAAATCTGTAGAAATATTTTCTGCATGTCGTGGAAAATATTGTGCTGGGCATCTCGTCGCCACTGTGTAACCAGGGTGGTTTTAGCATGTGGTTTAGTTGCCTTTAAGGATATGTTAATAAAGTTAGTTATGCTAATGTATGCGCCAATGATTTTACGTCATCGTACATCGTACATTGTTTGTAATTCATTCGGCGTTGTAAAATTGTTGAATACAGTCATGTTAAGTTCGTGTTCCTAATAAATAATATGTTCTTCAAGTCTTGATAAATCGAGAGGTATTTATCATTTATCTGAGAGCTCGCATCGCATTTTATCAGGATATATACGGAGAACCTAAAAGCTCTCCTCCCTCTACGAACACCAAACAATAATAATAATAATAATAATTTTATTTTTATTTTTTTAACTCAATGCCTTTATTGCTTATCTTCATTAAACAATAACATTTCCCGCTGTTTTCTCCTGGCATGGTACATGGGACAGCAGGATTGATATACAGGAGTGTTTAATTACAAATACAATAGCAGCAATAAAAAAAAAAGAAAAAAGGGAAAGAGAGAAAAAAGTTAATTAAATGAAAAGTAATAGTTCCGGGGAAGTCCAGTCTTTGTTGCGCCTATTAAAGATATAGTAAGATGTTAAGCCTTGCCTATTTAAAGATTCCAAAGGTGACACTGAAATAAAAGACACTGAGTTTCGCAGCTTTATTAAAAAGAATGGAATGAGATATTAAGTTTAACTTCGTTATAACTTTGTTATAACTTTGATATAACATCATCTATCATCATCATCATCATCATCATCATCATCATCACCATCATCACCATCATCATCATTATCATCAAGAAACTCTCATTGTAATGTAGTTAATTTCTCCTTGAGGAAATAAGCCTGCTTTCGCAAATTGGCGAGTCCGTGCCTCTTAAGAATGAAATAAATGATCTTGTTGACAAAGAGACATGCAATGTACCAAAATCCCTTAATACCGATATTTTTTTAGAAACAACTGTTGTACTTAAAAGCAAACCTTTTTATTGCCAATAATCACCCGTATTGACAAGAAAACTTACCTGAATATTAAATCGAGGATATGAGTAAAGCTTTAACAAACTAGGCAAACTTCCCTTTATTCAGACACTCCAAAATTCAAATGTTAGTTCAGTCCCCCAATTTATTAGTTCGGAGTATAGAGATTCTACCGTAGAAGTATGGAGATTCTACCGTAGCAGTAGAAGATGGTTCATTCAAGACTTTGAGCCTCTCTGTGTTTCATTAATTCAACATGAGGTTAAAACAGGTTGGTCTGCAAGTGTAACTCCTTGTGGAACACCTGGCTATTTCATAAGTTTGCTCATGTACTGTGTGGCAACAGCAATCTTTTCAGTACGGTGGCGAGGTGTGTTAGTTTGATAAATCACAGATCCTCCGCAATCAATCCTCACTTGGGCCTGGACTATGCGTGTTCGCGATGCAGACAACAACCAATAAGCTTTGCCCTCCTTTTGACAACCAATCTTATATTTTCGTAGCGTTTCTACTGTATACCCTTATTCCCTTATTCGATTTAGGGGTTACGTTTGGAAATTGAATTGGAATATCTTTACTGCGTACGAATCAAGGTTAAAATTGCTACATTTTAACATCTGACTCATTGAATATTTGCATAAAGCATGTTATATAGTGATTAGTGTCATTGTTCCTAAAAGATAAGATAGACTTATTTCTGGTCATAACGTAGGGTACTGAAGTTATAAAACGAAAGCAGTTTTCAAACTTTTGCCGTCAATTATGTTCTTTATAGATTTATAATGAAGATTGATGGCCTGCAAAACTATTCCGCGTGAAATCAGAGTCTAAATCGATATAGTTTAACAGATAAAGTAAGATAGGTCAGTTGTGTGTTACAGGCTCATTTCTGCCATGTTATCAATCACTAAGGCTTGCAAAAGTCGTAAAAATTTATCAGGCAAAAATGTCCGTCAATTATGTTCTTTATAGATTTATAATAAAGATTGATGGCCACCAAAACTATTGCGCGTAAAGCCAGAGTCTAATTCGATATAGTTTAACAGATACAGTAAGATAGGTCAGTTGTGTGTTACAGGCCCATTTCTGGCATGTTATCAATCACTAAGGCTTGCAAAAGTGGAAAAAATTGGTCAGGAAACAATGTCCGTCAATTATGTTCTTTATAGATTTTTAATGAAGATTGATGGCCAGCAAAAACTGTTTCGCGTGAAATCAGAGTCTAATTCGATATAGTTTAAAAGATATAGTAAGATAGGTAAGTTGTGTGCTACACGCTAACTTCTGGCACGTTAATAATCACAAAGGCTTGCAAAATCGAAACAATTGGTCAGGAAAAAATGTCCATCAATTATGATCTTTATAGATTTATAATGAATATTGATTGCCTGCAAAACTATTCCGCGTGAAACCAAAGTCTTATTCGATATAGTTTAACAGATACAGTAAGATAGCTAAGTTATGTGCTACAGGCTACTTTCTGGCATGTTATCAATCGCCAAGTCTTGCAAAAGTCGAAAAAATTGGTCAGGAAAAAATGTCCGTCAATTATGTTCTTTATAGATTTATAATAAAGATTGATGGCCACCAAAACTATTGCGCGTAAAACCAGAGTCTGATTCGATATAGTTTAACAGATACAGTAAGATAGCTAAGTTGTGTGCTACAGGCTAATTTCTGGCATGTTATCAATCGCTAAGGCTTGCAAAAGTGGAAAAAACTGGTCAGGAAAAAATGTCCGTCAATTATGTTCTTTATAGATTTATAATGAAGATTGATGGCCTGCAAAAACTATTACGCGTGAAATCAGAGTCTAATTCGATATAGTTTAAAAGATATAGTAAGATAGGTAAGTTGTGTGCTACACGCTAATTTCTGGCATGTTAATTATCACATATTAAACGTGAACAGGGGCTTAATTACTTTATCAAGTACGTGCTATTTCTTGACACTACTATGCTCAGGAAATTTGGAAACGAAAATAAGAAACAGAATAAGAAAAATATACGGAAAAATAAGAAACGGCAGGCTGAAACTGGAACCAAGTGTTCTTTTAAAAAAAACGTGTAGAGTACTGATTTTTAGACTCTTCGTCTTGTAAGTCTGGTATGCGAGTAAGGAAAATCTTTTTTATTCGAGCTGCTTTCTCCTGGTAAGATTTCTTCCGCAAAACCTTCATGAACATAGCTAATGCTTTCATGCGGTAACAGCTTGAAGGGAAAAAAGGTTTAAAAACTGTAGAAAATTCTGCCAGTAATTTAATTAGTACAAGCTTATAGTAAATTAAGATAACGCTTTGGATCTTTTAATCTTTAGGGTGTTTTTATTGAGGCTCAAAACAATAAGATAACCGTTACAAAACTAATGGTATGTTTTGTTCTAAGAACGTTCACAGATTTAGAAATACAAATTTATAAACTGGTGTAAGACATTCTTGAAATTTAAATAACAGAGTTAATGTTAACTTATTAGTTATTAATACATTAGGTATTCCCTCCGAGCGTATACGTAACCACGACAGCTTTTTGTCAAAAATGCTGTTAATAGAAGAGTCGGGGGTAAATGTACTTGAGTACTGTGGCTTTTCACAAATCGTATATATACTTTGTAAGAGGCAAGAGCCCATTCAATAAAGTCTGACTGTTATTTAAATTAATACTCCTACTGTCGCCTTATTGTCTCTTCTTTCTGTATATCTATCATTGTTACTTCCTCGTGTTTTGTTGTTACTTGTTAGATAATTTTCTGCTCTCTTTTGGTTGGTCTCAAATAGCCAAGTTTCCATAGCTATTACACAATCTCCCTGCCCCAGAATTTCCCAGTAAACAATGAGAACATCTTACGTACCTGTAAATATACTACTTAAAATGATGGTGATAAGGATAAATAGCATTATTATTATTTTCATTACTACCATTATCATCATCATCATTATTATTACCATTATCAACAAAGTTATCATGATCGTTGTTGCTTCCACCGTCACAATTACTTTATCGTTTTCATAGTTATCGTCATAGTTGTCATTTAACTTTTCATGTAGTATAAATTGTACAACAAACGTCGATCATCTTGTTTGATTTGATTAATTTTCAAAAGCGATCCCAAACGCGATGTGTTAATGTCATTGTAGGTACAATACACTTAATTATAAAACAATGCAGATTAAATACCTCACAAGAAAATTTGCTTTTAGTTTCCGCGCTTCCTCGAAGTCTTCAGTTTTCTGCCGCCCTGCTCAGCTTGCTGAACATCTCACAATGGTACTCCAGCGACGTCTGTCTTCATACGCTTTCTCTTCGTCGACACAGGCTGCACGTGTTCCTCTGCTGCTGAGAGCATCGTCCACTCCGTCCAGCCATGTCTTTCTTGATCTTCCAACTGTCCGCTTTCCAGTTGGTCGACATCTTAGGTATTTTTTAGGTATTCTTGCGTCGTTCATCCTCATAACATGGCCGTACCATCTCAGTCTTCCTTCCTCAACAACATTTAGCAATGGTTTAACATTCAGTTCCATTCTAATTTGTTCATTTCTAAGCCTGTCTCTCATTGTCACACCTCTTATTGTTCTTAAAACTTTCGTTTCTGCTGCTTGTAACTTCGACTTTGTTTTGGATGTTAAAACTATTTCCTTAAAGTATTAATTTTATCCTCAACATAGAGAAATCTTTAAGGACGCCCCCCACTCCCCTCACTGTACGAATAAGGTTCACACGTTTTAAAGGAGCTGATTTTCAAGTTCAATCCCCTTTCTTAGCCCTCTTTCGTATATTTCATATCCTATCAATAATATTTCCTGGTAAAAAGAATGCAGATGCGTGTTTGATTACTTCGCTTTTCTTTTGAAAAAAATGTTCGTTTATTCAAACATTTCAAAGTGAAAAGGTTGAAGGAAAAAATATTGGTAATAAAGTAAGACTGCTGACTATAAACCACTTAAGTTTAAATTCAAATCGCTGTTGTTGCGAACACGAAGAAAAGTGACTGGCCTTTAATGTTTGTAGCACACAAAATTGAAGAGATGCCATTATCGATATTTATTAATGGACGTGGCCGTAAATTCTAACTCTTTACAGGTTTTTTATAAGCAAACTCCATTTCGGGGTCAGGCCTCGAGTTGCTTAGCAATTTTCCAAAATCAGGCCTGGAGTTGCTTAAGTAGTTGCTTAGGTATGTTGGCGACGAGAATAAGGTATGGAAGAAGCAAGGACTTCAAGTGATCCATCTGGGTCTAATAATTCATACTTCTGTCACCAAATTCTGTGTTTACCACATCATTCATCTGCCCCTCAAGGGAAATTTGAATATTGAAAACTATTGAAGGCATTTGATAGAATGTATACGTTCTAAGAATTCATAACAATTGAGCTTGAGTGTGCATGAGTTTGCCTTTAAGTTGGGAGCTTCTGAGAGAGAAAACCAGATGTTTTTTTTCTTCGAATTCGCTGACCTCTTTTGCGAACACCAAAGTATTCAGAAACATTGATTCCGAATGATTCAAACAAACATCTCTACTTGTGTACAAGACCAGAAATTGCTGTAGATACGTTGTAGACCATGGAGTGGTTGAGTCTGTAATTACAAGAGGGGAAAAGGCATAAAATGAGCGCAAAAACTCTTCGATGGCTTCTCGCAAGATGATATCATTTAGATGAAGGAAGACCGTTAATTATAACGGCGAAAAAGTTTTGTCCGAACAAAATTCTATAAAAAATTATTGGTGACGGTTGGATTGGGAGAAGAATCGAAGATTCCTACCAGTTATAGGGGGACGTGGTAAGAAGGAATCGTTTTAAAACATTTGGAAAGTGAAGTAACATAGTTAATCTGAATTAAAAATGTCAGTTGAGATCGTCGTTGATTAATACTTTTAAAGTTTCATATTTTGAACTTGGGCCATTCTTCAAGTATAGAAACGAATTGATAGTAGTAGTTTATATTTACTAGTTTACCTAATTGTTTTATAGTTAATCTTCAGTGAGTAATACGGTTATAGTAGCAGGGTAAAGGCACTCCAGTTATTCTTGTATCAGTTACTGCGTGTAGATCTGGTAAGCATCGATTTGTTCGGGGTAATGAAGGGAATCGTTTGCCCTCGTAAATGATTTAACACTGTAGCTGTAACAAAACAAGAAATGCTGGGCAACGCCCTTTCTCCAATGACGTACCGTGAACCATATTGCAAGCAACTGGATTACTTCGCTATGATACCTTCACGGATATAGGGTAAATTGTACACTTCAGCGTTGCCCTTTTTCGCAGATGTAAGTCCATGCATGACATTTATTCAACGTACTATTTCGTAGATGCCCTTTCCTATTTTATGCAATTCAAATGAACGTTGACATGTCCTTTTTTAATACAACTACATATTTTGTCTTTTTCTCTCTTCAGATTGGAATGCTTTACGAGTTACATTCGGGATGATAGGAAAATTTTTTATAACACTTGCATTTGACTCAATTTACACTTGGGCTGTAGAATTATACCCAACGTCCATAAGGTAAATTTGAAAAGAATTAAAATATTTTGCGCCATATTTAATACGTCAGTACCATTCCTATTGATACAACAATATCAAATTTCTTAGAGTTTTGATGGTAAAATCGTATATACAGGCGTCACATTCCTTACGGCTTTTTGGATGGGGAGAAATGCATTTGGAGGGGATTTCTGTTTCACAATAAATCCCCTCCAACACAAATATACTAGTTCATTTTTCGTGAGCTTTTTTCTCCATCTTCCGGACAGTGCCATTGTTCTCTTTAAACCCCAAGTCCCTTTACCTTCCTCATCTTGAGACGTTAGCTTTCGCAGGCTTTAATAGATTTGAAGGGGCTTCTTTAGGATCCAAAGGTTATATATATGTTACTAAGAATCTATTCTCTCTTGGAGTTTTGCTTGCGCATTGTTATATCTAAAGACAGGACATTTTTAACTTCAATTTTTACTGTTCTGGGGAACTTTTAACCAGAATTATTTAGATAAATGTCTAAGTATGTAAAAACCAATCACGTCCTTCTCCACGTATTTTTGACTTTATGAGCACAAATGTTGTGATCGTATCTTATCATCTAAATATGAATAACTAATTCAATAAAAGTAGAGGACGTATTTATTGGCGTACGAAAGAATTTTCCAAGGAGGGTTGGCATGTCAGCTTGAAAACGTATCCAATTCAATTATTTTCTCGGTCAATGTCGCTATCAATCTTGATAATGTAAGGGACCATAACCATACCCTCTGGACAGCAGACTCCCAGAGTAATCTTAAAGTTTCCTAATTAAAATTATTTAGCAGTATCCTTATAGTTATCTCGAAATGTCAGTAACATTATAACAGTATAATACCACAATCAAGCTATTGTTATCGTCGTCGTACTATCGCAGATTTGTTTACATTCGTCTATCGGTCATCATTAAGCATAGGACAGCAGTATATTAGTAATTGAGTCATTTTATAAACCTCAGGGAGTTTATTCGAAGCATTATGTTCAATGAAGACCACTTTAGCTTACTATAAAACAAAGCTGTTGGTTTTCATCCACAGCAGTTCATTTACAAGTGATCAGATCACGTTGTGATTCAACAATAAAATAAAATTTAAGTCTAAAATGTTAAACATTGAAGCACAATCCCGATTAAGTGCTTTCCCAAAGCTTCAAAGTGTGAAAACATCCAAATCTTTCTGATGGTCAATTCAAATAAAAGAGACTGAAACCTTCGATTATATCTCAGCCTCCCACTTTTCTTTTTGGTGACACCGCCCCTAATCCTCAGTCAGGACACTACGATAAAGTCATAAAAGTAAACAAAAAACATACCTCTCCATTCTTGTATCTCACTTTACCCTGGCTTATGGTAACCAGTGTTACACCATGGCATTCCATACCCTCAAAGATATTGAAATCGACCGCCTTAAATAAAAAATAGTTGCCATATGATAATTTTTAACACAAGTCAACACCAACAGTTTCAGGTATAGCCGAAAATTTTCCTAAAAAGATCATCATCATGTTCTCCTGAACAAAGAGAAACTGCACGTGAAAATGTCTCTTTTGACACTCTCAAGGGGCCTAAATTACTCCTATTTTCATTGAACGCATTTGTTAGTCCATGGCACAGCACCTCCTTACTCCGTCCCAATTCTTTTTACGACCTGCCTATATCACCTCTACAGTATCATAGATCACTCCTCCCAATTGGCTTACTTGTTCTTGATAAGATTGTAGGTTTACCAGTAACCGATCCCCTTCGACAAAAAATCCCCATTCATAAGAATAACCTCAATCACAAAAATTAAGTCTCTCCATCGTAGTAACACTTGCTAGGTATCCAATTACCTGGCGTAAGAATGTACTATAAGAGCGTTTACAGAAAGACCACAGATAATTAACTGCCACTATATTTTCCATAAGAAAAGATGACGAGTTGCATCGTTAATACTATGGTAAATACAACACGGACAAGCTGAAGGGAAGAACTGGTAAAATAGACTCTGGCAATACGTTTTTGGACAACCACCAGGTTAGGGACAATCATCAGGATATGGACAATCATCAGGTTATGGACAACCATCAGGTTATGGACAACCACTTAAAATTTTTAACCTTTACTGGTTGACTATATTGCCCCAGCTTATTTCTAAGAATCATTGTTGCTCTCAACTTTAAATGTGATGTTTCGTTGATAATTTGGAGTAAGTATTCCATGGACGTATTCAAAGGAGAATGAAGTGGAATTTCGGTGGTTTGGTATTTTCTTTGTTCAATTCAACGAGGGAAACATCTTGAAAATCCAACACCAGCGTCAGAAGGTAAGAATGAGTGCACACGTATTTATTTTCATTAGAACATTCGAAATTGCCAAGGGAAATATCTGTTCATCGCTCTTGTGGACAGGGAGACATCTGGGTTGCAATTAGCAGCATAAAGCCATATAAGTAAATATACATATAAATGTGTAAGCAAGAAACAGCAGCAGGAGAGTCGTAAATTTGAAATGGGCTGATTAACATTTTACGTTTCTGCTTTAATTTTTTATGAAATTCCATGCATGAATGTAGACTTGACGTTTTTTGTTGGGTTAATGCACCTTCAACGTATTGTGATATTTTTTCTTCTCCCCATCTTTCACTCCTGTTTATGTATTAATAAATAATTATTTGAGCGTAAAATAGTTGGAAACACTGTATTAACATGGTCTTTCCAATTCAACCCTGGTCTGGAAGGCCGGTCAACATCAAAGATGTATCTTTTATTGTTAGCCCAATTCTGGTCTAACATCATAATGAGGGTGCTAACCAAAACCTTGTTGAATTCGTTAAGGGAGAACTGTGTTGTTTCTACTGCGTTTAAGCAGTTATTTCGATGTTTTAGCAAAGTTTTGCATGCGATAGTTTTATTATCATGCTGAAGAGTTTTCTAATGTACCATATGAAAAATGTGCTATCAGTTCTTGTTTGTATGATGTGACAAAGCGAAACTTTAAGCAACTAGGGCCTGAAGAATGAATTTGGAAGACACGACGGATAATTTGCACCTGTCTGAGGAGGGGAGTAACCACTGCAATGGTAAAAGGGAGCAGTAAGGACGTTGCGACCGTCATGTGCACATGTCTGAGGAGGGGAGTAACCACTGCAATGGTAAAAGGGAGCAGTAAGGATGTTGCTACCGTCATTTGATAGCAATTTTGCATATACCTTTGAGACATTTTCTCCTTTATTTTACTTTAGGCGGTCGGTAACTTAAGTTCATGTTTACTAAGATGTCCATCTTTGGTCTTGTTTACCTCACAAAGCCGGTCACGCTTTGTTCCTTTTTCCAACCCTGTAGGGTGATGTTGCAGATAGTAACTGAATGCTATAGCAGTGATGATTTTAAAAACCCACAGTAACGGCTGCAATTGCAACTACAACCATTATAAGGTTCGAAGGTCATCTATCACGATCGTTGATCTAACGAATCTTGGGATGTTGACTTATTTTCGAGCTACAATAAGAAGAACAAAACATATGTGAGGAAGATACGGAAAGCAATCATTAAATAAAAACTATCAGGCAATTTGTTTCCATCAAAGTCGAAAACCACTAATGCAATACTCTGATTCTTTCCAATATTTTCTACGGGTATACCAAATTTCAATTAAAACCGATTATTCACGTCTTACAAAATGCAAATCATTTCACATGATTACTTCTGTATGGGAGAGTCATCAGCATTTTGTTGCTTGCCATCCTTTAAAGAATTCACTTGAAACTTTCTGTAAAGGTTTGTTAAACACAGCAATCGACTAAAACACGGATGGAGTCCACAAAATCACCATCGTCCATAGTTTTTGTTAACGGTTACTCTCCTTCTCTAAATCAAGTGCACAGCTTGATTCAACACAACAGTATTTTCTGATCATTTACGTTGAAACTAAAACTTGAGAACTTTCATTTCTTTATTACCTAAAGCCCTCTACGATACCAAACAAAGCAAGTAAAAACTTCCCCTCAAACCTTCCAAAACATGCGAACGATCACAGAGTACCCCGAAGTAACTAATTACAGTGATCAGCGAAGAGAACAAAGTTTTAGTTCAGTCAGTGTCTGATCATTGTAAAATCATCTCGATTACTTGAATTGTTAACAAATAGTACTCTTTGATCTCTAATAACCGCAGATCGGAACAATTGGGGGGGGGGTAACAATTTCAAAAATCAATAAACGGGGGGCTGGAATAAACGGCGTAGAATCCATTTGTAGAAAATAATTTAAATAGTTTGTTTGTGGTACAAAATAAGAAAATTGCAAAGAATAGCGAAAACATTGTGTACTTAAAAGCTTTTTTCTTCTGACACTCCTCAGAGTACTAACGTCAGAATGACCGAAACAAATGCTCATTCTCTATTCTACGAATTTCTTGTGTGAATTAATTTGAATTCGAACTATAGCAATTGGAGTGAAGTTACTACCTACAGAACACTGATGGCAACGTTGTTAGTGGGCCATATATTCTGGGTGTCACAAAACCCCTTCACTTTACATGAGGTAAGGATTTGACGGTTTACTATTCGAGTATAATGAGACAGCACCCCAATCCCTCAGGCGGCTATTTTAAAAAACATAAACGTGTCCCTACTTTTACTACTAGTTGTTCCTTTGAATATCTAATCTATTTTAAAATGTATGATAGCAATAAAATTGAGTGTGACGAGTTCTCGAGTGAGAGACAAAACGGAGGAGTTGGAATTGGGCAAACGTTAGGGTGAAGATCAGTGCGGATGATTCAAAGATGACCAGGAACGCTCTGAGACATAAAAAGACACTGGGGTTACGGACCTGATGATGTTTGGATACTTTACTCGATGTGATTATTTCAAAATGAACAGAAAACAGACATGCTGACAAGCCTTGCAACAACGTAAAGTATGTTATCAGTCCAATATCCTTGGTTCACCTAGCTATATAATCAAGCTCTGTAGGTGTTGTTTTCACTCCTGAAGATGCGTAAGTTGCGTTGGATTTCCATTTGATTAATTCGTGTGTACTTTCAAAAATCGCTCAGTAACATCAGTCCAGTTGGCAACATCGAAGATCGCTTTCACGTAGTCCGGACGCACGTTTTTGTACTGCAAGTAGTACGCATGCTCCCAAACGTCGATACCAAAGAGTGGTGTGTATCCTATGGAACAAAGAATCAGGTTTATTGTCCCATCTTGCCTATCGTGCAGGATAAACAGTATTGGCATTTGCACAGTACACCATTAGAACAGTATAGTATAGTATAGTATAGTATAGTATAGTATAGTATAGTATGATATGGTACAGTATAATATAGTATAGTACAGTATGGTATGGTATAGTATGATGTAGTATAATACAGTATGATATAGTATAGTACAGTACGGTATAGCATAGTACAGTATAGTATTGTATAGTGTAATTTAGTATAGCATAATATAGTATAGTATAGTATAGCATAGTATAGAACAGTATAGTATAGTATAGTACAGTATAATATAGTATGGTATCCGCAATGCATAATTAACAGCTCATGACAATATAAAATGTTTAAAAATTCTCATAATCCAAGCATATATTTTTCTAATGATTGCCATGAAAGCAAGATGGGCAGGTAAGTTAGAGTTTTTAAACAAAAAAGGGGTTTTTAAACAAAAGAAAAATGTTGGCTGTGTTGAGGTTTAATGTCAATTTAGCTGCAACCATCAATTCTTAGAATTATGTTACTGAATGTAAGACGTATGAGGTTCCATTTCAACATTTCAACATAATAGTTCAAATGGCTTATTGAAAAGAGTCATCTTCTTGACCCCTATAAATCCCTTCACTTTTTCAGAATAAGTCCTTAAGCATATTTACAAAAAGCCCATTAAACTGATTACTTACAGGAATTCCATTGCAATCATTAAATCAATGAGATACCAAGTCACATGTAGTATTATATTAGAAAACTCCTTGCTCACCTTGTATTATATTTAGCTTCATCAAATGCATCACTTGTAAATTGATTGATGTCTCTTTCTTGTACCCAGGCTTCTGAATATTGCTACATCAAAGAAATGCAAAGAAAATGACACGATAAATAGTTAACCCAAACATTTCATAATTGCAAAGAACTTCACTTCAATATTAAGCATGACTGAACCACATGTTGTACAGTTGATATCGGAAAGGTAAATACTAAGATGCTGTGATATTATTGACCCAAACATTTTCTGTTGCAATGACACTGACAATAATAAAAATTATGACAATGATCATTTTTACTTTGATGTCTTATAACATTAGCATTGATGATAATGATAATGAGGATGATGACAATGACAATGATGACAATAACTACAAACTCATATATATATTCTCTGCCATTAAAGATTTGCCAAACATTGCGAAAGATTGACACTAAAAATCTCCACCTTAGCTTTAGAGCCAGATGGCTCAATGGTTGAGGCATTGGTTTAGTAATCATTAGGTCGAGGGTTTGAATTCAGTCAGTGCCATTAGGTTGCGGGCTATAACCACATTAAAATATACATTAAAAACAATAAAAATGACTTAAAATGCCTTGAGGCGAGCTACAAGCTTTTGGTTAAAAAACCTTTATCAAGTAAACAGATTTGGAACCGTTACTAAAACTTAAATATGAAAAAACCCCCCGTTTATTAACTTTTTGGGATTTTTCTAAACCTCCCCTCGTTTATTCCAACCCCCTTACTATTAGGCACCCAAGAGTAATTACTCTGACTCCAATACTTATATATCTGACAAAACTAGCTAACCAGAGGTAGGGCCTAATTAATCCAAATAACTAAACTCAAATAATTAAAGCTCCATAATTAACCTATCAGACTATCGAAAATCCGCTGAAGTTTCGTAAAGAAGGTTTCAAAAAGTAGAGTATTTTTTACTATCTATTAGTTATAGATTTGTTAACTTTTCCTCTTGCAGAGTTCCAGGACGGCGCCAAATGGGGGGTCGAGCCCCTTCAGGTTTTTTACCAAGTTATGTTTTTCTTTGCCAAAAAGAAGAAAGAAAACACTGAAACAAAGAATAAATAAATCGGGAAAAAAATAGAGGTTGATGCTATCTCTTTATTGTCAAAAGATGCGAAATCTCCTCTAAAAAATCTTTGTTTTTCTCTATTTCTACTCTTCAATTTTGATTTGGTAGCATCACCCTTTGAGTGACACAGAAACCATCACACCTGGGCCTGTTTTTTCATAAGAACATTCAGAAAGGCCAAGGCTTAAAATGTCCTTAGATATTTAAGGAAAATCCTTGTGAATAAAAATGTGAATAGTCCAGTGATCAATTATAGTAGATAAAACGCCAAATAAGGAAACTTTATTAAAAACGTTTCATGTCTTGCTCAGATTGCTACAGAAAATTGTCTAAAATTAAAAATTAAACCAGTTTAGCCAATATTCAGTAGTAATCAATCTGTAGTTGATCTGAAGAAGTCTTTCAAAAGACGAAGCTTCGTCAAGAAAGTTTCCTTATTTGGCTTTTTATCTCCTAAGAAAATCCATAGAAGTTTTTAGTATATTTCTCCTCTCCTGAATATTATAAGGCCTAAAAAATCTCTGAAAGCAGTTTATACAGTTTGATAACAGGTTATTTCATGAATAGGCTAACCTGAAACAAAGGTTACCCTAAATGAAGTGTGAATTTACTAATAGCAGTGTGACTAATTGGAACTCATTTGCACGCATTTTTTATTTGTCTGGGTCTACTACTTTATCCTTTATAATATGCATTGAACCCCCGCTGTTTTCTAGCCGGCCCCTTCATGTAACTTTTAAGATATCTTTCAAAAGTGGACCTTACTCAGAGGAAGAAGTCGTAAATACTGGGAGAACAACGCCATAAACTGGCGGCAGATACTGACCGTATTGTCAACTGTAGTTCTACTCTAAAAGATTGATTGGCTTTGTGGCTTTACAACTCCTTTCAATACGCGTTTTGGCTACTGTTGCTCTTGTGCAGCATCAGCTGGGGCTCTTGTTGACTCGATTATCAGCTAGGTCCTTTTCTGATCCCTGTGATCTCTGCCTGAACAGTCTCGACAGGCGTTAACAACCTCCAACTAATTTTAATCAGAGTATCGTTAGTTGCTCAAACTGACAAGACTACTAAGGTTTGCCTGAACAATTTGTTGCTATTGATCTTGCAGTACATGTAATATCACCAATTCTGTGAATGGTGAATATGACATTTCGGACTTTCAGCTGCCCATATTTGTGCAATGACATACCTTAGGGGCTCACCATAATCGTCATCCAGGCTCATTTATGCGTTTTGGATAGGTGTTTCATTTGCTTTTCAAGTCACAAGGTTAAGAACTTTTTTCCTGTTTTTGCAAATTTTTTACTGAAATTAAGAGAGCATATTGCAATTGCCCGTATCACCTAGATAGTGAATTTCCCTTAAAGTGTTGTAACGAACACTTGATTGATTGGAACTAAGTCCCAAGATAAATAGAATCTCCTATTCCTTTTACGCCATAAATTGCGCAATGCTCGATGTTATAGTATCTAGAACTGGCCCCCTTATATGGAATTTAAATAAATACTTGGAACCTAGTTTTTCATATACAAGAATATAGCTATTGCTATGCTGCATTGTTATCCTTTGCAATTCACTTTATTGACTATAGTACCCTATTTCGACTCGCTCATGGCAATTCCATAAAGTCCCTTTTTAGGTCCCACTCGCTTTGATTTCATGTTTCCATTCATAACAAAATACCTCACCACTTTGTACTTAATTTAGGGAGAGGAGAATAAATGGAGGGGTAGGAGACTTTAACAAGAGGTGTAAATGACAAGAAGGGGTGTTTGGGGGTTATTCTTCAAAGTTTGAAGTAGAGGTGTAGT
Organism: Alatinidae sp. Z8VKAUB7J3; assembly: GCA_010016025.2. Lineage (NCBI taxonomy): Eukaryota > Metazoa > Cnidaria > Cubozoa > Carybdeida > Alatinidae > Alatinidae sp. Z8VKAUB7J3. The sequence goes on along the minus strand of JAAAKM020073195.1, from coordinate 120,183,237 downwards.
ATTCTCAAAAGTGGTTTCCATCTTTGTTTGATAACACAATTGTCGTTATTTTTGTAGGTCTACAGACGTTTTACATGTATTTTCAGCAGCATAAAAAGAATTCATATACTATATAGGCCAAAGTGTAAATATAAATGTTAAAAAATACGATGTGTTCCTCTAACAAGTGTCTCTGTGGTCTATGCAAGCCTAATCAAAGGTACAGACGCATGTATCAAGAATAGTTATTTCAGCTCAATATAACAATCAAGTCTATTTACTTAGCTTCAATTTCTGCGATCATAACGACTTTGCTGTAATTACCAAACCTATTTTTCCAATCTCTCAATATTTTGCCATTCTTTCGATGTTCTGCCAATATTTTGCTATTCATCGTATTTGTCAAATATGTAAAAATTTAAGAGATTCAAAATGGCAGAAAATGGTAACTATTTTGATGGCCCTCGTATAACCTCGACTTTTGATAAACCTTAAGCTTGTCAATTACTACTGCTCCTTGTTACCGATTGCCCCTTCCGACCTTATTTCGATCTTTTGAATAACTTTCCGACCTCTTCATCCTTACACCAACCCCCCTGGCATGGCCTTACGATAAAATCAGGTATGCCCCTAGAAAACCTTCGAAAACTAGTTATCAACAACTAATCACTGCCCAACCCCTCCATAACCGATTTAGTCAACAACCGTTTGGAAACCAACTCCAAAGCCAATCTACTTCATTTTGTTCCGCCAGTCTCAACTGACTTAAGACCTACAAACGTTTTCAAGGCCGATTTTAAAATGGCTTTAGGCACCCACGTCATCACAGCTACTGTAAATCTATTCCCTTCAACAACATAAAAACTTAATGAAATACTCTTTTCTCAAATTATTGGGAAGATTATAGTTGCAAAATTTAAAAGAAAACGCTAAAGTAAACCCTCCATCTGTAACAAAAGATTAACAAGTATACCGTACAGTAAATTTAAGTCCCCTACGAATTTCAGCTGCCATTCCTAGTCTTTAGCATCTAAAACTTATTCTCCTGCATATTTGGTAACTTTCAAGGTAACAATTAATCAAAATCTTCTAAGCAAAGATCAACATCTTCGACTCACTTCTATGTAGTTGATCAGATACTTCCATTGGACTATTTAAACAATCAGACTGTTTAAGACAACTTATAAACCTTCCAAAAAATTACAATCTGTATCGTGTACTTTAAAGAATAAGCTAAAATCAAAGTGATATTCCTTTGAAATTCCTTTGAGCGTGGGGACAACAGTTTAAAGTTGAAATTGATCATGGACGTCGGTCTCCCTCTAAGTAGTGGAGATGTTTACATAAGGGTTCTTTGAGCGTCTCTCTAAAATATGTCTAAAACGTTAGGCTATTTAGTAACATGTGAGATATGAAGAGATGAGACTGGCGATTGAAGGAAGTCTAAGTTATGGCCAGGGAAGCCATAGCTGAGAGACAGTCTTCAACAAATCGCCAAAAAAGACTAACTAGAAGTCTATGAACAAAACCAAACGATTTGTGAAACCTGCTACCATGTCCTCGAAACCTCTGCTATATCACGCGGATACAATCTGTTGATGCGTATTTGAAGGCTGGCGGAAAAAGCATACATCTGGCAGGTCACACAGATTGCCAAGAACTTGAAAACTGGAGAGTGAGAAGGATGCATCCATGGTTTCGAACCACCGCGTGGTTACGGCTTGTGGGTGTGTTTTTATGACATCACAAATCAATGTACAGGTGCGCATCGTCTTAAAATAATCTAAATATAATATAAATTGTATCATGTTATATAAATATAACATGAATTGTAGAAAACATCTTGTGGAGCTGAATTGTAGAGAACATCTTGTGGAGCTGAATTGTAGAGAACATCTTGTGGAGCTGAATTGTAGAGAACATCTTGTGGAGCTGAATTGTAGAGAACATCTTGAAGGATTGGGTTAAAAAGCACATCTTGTAATTTTAAATTATAGCGAACATCTTTTAGTTTTGAATTACAGGGAACATCTTTTAATATTTGATAATAGAGAACATCTTGTAAGGTTGCACTACATCTTGCAGCAATTAATTGTATAGAACATCTTTAGGGTTGAATTATTGAGAACATCTTATGGAAAACACCTTGAAGACTTTCTATCTTCATAACGGAAGGCCTTGGCCTCTAGGTCGTGTATGCGGATCTGTCTTGCTAAATATAAAACTTGTATTCATTTTGGGTCGTAGGTAACTACCCATCTGATAATTTTGGCATGAATTTTAGACAATACTCGTTTCGTTCCTGTTGACAAAGCAGATGTTTGGGACAAAGAAAAGCATCCGGCATAAAACAATCTGGCGGATTATGGAAAGCATCTGTCATCAATGAGAACAGATACTACATCCATTCCTTGCCAAAAGGCCGAGAAGCTAATTTCTGCGCCGCATTTGTGTGCATCTGAATAAACGCATAAAAATAGACAAAAGATATCGATGGAAGCAGAAAATGGTTTCATACAGAAGAGCACTCTGTAAGTGGCAGTAATCTTGTGGAGAGAATGAAATTCACGACCCCTGGTTTGCTAGACAAGTGCTCTACCCACTGAGCCACAGCGGCTGAGTTTCACGCGGCTTCAGTATGCACCTAAAATATTAAAACGCATAAAAGGAGACAAATGATATCGGTGTAAAGAACATATTTTTTGTTGAAGAGTACTCTGTAGTTAGTAGTAACCCTCATGAGACAATTGAAGTAGCAACCCCTTGTTTACTGACGCAATGTCTCGATTACTGACTTACAGTGGCTCAATATCAGGCTACTTTTTTGATTAAATAATCAAAGGCATAAGAGGAAGTAAAAGATACGTCCGAAAATTAAAAGATCATTCATCAGAGAACAATACTGTCTTAGTCCTAGTACGGTACTCGAGAGAATTGAACTCTTAACTACTCATTTAGTAGATCAGTGCTCTAACAACTCGTGAGGGGGTTGCCACTATATAGTGTGCACTACACCGTTATGAACCATCTTATTATTTCAACTGACTTCATTTTTCTTGCTTCACCATAGTTTCAGGTGAACACAGAAACTACTTTGTATTGTGCCTCTGTAGCTCAGTTGTCAGAGCACTGGTCTCGTAAACCAGGTGTTGTGAGTTCAATTCTCTCCAGAGGCTTACTAGCATTTACGGAGCTCCCTCCTACGATAAACTATCTCCTTATTTTCACCGATATCTTTATCTTCTTCATATCCGGTGTAATACTTACTCAGATACACAGAGACAGTGCCTTATACTGTGCCTCTGTAACTCAGTGGTTAGAGCACTGGTCTCGTAAACCAGGGGTCGTGAGTTCAATTCTCTCCAGAGGCTAACAACCATTTACGGAGTTCCCTCCTGCGATAAACTAACTCCTTACTTTCACCGATATCTTTATCTTCTTCATATCCGGTGTAATACTTATTCAGATACACAGAGAAAGTGCTTTATACTGTGATCATCATCATCATCATCATCATCATCATCATCATCATCGCCATCACCATCATCATACCAAACAGCAATATCTTTATCATCATCGTCAATTGCGTCATTATGTCAACATGTGAGAAACTATAGCCCCTGTTGCAACGGCCGACTCGAACTTTAGGATTGGGGACTACAACTCAGTCTCAGAGTGAAATAGAACTCAACAAGATGCGTTTCAGACGCATATTCCCGACACATCTATACGACTCAAATAAGCTAAATGTAAGACACGGTATATAAACTCAAGCTAATTCAAAGTGAATATCATTACTACCTAATTACAATGATTACTGCTTACGGGATTTCTGATTGCATAGCGTCACGTGTTGTATATGTAGATTCAACAGGCTCCTATAGGTGCATGTATCAATGCTTTGCACTGGGTAAATTGCCGGTTTTTGACAAGAGGGGACCCTGTGCCATCAAGTGATTTGGGTATCATTTTTCTAGTCCTTGCAAAAATATGTCAAAACTTTTTTGCCCCAATTTTCATCTTATGTGTTGGGCCCTGTGCCGCGGCACAGTCGGCGCCCCCTAAAACCGGCACTGTCTAGGTAGATTAGACGCCAAACTAGTTGTTCTCAGTTGTATTTTCCACTCCAGTTTGCGACATTTTTGTTTTTTGTTGTTTTTTACTTGTTGTGAAGTAGCTGCTTTTCGTTTATGTTGTCCCAAGCGCTTAAAAAGTTTTACCTGTGTTCAGTGACGTCAGTAATTTTTCCACCAATCATATTTGGCCTTTCAGAGTATTATGTACCGATGTATTTAGTCTGAAGAGAATCAGTGAAATGCTTCACTAAAACTATGAGAATACTTTGTCGGAGTATTTTCAAATCCTGTACCTTAAACAACTTATTTAAGTTGTTTTAAAGTGAATAAAATTTAAACATTTGTGTTTTTAGATTGAAAAAGAAGTAACGAAAGAGACAAAGAACATCATACAGACCAAATATGGAACTGGGGACCATAAAGTTGATTTTAACGTGGATACTATGCAACAAAACGTAAGTTTGAGTTTGATTTCGCAGCAAGTCTGAGGTTTGGGTCTTGATGTTGAAAATATTGCCAAGCCCTAACTTCTCTTTTCAGGCTTGGAGCGAACGGGGGTGCAGGTGTACGAATGCCAAAGTTTAAGGGGATGCCAAAGGAGAAGTATTGCACAACGTCATACATTGGCTACAGAAAACCATGATATTGCCGAAACAAGAGACCACAGTCTACCAAGTCAGAAATTGAAAGATGCTCCCGAGTGTAAACAACGTCGACGTGTTGCACTGAACGCGGGTGTAGAGGAGAACATGCCAGCAGTCCCTAACGACGATTTTGTCAAAATGTGCGAGCTTTTACATGGTAAAGGTAAAATCCCTTTTAGTTTTCAGACGATAACAAGAGCAACATCAGAACATGACTCAGCCAAAGAATACAGTATCCGTACTACAAAGAATGACGCATGCAATATCGATGAATTTACCAGGCCTGAGCCATCACTAATGTCGCACTTTGGTAACATCGATAGCCTTAAGGACGATAACTCGGCGTCAGTGTCTAACTGTGAAAGGGTAACGGGAGCTGAACTCACCGGAACGATCTCCTTGCAAACATCCAATGTGATTAAAAAGAGTTTATGCAGTTTGCGCGCTGAGCATGTCCTGTTTTCAGCTTTCTGTGATAGTAATCTCGAACAAATGGCACTTGTTGTGGACAAAGCACAAATAGTAGCACAACAAGATGAGTTTGTAAGTCAGTATAAGACGGATGACCCAATTAAACATACCATTCTACCTCAGGCATTCACCTTCGATTGTTTGGATACAAGCAATGACGAAAGGGATAATCGTAAAGATACTGTTAGTAGTGGGACTGTTACTGAAGATACTGTTACTAGTGATACTGTCACTAAAGACCCTGTTACTAGTGATACAGTTACTACAGATCCTGCTACCAGTGATACAATTACTATAGATCCTGTTACTAGTGATACAGTTACTACAGAGGCTGTTATTATTGATATAGGTACTACAGATCCTGTTACCAGTGTTACTGTTACTAAAGATCCTGTTACTGATGATACAGTTCCTACAGATACTGTTACTAGTGATACTCTTTCTGCATCCACTACTTTCCTTCCTGCTGTGTATCATACGGGTGAGATGGACAGTAATCAAACAAATTACCAAGAACCTAAAAATTATGCAGATGTAGTTAACGTCCAGGAAGGCGAAAATTGTAGTCAGGGAAAAAATATTTTCTTTGCATCATACTTTCTGTCGCATTGTGTGATAGAACAACAGTTATAAAATAGTGGCATGAAAGGCAAAGATAACGGCGCCACTGTGTAAACATTAAGAGGGAATCCTAGGCAATGTGCATGCTCCTCAGAGTGGTAAACTGAAACTCTCTTTGAAGTTCAAAGTCGTCATCTATGTCCCACAGTTTATTAAAAGATAGTGTATCCTGTGGTTTTTATATCTTCTATCATTACCAATTTGCTTGTTGAAGGCCGTATCTTGCTTTACTTGCACGCCCTCACAACACTAAGATGCAGCATTGGCAATGGTGGCGATTGCTTGGACGCAAACGCTCTCCTTGGTTTTGCTATTTGTTTGCAGTTTCCAAGAATGATACACAAAATTAACAATGAAATTGGTCTAATCTGAGATACCTGATATTTCTTTCAACATCGTTGTAATGATGTGCCACAAGAATATGTTTTGTTCTGTGTAAGAAAAGCATAGAAGATGAAGATCGTAATTTCTAAGGCAGTGTTCAATATTCTTTCTGATTTTCAAACTTTAAGTACGTGATATATTTCATGTCATACTTCCGAACTCCCGTGAGGCTTAAATAACAAAATTCTTCTTTGTGCAAACTGTTAATTATTTGTGTTGTTTTATAAACTTATTAATCATTTGCTGCGTCTAACATTTCAAAATCATTCAACGTGGCTACAATCAAAAGGAAATTTGCATACCAATTTTAGCTTATTATCGGTTATTGTATTTGCGAATGCAACAAGCTAAATTTCATGTTTTGCTTCGTTCAGATTTAGTTACTTTAGAAAACAGATGTAGAGATTGAAGGACAAACGAAATCTTGAATAATGCTAAATAGTTTCGTTAGCAACATCTAGGAGCTTTTCCGGCCTGATAATAAGTATGGATTCAGTAAAGATTGTGGCACCACAGATACGATATTTTCTCTTCATCAACTTAAGAAAATCAGATGGATGTATTTGCGATTTCACTAGAGGAAAGCGTCTCCTGACCTTAACAAAGCATTTACTCCGGTCAACAAAGATAGACTATGGAAGCTACTTGTAGCGGTAGAATGCCCTGGCCAACAAAGATAGACTATGGAAGCTACTTGTAGCGGTAGAATGCCCTGGCCGATTTTAACTGTTCCTGCTTCTGTAACCACTTGTGACTTACGTTCGTATTATTTCCTTGCTGTTTCTATCTTGTGCTTCTTACACAAGAGCCTGTGAATATACGGTAGTGCATCGTTTATGTCTATCTAAGTATTCCTGCTTTGGTAATACTTCACAATCGCAGACTATATGATAAATTGTTTTATCATATTTACGGCATAATCTACATTTAGAATCTACATTAACTTTCATGACCTTACTTTGGTAATCCATTGTTGGTAAGCTTTGATCTTGAGCTGCTATGACAAACCCTTCGGTTGCTGCCTTCACACCCCTTAGCTTCGGAGCCATGCATGGGTTCTCTGTTGGTCAACATCCGTTTGAATAATTCTTTTGGCATCTACACCATCCAGTGATTTTGCTTGCCGTCTTTCTTCCCCTTGACCATGATTTTCATACTTGCCTAATTTTTTATTTCTTTTGAATATTGACATGATGTAACCTGTTCAGCCTCTTTTTCTAATTCAATGTTTAATGATCTTCTTATCTGTTCAGCTTCTTTGTAAATTGACTATAACTTCTTATTCTTCTCATGCTTGTATACAGCTGTCAATTATCAATCAATGCTTTTGCTGAGATTGGCATCTAACACTACTGTTGCAACTAGTACAAAATGAAGCTTCTAGTTGAATCAAACCCCTTCCTACATCATTTCCCTTAATGCAAAGTATTTTTACGTCTGTATTTGGGTGATGCGTTCTGTGGATGGTCAATTGACTTACTTGACTTAAAAGTTCAGGCATGTTTGCCCCTTGCTCTCTCTATGTTCCTTCTACGCCAAACTTGTCTGTCCATTAAAACTCTTCATCTTCTATCATTGATGGTCAATTATCATCATTACTACTTACTTCAGCTTCCAAAAATTCTTTGGATTAAAACTACCCAATATAAGTGACCTTTTGTCTATCCTGTCAGATTACATCACGAACGACCCTGCGATTTTCTAAAGACGTAACATTTCGCATTCTATTCAAGAACTCGACTTCAAAAAATGTATACACTGACTCAGTGCTGACGTCAAAACCAATCTCAGAATCGTCGCCACAGGACAGAAAAAAAGTAGTAAGGAAGATTTATGAACATCAAGAACTAAATTCTATCTCCATACTCTAGCCCCCATACTCCAGCCCCCATACTCCAGCCCCCATACTCCAGCCCCCATACTCCAGCCCCCATACTCCAGCCCCCAGCTATTAGGTAATCAAAAGCAGCGGCCTTTCTCCGACAGCTCTTAACTTGCGTGCAGACAGAATTTCTGCGTAAGTGATCTTTTGTCTGCAGCTTTTGTCTGCATGCAGACTTACCAAATCTTTTAGAATGAGTTCATTTAGGCTTCTCTCTGTTCTAATTTGACTGTCCAGTTTGTTTACAGCTCAATGACCAGGAATAATATCAGCACCAACATGCCTCGATGTTAAAATACATGCATTTATTAAGGGTAAGACATGCATATATTGCTTACACAATGTTGATTCTCTCTAGCACCTTAAAAACATCATTGCCAAGAACTATGGCTTGTGGTTTTTAGCCCGTTCAAAAATGAAAGCATGGTTTGGACCGCGTCACATCAAAGCCCTCAGATCTATGAGGCTGTGCAGATTTTTCTCAGGAAGTAGTTCAGGTGGAAAAAAATACTGGGATGGCGCTTGTAAACGGAGTAAATCTTTATTATGAAACTTGTGGAAATTCGCCTGATGCTGTCTTGTGTATCCCAGGTACGATTTCATGATAGCATATTTTTCAGTTTGATAAAACCTACCCATGTATGTTTTGTTTCTACTGAAGTATTAAGGGCGCTCCGTAAATTTTGGCCCAGTGAATTTGAGGTAAGTGAGATGCCTGGTAATTTCGCAACGTTGTAGGCCCGTAGCCAGCAAGTAACGGTCTACTGTTAACGAAGGATCTTTAATTACTGCCGGTGATTGCCTGGGGGAGGAGGGACGAACGACAAAAGACAACATCTTGAAGTGTCATTAAACTTACCTTGGGAAATCTTGGCAATTTCCCTAAACCTCTCTTAGTTATATGCTTGTAGCTGTAACACACATGCAGGAATGTCCCCTTCTCTAGAAAATAAAGCTAAAATATATTTGATTCCAAGAGTGGGGTGTACATGATTTGATTTTTAAGGAGGACGGAATGAATCAAAATTCTTTCTCGGTCATTTGGCTAGGATCATGTATTGTATCTGTTCTCATTGATGACACATTGATGGCAGGTGCTGTCCATGGTTGATGAGAGATCATATGTTGGAATCCGTTAGAAATGCAGAAGTCTGCTGTTTAGGATGCTATAAGTGGCTATAAATCCGTTTTTACGTGGAACTTCTTCGTTTTGGACAAATCTGTACTCTTTGAATAATGACATATGATATCCATTTGATGATTCGTTGTTAATGCATCAAAATTTGATTTCTAACCTTGGTAGTGTTCTTTTTCTTCCAAAGGAGCGTAGGGAGCGGAAAAGTTGGTCAATAATTAAGGAGTAATGGGAGAGGTATATGGCCCATGATTACTCTGATTGACTGTGATTATCAGAATCTAGAATGATATAATTTCGTAATATGTGATACGTCCTAGTCTGTATTAGGGTCATATTAATCATATGATCTTGTATCTTTACAGCGCAAATACCACGGGTGATATAGGAATACAAATGGAACAAATTCAGTGGGATCTCTTGTCACCTTATGGCTTGCTGTGCCTCATGAAGTGCTACTTTTCAGTTCTTGCATCTGTAAGTGAAACCATATGTACCTGATTAACCATTTAAGTTAAGACAGGCCGTAATACAGTTCTGTGATGCTCTTTTGCTGCAAGGTTTGCATATACTGCCATTTTGTTTCATTTGGGATTGGTTTCTCTGTCCAGGGATACCAAACATGAAGAAAGCCAAGCCTCTTGTGCTCATTAAAGCGTTTTTTAAATATTGTGCATCGGAAGTAATACTAACAAAATACCATTAAAAAAAACCTTACAAACCCCTCCGACCCTCGTTGTTACCACCTTCGTCTGACATTAACAGTTATACTAACAAAATACCATTGAAAAATACTTACAAACTCCTCTGACCCTCGTTGTTGTCACCTTCGTCAGCCTTATTAACTTAATAAAACATTGTTGGGAGCTGACTCGTAGATAGGTTTTTAAAGTCCGATTGTCATTAGATAGTAAATTGCTAATGCTTAACAGTTAAATTGTATTAAATACAGCCGAGTAAGCCAGCAACGTTAGTCTTCTAGTAATTATGTGAAACTGAAAAGCTACTTAATACTTTTGCATTGGTCTGTTATAACTGGATTAGTTTTGGGATAATGCCTGGCCATGTCATCTCCCGTGAAACCGCACAAAGTTTGTTGAGAAACTATGTGTTCGTTCCATCGCAATAGAATTCTACCCAAATAAAGGCAAAACTCACCATTTTCTTCCTGCTGTGCTTCCTTATCCTTTTCATCGTCAGTTTCTGGTCCATACCGAACTTTGTCTGAAATAAAATAGGCAGGGATAGTAATAAACAATACGTACGTAGCTTAATCAGAAGCGTATAAATTCTTCGGCTGAATTTTTGGTGACTAGGCCCACAGAGTCGCCAGAGATCCAAGTCCAGAGGATAAACACATATTCCCAGCAGCGACATACATATGCTTTAAATTAATGTGAAGGATATCCAACGAACAAAGACAAGAACTGGTTTTGAAAGAGGAGTTCACGAAGCTGCTCGAATCATGCTACATGACACAAGTCTTAAATCATAATTATTAGAACTGGTTTTATAAATGGTGATAATACAAGAAATTTTTCCTGTGATTACAAAAAAGCAAGATTTTCTAAAAATATGAATCTCAGATGTTCTCTCCCAAAAACCTTTACAAGGGATTTAATGGTTGACGTTCATGTAAAACACGTTTCATAATCTCAATGCTTTCTAGCTTTTCAATCATAGGGAAACGTAAGGTAATCCCGAAGGTTTTAGTGCGCTCTTCCAAATGAACGTCGCAATTCTATAATCAAGAACTTTAACTTGTTGCTAACCGTTGCAACCTAAGTGGACATTGAAAATTGTTATTTCGGAGACCTGCATGTTACACTCCCTGTTGACACAAAGAGGGGGACATACCAAAATACTACCAAGAATTGGAGCCCCCTTTCTTTCCAAGTGTTTGGCATAATTTAGATAACTTTCATTAAGATTCGGTAAATGTTTGCATTCAAGCATAGTCCCGGATTGTTGATGCTGAGATACTGGCAACTGTTACCAAGAAATGCCATTTATTTACTTACTGCGGTTATTAGATTGAAACTTTGGACATTATTAGATTGAAAGTTTTCGATTGGGACTCTTCGGAACCATTCAGACGATATACAGAAATAACGGGTCTTGATCCCCGTGGTGTCATACTTGCTCCTTCTCCAGAATCATCTCAGCACTGACTATTTCAAACCTCTATTCTCTATCATACCTCGCAACATTTTGCGTTATCAAGTAATGATGACTTCTACATAGACTACGCAAGGAGTATATCCGTCAATTTCGATTTTAAAATGATTTGGAGAACTGTGATCACTTCATTCTGCACGGCCGAGGATGTGTATTTGGCATTACCAGGCAATTTCAGAGCGATTTCTTTCAGATCCTCCCTCAGGTTGAAGACCAGCTCTGAGAATGTGTTTAAATACAGTCCACCACCAAACTCACTGTTGTTGCTGAAGAACATACTGTTTTCGGCATTTCCATGAAAGGGAAGGCCGTTGATCGCCAAATATCGAACAACGTGAAATACTGATTCCACCCATTGTCGATGTTCGGGTAGTTTTTGTATCATCATTGTATCGACAGATGGCATGTTCGCAGCCCGTTTTTATGGTCTTCCCAAAGTATAACGGCGCTTTTGTGTTGCATACTCTGAGAATGCTTGTCAAGGCCTTTTAAATTCGTCGTGACATTCTTCCCCTGTCCATCAATTCGCACTTGTGCAGTTCCCGCGTGCTTCCAATCACAGAAACCGCTCCGTACGAAAGGTGTATCAAATCTTGGGTTATAAACTCTGCAAGCGTAGCAGAGGTACGTATCGATCTCAACAATATACTCCAGCCAAGGTCTCCCTTTGTACCACTCCTTTGAGAAACTTCTTTCAAATGTGTCTTCGTCAAATTTTGTTTTCAGATAGGCATCCAAAACTGGATTGATTGGCTGACTTTTATCCAGTGTGGATAATATAGACTACACTGTGCGCCTTGCTTCGGTGGCTTTTGATTTCTGCTGCTTGGACAAACTTGGACCTGAGAGTTGAGGTGACGGGCATGTAGAGGAGAGAATTTCATCGGAATCACAAACAACAGAAAAATGGCTTGACGACGAAAACTTTGAATGCTCATTCTCCACACCACAATTTAATTTTTCAACTGTTTAATACCTCAAACCTAAAAGCAGGATACCCAAACACTCAACTCCTGTTTGCTTGCTTCAGAGAAAATTGACACGCAAGTGGAATATTCAGTGGAACAAAATTGGAATTGCTCTCTTCGGAAAAAAACATTTTTTTTCAAACCCCATGCAACTGGCGGATTAAATTTGGTGTGCGCAATAATTACAATAGAATCCTGAAAAAGCCTTTTAATTAGTGTATTCTGTCAGGAAAGTGACAGAATCCCACATTTTTTAAAGCTGTTTGAAAACTGTTATTTATAAAATTAGCTTTCTGCCCTCTACAGGTTGTTTTTTAGAAGCAACTCAGTTGCTTAGGTGTGAGGCCTCGATTTGGTCCAAAATCTAAGCAACAAGCTAAGCAACTCGAGGCCACATATTCAGGAGGGACAATTTTTAAAACGCCTGATAAACAAGCCAAGAAACGTTTTTCATTAAGAATTGATTACAAACTGTTAATATATAACAAATATCATACTGTTGATAATGTGCCAAGCAAAGAGATCAAAGATCCAACCATCATTAGGTATTTTATAATTTAGAACACAACGAAATTCGACGATAACCTGTAGTGATACCTGAGCAACTACTTAAGCAACTCCAGGCCTGATTTTGGAAAATTAGTAAGCAACTCGAGGCCTGACCACGAAAATAGAGTTGCTTATTAATAAAACCAAACGTGTAAGTTGTTTCATTAACCAATTCTACGCGGAGGTGGCTTTTGCATCCGCCAAGAAATTGTTTGCCTGCCTTTCCTCACCCTTAGAGGTTTAACCTTTGCAGATCTGAAAGCTATTTACTTTTATTATATTATATCATTTGCCATATACTTCATAGTCCAAAAGGCTATTCCCTTTCAAAATATAGTCTCGTTTAGTACTTTTATTTATATTGCGTTACTTGGTCACGCTGCTTATAATTTTAGGAAGATACTAGCGTCCACAGAAGACAGGCTTCTTTGTTTTGAACAGGAAACCTTTGCATCCGAGTTAGCTCATGTGGTCATACACCGGGAGCGAGTAAAGAAAGTGTTGGAATATTAGGAGAATGCTAATCCATAACAAGACGTATCATCGTAAACATGTTTCCAAGTCTTATTGTTCTTCCCTTTGCCTTGGTCACGTGATATTATGGCATCTCCAGGTGTATTTATTGGATCTGAAGTTCCTCGCTCTTTTGGGAACAGCCTTCTCCCTTTCAGCCCAAAAGCCAATTTGTTTTACAAATAAAGCCTTTTTGTGTAATATTTCAATTCCTTACAATAAAAGAAATGACTTTTCCTGGATTACTGTTTACAATTCTCATGTCCATTTTTACGCTTTGAAAAGAGATAATAAACGCGTGTTTCTTTTCCTACATAAAGGGTATGAAAGAACTTGTTACATCACATTTTCTTACGGTATAAGTAGATATTTTTCTTTCTTAGTTATGAACTGATTCCACTGTCCACCCCTGGAGGATGGATTGATAACACATATAATGTTGGAGTTCAAGGTGGAATAGAATTGCTAAAAAGATGGTAAGATTCAATTAAATACTTAGTATAACCAATGGCTTTAGGAATGGACGGAGCTCAAAATTTTATAATAGTTTAAACTTTTGTTTGGATTATCAGTTCTCAACCCTCGACATGAATATTACAATGCACGTGTAAAATACCTTGACGCTGATATACTTTCAGGGAGCTACAGACCAAAAGACCTGACTATCGTTAAGAAGTACTTTCATTGCCATGCTTCCTACACGTAGTTCGTCTTCTCCCCAACCCTGCCTCTGAATTTACTCTGCCGGTATGCTATTTGTACTCCTTGCACGTCAAACTCCATGGCTTTGATTTGTTTATGATCTTCATCAGCAATCCGTCACTTAGTCCAAAGCTCTGCTTATTAAGTTCTATAGGATCTCCACTACCATTTACCTTGGAACCCCTTCCTACCAACTTTTTTAATAGTTATTCTAGCTCCTGGTATAAATGTCTCAAAGGTCTTTTGTCTAAGAAGTCTGCTGTCTTTTCTCAACCTGCGTATGATAGGCTTAGGTGAAATATAGTTGGTTGCTTTACTAATTCACCAATTAAACTGAGCGACTGGATTGTCCCAAAGATTCTATTTTGACCTGACATTGAAACTAACTCAACTAAACAGAAAAACTACCAAACAGGCTAACTAACAATTAAAGGGCAGCTGGGGCGTTCAAGGGCAACACCCCTCAATTTAAGCTACGGGTCACGGAAACAAGCCATGAGGCAGGCTCAACCACTCAGTAGGGCAGCCTTTCACGGATTATGGAAAGAATTTGTCTTCACTGTGAACAGATGCTGCATCCATTCCTCGCTAAAATGCCGAGTAGCGAAACATTACTTGCGGACCCCTTATTCAAATGAAACATCATACGGAATTCGCATATGCGCGTGATATGCACTCCAATTATGGTTGGGATGGCACCTCTACTTCTTTTGCGGTTTCAAGTTTGGAAATGGTGCTGTAAAGAAATAGAAATCATCAGTTTTTTATTTCACAATAGGTGACCCAGGCAACCCTATCAGAGATTTGTAAGGAGGTTAACCCTTCCGCTTTCTGCATTTTCTTTCCCTAAGGAAAACTATTTGTTTAAAATTTGATTGAGAGATATTAACTTTCGATAGTATTCTATCGATAGACATAAAAATTTGGGTATAGTTCTAAAATCCCGAATATCGTCATGTTACAATTTGAATTTAAAGCTTCCGTTTGTAATAATTTCTCGTTATTTTCCGTTATGGAGAATGTTTCCTTGATTAAAACGATTAACTGGAAAGAGCAACATTTCTGAAATTCCAGTTCACTTCACAATTTTGTATTAAGGAAGGAATGTGTAATTCGCCTTGCAACAGTAATAGATTTGTGTCAGTGATGGTGATTTAGCACAGAAATAAAATCTTTTAACGATTTCAAATTTATTTTAACTTTAGCAAGAAAATGTAGTCATTAAATCGTGTGGAAAGTAATTTATCAAGGACAATGATTAGGCATCTCTTTATCTTTGTTCTCGTTGATTACTTATATAAAGTGATGCACGAAAATTATATTGCAAAGAACATCTTTCGGTACATTGATACATTGATACATAGAAACAGCGGAACAAAATATGCAATGCTTAAAAGAATTTGATTCCTTAGTGTTACCATAGCAACACACGGGAAGGGAATAAGGCAACACCTTCCATCAGCTAAGGTAGAAAGCGCAGCTTTGGTGTTTCCGACGAGTAATTAAAATGAATTTTTAACTAAACTTAAAATTGGCATTTTTGATGTTGCGAAAGAATTGGCATTCATCTCCATTGGTGAAAATATGAGTTACCTCTTTCCAGAAGGTGTCCTTATCGATATGTTGAAAAATGAAGTTTACCTGTTATGATTAATAATGCAGCAGATATGACCCCAATTTCCTCTTATATTATATATCACTTCGACGCATCGGATTATTCATTTTTCAAAGTATGCCTAAACAGATAAAACCGCCTATATGTCGTTGTGTGAGTATAGTTAGTCCTTTTGAATGATAGAAAATTGACCTTCGAACTGCACGAGTAAGAAAAAGATTCTTTCTTTTATGTTCTAAAATTGTTTCCATAGTAGTTGGAACTATTCGTTTTTGCATATCAAGGTTATTTAAAATTTGTCTCGGTAAGCATGCGTCCAAAACCCACTTCAAACGAGGGCTGGGTAGAAGAATAAAGTACACAGAAAAAGCGACGCGGATCTTTTAACCAAACATCATTACGAAAGAGACGCGTAGTCGGTCAGCGCCTCCATGAATACTACAGAGCCATAATACCGTCGCTCGACAGCCTGGACATTAAACTAATGAATACAACACGCTAAAGATTACATTGGTATCAGAGAGCACAAGTTCAAATTGTTTCAAAACTAAAAGCACCTTCACAAATTGCAGTCTCTCACCCTTTTCCTTTACGTTCTATCTGAAACAAACACGGGCCATTCTATTGGTGGGTAGTACGACAAACAAGGGCTGTTCGATTGATGTGAAAGTACTACAAACGCTAGCCATTCGACTGGTTCGAAGTACAATGAAGTCGCAAAAGCCGCCTCAAAGCTAAAATAAAATACCTGTTCCACTTTTCCAATGCGCTTTGGAAAAATTGCATCTTTCTCTATGCACTACGGACCATACCTCAAGCAATGCGTCATACTTCCTCAACTAGATACAAAAATACCAGTACCAAAGGTTTGGCTATTAACTGCAACATATGTTAATACTGCGAATAATTCCAAGTAGGACTGCCGAGGATAATTTCCTTCTACACACGGCATCAAACATGCTTACACGTACAATAAAAATCTATTTCGGGTTTTTTTACTTCGGTTGGAGTTGTGAACTATTGAAGGTAAATTAAATTTTCTTGACTTTCTCTCCGACTACGACTGGGTTCTGTTTAGCGATCATTTCTCGTGCATCCGCCTTATAATCGTAAGAACAATCGTGTTTATCGGAATACCGATGCAGTCCACAAAACAATCCACCACATCTACATTCGAAACCTGTGAAAAAAGAAAATGAAGAAACACGATTACACTCCTTGTTTTACAAACAACCCCCAAAATAAACAACCCCCAGAAAAGTACTGAAATTTTAAACAACTTATCAACATATTACTTGGGGCGAATTTCCATGTAAAACATTAAACAACTGTTAAGGGCAAATCACACTACTAACAACCAATATAACCATACTCTGGAGTATAGGTAATGAGATCTAACTACCATTGCCAATATTTGGTGCAAAAAAACAACAGGAAGCTAATGTTGCTCTTATTTTACATGGTCTTACTGAAAAGTGATAATATGTTGCACTCGAGTGTTCATAACAGAGTTTGTCCTACATTTATTGAATTATTAAATGATCAATGTACTTAATATGATAAAGAAGCAAATACTCGCAAAAAGCATTTCAATATCAATGCAGAAGAAGGAGGAGGATCAGGACTGTAAGCTAATGTTGCTCTTATTTTACATGGTCTTACTGAAAAGTGATAATATGTTGCACTCGAGTGTTCATAACAGAGTTTGCCCTACATTTATTGAATTATTAAATGATCAATGTACTTAATATGATAAAGAAGCAAATGCACACAAAAAGCATTTCAATATCAGTGCAGAAGAAGGAGGAGGATCAGGACTGTAAGGTAATGTTTCTCTAGTGTTGTTTTCAAAATGTTTTTGTGTTTAAAAGTGGTAAACAGGCCCTGTTCAAGCAGGAAGTGTGCTTAATTACCAGTTGCCTTGCATTTGAGTGACTTGTCGTCCTATTCTTTCTAATTTTTTTGAATTCTTATAACCCTAATGATTTGTTACAAAAGCTTTTGTGTTAAAAAGTAGTAAACAGGATGTGCATGATTGATTGACAGCTGATTTCAAAGGAAAAATGTGCTTAGTAACCTGTTGCCAAGCATTTGAGTGCATATACACTGGCATTATCACTTCTTTTTGAATTCTTATAACCCTGCCTCTTCTTCAATCATTGTTCTTCAACAAAAGCAATTGTTTTAAGAAAGAGGTCACTCAAACTCTTTTCAAAGAACAAAGGTCACATTGTATAACAGATTCTCACTACTAAAATTCTACAGTTGCTATGGAAACTTAGCAAAACTAGATGGAGCTACCAGTTATCATGGTTGCTGAACTAAATTATAAAGCTGTCAATCAAAAGGACAAGGGTTACCAATATTCAAAGAGAATAAAGAGCGATGCAAGACCTCTCCATCAAATGTATGACAACTGGATATCAATACCAATACTTTGTTGAAATAAAATGTCAATCAAAAATTTGATGTACTAGCACCTCCCTACATAAGCTGTCAATCAAAAGGACAAGGCCTACTAATATTCAAGGAGAATAAAGAGTGATGCAAGACCTGTCAATCAAATGTATGACAACGTTCAGCTGTAACTATATTTCTACTTTCTATTGTGGGGTATATAAAGAGCAAGGCACACTATAACATTGCAATGTTTTAATGTGTATTCTCTATCAGCATTCTCAAATACAAATATATTTTGGAATAATTGTACTTGTTTGCATTCAGTTATACATTATTCATTGAAGGAAGACATATTGCAAGTTAAATATGACTCTACGGAATGCTTGTAAAACTAAAGAGACCCAGAAACATTGAGACATAAAAGATAAATGAGAAACATCTAAACATGTGCCTAGAATGCCTTGTCCTATTTAAAGAATGCGAGACAAGCGGAAGCAAAAGTAAAAAGACAACGTCATCTACAATTTAACTGTCGCATTTCAAGAGCATTTTCCATATACAGAGAGCTAACAAACACTTACTTCCCAAACCCTCTTGTGTAAAGATAGTGATGTACGATTATTGTTATTACGACCTGCAGATATTTCTGTAAGAAATTTACAATAATATATTGGGATGAAAATAATGTATTGCTGGAATGTCTATATTTGCGTTTAACAAATAAGACCTCTTATTTTCTTCAGGGCGAAAGAAAGGACGTAGTCACAAAGTGCTTGAGCTTGTGAGTTCCCTTCAATTTGGAACCAATGAGGTAAATAACTACAATTGCTCTTTGCATGAGTAGTAATTTAAGACTATCATTTGAGAGAAAGTGTGAATTAAGTATATTTAATATCACAGGCCCAAATAAAAAGTTACTTTTGTTGCTGAAATAATAGATCCACCAAGTATCAGCTTTCGTCAGTGGTATTGGTAGACATAATGCATTAGTTTTTGACACGTATTAAAAAGAGAGTAAATAAGTTTCAGATAGATACCTAGCCATGCCATTTGTACCAGAGACGAAATTTACGAAGTCTCTTCGCCCATAACAAAGGTAAATTCTTTATCTCCTCCAAAAAACAAATGCTATTTCTAGGAATCTCTGACACCTTTACCAAAAGTGTATTCTAAAATTGATTTTTGCCAATGCTCTTACTCTAGACTTTTCTTAAGTATGTTATTGTCTCTTACATACCCTGTGTCTATGCTTTTCCAGATTCAAAATTTGCAAAGGTGTTATGAAGCAGCAGATAAGATGATCGAAATACAAAGATTAGTGCTATTCTATTGATTCTATTAGAATCAAACAGAAAGTTTGATTCTAGATTCAAATAGATTTGAATCTATTTATTGAATAGTGAAAAAGTCTTTTCTAAAATGACATATCCATTTGAAAGCCTTTCGCAATTCTTGGTAGAAAGTAACGCTTAATACCTGTAGATTAATTCTTTTTTTTTTTTTTTTTCTTCTTCAGTGTTTTATTGGTCACAATTCGAAGGGACGACCAATTTTCGTCTGACCTCTTTTAACTGGTGGTAGTGGCTTTCAGTGAAACAGAATTTTAATTACAAAAGGATTGACAATTTTCCCGCCGTCTCTTAAATTATAGGCTACTCTGTCGTTACTGTAATGATGTGCTATTTTGATTTAAAATGTGTCCAAGATAACTCAGAAAAATCGTCACTCCATTTTTGTGAGCTTCTTCCATTTTCGACAAAAAAATTTTGTAAAGCTATGTTTTTCTCTTTTTCTAAGTAACAATGTACTTTTAGCAATTTCTTGGGTCACCTTTGTTGTCCAAATCGTAGATTAGTTGGTTTCGGCGTCTTCCTCCGAATAAAATCCTTATTGGAAGAATAGAAAAGAATTTTTCATTCAAAAAAGTCACATGGAAAATTGAAAAGGCACACCTGGAAGACTTTACTTTTAATTAAGGGCATAAAAATAATCAAAAGAGCGCCAATTCTTGTAGACAAACATCAATTTGATATATTGAGACTCTTAAAGCTTCTATAAATTTATTATTTGATTGTTAGTAAGTTTTTAGTAATCGTCGCATTGTTTTCTACCTTTTAGCCTTAAGTTTAAGTACCCAAGTACCTGGTTTGCTGCTCACTGGATCAATTGATAATTCAGTTAAAATTTGGGATATTGCCGCTAACGCTCCTAAGATGATCTTTGAAAAATCCGTCAAAATAGGATCTGTATATACAATTGGTTGCTGTCCTGATGTGCCCTGGGCGTTTGCTTTTGGGGGAGACAGGAAGGACTGTTCTTTTAAAGTCTGGGATTGTCGAGAGAGTGACAAAGGTAAGATTTCCATTATTTCCATTGACTCACTATTTTATAATTGCAAATGGTAACGAATGTGATTAAAGGCTCTTTTCCTATGTCAAAAGTTTTAGTTTTCGAGGCAAATCTAATTACTTTTTCTTAACTTTTTGTCGAAATTTTTTTAAAGCAACCTAATAATTCTTTAAGCGGAAACTTCATTTCCTTTAAACTCTTAAGTTGAATTGCTCAAGAGAAATCAAATTCTTAATGAAAACAATTCAATTTGCAGTTACCAATTTTCGAATACTACTAAATTCAAAAAAAAAAATATGGGTGAAAACCAGAAAAGATGCAAAATAATGAAGAAATTGTATCCATATTATTTTTACTTCTGAGCAGATACACAAAAGCTCTGGCAATTTATTTTCTACTCTCAAATGAAAAAAAAGTTCTACATGCATTTATATCATTCTTAACATTTTCATTTTCTTCCAGGATTTTTGTTTTGGCAACAATCGCCATCTCATTTGTTGCATCCCATCCTGAAGAATCATATGGCTATGATGAAGACCATCATGACGAATATTACCCGGAGGATGACTATGTTGAGGTGCACTATAGGCCAAGACCAAAAACAGAATACGAGCAGCTAGCCCTTCCGATGAAAAACTATTATGAAATGGACGACCCTGATCCATTGTCAGCCCTGCAGCTACCCGAAAATGTTGGCATATCGATGAAAGAGATTCTAGTTTTGCACAGATTAAGAGCTCTCCGTGAGGAAACCAGAGAGTTTCGTAGAAAACTTGGAGCTATTCTACAAAAATTGGATAACAAACTTGCGCTAGTACAAAGCAAAGTTGATGTAATTGAAGGATTTAAGGAAGACGTAAATCGTCAAATTGGTTACCTTATCAGCCTGCTTTATGGACAGAAAGACTTGAGTCACAAAATTCTTTATTCTGTAGCTGCTGCAACATCAAAAATCTCTGCACCACCACAGCCATCTCAGTCGATGAATCCCCGTCCACCCCAGCCCCAAGCAACTGCTGCCATCTCCCGCCAAGCAGCTCCTGCTCTGCGTCAACCAGCTCCATCTCAAGCACCACCAGTACCGTCTACTAGACCTTCAACTCCAACTGCACAAGCAGCTGCTGCACCCTCCACTGCACCTTCACCACTGCAAGCTTTAAATGCAGTAAGATCCCAACTGCAGAGACTCCCCTTACCAAGAGTGACGAGGGAAGGAGAAGCATCTGAGTTAGTTAGCTATTAATATTTTATAAAATGCGTGCCTTTGCCTAGCGGCACCATGGTGATATTTGGGAAATTCTTCTCAATCCAAGGAATCTCTTCGATAGGAATCAATATACCAGGATCCGCATAAAAGCATAACTTAGGTATTTTGGTTTCTTGAAGCCATTTATTATAGTTATCTACAGCGTTCGCAGCATATTCTGGTTTCCCTTTAAGCGGAACATCACGCGGAAATACATAAATAGGCTTTCTACTTTTTAAAGTTTTAAAAGGAGCCTTGTAATGGCCTATTTCTTCTTTTGTTAGCTTTCGTTCTACCCAATCGGGAAGCATTTTAGTCACGAATTGATTTGTTACACCTAAGATAAACCAACTTGTAAGTTTTGAGCGCATTATGTTCATGGCCATTTTCAGGGAAGGAGTTAAATCTTTCCATTTCTTTTGTTCGTACATGGCTTCCATAAAAACAATACCTTTAATATTCTCACGATGTAAATTAGCATAATGGAACCCCAAACCAGAGCCCCAATCCTGAACAACTATGGTTATTTGCTTTAGGCTTAAAGCTTCTATAAAAGCCTCCAGATACTTATAGGTGTCTTTGAAACCATAATCAATTTCGGGCTTATCCGATTGACCAAAACCAATGAGATCTAAAGCGATGGCTCTGGCAGAATCTGTTACATGTGGAATGATGTTTCTCCAAATGTATGAGGAAGTGGGATTACCATGAATAAAGAGTATTGGATCACATTCTCCTTCATCAATGTAATGAATATTGCTCCCTAAAACTTCGATGTGCTTTGACTGAAACGGAAAGTCAGCTGAAATATCTATTTTCATTATATGCTAACATTTAATTTTTCTAAGTATTCAGGAACATTTGCAATTACACCTTGTGCCTTGGTGTCAATAAGCATTTTGTACACCTTTGCAGTGTCTTCGGCAGAAACCCCAGAAGAGCTATCCATTCCAAATAATTCCATGCTTTCTTTTACAAAGGCAGGACTTACTACGTTAACCCTAATTCCATTGGTGTTTTCAATTACAACTGCTTTGACAAATGTTTCAATAGAAGCACAGGCAACCGATAGGGAAGCAGCTCCTGGTAACGGATTATGGCTTACTAGACCTGAGGTAAAAATAACAAAACTGTCATTTTTTAATTCTCAGTTGAGTCAAACGGTTCATGGTAACAAACTGTAACAGGGAGTGACCTGGCTCAATAGTAACCGAAACTCTAAGAAAGAGAATTTTAATACCAATAGTTACATCCAAAAGAATTTGCATTTCTCTGAAAAAGACTATGTCATTAGACGAACGGAAATTATTTTTTAAAACATTTCCACATAATAAAGTTTTCGAATAAAATTAAAGAACTGTATTAAACCAAAAATGAGCAAAGATAGAACCACATAATAGACCAAGCGTAAACAACCACAAATTAACATAAATAAATGAATGAAACCCAAAACGAGCAGAAATTATAATAAATAACCGAGTCAAACTCAAAACGAGCAGAAATCAGCATGAGTAGGACTGACCGTCCCCAAGTCTTCTAAAGACCAGAACATAATTTGGACTTTACTGAAAACAAAACACATTTTAAATGTTTTCACTCTTAATTCTATTAATTATTTTAAAGATTTCAAGGAAAAAATATTAGTAGATGTATATTAAACCGTCAATCCACATTTATTTTTTTTCTTCCGCATTCATTTGTTTAATCGAGATCTTTACTTTTCTTTGAAAAACTTATTGAAAACTTATTTTGTTGAAAACATTTTTTAAATTATTAACTAAAAAAATAAATAAAACAAAGCAAGGTTTTCTACCTTATCTTATATATATGTTTTAAAGATTAAGTCAAACAGTATATCGTTGTACAGTTCTCGTCTAAAGTTCAAGGCGATTACCTCTTCGCTAAAAAAAAGTAGACACAAACGAAGATGGAAAACAAAAGGGCATAAGTATAGCTTGTTCCAGGCGGGGGACTGTAAATCTCTATTGACAAGTTTTTGATAATGGTAATTCTAAGGCTGTTTGGCGTCATCCTGAAGGATTTCAGGCACTTTTATGAAGTTCCTATTTTTTCTTGAAATTTGTTTTATGAAAATTAACATTTTCAACCTAATATATATGAGAAATTTAGTCAGTAGACAGTTTCTTCAAATACACATTTTATTTTATCTTTGATGCTATGGGCTATGGTTTACTCTTTAATAGGCTGCAACTGTTGCTGCAGTCAATATATGAGACCTATAGGCGTATTTAGAGAAATTAAATAAAAAAAAAACAAGTTTTTTGGTGACGATCAGTGGGCCGGTTTCGGGCAACGGTTTTGTGTTGCGGTCGCCGACGGCGGGCGCCCCGGCAACCAACGGGCGCAACTCGGGCCACGTTGCCTGATCGGCCGAGGCCGCGTGAACCGAAATGAGCAGTGCCGCAAGCAGGATCACAGTTCGTAACATGCCGACAAGCTAAGCGGTGCGCTGTTCAACGGCAAATCAACATCGTGCTAGCGTGACGAAACAGCAGTGGTCACGGGGTTTTGAAAACGGCCGCTCTGTTTCGCGCTACAATGACCAGGTTCCAACAGCAGGAAATCCGATGTTCCGATCCGCTCTGGCTGTCCTGATCGTGGTGGCAACCGTATCGGCGGCTCACGCCATATCGCGCCACGACACGGCGCGCCTGTCCTGCAGCCGCATCCAGGCCATCCTGAAAGCGGAGGGCACGGCGATCCTGCGCTACCCGTCGGAGCGCAATCCGAACCGCATTCTCTATGATGCCTATTCGGCGAGCAGCCGATGCGCCACCGGAGGTCGCGGCAGACCGGCAACGGTTCCGGCGGCCGACACCGAGGCCTGCCCGGTCAACCGGTGCGTGCGCAACCGCGGCGGGCGATAGAATTTCGGTGACAGTTTACAGAATCCCCAAATTCACATCCGGCATCGCCTTACCAAAACCTTCCCCGAGCAAAATTTAGGGATTCTGTAAACTGTCACCGAAATTATCGATCCAGGAAACGAACCGGTCGGCCGCTTGCTGCCACTGGCTGGCCAGCATCAGATCATGCGGCGCGTCGTTTATGATATGGCATTCGCCGCCGTAGCGCCGGGCGGTCGCCTGCTGCGAAGCCGGCGGAAACAAGGTATCCTTTTCGCCACCGACAACCAGCACCCGCAAATCGCCGTCGTAGCGGCCTGGCAGGTTCAGGGCCAGCATATCGACATATCCCCAGTAGGATTCATCGGCCAGCCGCGCCTGGAACGCCCTCGTTTCGTCGACGGGCAGTTCGTCCTCCAGGAACATCTCGCGCGCTTTCTCGGGGTCCTTCACCAGCGGGTAGAGCGACCATTTCAGGTTCACCATGAGGAAATCCAGCGGACGACGCGCCGCGACCTTCAGCGACACCGGCAGTGCGCCGTAATGCGGAACGGTGGCTGATACTGAAACAGGGCGAAGAGAGAAAAAGGAAAAATATAAGTGAACGTGTCAGAAATTACTTGTACCTTATCAAATTTTTTGTTTGTATAGAAAACAACCATTCCCAAATACTTCTAATTACATTTTAAAACATGTATATGATGTCAGTGTTGCAGACACAGGTTTGATAGTTGAGCATTGAGTTTGAAAAGCTACAACGCATGGATAAAAACACTTCTATGGAAATAAATTCAGTTTTCGAGTTCTCCATTTCCTTTAAAAGCCTATCAATACTGAAACTTCATTTTTACACTTGTCATAGCAAAATCATTGTAATCAGCAAAATTTCTTTGCGTGATCAGATTCCCAAAGTAGTAAACCACCAAATTGACAAAGTAAACCACCACCGAATCACTAGAGGATTATTTAGCCTACTTTATTACTTATAACCTTTGGTAAATAGGCAGTGTTTTGTATGACTCACAGGGTGATGATGATCCAACCTGCAATAACAGATCCATGACTCCTACACCTATGGGTCCAAAGATACTGAATGATGTAGAAGAAATATACTGACAATATTTGGCAACTATTTGTCTTTGTATTTGAAAATTTTTGTCGGTTAAAATTGTGACATAATTTATAACGACACGGAAAAAACCCCTTTGGAAACAGTGTATTTTTTTAGCCAGAGCTAGCGGCCAAATACTTGCCTATCATTTAGTAAATAGTTTTGTAATCCCATAGATACAATATACAAAAACCTCAAACCCCTTGACAACAAATTACGCTAGTTTTTCCATATGTCATTTCTTTAATTTCCTTTAGTTTATTTCTGATATTTGCCACCAATGAGACCTCTTAACTGTCTCAGCTTCTCTTATGTTATTTTGTGAAAATAGAGTCCGCCAAAACAATGTTTGGATAAGTAGCATCCGTATTGATAATCAGAAAACGCAAAAGAAACATTTTTTTCAAAAATAATTCCTCTGTGATATGGTCATTGCTTGTCAGCTTATGTGCAAATTTTAGCTCAGTTTTGACGACATAGGTGTGTTGAAACTCAGTTATTGAATTTTTCTTTAAAACGCGCTGTTAACATAAAAAAGTCACAGATCATTTATAAATAAATCACTTTAGATTATGCATTTTCTCGAAGGAAATGAATCAACCACTATTTTTTACACAAAACAAATAAAAAAAATGTTTTTACTTTTAGCACAACTTTTGAAAGCAGTCAATATTAAAAAAGAATTCAAAATGCAAGAAAAAAAATAATTTGGTTACAAATACCAAGAAGAACTCCATAGGATTAGTGACTTTGGAAAAAAATAGTTCCCTCCTAATTTTCTTGGTTGTTTTCAGTGAGTTTGATGAAGCTGATGAAGCAACATTTCTCAAAACATATGATGGACCTAGCGAGTTCAATTCAAAATGAAAATTTGCAAACAGACAGCGTGTATAGATTCCATGAATCTGATAGACGAAGTTGTTAAATTTGCAGCTAGATCCATCGGGACAGACTATAGTTGTATTTACATGTTTCTGACGCAACACAGCATTTACACTACATTAGCAAGCAAACAACACACACGAAATTCATAAACCCACACAGAATAGTTATATGTCTCTAATGAGTTCCTATGGATAGTATTAGTCGTGTTTTTTTCTTTAGTTTGTTTTTATTCATCTTTTTCTACAGTAATCAAATTTTTATTCATTGGAAAGCTCTTTTGTGTGGGTTGATCTATATGTTTTCACCAAATCTTCTGATCTTTCCCACAGCTTTTGACTATTAAATGGATATTTGGCATCCATTTATCTGTTTTTTTCCTTGGTGCTTGACAGTCACGTAAGGATATGCGTACTCCCATGTTCAAGTATATACTGTTGCGATATCAACAGAAGAAGTTATTTCCTTTTCACGATTTTTGCAACTTCTAAAAATATTTAACTCTTTATTTGATTTTTTCATGCTATATAAAACTATCTTGATTTTAAGATTTATAACCATTCATACAAAAACAGAGAATAGGATTTTTTGGATGGTAAGCGTAATCTATTTATTTTGTCAAAATATATTTGGCAGAATATATTTCCACATAATGGTAGATAAGCATAAAAAGAATAAATTCGACTTGTTACTTCCTAAGCTGCGTCATTTTAGATATCTATCCAGCTCAATTCTATGGTAAGCCCAGCCGCATCTACAATACGAACTAGCTCGAAATAGTTCATACTCAAAACCAAAAAATATTTATAAAGACTTACCAACAGTCAAGTCATCCAGTTCAGGAAGACGTCATAGAGCGCCTGCCGAAGATCGGGATGCCGAAGCCCGGCGGCAATCTGTTTTGCGTCGGCGATGACGTGCGGTTGAGACATGATCCCGCCTCCCTGCTCCTCCAGTTTTGGCGTCCGCAATTTTGTATCGAAATCGAAACTATTTACAACAATATTTTTTTGCTCGACAACGAGATAGCCTAAAAAAGGGGGGTTTTCTTGCGCTTTTTCAGTACGTTATCTTATCTCGAGTAGAGCGGCGCAGCGCTCGAATGGCCTCGCGACCGGCGCCTTGGAGGCCTATTTCGGCCACTGGGCCCGATAGCTTGCGAGGTCAAAATAATCGCGCCAGAGACGAAGGCGCCCGTCGGCAATCTCGAACACACCCATGACTTCCAGCGCGATCGGCACGCCATCGACAGTGAAGCGATCGACCCTTTCGGTCAGTACGGTCGGGCCGTCGGCGGCGATGTTGAGAAGTTCCCATTCGCAAGCCTCGAACGGGCCGGCGTTGCGCAGATAGGCTTCCACCGCCGCTTTGCCGTGGATCGGCTCGAGCGGCATGTTGTGGTAGCAGATCTCGTCGTGAAGATGGTCGGCGATTGCATCGAAATCCAGCCGGTCCCAGGCGCGGCAGAACGCCCGCACCATCTCGATCGCATCGTCTTCCAAAGGCGTCTGCATGCCGGTCCTCCCGGTCAAGGTCAGACGGAGATGATGCCGTCCTTGGGCAGGCTGGCGAAAACCCGCTGCAGCAGCTTCGTCAGCAATTCGATCTCCTCGTCAGACAGTTCTTCGGAAACAGAAGAGAGGATGGCGTCGCTCAGCCGGTTGCAGATCTCGGCCACGTCGGCACCCTTCTGGGTCAGCGTGATCACCACCGTGCGGTTGTCCAGATCGGAGCGCGTGCGCAGGACGTAGCCGTCCTTCTCCAGCCGCTTGAGCTGGTGCGACATGGTCGACTGAGGCAGCGCCATGAGATCCACCAGCTCGCCAACCTTCATCGCGCCCTTCTCGGCCAGCGCCACGATGATTCGGGAACTGTAGAGGTCGAGCTGATAGGGAGCGATGACCGGATTGCAGAGCTGCTGCAGGCGCGCATTGATGCGGTGCGTCATGAACGAAACGCGGTCTTCCAGCGGTCTGCGGACCGCTTTTCCCGATCTTATAGGGCTATTATTTTGAGACGATTATCTCTGAAAAATAAATAAATAAAAACGAATTCATGATCTTTCTTCTGGAAAATAAATGCCAAACTCCAAGTTTTTGTACATAGGAGCTTCAAACTTGCACAATAGGGTTCTCTGATATGCTGAAACATTTTGAATTGGCATAATAAACTTATACTTTTGACGTATCTTTTAATATCAAATTCAGTTTCTTAGAGCTTCTGTTACTATTGAGTCAGATAGTTCTGTATTTACAGTTTGGTACCATGAGGTGCTATTTTTATCCAATTAATATAGCCGAGAATGTTTGGTTCATCACTGCAATATAAAACCGAAGTTGATCAAAATCGACGGCTTATTTTTGAAGGATAGTTAATTATCAATTGAGTTAAGGACCAAACTAGGCGAGAATGTGTTTAAAGTAACAATTCCAATATTTCAATTAAGAAAAAAGCTCACATTAAGAGGCGTCTGTAATGCAGTTGAATTAAGATACTGAATCAAAGCAAAACAAACGAGGATTGTCTATTCAGATATAGTATATAACAATATATTTAAATTAAATTCTTTTGAGATTTCAAGAAATTTTTCTTGTTAACATAGCCCTCGCAATGTTCATAGCCATGTTCTAGAGCGTTATTTGTCAGTTATTTCAGGTAATGAATCGGCTACTATGATCTTATTCCGGTTCAAGACACTAGATTCTTTTTCTCATTCATAATTTTGGAGACTTTCATTTCCCATTCTTTGAAGATAGCTTATAAGAAAATTCAATTTTCGAGCTTAGCCACGGTTGCCAGGCCTAGTTATTTATTAATATTTATAGTGATTTTTAATGTTGCCTAATCAAAAAAATCACTAAACAGCACATAAATCACTAGATTATCGACATAAATCACTAATAATTACTAAAATATATGACTTTTTTCACCTGGCGGCAACCCTGGCTTAAACACTTTTACTGCTTCTTTAAGTACGAGCCAGGCAAATACTCGCCTAATTTAACGCAAACATAAGAATTGTTTTGAATTCATGAATTACTCGCCTAATTTAACGCAGACATAAGAATTGTTTTGAATTCATGAATAAGATTCACCGTTCTTGTTTTTGAACACTAATGAAATAACTAGGAACGTCCCTATATCAATCTCATATTGATTGCGCGTGTCGATGACAACCACCTCCGGATCAGCCAGCAATTCGTTCCACTTTGCCGCGGTGACGTGCTCGCCGCCAACCTGAACATCCAGATCAGGGACACCAAAGCTGACAATCTCAGCCTTCAACTTCACCTTGAAACGATAAAAGCCCGGGTTGTCCTCATCCAGCGCAGAACGTTTGAACTCCATCGCCCCGAACAGGTTGACCAGCGTCGCTTCCAGATGGTCCAGCGCGTCAGGCAAACCGACCACCGTACCGTTGACACCTTCCTCCGCCAGAAGGATTGTCCCTTTGAGTTTGAGTTCATCGCCCAGCGGCAGGAGCAGGGAGTGCACCTCTTCAAGATCGTGCCCCCGGCAGAACTTATAAAATGCAACCGCTAGCGCATGGTCTGACCTGGCGTCACCCACTTTTAGCCCTTAGCACAGGGTGGACTGAGCGGCGCTTCGCCGAATCGCTTTTGCCACTCCGCCTCGGTGTAAGCGTGAATAGCCAACGCGTGCATGCCACCCTGGAATTCTGCCTCAAGCGCGTCGTTTACCGCACGGTGGCGGTTGATACGGGACATCCCTTCGAATTCACTGGATACCGCCACCACCTTGAAGTGGCTTTCCGCACCGTCCGGCACGCTGTGTTTACCGCTCTCGTCCAGCACCTCAAGGTGCTGCAGCTCAAGGCATTGCACCAGGCTGTCTTCCATTCGTTCTGCTCGGCTCATTTTGGCTCCTGTTGCTCCGGCGTATCTTGCTCCTCCGGAGGCCGGCATTATGCAAAATCAGGACGCTGAGTCCAGATCTACAAGGGCCACGGATACGTTGTCACGACCACCTTTATCCAACGCTGCTTTCACCAAGCTGTTTGCAGCCTCTTCAAGGTCTTCAACCGCAACCAGCTCCGCGATGCGGTTGTCTTTCACCAGGTCGGAGAGCCCATCGCTGCACAACAATACGCGGCGTCTGACATTGCTGGTGCCGGTGTCTGGGTTGAGGTTTCCAGGCATCCCTAAAGCTTGTGTCAGCTCATTGCGATTGGGAGCCTCGCGCTCACGTTCTTTCCGGCACGATCCTTCGTCGATCATCCGCTGAGCCAGCGTGTGATCATGACTCAGCTCAGACCGCGGCCCTTGAGGTTGCGATAAACGCTGGCAACCTCGAAGGTAGGGGTAATCTGGGGCGCGTGATTGTCGATCAGGCAGAGCTTCGCCGTGGTGCCGCCCATGTCGAAGGAGACGACATTGTCGATCCCGCATTCCCGCGCGATCTCGGTGGCCAGGATCGCGCCGCCGGCGGGGCCGGATTCCACCAGACGGATCGGAAAACGGATCGCGGTTTCAAGCGTGGTCAGCCCGCCGCCCGAGGTCAACAACAGGAACGGACAGGTAAAGCCGCGGTCGCGCAGGTCGCTATCCAGTTGCTTGAGATAGCGCGACATGGTCGGCTGGACATAGGCATTGGCGCTGGCCGTCGATTGCCGTTCGTACTCGCGGATCTCCGGGCAAACCTCGGAGGACAAGGTGATCAAAAGATCGGGCCGCGCCGCCGCCAGGATCTCTCCGACCCGGCGTTCGTGGGCCGGATTGGCGTAGGAGTGGATAAGACCGACGGCCACCGCCTCGATCCCGTGCTCGTCCAGCAGTGGCAGCAAGGCGGTTACGGAAGCTTCGTCGAGCGGTACCAGCGCCTCGCCCTTGACGTTCAGGCGTTCCGTCACCGGCCAGCGCAGATAGCGCGGCACTAGCGGGTCGGGCCGGTCGATATTGATATCGTACTGCTCGAACCGGTTCTCCAGGGCCATTTCGACCGAGTCCCTGAGCCCCTCGGTCGTGATCAGCGCGGTCTTGGCGCCCTTGCGTTCGATCAAGGCGTTGGTGGCAAGTGTGGTGCCATGGATCAGCAGGCCGATATCGCCCGGCGCGATGCCGGCCTCGGCGACGGCTTTCTCAACGCCGGAGATCACCCCACGCTCGGGCGCGTCGGGGGTGGTCAGCACCTTGGCGGTGAACTGCTTGTCCCCGAGCTCCAGCGCGACATCGGTAAAGGTTCCGCCGACATCAACGGCGAGGCGAGCGGAGGACGACGGATTGGTCGGCATGGGCTTGGGAGACTCCAGAGAGAACATTGGCGGAGGAGGGATGACGCCACGACTCTTAGTCCGCTGGAAGACTGGGCGCCAATGTCTGCTTGGCCAATGATACCCAGCCTTTCGTGAAGCTTCCGCGTAAAAGGGAGTCATCCCGCCGAAGGGGGGGACCCAGCGATTCACAGAGCCCTAACTGAGCCATTCACAGAGCCATGATATAGAAGATTTGCAGCCCTTGCTCCGAACCCTTAACTGATCTTAAACCCATAAAACTCTTAATTGGCTTTAGACATGAACATCAAAGATTCATCTAGTTGCTGTCATTACGAGGCATAAAAATTCCGAAAGACTTATATCAGTTCATCGGAATTTTACAAAAGACTTACATCGGAATTTTAAGCGGGGGAAATAGGTTAAATTATTTCCCCCGACAACCACCACACACAACTAGTTTGATCCGTGGAGAAAGGGGCAACTATTCTTCAAACTATATTGAATAAAGTCTGGTCCCTCTCACTAGATTGGCTGAATTGGAGGTCCACGTATGTTACCTTATGCAACTCTTAGCCTCGGAAGACCCAAGTCTAGATAAAGAAATTTTAGGTTGTGAAGTCACAAAAGATACGAATATATTCTTTGCGTAGCTACCCCCTTTCAAGTTTAAAGTTTCTTCCCCAATTAAATCTCTGAGTATAACCCTCCCCAAGGCGTAGAAGTGCAGGGATAAGAGCCTTTCTCAAGACATGTTTTAGTTGATTCTTAATGAATTGGCTCGAAAACAAACCCTCAAAAACTCAAAATTGCTTTAGTTGACTCTTAATGAATTGGCTCGAGAGCAAACCCTCAAAACTCAAAACTTGCTTTAGTTTGACCCTAAATGAATTGGTTCAAGAAAAAACCTACAAAAACTCAAAACTTGCTCTTAATGAATTGGCTCGAGAACACACCCTCAAAAACTCAAAACTTACTTTAGTTGGTGCAGTGGCTTGTCTTGATCGATGAAATACGTTAATAAAAATCCTTTATTTGTGGAAATTGTCGTTAATAAGACAGATAGCGCTAACAACGCTAAATCACAACCATGTTCTAAATTTCTTTTCTCTCTGAGTTTTTGGATCTAAAGCCCGATCACGGTTTGGAAGGAATTTTGGTTCGGAAATTTTGGTTGGATATTTTGTGAAAATCGTGACATTTTTTAATCTCCTTGAAAGAAGACGAAGGTGTAGTATCTTCTTATTGTCTTATATATGACTCATGATAAGGCAAAGTCTGCTCTCTACAATTATTGTTTAGATTTTCTAAGGTTTAAAATCAAAATTTTGATTGGATGTGTTTGGGGAAATGGTGGGCATGCAAGGGGGTTAATTGTCCTCCAATCACTTTTAGATATTAAAAGAACAATAGCCCTTTTAATTTCCTTTTATGCCCCCAAGAAACAACCAACAACCCTTGCCCTGAGGGCTGTGGGGGAGGGTTTCATTCTCAAAGAAATAATTTTCGGAACTAACAGTTACATTGAACAAAATTTCTCTCTCAAAATTACGTTGGATGTGTTTGATGAAATGGTGGTTGTGGGAGGGGTTTTAGTTACCATCCAATCACTTTAGACTATTAAAAAGGACATTAGCCCTTTCAATTTCCAGTCGAATGAGCCCTTTTAGAAGTTTCTAGGACATCATATAGCCATTTTAAAGTATCTATCAGATGCACTTCGTGAAAATACGAGGTGTGTATGTGGGGTGAGGTGGGGGGGGGGTTATCCACCCTCGATCACTCTAAATCTTAAAGAGGGCCCTAAAGTTTCTGATTAGTAATCTAATGAGCCCCCTCCCAAGTTTATACG
>JAAAKM020073195.1:120112065-120144811 GCA_010016025.2 Alatinidae sp. Z8VKAUB7J3 | reverse complement strand
TTAATAAGTAACCAACTACATAATTCAAGAACAACCACAGAGTATTAATAATACTTAGACAATAAATAAAATGTGTCTGTATCCATCTTATACTGAGAAACTGAGTACAGGAGCTCTAGGCTTAACAAACAGTCAGAATAAACTGTGATACTTTGTAAATTAGGGATCGAAGGTTGATTATTCATAAGGTGATCTAATGCCATGATTGTGTCATTTACCTCTGCAGACATTATAGACACATTATCATACATTCTCTCACCCATTGCAATATTGAGTGATGGGAGAAACCTCCACTTGCCACCTTCACATTCATTTTTGAACCATCAAAAAAAATTGGGAATGGTTTTTGTTTGTAATTGTTCTGAATTCAGAATTTTTTTTCTGGATGAAACCAATGGGGGTATTATAAAATGGAATTGAGCTAAGTTATGAAGCTGAAAACAATTTTGTTGTACTTCAATTAAGCAGAAGATCTATTTTACAAGGTTTGACTTTTATAACACGCATATTTTTAAAGGTCATCAAAGGTCAAGGCCCTCTAGAGGCAGAAGGAGTGAAGGTAGTTGCTTCAAAATACCTTCCAAGGACATACTTTAGTCTGTAGATTCATCCATGAAAGTTTCATTTTCCTAGCCTAGACCCTTTCTGAGATAGCAAGAAGTCAATTAACTAGGATTTTACCGAGGTAAATACTTCAAATTATCTTCCCAGGGCATACTTTAGTCTGTAGATCCATCTCTGAAAGTTTCATTTTCCTAACCTATCCCATTACCAAGATGGCAAAAAGTAACTCGTCTAGAACTTTACCTTAGTTTTTCTGATTGTTCAATATACTTTTACTGCATAATCAAATGCAACAAACAATAGGCTATGCCTTTACATTTTTTCTAAGATTATTTTTAATTTTGCCTACAATTAGATGAGATTTTTTCTATTTGGTTAATTTTGCGTTTATACATATAACAGGTAGCGCTGGCGTACAATGTAAAACGCAACAAATGCGCTGCTTTAAGACCTACACTGGCCTGAGGCCTACACGGCTGCACTCGTCCCATCTCCAACGGGCGGACTCCGCCCCACCTGCTTGAATTTTCGCTGTTTATTCCCTCCCACGAAGTTTTTGATTTCCTTTAAGTCCTCTCTCATGACATATAGCCATCCCATTCGGGGGTGTCTTGGTTTTCGTGTAGCCCAAGTTAGATGGCCAAAAAGTACAATTTGTGATGCTACTTCTATCTACAGTGGATCACATCAACATTATTAGCTATTGGTTGCTAGAGAAAATTTTAGTCGATTATTCAGCACCTATAAAATTTGAATCTTTGTAAATCAGTTTGAAAATCAATGTCAAAAAGACTAACTCGCGAAGATTAGCAATAATTGAAAGCAAAGAGGTGATGTTGAGTAACGAGAAGATTGATCAAGTGGATGACTTCACTTACTTAGGTAGTATTATTAGTAAAGACGGTGGGTGCATTGAAAGCGATAAAAGTAGAACAGCCGAGGTCAGGGTGTTTTTTTTTCAGAGTGAAAAAAAACTTTGGCCAGGAAATAGGATATACGCCATACTCAAGGACAGCTGACACAATATGACATTTAACTACAAAAAATTCACACTTTTTAATATTTAAATAAAGGCAAATTTTATGGAAAAATATATAGACCAATACATAGAAGGCACAATACGACATTTAACTACAAGAAATTCATACTTTTCAATATTTAAATAAAGGCAAACTTTATGAAACAATATATAGACCAATACATAGGGACTTAACTCATTTATATGCGTTTTTAGGTGATATCAATCAGTCATTATGTGCTTCACGTGCATTTGCATTTCGGGTGGTATTTGCATTTTGGGCGATTTGGGCGATATCATCATGTGCACTTTTGGCGATATTGTTTTTCGTATTTAATCGCTATTTGACAATTATTCTGCTAGTGCTAGTGTCCATCGTTCTGATTTCTTCTTCATTTTTCCCCCATCTTATGCTCCGCCCTTTTCAAGTTTTCGATTAAATTTTCGATTAAATAAATAATAAAAAAGATTCACTTCAGGAATAAATACTTTGTACCGAATAAATAAACATAATAAAACGATGAAACATTAAAAAAGCACAATAAGAAAAAAAAAACAATATACGCAAAACGAACAGTGTGAGTGAACAAACATTAAAATTAGCTTGCGGTGCGGCCCTGGTCTAACAGCTGTTAGCCAATGTTAGTTAGCCCTATAGTCCAATAAGCTGTTAGCCCTGGCTAACAGCTTATTAAGAGAGAGGCTTTGAAAAGATTTGGATGGGAGAGGAGCATGCGAAGTTGTATTGGCCTCGGGTAGCTTGGTGCTGTAGTGAGCTGTTAGTGGTAGTAGTAATATGACTAATGGTTAGTTGTTTTTTTGTATATTCTGAGCCAGATACTTCTTGCATCGATTATTACTACTTTTATCGACCTTAAAACACTACTTTTATCGATATATCTTAATGATACGTCCTGTATAAAATACTTACGGAAAGTGGAGTAGAAGAAAAAACAGAAAGGAACCAAAGTAAAATAACAATGTTATACGCATAAATGGAAAGTACGATTGCAAAAAGATTTGAATTAGCTGAATATGTGGCCGTAGTCTGTCAGGGTATATAGCTGAAAGTTTATTGCGAAGTTGATTTTTTTAAATAGTTTGCTACGGCTCTCGGCGCGTGCTCGATGACGTGTCCTTCACGGTCGCCCCCGGGCGACTGACGGGCTTCGTCGGCGGCAACGGCGCCGGCAAGACCACCACCATGCGCATCGTCCTCGGCCTGCTCTCTTCAGACGGTGGCGACGTCACCCTGGACGGGGCGCCGGTCACCGCGGAGGATCGCCGACGCTTCGGCTACATGCCCGAGGAACGCGGTCTCTACCCCAAGATGAAGGTGCTCGAGCAGATCGTGTACCTCGCGCGGCTGCACGGCTTCGGCAAGCAGGATGCCACCGAGCGAGCGACGACTCTGCTCACCGAGCTGGGCCTCGGCCAGTCGACCGGCGTCGGCATCGGCATTGCCATCCCGCACGGCAAGCTGAATTCGATCGGTCACATTGTCGGTGTATTCGCGCGGCTCGATGCGCCGGTCGATTTCGAGGCGCTCGACGATCAGCCCGTGGATCTGGTGTTTTTGCTGCTGGCGCCCGAAGGCTCGGGAGCCGATCATCTCAAGGCGTTGTCGCGCATTGCCCGCGTGCTGCGCGATGGCGATATGGTGATGAAGCTCCGCCAGACCGAATCGGCATCCGCCATCTACGCATTTTTGACCGACTCCCCGGCCTCGAACGCCGCATGATCAATGAATGCTGACGGTGCTCAGTTCATCCTCGACGGCCTTTCCATAGGCCGCTGACGGGTCGTCGCTGAGCAGTATCGGCGTGCCATCGGCATCAAACAACGCCCACAGATCAAGGCCGGACTGTATTTTCGGAGCGTCCGGAAAACGCTCGGTAACCTCATCGGAGGTGATTTTGCGAATATATCCGATCTTGCCGGCGCCCAGATCGGCAAGCGCGTCCTTGCTGACGTGAATCCGATTGTCATCCATGGTTCTGTCCTCCTTCGAGGTTGCGGCGCCCCGCCACTTTACTCATTGACTGATATATTGATCTTTTTGGCCTCCAGTTGCGGCTGTGGTTTGGCCAGATCGATGGCAAGCATCCCGTTTTTCAGGTCTGCGCCGAGAACCCGCATGCCGTCGGCCAGCATGAAGCTGCGCTGAAATTGCCGTGCGGCAATGCCCCGATGCAGATAATCCCGGTCTTCCGCATCGACCTGGCGGCCACGGATCGTCAACTGGTAAACACAAATATTTTTATAGTGTGTACTCCTCCCACAAGGATATTCCAAAAGGCAATCATGTTGTAAATGCGGATTCTGGGTGAAACATTCATCCCCAGGGTGAATTAAACGTTAGACGCATAGTGTTCACAATATAGGCACATAGAATTTGTAAGAGACACCCTTCAAGTGAGTAGAATTGGCTGGCGTTCCAGAATTTTTCTTTTGGTGTTTGGGTTAGTATCCAGGGGGTCTTTGTTTGGGAGGAGGGGGTGTTTTATACATTGCCTATTGAAATAAGGTTTAATAGGCTACTAACAAAAGCAGATTAAAATAGCAGACCAACTGCATTTTGTGAAGGAAGGTCTTCACTATACAGGAAAAATCACCACAGTGTGGTCTACATGATGGTTTAGTGCTATTTACTTAGTCTGGTCTAGATGATGGATTAGTTGGGTTTTTTG
This sequence comes from Alatinidae sp. Z8VKAUB7J3, assembly GCA_010016025.2. Lineage (NCBI taxonomy): Eukaryota > Metazoa > Cnidaria > Cubozoa > Carybdeida > Alatinidae > Alatinidae sp. Z8VKAUB7J3. The sequence continues at coordinate 120,140,539 of JAAAKM020073195.1, read as the reverse complement.
GATTAGTTGCCTACCTTTTAAACAAATAATACTTCTTTTCCTACTTCCTTAAATCCTTATCCTTTAACTGTGTTAGGCCGGATTCAGCGCTAGTGTTTTTAATTAATAGCCGGTTTAGTCGTAGGGGGAAACGCTCAAAAACCGATCGATACCATGGGAATGTAAAAAATACGGCATTGGACTTTACAGGAGGTTGGAGATCAGCACCAACCTTCTGGTGGTGCTGATCTCCGTTTCTTGGCCCTTCAGCCAGGAAATATAAAGGAGGGGGGAGGGTTGGCGGCCGACCATCCTGTGCTTTCGCACACCCTTCCTGTTTAACCTCCCCAGATTTTTTCATGTACCAATTTAGAGCTGGTTTGACTCTGGCTGAGTTTACAAAGTCACACCACTGACCCTCGTCCGAAACTAAATAATTGGGTAAACTAGGATTCGAACTACAAATACACAAAGAATGAGATAAGCAATGGTCCGATAACATTCAATAAATTTATAAAGGAAAAAAAGGGGAGACCAAAATTGAAACATTACATTAGAAATCAAATTCAAAATTGATACAGAATATATTGAAGTTTTCAAAGAAAAAAAGTGAGCATTCCTTCCAGAAATTAAATTAATAACAAGTTTTTTCAACTGAAAGTAAGGAGCATCATTAAAACTCGAAACGAACAGAAATGAATCTATACATGAATAGGAAATAAGGCACATAGAAAAGAGAAAAAAAAAGAGGAATTTTTCTACAGAGATATTTTGAGATGAGTGTGAAATTTAGTAGATGAGTAGAGTAGATGAGTAGATGAGTAGATGATATTTAGTAGATGAGTATGAGTATGAAATTTTATGAGCCTAATACAACAAATTCAGGTTTGGTGGACTCTAAAATAGACGAAAAAAAATGTGGAAGAATTGAGCAGAAGAATCTTGGTTAATTTAAAGATAAATTTATAAAGGGCACAAGGAAGGCTGCACAACAAAAGATTCTCTATGTCACTATAAGAAGAGGAACATCAAAATAAGGCACGTAGAAAAGAGAAAAGAAAAGAGGAATGTTTATTTATTTACTTTTAAATCCCACCTCCGCTCCTCTCAGTGACGACGGACGTTGCAGTGAATATTTTTTGCAACAATCTGGTATCAACTGCAATAACAACAGTGAATTTAGGTTGGGATCTGAAATGTTTATAGAATTTTATTCATAGTTATAGTTTATTGTTAATACAAAGTAGAAATAATTTATTAGTGACGCTGAGTCCTTATCCTATTTATGCATCACTCAAGTTCCTTTTTAAGGCCTTTATATTTTCAGGCACTCCTAAAAAGCGCCGCTCTTTGAGAATTTCACTCAATTCTCCAGCAAAAGAAGAACTTTCAGATATCCAGAGAGCCATTTACAAATTTATCTTATTTTACCAACTTTGCCAATTTTACTTAACCAAGTTTTTATTTTATGGTAATTTCACAACACTGGCCAAACCTACATGACTATTAAAATCAAAAATGAACTTGTAAGAGGGTAGCGTTTGCCCCCTATGGATTTTTGCTAAGTGCTTCTTCCCATATATGAATAGCTAAACCATATACAAACCATAATGATATAGCTAAGAAACAAATATACCATTTTATTCATAGTTCAATGCCTTATTCAATATAACAATAGTATCATTCAGAGGATTTGAGGGTTAATCAATGGATGAATTCTGTACATCATATATATTTTATAAATCAAGATGTTTGTAGACACAGAGGGCTTAGAGGAGGCCATGGGATCGTGGATGCGGTCAAGGAATCACATATACCAAGTACCAAAATTTTACATCAAATGGTATAAATGTGTACTCCGGTCTCACGAGTTGGTTCCCGCGGAGTCCGGGTTGCCGGCGCGCCGGATGTTGCTGCTCGGAGCGCGGTGCGGCAGCGGTCAGACCGCCGCTCGGTTCGCCAGCTTGTCGAGCAGGTCTTCGAGGCAGACCTGAAGGCTGGTGAAGCCCGCGTAGTGCACGGTGCGTGCCATCACGTTGCTCTTGCGGGCCAGGTCCAGAGCCGGCTCGGTGGTTTCGTGACGGTTCCAGTGCAGTAGCACGAGGATGTCGAGTCCGGTGCTGAGGCGTTCATTGATCGCCTGCACGACCTTCTGCGGCGAGCTGTAGTTGGCCATCAGCCACTCGGTCTGGAAGCCCCAGTCCTGGGCCAACTGATCGAGGCGCGGGTGATGGCGGCGTTGGCGTTCGTTGCCGCCGACGACCAAGACACTCGGTGCCCGGCCCAGCTGCTTCTTCAGCGCCGCGACGGTTTCCGCCGGGGTGCCAGACGCCCCGGTCGGCGCATCGGCCAGGGCCAGCATGCCCTCGATCGCGACCAGGTCCTCGCACGCCAGCTCGGGGAACTTGATCTCGACTTCCTTCAGCAGGCCGAACGCTTCGCGCAGCGAGTCGACGTCCTTGTGCGCGCGAAGCGACCGGGCGATCTGCGTCTGCAGGGATGCCTTGTCGAACTCGCGGTCTTCCATCTCCTCGTAGAGCGCGACCAGCTCGCACTTGATCTCCACGTGGTCGAGCGCCTGGCCGACCGACTCCTCGTTCTTCAGCACGTTCTCGAGCTCTTGGAACGCGCCGCGCTGCATCAGCAGGTCGCGCATCTCGAAGAACACGCTCCGCGCCGCCTCGCGATCGCCCTTCATGTTGAGCGCGGTCAGCGAGACGCGCATCGCCTCGATGCGCTGGTCGAGGTTGACGGCGATCTGCAGCACGCGGTTGGCCGCGTTCGCTGCGGGATCCGCTTCGGCGAGCTACAGGTATTCCAGCGCGACGAACAACAGCTGGTCCGGCGCGGTGCCGCGACCGACGTCGACGGCGTCGAGGAACTTCAGCGCCACGCGACGATCGAGAGTCTTCAGCGCTTCGTGCACCGGGTAGAAGCTCTCCAAGTCGGGCGTGACGTGATCCAGCGCGAGGTCCATCAGGCGCAGCGCCCGCGAGCTCTCGTTACAATCATTTCATTGGAAAACGAGTCCGTTTACCCCTCACCAATCGAACCATTCCAATCGTGGGAGATTCAATTCTTGTAGATCGGGAATTTGGGACAGGAGCAGTCAAAATTACTCCGGCTTGCGACTTTAATGATGAAGAGGCCGGAAAACGCCTAAATCTTCCATCTAAGCCTATTTTTGACCACCGCGCCCGAATTGATACAGGATTATTTGAGGAACGTGACATTGATGAGAAGCTGAAAGACCGTATCCACCTTCAAGGCGAACTAGACGCCCGTGTCACAGTCGTTGACGCCCTGAAACATCAAGCATTACTTCAAAAAGTTGACGACCATTCTCTGGCGATAGGCAAATGTTATCGCTGTAAAACCGTGGTTATGCCCTACCCATCTCCGCAATGGTTTGTCAAAATCCAACCGCTTGCTGACCCAGCCATTGAAGCCGTTGAATCTGAAAGAATTCGTATTATTCCCGAAGGCTGGAAAAACAATTATTTCGGCTGGATGAGGAATGTGAAGGACTGGTGCATCTCACGACAGATCTGGTGGGGACACCAGATTCCTGCTTGGTACTGCAAATCATGCAATCGGGAGCACTTACATTTTTCAGAGCAAGATGGTGAAATTGAGTTAAAAGATCAGTGCGATTCTGTTTCGACTCAAAGAACAGGCTTTATAGCTGCTGATGCTACACCTATCATCATGCGGACTCCTCCCTCAACTTGTCCTCACTGTGGAGGAAATGATCTTTTTCAAGACCCTGATGTTCTTGATACCTGGTTCTCATCTGCTCTCTGGCCGTTTTCAACTTTGGGTTGGCCGAAACAACATCCTGATTTTAGAAATTTCTACCCAACCTCAACACTCGTCACAGGACTAGATATTTTATTTTTCTGGGTTTCACGAATGATCATGATGGGCCTGAAGTTCACCGGCAAGGTACCGTTTCGTGATGTCTATATTCATGCACTCGTCCGAGATGCAGAAGGCCAAAAGATGAGCAAATCCAAAGGGAATGTGTTGGATCCGCTTGATTTGATTGACGGTATTGCATTAGACGATTTGATTGCAAAGCGGACGACGGGATTGATGAATCCCAAACAGGCGGCATCCATTGAAAAGACTACACGCAATAGCCAACTCAATGTAGAAGTCGTCCATTCCCGGTGGCTCTTTAAAAAAAAGCATTTCTGAATCTAGGTCCTAAACAGGGCCTTTGTTTATTTTACCATTTCATAACCGACATAGCGGGTGGGATCATATCCTTCATGCATATAAGTGCAGCGCTCAAAACCTAGTGACTCAAAAAAGGCCATGCTGGTGGTATTGAAAACGCGCGTGATTGCGACGATGCGCTCAGCTTCTGGAAGGTTTGCATAGGCCACTTTCGCCATTTCTGTTCCGACGGAGTGGCGGAGGTAGTCGGGATGGATTGCCATTTGGCGACCGTAGACCTCTTCGGGATAGTGGGACAAGTCGAGAATAAGCAAGCCAATGACTTTCCCTTCTTCTTTGGCAATGAGCCAGTGCACTGTTGGATCTAAGAAAAAGAGTTCCATTTCGTCGTCGATCACTTCTCTTAGGAACGCTTCTTTACTCTTAACACCTATGCTATCTAGTGGAATGGGGTCATATGCAGCTAGAAAGCTTTTCACAAAAAGCTCAGACGCAGCTTTTAGGTCAGCGGTTTGATCCCATTCAAATGTAGTGTTTCCTTCCTGATGATCTTGAAGATTCATTCCCCAAGCCGCTTGAAATAGAACTAGCAGTAGCAATGCAAATTTTTTCATGATCCATCCTTTTTTAGCGGTTAGCAAAGCATTGAAAGACGCGAGCAGGATTGCTGTTCATTGTTTTGAAATCAAGCTGCTCGAACCACTGGACGTCAAAAGCATCAAGTAACTGCATAACAGTCGCTGTTTGAAAATGACGGACAGTGAGCCCTTCAGTGGTGGTGTAGACTCCCCACTCCCCGTGATCATTCAACCCTTGCTCATACTTCTTGAGACTAGAAGGGTGATTGGAGAGAAGAAAATCGAAGAGATAGAGGGTTCCTCTTTTTTTTAGCACGCTGTGAAACTCTTGGAATAGGCTTGCTAGGGCTTCTTTGCTTGGTAGGCAGCATAAAATAGTCGAAGCAATGAGGAAGTCGGCTTTTTGATCAGAAAGCGGGATATGGCCGCTTTTGGGAATGTGACGAAGATCAAGGGTGGGGCAAAGCTTTTTGCCACGCTCTACCATTTTGGAGGAGTAATCAAAGCCAAGGAAGTTGGTGAGAATGACGTCGGTGACTATCATGGAAAGTAACGATTACAGTACCCATGCTTGTTTTACGCCAGATAGAATTTGAAAGTATCAGGTTTACCCTTCGGGTGTCTCGATGCAGCTCTCGCTGTCCTGGTAAAGAGCTATGATAATTACGATGGTTTTACTTAGGATCCTATAATAAAAAAGGATCTTCCACAAACTTGCCCGATCTACAGAATCAAAGACCTTCTCAAAGTCTATAAAAATCATGTAAAGCTTTGAGCATCATTTCCGACTTTCCTCAGTTAGGACTCGCAAAATAAATTAAGATCGGTGCAAGAATGGTTCGGGCAGAACCCGTATTGTTCATCTCCTATGCGCTTTCAGAGCTCATTTCGTATCCTCTTCAGAATGATATGAGAGTAGTTTACCGGGACCGAAAACAAGCTTATTCCTCGCCAGTTTCGTGGGACAGTGGGATCACCCTTTTTGAACTCGCTTATTAGTACGCTACGCTTCCATTCAAGTGGTACCTTTTCTTTTTCCCGTATTTTAGCGAAGAGGGTGGTCCGGAATGTTATTAATGCTGTATTTGAGACCATTATCATCTCTGCTGATAAACGGTCTTCTGGAGATTTACCATTGTTCATTCTCTCGGTAGCTATTTAAATTTCTACAACACTTGGTGGCTTCACCACTAATGTCTCAGGAGAAGGATGGCTTTGCGTGAAAGTCGGGTGGCTCATCGGGTGGTGGCCTATTGCGGAGTTTTTTGAAAGATGATGCCCATAACTCATTCACTGCTGCTGGTTCGGTCACGAGTATGCCAGATGGGTCCCGAACTGGACCGATGACGGTACGCATCTTTCCAACAATGTCACTGATATAGGGCTCAAGAATCTCCTCTCTTGGCTGCTTCCTCAGCAAGTTTGGGCTTATTCTCGATCAGGGTTTGGTGATCATTCCTTGCCCTCTTCTTTACGGCTTTGTCTGCATTGCGTTAGCGTGGGTTTCTCAAGATCAATGTTAGGCTTTAAATAAGAGTTTGTTTTATGAGTCTGCTCTCCCTTATGAGGTTCCAAGTTCGGTCAGAGAGCCATTGGTTTTTAGGGTGTTTCTTGTACCCCAGTATTTCTATCGCCGCCGAATGGAAGAACTTTTTTGCGGCCTTTCATATAAAAATGCACATTTTTGGTGTTAATTCGCTTGCCCTAGGAAACCAAATATGACCTCCCTCCCCCTTAGAATTGTTAGTTTCTTTTTATCAAAGAAAATGTATACCCATTTAAGTATGCCAATAACATAAAACAGATTGGAGGGTAAAACAGAAAAAATGTGTAATCATAATTCAACACTGTAGTATGTATTGCTTGGTGAAATGGCTCTCTTAGTGAATTACCCAAAGACTCTGTGTATGTCCTGGAGTATTGCTTGGTCTAGACAATAATTTACTAGCATACTTGTTAGACGAGTCTGTTTGTAAATTAAATCAGGTTCTGCCTTATTAAAAGCAAGAGAAAAGGAAAATAAATCTTACCAAACGAGTATTCTTTGCTCCAGTGATATGGATTGCAACATATTCTTCCATCTTCCTGATGGCAGCAACTTGAAGGCAATCTCCTTAAACATGAAGGTGTTGACAGACTTGGCCACCGAAACATGGCACACATCACTGCATGAGGTTCCAGCTTTAAATTTTCAACAGTAGAATAACTAGCAGAAGAATCATTTAACGATTTTTCACACTGAAGCCAATTATCACACCCACAGCAACCTTCAGGAGAAGGGGATCGAGAAGGATTTTTATCCGGTATATGAACACATTCAGATAAGATCTCACCTTTACTTTCAATAGATCTAAGCAGTGATTCTAACTGATCTTCAGAGATTCTCTTTAAAATTGAGTGCAATGCTCTTTTATAAGCCCGTTCAATAGCAACCATTTCTTCGTTGTCTTCTTCTGAAAGCTTTTTTACTGAGGCCTTCCAAAGTCTTTTTAAAAGGCTTGACCTTTTACTTTGAAACATAAACATTGGCCAACAGGGGCAATTGCCCAGGATTTCATGACTGGGTGTATTAACAAATATTCGCTGAATGATATTCAGCTAAACCAAAGAACCAAAACAACAACAGTAAACCTGAAATGTAAAAAAAAAATCAATTTAAGTAAGCATGCAAATTATACTTACTGTGTTAACAAATTGGTATTGTTAACCAATACCAATTGGTTAGACAAATTGAGCAACAGATTGCAACAAATTGGTATTGTGCTGTTTTGTTTTTTATGCCATTAGTTTCGGTTTATTTTGACAGAATCATTTTTAGAGCCCAAGCGACGATGACAACAGTAACTTCTACCACAGTTTTTCCGACTGTTGTTACCTCGTATGTAACTTCCTCCATACCACTGCAACCGACAATGTTCCCTAATATGTTCCCAGGAATGGGTGGATTGACATTTCCAGGTTTTCTTGGTTAAAATTACATTCTAGTGAAAAAAAAACAGTTACTTCTGTTGTGACGCAAGTCTATCGCACGAAATGTGTCAGACTTTCCGAGAGTTGTGTTGTGAATCTTGAATCTAAGAACACAATTGACATCAACAAGGGATTATCCTTAATCATAAAAAAATGTCAAAGTTAGAAAATACTCCAACGCTAAACAAAAATTATTTCTTAACAGTGCATATGGTTAAGAAAGTTGTTCCATGTCAACATTTATTAAATAAGTTGTATTGCCTACTATGAGTAACATATTATAAAGTGCGTATCGTGCATCTTCAAATTTTAAAGATGGGACGTACTTTTTGATGAAACAAAGTTTGCCCATTAGAAAATCGACTTATTATGCAGTCTGGATCTTGAACATTTACTTATCGAATTTTTTTTACAACGTAATTTACGGGGCCGGTTACATTGTAACTGCCCTACAGGTAGCTAGTCCTTTACCATGATTGACCATAGTACATTATGCATCTATTTAATCTTCACATAAAAGGATCAACAGATGGATTAGATGGGATAAGCCATTACGACAATGGTCCCAATAGGTGTTTTACTTTATTTTCTTCAATTGGGTATGGACTGACATTGAAAGTTGCACCAAACATGTGTTTTTTGTCGACAATTTTTAAGATAATCAAAGCATTTGAAACAGCGGGTTCGGAGCGTTAAATTCTGATACACTCTTTTTGAATACACCCGTGACTTATTTCATAGGGGTGTTTTTAAACATATGATTTTACAATAATAGGTGTTTGGTAATTGTTGAAAATCGTTTTTATGAACTATTTGATATTATACGATAGATTTTCCTTAAAACGCAATTCATCATCGCAAAGTAAGCTATAAAAAGGAATCAAATTAAAGGAAACATCTACATCAAGTGTCGTGTTCTTATTTTATCTGTTATCAACTTGTCAGCATTTATCTTTCTACAAGTATACTGTGAGAGAGTTGAAATATGTGTTTTTACTTGACATGAATTTTCACTTTACTTAAATGATTTAAATGAACTTCATCAGACGTGGTATTCGAAAGATTAATAATTACATGTCAAAAATATTGGGACGTATGCTACTTCAATTTCATATTTCTTGTTATGGTGGTTGAGCCCCTCACTTGAAGTGTAAAAATTTAAATTGGAAAATGTTATCATATTTTTTGTCTCATTTTGACTATAAAAACCCTGCGTGAAGTTTAATCCCGCCCCCTCTTTCGAAAGGCGGTGAATCGATACCAAAAATGAATTCTAACTGAGACATTGCCTGTGCTTACTAGTCCTTTTTTCTTTTGCTAAAAAATACTGTTAAATTTGGTTATCAGAGTCTTTAAAAATCTTTAAGTGAAGTGTCAATGGTTTTTGTTGTTTTTTGAATGGGAGGTAGACTATGTCAATGTCATACTTCATGTTCTGGTGGTCTCAACCACTCCCTGAAAATGCGCAAATTAAAATTAAAAAGATATCCTATTTTTTGTTTTATGGTGACTCTTAAAAAAATTTTGCTTAGTTTAATCCCCCCTCCCATTCAGTTGGAATGTGTTGAATCCATACCAAAATTAAACAGTGATTTTGGCATTGCCTGAATTTTACTGTAATGGGCGTATTTTTGTGTCGTTGGTGTTTTTTTCTTAATAATTTTGATACTATTAGGCTAGCATGTTACATTCTTTTATCATTAAATAAAGTGTCATTATTTATTCTTTTTTTTTTCAGAATGGTTTCCCATCCTCATGAAGAGCCAGAGATTGTAGAGAATCATATGCCCTTTCACATGTGTCGGATGTTTATGTCACAACTGGGACTTTTGAATGTTGAAAGCCGGCCACATATTCAGCTTCTTAAAAAAAATGATCAGTTAATTAGAGAATTGAGGAATTTGGACAATCAAAAGTGTCGTGAAACGCACAAAATCGCTGTTATTTACGTTGCACAAGGACAAGAAGATAAAGTTTCTATACTATCCAATGGGGCTGGATCGTCAGAGTTTGAAGATTTTGTAGCTCGTCTTGGGTGGGAGGTATTTGTCTTCCATGTTAAACCTAGTTCCATTGTAATTAAACCACTCTTTGGAGTATTCCCCAAGATCCCAATAAAAATCGTGGGTCTGGGGATCTAAAAAAAATATATCCTTAGTAGTTTATTTTTTCTTTTAGTTGGTTGTTTATGTAAGAAGTTTCATTGTTTGTGTGAGTTTAAATTATTTAGAATTTCTCCTTTTTTCATTCATTTACTCCATTAATTTTTTGCAATGCAGCAAAGGTTTTGTATGCAATTTTTTTAAAAGCAAGACATGAAAAAAAAAAATAAAAAATGTGAATTTTGCTATCTATTTTGACCAAATAAACAAAGTCAGTTTAAAGCGCTTTCACAGCTACATTAGATTGAATTAGCCTTAAAATATCAGCCAAGGTAGAATTAGGCTATTTGTCAATTTTTTTTGAAGGAATGAAAATTTAAAAAATTCATTTGATTGTCATCTAAAATATCCTTACTCCTTGTCTTTCTCTCCTTCACTTCCCTCTTTATTGATCTTTTTTCTTTAAGAGGCTACATCGCTTGAGTGAGTAGGTAATTTTACTTGCAACATCCCTTTAAGTTTGATTTACTCTATATTGCTTGGTACGTCCAAATTGAGGCAATCATTTGTATTCTTTTTGTTTTATTTATAGCCATAATACTGTCCTTCTGCTAAATGTCATATATTTGAGTTTGTTCTAATTTCTAACTCAGAGACTAATTCTGAATTTTTTGCTTGTCATTTAGCGGTGGCATAAATTGTCACATCTTCCAGTACATAAATCTTTTAATCATGGAAAAAGACAGTCTTGTAGAAAGTAATTGCTTATTCAACACAGCAAAAAGTTATAATGGCCACAATAAACAACTATTCTGTCTTAATGGGGGATGTAAGCATATCCCATATTTGTGCGGGGAACGCTGATAAATTGCCAAGAATAGGCATTTTGCCAACGTTTCTAATTACCTTAAAATATATTCTTCAGTGACTAAGGTAAGTCCCCCTTTAGAGGACAGTGACCTTTAAAAATACTTGTGTCACAAAACTGAAATCTTGCAAAATAGATCTTCTGTTTAAATGAAGTATCTGAAAACTGTTTTCAACTTCTCAACTTTACTCAATCCTAATTTATGAGGTTTCAAAGATCTGTAAACACATTTCCTAAATTTTGAAAGAAAACGATTGATATGGCCTAGAATTATACTCAAATAACTCTCTCTCTCTCTCTCTCTCTCTCTCTCTCTCTCTCTCTCTCTCTCTCTCTCTCTCTCTCTCTCTCTCTCTCCCTCCTTGCGCGCATCATTGCCCCAAACAAACTTCCAATCAAAATTTTAAGACATTAATTAAGCTAGGTAATTCGTTCATTGTTTACATATAGCATATGTTATTGACTTTCCATAAAGATCTTCATTACTATCCAAAAAGACAAAGGGCATTCAGGTGAACCTTTCAGAGAATGGATACACTTTGTCAAAAGAGTGGGTGTCAATCATGGATTCGGGTATTAAGTTGGAACTTTCAGAGAATGCTGAAAGGGAAAGATTAATTGACCAAAAGGCAATATGTGCACGCTACTACTAATATTACTACATCTGCCACTGCTAAATTTACTACTACTACTAATGCTACTTCAACTACTACTTCGATTACAACAACTTGCAAGGCTAAGAGTATTAAGATGAAAATTCTAAGAATTACATGAATATACAAGTTTCAAAAGGGCATGTCAGTAGTTCCATAGTAATAGCTAATTGAATTAAGCTGAAACTTCCAGGACAAGATGAAAAGGATTTTCAACTGACCAAAAGGCCATACGATAATACTATTGCTGCTACTAGTCCAAGTGTTATTACTATCAATATTGTTACCATTAATACTAATACTACTACTGTGACTACTATTAAAACTATGCCTAAGGGTATGAAGGTGAACTTTTGGAGGAATTTTGAGGAAAAAGACTATATTTGTATCCTACTGCAACTACTTCTACTCATACTAATAGTACTGCTACTACAGTAGTAGCAATACAGTAGGTACTATTCTCGTTACTGCTACTAATGCCACAAAGCTAAGGATGCTACTATTCATTTTACTGCAGCTACTGCTACTGCTGCTACTATTACTGCTGGTACTACTGCTACTAAAGCTATGAGCATTAAGACGAAAAATCAGGGGAATATTGAAACTGTATTGAACTAAATCGAAACACACTATATCCATAAGGTTATCAAAAGGACGTATCAGCAATGCTTCAGAAATGGTTGATCTTATTAAATTGAAACTTTCAGTTTATTTTGAAGCGAGTGTCGAACACACCAAAGGTGCTATGCGCATACTGCTATTAATAATACTACATTTCAACCGACCGACAAAAAACTCAAGGTAAGCCGTCACTCGATTTGAAAAATGCTTAGATCTGCTGTTCGTCCATAGCTGACGGTCGTGAACATAAAAAATACCGTCAATTTTTCTCAATAGCGGACGCATCACTTCCAAATTTATTAGGTGTTAGCAACTAATAAATTAAATCTGTTTTGTTCTGTCATCGCGCGTTCAATTTGTTTGGCTTCTTCGCACAAACGGGGGGAATAGAACTTACAATTTGGTAATTCATCTAATGCACGGTCTATTTGTGCAAGCAATTCAATTGCTGAGATATCTTTGGGCGCAGCAATTCTACCTGTCACAATGTTCTTTTGTTCCTCCGAATGTTCAGAGTGGTTCAATTCTGGATTTTGCCAACATGTAGAGCACAGAACTCTGAAGCTCTCGGTATGAGCGTATATAACACTATCCTTTTCTAGTGACGTGCTTATATTTGCAATTTGACCTTTTTCCTCTTGAACAGCAGCAAAGTCAAAAAATTGATATTTAGATTTGATTAAAGTCGCTAAATGAGGGAATACTGGGATTTGATCATCCCCGTAAATATGGTAAGTGATAGGTGCACCATCTATAAGGATTACGTCGCCATAATCTACCCCCAAATCTTGATAAAGAACACTTCTAATAATTCCATGACAAGGACTCAATCTTTCTATCCAAATCGTTTCCTCCTCTCCCGGATAATCATTAGTATCGTTTCTTTCAGCTAATGGGTATTTGGCAAGCTTCACCTTGCAAGAAGGGTATCCTCCATCGGGAAGGTTGAACCTACCCATTTCCAACTTGTTGCCCATACTTTTCCAAATATTTAGGGCAACCTCTCCTTGTCCAGCACCGGTGGCACATATGCCTAAATTCCACAAGTAACTTTCCCTAGGCTCCTCCAACAACTCTAGTCCCTTTTGATTTGCTTCCATGCCTTCAGCAAAAAGTCCCCTTGTTTTACAATAGAGGCCTAGACCATAGTAATATCCGGGATAAGAAGGGTCCAACTCCACTAGGCGCCTATGACATTGTGCCGATAATAAATCATATTGTCTGGACATCATTCTAGTGGCCGTGGAGAGCCCATCACAAATCAACTCTTCAGTTTTCAAGTCACTCCCTTCACTACGCAGCATTTTCAACAGATCCCATCCAATTTCTACCACAATATGTATTCGATACTATAAACAGCATTGTCTAATATTCAAGATGGTGCGGTGCCAGTTGTGACCGGTGTCACCGACACGGTGCCAGTGTCGTGACCGTTCTTTGTCGTAAAGATACTTAAACAGTTATGAAACCACTCACGCTTTCATTTGTAGCAAACCTTCATTTTTTCGGATAGTAGAAACGGACTATACTTGTACTGTTTAATGTATTTAGGAATAAAATCGTTTTGATTTCTTTATTGAAACTAAAATTCAAATAGGAGCAACGTTACAAAAACTACCTGACATCAGAGGAGGAGCAACTCCTGAATGCTATCCAGTTTTGAAAAAAAAATCTAAAGTGCCTACTTAAAAAAATAGGCACTATTTTTTTCCAGTCCTGGGAAAGAAATTAGCCTATTCAAAGAAATACGGTTCTAAAATTACCTTATGAACATAAAACGAAAGATCCAACACTTTTTAGGATAAGATCCACTACCATTGAATAGAAAGTATATGCGGCCAATCCGTCTATCACTCTGCCGTCAGTCACTGGCGGCATTATCTGCCGGCAGTCACTGACAAAGCATAACTGTTATGATTAATCTATTCTTGCTGGCCATTCCACGAAAAATAATAAACATTCGAACCGCAAAAAACAGAAAGTTGATTGAAAATGTTCAATAGAGAAAATATTTCAACATTTCAGTATTCGTGAAGTCATGAAGAATATTAGAGTTTCATGACCTATCAACAGTAACGAGGGGAACAGAAGAACCTATGGTGGAAGGGGAAGGTTTCTCAGCTGTACTTCCGTGATCCCGGCGTGTTTAGTGCCTCTTCTTCAGCACAAGTGTCCACCCATCCCTTTCGCTAGGGGTATGGCGTAAAGGCATTGAAAATAATTCTTGAAGCATAATCTGGATTTAAGCTACAAAACCTGAAAAGTATCAGTTATTCCGGTTTACAGAAAGGAGATAATGCTGTTTGTAGAAACTGTAGACGATTCCTTTAGTCACTCAGGATCACAGCTTAGATACCAATACAGTTATGAAAACTCGATTTATTTTTGGGACACAGTGCGCGGTAGCGATACTAGCGGCTGGAGACAGGAAACTGACCACCCCGTCCATATGAAGTGCCACTGGAAGAACTAATAATAAAACATCGCTGCCGCTTTGCCTTTCCTATAGGCAACGCTATAGCGTTGTATCTGAAAAGGTTTGTAACGAAACCAAAACTTTTTCGACAAGGTATGACGGTGGAAGTGCTACCAAGAGCTTTATCGCAATTCCTTACAGTCAAGAATATTTTTGGGGTATTTTTACCGGCAGCCAAACTTTGATACTCTTTTTTTACATTTCACCTTTAGCTCCTCATTAGTACCAAGCCCGAGTGGCTCCTCTTGCAGTATCAAATTCTCCATTTCTGCTTCATCAAATGAATTTATGGTCCATGGTGGTATTCCACCGACAAAATATCTTTAAATCTGAATTTGAAGTCATCATGCAGGGCAATTAAATGTTGAACGTGTGTCTGAATATCCTCATCAAGACGTTCTTCCTGTGACAAGTTTGAAAATCGAGAAAATTTGCACTGACTAATACTTGTTTCATAAACTCCAAATTTCGGAAAAAACTGGAATCGCACCCTTTGTTGTTTCAATTTTTCAAACTGAGGCTGCCCCCTTGTAAATGCAAGTTAATGTCTTTAAATTTTTTGAACAAATTTGTTGAATACTCAATGTCTGCTTGTGAACTGATCAGTTTTTCTTAAAACTTAAATCTTTACTTTCCAGAATCACTAAAACTGATTAGAAAACTGAGCAAAATTTTTAAATATATACCTTACGATAACCAGCGTACTTCAGTATGTAAAGGTAATCCTTGGAAGTTTTCACCATTTTCGTCGCAAAAATAAACACATATTCAAGGTATTGCTTCTTATTTGGCTAACTGCACTAATCATAAATTGAAACAATTGGTACAATTTATCACCCAAATTTTTTGCTAATAGGTTTTGTTGTTGGAAGACACGGTGAAATCACTCAGGTCCTTGATTATCTGCCTACATTGATAGCTGAAGTCAAGCCAACATTTTAGTTCTTCACTATCCAAACCTGATAAAATTTCCATGGGCTTCCGTCAAGTGTCCTTTAGACTCCTGGTGGTCGACCTGGACTACTTTGGGGATCCCTGGTATGAATAAGGGGAGATAGAAATAAATTCCTAACCCTCCTCCCATATCTCTTTCAATGTTCTTGGGAACTCTGATGGTCCACCATTCGAGCTAGCCAGGCTTTTTGTTTAGTTTTACACCTTACATATAAACTGATTTCCTAGAAACTTCTTTTTTCTAGAGCTACACACGCTCGCCTAGTATATACAGTAAGGCATCACATGGATTTTCTAATAGGGAGGATGGTCCTGTGCTTCAACAATCGTAACTTTTTACGCCTATTTTAGCATATTTCTTTTTCCAATGTGTGGATCTTCTAAATTTGCCACCTTTTACTTTTGAGTTTATATGCCCTTATAGTACAGTCATTCTAAATTAGTTTTAGAGTTTACCTCAAACTAATTCCGACAGTTTTGATTTTGGTATCATTCGAACCGAAAAAAAAATTTCTACAACATATAAGAAATCGGCCAAATTGATCAAGGTGATAATGATCAAGGAGAATCAACTTTTCTTCTAAGATAATGACTTTAACGTTGGATATTACACGAAGTCGGATCCACACAGAGAAAATTTACACTTCCTTTGGCGAAATTCCAGGAAAAAGTCGTCTCCTAGGATATGGCATATTTTGCCGCCCCCCCTACCCCCCACGCATACCAAATCAAATAAATGATTTTGTAAACATATCAAAATTGTCCGGCATCTGTAATGTTCTTCAATGGTCTTGGTGAGAAATTATTCAATAGATGCGGTGATGCCAAAGAACAAGCTGACCCATTTTGGCAACATTTGAGTTTGAAAGAACGGGTAAGCAGTACGCTTGCTGATCAGTTTTGGCTTCTAGTTAACTTTTCAGTAAACATTGAAGATCCAAGGTAGGTTTTGCCAAGCTGAAATCGGAGCATAGCTAAATAATGAAAGGACGTCCTTTCTTCCTATCCTGCGTCGCTTCCTGATGATTCTGGCACGTTCCGAAAGCCAAATAAACCAGATCTAGCAAAAGCTATTAAGCAACTTTTAGAAATTGATACTATCGGGGAAAACTTAGTCTGACTTGCACCTACGTCTTAGACGGAACGCTTTGCTCCACAGGATTCCCTGAGTGAAAAAAGAAATACATTCGGAGATCATAGACTGACAATGGAACTGCGTTTAGTGAGCTTCCAGAGATTCAGCCTCCCCAATTTCCCTCACATGGACTGGGTGAGCCCCATGACTGCTTAGACTAATTAGTCTTAAGACTAATTTCTAAGATTTCAGTAATTGTATAACTCTGTGCGAGATTGTTTATCTAGATTTTTTATATACTGTTTTTAATTGCCTCTTGTTTTTTACGGAGAAATGTATTTTAGCCGCATACAATGGCGTCGTTTGGGGGGGAGGAGGAAGGGGGGCAGTTGTCCCCCAATAATTTACAGAGAAAAAATCATTTGTTTAGCCCGTGCCCCTTGACTCTATGGATGTAGACCTCTCTTGCCCCCCAATAAAGTGCTGGAGCTACGCCCCTGGCCGCACAGACTCCCTAGAGCGTAATGGCTAGCCATTTTTAGAAATTTTGCTCCTCGTTTTATCTAATAAATTATTTTCTTTCTCTAAAATGATTGAACTGAATACCTATAAATCAGGAAGTCAGTAATTATAGGAATTAAGAAAGGATTTAGATTAGACTTCAGTGCGATTTCTCATTTGAAGAAAAGCCCCTGTAGTCTAACTAATGGTAAAATGGTCTATTTGCCTAACCGTTATCACAGTATGTTTTACGGACAAATTTGAATATAGAAAAATGCAGGAATGTCAAGTCATCGGCTCTTCTTTGCAAATAAGTTATCAAATAATTTTGACCGCATTATAAGTAATTAGTATGCGGTTACAGATGACTTAAGGGTAGTAACTACCAAACCGCAAACAAGTTTGTAACTCATGCTGAGCTGAAAGTAATAAATTGAAGTTAGAAATTAATTACTCTATTTTCTTTTGATCTCGTAGACGGGAATGATTATCCTCAGGGCAACAAATTTATTTAGCTCGATGTTTAGTCTAGGATTCGTCTCTGAAAATTTGATTCTTTGTTTCAAAAAAACCGTTGCTCTTTTCTAACTAACTTTTTAGAGAGTCAACTTCAGTTCAAATCCGGTTCCGATGGGAAAGCATAGATGACACTTAGGCAGAGGAATTTAAATTTTATCAGACAAGGCCGTATCCAGGGGGTACCATGCTTGAATCCCTCTCCCCCCAACTGTGTCCGATTTGTAAAAGTAACAAAAATGCGTATGAAACATTTGTTATCAATCAAGGCCTATATATATATATATATATTAAGGTTTACTTAGGTTTTGCTATCGAATTTACTCTGTTTTTCTTCAACTTTCCACTTGGAAGTTTTACTCGCAGACCCTGCCTATCTGCATGCCGACTGAACAAAATTATGCCGACTGATTCCCTATATTTTCAATTTAAAGTACAGCTGAATCATGTTATGATTTAAACAGACATTATCATAGTTTTAACTTTATTATCTGCAGCAAGAAGTATTTAAATTCATTGTTGAATAAGTAATTGTCCTGAAAACACATGCATTCTTTTCTCTTCTAGAATTTTTATCTGACTTTTAGACTTTTAGACTTTAGACTTTTAGGCACAAATACATGTGCCAAACGTGTTTTTTTCTTTTTTAACGAATGACTTTATGGATTGAGTAAGTGTGCCATAAGAGTGAAAGGATTAATATGAGGATTTTCCTAAATGGCAAGAAAATTTTTGAACTAAATTTTTTCAAGAAGCATTTAGTTTCAAATGGATTATTCGAAAATTATTATATTATTAAGGTTCAATATGGCTAAGCTTCAAGGTCTCAAAGTTTATCAAGTTGCAGTTGCGCTGCACTATACACTGCATGAAATATAAGACTATTTAATGGCCGTTTTGAAAAATCTTCATCTTTCAGTGAAAAAAGCTTAGTGAAATATGGTCATTTCCAGGAGCAAAAACTTACAAGGCTTGTCGTTTTTCTAACAAAAAAACGAAAGAAAACTATATTTGGATTTAAGCAGTTCATAAAGCTTATGGTCGAAAGCAGGACTACTATTTGACTCATCAACCAAAACTATTTAGTAAATAGGCTTTAAGGATGCCCAGTACTTTCTTGTTCGAATTATTGGTTTGTTGAATAGATCCTTTTTGATTAGACTAGGTTAACTAACAGCAGATTCTCACCTACCGGAATTTCTGGACTCTGGGTTTCCAGATTCTAGGTGGACGTTTTCTTTGTGTACAATCTGACTAATTGCATGCATTTTGGTAAGCTATTTATTTGCTAAGCTGTCAAGGTTTCAAACCTGATGGATGAAGATTTTCTGGTATGTTCTTTGACTATACAGTTAGATAAGAAATTTAATTACGTTTTATTTTATTTCAATGATATAAATCCCTTACATATTTTTCCCAGTTAGAGCAAATCTGACCTCTTTAAGAGATTAAATTAAAGAGACAAGTTTTTTTAACATCACATTTCAACCCAATTAGTTGGGGATAAAAAATAGTGTGCTAGTTGTACTTCTTGACAATCCGGTCACAAATCCAACCTTGGTCGGTAGGGGGCTCTAATTAGTTGTCATCATAAATTCTAATCGAAGATCAATCGAAGAATGGGAGCGTCACACCTGGACTGTCGAGAAGTAAGAGATATTGTCCTAGGTGTGTATTTAGAGTTGCATGTTGCAATCTGGTTTCTGCAGAGAGGTGAGGGGGACTTTGATTCTTATCAACACAAGATTCATCAGAAGGGGTTGTCAGAACTCAATCAAACTTGGGAGAAAGTAAGATTCCAGTTCTGGAGTTTGGAAAGCCCGTATTAAAACTAGTTGTTATGGTGAAAGGGAGTCCTTTCAATCTTGTCTTCGCGACATCTACCAGAAAAGATTGTCAGATATAAATCAAGCTTGAAAAGGTTAAAGCTTGTAATTCCAAAAAATTCAGACATCTACTAGAGCAATGTATTGGATTTCAAAAGTTGAGTAGAAAATGAATAAACTTCCTGGCTGGGTGTTTGACTGGAAGAGGGGGGGGGGGGGTAGATGTAAGTAAATTTCAATAATTGGTGCATCTAGCACACGGGATGACTGATTAATCATTTGGTTGAGAAGCAATGGTCCTGGTTACAACACTTGGGAGTTCGGAATCGATTATACCTTTCAATGAGACTAGATAGGGAGTCTCTAATTCTATTCACGAGCACATCTACTAGAATCAGACGCCAAATCGTAGCCAAGGCTGGTGGGAAGTAAGAACTGGGTCCTAGTTGTGCTGTTTTTAGGATCTGCATTTGACCCAGCATCACGGGGGGATATGGTGGTGTAGGGGTTTCAAAATGTCTTATTATTAGCCCAAATTAATACGTGGGGATGATGGAATTCAATAAACCAAACTGATCAAAAGCTACTTATGGTTTCAATTATGCTAATTATGGTTTCAGCCGCGAACATGTACACAGAGTGATTGGTAACGTTTTCGTTGAACGTTGAAGAGACAGATGATATTGCTATTATGGCTGGTCACGATGTGCCATGTGTTTGACTGGGGAATATATCCTCAGCTTTTTTAAGTGCTAAGAATCGTGGTCTAGATAGATCAATTTTACGATGCGCTCATAATCGACAGAATTCTAAAATTCAAATCGCAATGACTAAAGCTCTGTGTTCTGATCTATTGAAGAAGATGAAAGTGAATCACTCAACTTGTCAGAAACATCTCGATTTGTCCTACTTCAGAAAATTCAGTTCAGCCAATAAGATGCTTGAGTTGTTTAGCTTCTTATCGCCTCAACGTGGTGCTTGCTTTTGCGGTGGACTTCATATGAGGATATCGTTTCAAGAATTTACTTGAATAGTGACATCATCCAGCCATAGTATTTTCTTGACAATGAATTATATTAATTCAATGATTTTTTCCGCGAGAGATATGCTTGGCCTGAAGACAGATTATGAAAGTTCAAGCTATTCTGAATCACATGGGTCGTCGTACGGCTGTTGCACTACTGTAGATGATATACTGCCGTTAGTGGCCCTGATTGGCTTGGCACTTTTTACTTTTTATTTAATCATCATTACTAGCACTACAACCGCTGCAGCTAGGAAAAGGCAATTGAGTGATAAAGGATATTTTAGGATAGAAAATAATATTGATGGTAAGTCCTAACTATTAGATTAGAATTATAGATATGCTTAAAGGAAAACAATAAATTAAATGCCATTTCACACTAAGTTCGCTCCTTCCAATTTAGCACCGAGGGTATCTTAAACTATTCCATGATATTTTTATAATTCATCTTATCATATTTGTGCCAATCTCAAATATAGTAATTCCTCAAGTTCCGAAAACGAATAAAATAGAAGAAGAAATGCTCTAGATTTTCTAATATGTATATCCCAGTTATGCCTATCTGGTAAAGAAAGACTGAATTTAGTTTGATAGCTAAATGTCAACAAACGATAAAATAAAATAGTAAATGTTATGGATTGTATTTCCTTTTTTATATACTATGGCAATCCAAAGAGACTCTTTGGTTACAAAAACGCTGTTTTGGAAATGGGGAAGGGGGAAGGGCTCTCTTCCCCCACGATAGCACTGGGGACTGAAATCTTGAAAGTGATTTTAGCATGTGATTCTCTAGTAGTAATAATTGTGTCACAACAATACGGGTAGTAATAATGGAAAATGTAAAAAAAACTGCGTTTTCATCTATTCACCTCTACTAGAAAGTACAACATTTTCAGAAGGTTGCTTTGTCTCAGCTGATTAGAAAAAAAATGTTCACTTTCAGGTCCCATTTTATTTCATTTTTTGGGGGGTGGGGGGATTCTTCCAAACTAGATATATTATAGATTAGGCTCCTCTTGGCCCTGGGACTTGATGATGCAAGCTTCATCAGATCAAGGACAACAAGGCTTTCAATAAAGTTCAGGGACCCCTAAAATTCTTTTCTCTCCAAAAGAAATGTTTGGTCTCCTTAGCTCTCTGGCATTAGTTTTTAAAAATTTCTAGTCATTTTGAGCCATATTTAAGATTGTATGCCCTAACTAAAGAAAAAAGAAAAGATTTTTGGTCCTTTTTGGGCCCCATTTTAGGGGAAACCCAAATTTTCTGTTCAATTTTTATTGTTTATTGGAGTCCCTTTGGACTAGGACTCCAGGATATAAGTTTTAAGACAGTTGTGAAAAGGCTTGCTCTTTGTTTGTTTTTTTTTGGGGGGGGGGATGTTACATGCCCCCAAGCTGAAATCGATTTGGTGTATTAAGTTTAAGTTTCCAGCTGTTACTCTTGCCATTTGAAGGGTCCTATTTTCAGGGGAAGCAATTTTTTTTTTTGCTCATCACCAAGGCCCACTTAGCCCAGAAATTAAAGGGCATAACTTTCCAGCAGATTAGAAAAATAGTCTTTCGTGTTCCATATTTTGGGGGCCAGTGCCCCTAAACTTGTTATTTTTGTGCATTAGGCTGATGTTGGCCATGAATTTAAGTTTCATGCTAATCAGGGACAAACTCCTTTTTGGCCCCTTTTTTTCAACAAAACGTTTTTTCCCTTGGCGATCGCGAAACCTTTGAAACCTTTTGCCAATAGGACACCAAGATACACCGGTTTTCACCCTAGAAAACTTATCTTTAAACAATTGGCTATTTACATAATTTACAGCCGATGCCCCAAGGGTTATAGGGGTCTTGTCATCCCAGAGGTAAATTTAGCAGCTATCTCAAAATTTTGATCCGACGTCAAAGGGGACTGTGGGAGTTTTGGTTGGAGGGGGGGGTCGTAAAAGGGGACGGGAGCCTTCTGGTTGCCTCCCAATCACTTTAGACCCTTAAATAGGGCACTAGAACTTACATCGAATGAGCTCCCTCCAAAGTTTCTACGTCTACCCCTCTATAAGAAAGGATTTTAATTTACATGGAATTTTAAACTCGTGGGATGTAAAACATACCCTTCCAAGTAATTTGAATTATAAGAATAATTCAATCATAACATATAAGTTCTAAAGACGATTGGGCTAATAATTTTGACTATAGTTTAACAAGGATAGTAATTGGAAGCCCACTTGTAATTGTTAGTAGTTTTCATCATTAGTAAATCAAACTTCTGAACACATTAAAACGAGATATTTAGCAATAATAAAGCAACTCCATAATAGTAACCTTAATTTTAAACTTAAAAACAAGACTAAATTAGCAGAATTATGCCGTGCAGAGATTAGGAAATCAATAGGACCCTCAGACTTAAATAGAGTTTTGAAAGAATTACCTCTACCTTACAGCCTCAAAAAAATACTTCCTAATATCCATGATATCCATAATATCCATGAATTCCTAGCAGACATAGTCGAAATCAAATTTGAAACAGCAATAGAAAGCCAAAGCTACCCCTGTACCTACAATCCAAACTATTATAGGCAAAAAAAATTAATGAAATCATTCAGAGCCGTCCAAATTGCCATTCATATACGTATATCCATAACTCCGGAGTGATGGGTTCACTTGATTTCATTCCCTGCTCAAACCGTGTGACTGCGAATAGCTCAAGCGATGCTGACTGTAGCATATCAAATACGTATCATTTACCAATCTCCAACTATTTTGTCATTGATAGTGGTCTTTTCAAAAAATGATGAAAAGAAAAGAGTGGGAATTCAGATGAGACTGGAAGAAAATAAATACTGTTATATCTAAATCAGAACATGATGCCACACTTGACCGAATTAAGATACATTTCCAACTCCTGCAACAATACTCAGAAATGACCAAGTCGGAGAAAAAATTACAATCAATAAAATCACACATGCAATGTGTTGCGCTGAGCTTTGTGCCGTTCCTGTACGTAAAGTTTTTGTCCGGGTTAAGAAATACCTGGCTCGTCAATAGATCCAGCTTTTCAGGAAGGCTGTAAATCTTCAAAGTTTTGGCACCAGATATGGAATGATTGCGATCAGCCAAAATTTGTTGCTGGTAATGACATATGATTTTATACCAAACGTCGTTTTGCTAAGTGTGTTAAGAGTGACTGGATCAACTATTTCACCGTAAAGGGCCAATCGCGTCGTTGTTCTAATACTGGATAGTTAGTCCGGGATCACCCTCATTCCAAGAGTCCTTTTCCATCAACGCAGAACAGCTATAAGATCCTTTGGGTCACATGGGGGCTGAAGGTAAGGCAAATTTAAAGCTGAAGACACTACCGAATTAAAACATGCACACTACTTCTTTGTAGAGAAAATGTAAACCCAAGCTAAACGATTTTCAATCTCAAGGAGAGACAAATTCCACCAGCTATGGAAGTAATGAGGGCAATTAAAAGCGGCTAGAGACCAACAGGTTTTCAATTTCAGTTGATTTCAAGTTCATCCCCATTCAAAGTAGGCCTTCAGGACCATAGATGGCTTCTGCTAATCTAAGGGAAAGGCAATCTTTCAATTTCAAGACTTGGGACTTCTGATTGGCACAAGTTAGAATGCGAATCATGCAATTTGCATTATGGAACATCATGCAAAGCATTGCATCATGGAGAACCTTCCATTTTCTGATTGCAGCCGGCAAATAATCCCTCCAGTTCAGCAGGAAGACTTGAGAATTTGCAAATTCGCGGATTTTCTTTGCGTCTCCAAAATTTGTAATGAACAAAAAAATAACGGAACTTTGACGGGATACAAAAAACAAAACAGTTCTACACAACCTTATGAACGAATTTATTTTCGTTTGAAGAACTTTGATTCATTGAGCCAAGTCCGTTGTGAAGAGTAACCAGAAAAGAACAGCGAGATTTCTCAAACTGGACAACTCATTTAATAAACCACAAGAAATAAAGTTATACCCATTAATTTTTTTTCTTTAGACGGTGGCCAAACAACACACTATACTTCCCTTACCTTCCAATTAAATGACAAGTTAAACAAAGTAATAATCTTCAATGAATGACTATATAGTAGCACCATGTAAAATAACTTACCTTAATAAATCCAATCGGGATAGTTTGCTTGCTCTTGCTATAATGCCTGGCTACTTTATACACAGTTTCTGGTACAAATTCCAAAACCAGATTGAGGTAAAGCTCATCTTTCTAAAATCAGATTGAAAAATAACTACTGACTGAGACGTACCTTCAGTGGGTTCTAGTCTCACTAAAACATGCGTTGTAAAGAGAAAGAGAGAGTAAAATCCCCTTTATAGGGCGGAGGTAGTTTTTATTAAGAAAATAGAAGTGTAGTGAAACTAGCAGATAGCTTACTTAACGTGCATTCAACAAAAGGTGATTTAGAATATGCTGCTGTTTTTGTCTTTCCTTGTACTTTCACTCATTTTAAGTGTTTTCAATACTGAACCCCTCCCTCTGAAATGTTGGGCTGTTCACAATAATCTCGTGTGTATATGCCTTATCTGCGTGTTCTGGTTTTCGTACGACCCAAAAATATGCATTTCACCTAATCAAAGAAACTACTTACTTCATCGATATAGAACTTTGACTTATCCATAAAAAGCAGAATCATGAAGTCTGATACAATCAAATATGCAAGTTAAAGCTTGAGGTCCACTTGGCCCCCTAACACTACCTGTTAATTAAAACACCTCAATCAATTCAAGAGAATATCACAGATACGCTATTTTGATAGCCTTGTAGCATATAGCGTCTTATGATTTACGTCTCTACTGTTATGTGAAAAATTCTAATGCCCATTTAGGTCTCTAGGACAAAAATATTTGGAGGGACCCCTTATGCCACCCCCACACTAGCTTAAATTTTGAACTGCATCCCCCAAGGTATTGAGGATATACTAATTTGATAAACTAGATGCTAACAGTGTCTTTAAATATACCTGTAGTAGTGTCTTTAAATATTTGAGTATCTCGGCAGTTGGATGGAATAAAATGGTGAAATAGCGAACAAAATCAAGAAGTGAACCAGGTACGTAACATCTACTTTCAAAAACTTGAAACCAATCTTCTGCACCAGTAGATAATGAAGTAAAAAAAAGAAGAAATTTTTCAAACTGAAAGTAAGGAGCAACATTAAAACTTAAAACGAACAGAAGTTACTAAGTATGTGGGGGGGGCGGGTAGGCCCCCTCCTCAACACCTCGCTCTTCACGCTAACGTTTCTAATACTTTTAAAAAAGCTCCGTATTGTTCTAATTAAACAACTCTTGTGTTTGAAGAGATGTTCTTAAAGAATTGTAGCAAAATTAAAACTTTGATGTAAAAAGTAAAGTGTTGAGGAGGTGGAAACCCCCTATAATAATTTTTGCTCATTTTGAAGTTTTTATGTTGCTCTTTACTTTCAGTTGAAAAAAACTTCTCTTTTTTACTTCACATCGCGGCGTGACGATTTGGCGGCTTGATCTTTTGTTGCTTGCTGGTTCACGATGCTTACCGTACAACGCCGTGGTCCACGAGAAGCTGGTCATCATGTTCGTCGTCGTATTCTTCTTCTTCGTCTTCGATGTCATAGGCCAATGCCATCGATGCGATCAGGATGACGATACTGATGTAGGGCAGTTCGACCAAGGCACCGCTGTTGAACATGCTGGAAGCCCAGTAGCCCGCCATTGCAGTGAAGGTACCTAAAAACACGATGCGAAACGTTTCGCTTGTCTCGTGATAGTGTCTGCGGTAAACACGAAGAGCTAGCCAAAGCGGCAGAAAGAAGAACGTCAGATACGCGATCAGAGCCGGAATACCGCTGCCGGTGGAAATTTCGAGCGGAAGATTGTGTAGGTGCAGTTATAGTTACACTTATTAAAACAGCCAATAACTCAATTTCACGGCTACGCAACGTAAACTATCCGAAAACTCTATCAAAAGAAGACCAATAGGCGCGCGAAAATAAAGATATATGTTGGTTGTGAAGAAAAATATGTTGAGTGTAGTGGGGATAAGGCAGTCTGCTACCATAATCACTTTAGAAATTCTATTTTATAGGGTAGGAGTAACTTTTCGGGATGGCACATACATCGTGTAATGTAAATGATAGACAGCAATACTTTCTACCGGTTTACATGCACAATTCCAATCGTGATTTGTAACTCAAATAAGCAGCGTTGGCACGTTCGCAGAAAGATGAAGTTTTAGATGGGTGCATGAGAAGATCGGTCTGTTTGATATAAAATCAAACCCAAATCACCTGAGAAGTTGCTGCTCTTAGATTTTAAATGGAAAACATATGAAAATAATAATACATACTCGAATAAAATACATTTTTAGATTCCTATAGTTTTTTCCAAAAATCCTTCAGTTAACTCATTCAAGTACAGAAGAGAGACGATTTTCATAGTTTCCGCCTCCTCAAGCAGCGTTTTCCAGATGATGAAATGTAAGATTTATTAATTTTAAGGGCAATTAGCCGTAAGAGTACTACAACTCTATCTTGATGCTACGTGAGAAAAAATTACCACCCATCGAAGTGTTTTATGATTCACTTCACGATCATCAATACACCGCTGCTGACTATGAATCAAATGTACCATAATTTCCTGCATCAACTTCAAAATTATCCGTCGTTATCTTGGCTTCTGATTCCGGTGTAAAGCTAAATTCTGTTTCTGCAAAATTTCTTTCTCCATATAGAACTCTTACTATGTAATCTCCTTGTTTTGCCCATTGAGGACCTTCTGCAATTATGGTGTGTGAGTAACTCCCATCTTGTGCAACTTCAATTTGTGCAATATCTATCAGACTTTCATCTCTAAGCAGTTGTAGTGTAACTGGTGTTTCACCAACCACTGTGGTTACTCGTCCAGAAACTACTATTGTGTCTCCCTCATCATAATTATTATCATCTGTCTGAACTGAAATTAAAGATTCCTGAGCAAAAATTGTTCCAGTTGACAACGTTAGAAAAAAAACAATTCCATATAATATTCGGGAATCCACAAAGACTCCATTGTACGTTTGTATATTTCCTTTACTATCAAAAATGAAAAAATGAAAAAAGTTGTGATTCTAGTATCTTGGCATAATGCTAAGTCTTGATCTTGCAGAGATTGCAACTATTGAGATAATTGCTACTGCTAGAACCATCATTGCAATTGCACCAAACTCTGGGACTACAAAAGTTCCAATTATTTCGATCTCTTCAGCGCCTGCTGAAAATCCTATGGTTAGTGTTCGTTCTGTTGATGATTTTACTTCATCAAAGTCTTCCACCTCTTCTCCATCAATTAAAACAAAGAATTCATCATCATCTCCGTTTTCAAATAATGCATCCGCTACAGATCTAGGGATTGTGAGCGTTAGTGAACCATCATCAGTAGCATCAATAGAAATGATTAGTGAGCTGGCATCTACATCAGGCATTATGCTTAACAGCTTTCCGCCTGTAATGTCATATCCTATCAAATCACTTGCGCCCTCGATAGATACTGTTGAATCTGTTACCTGTGAGTCAACATTTCCACCTGGTGATGTGACTGTAGAACCACCAAATTCAAATGATGTTGTGGCTGAACGATTTTCTGTTCCATATTGAACTGTAATTGAGTATGACCCTTCAGATTTCATTAATGATCCGCCTGCAGTAATTTCTGTGCTAAACTTTTTGTCTCCACCTACTGTTACTTGTGCAATGGATACTAAGTTTCCATTAGGAGCCTTAACGCGCGGCTGAAAACGCCGTCTCCGATCAGCTCAGTGCCTATCCGTAGGCGCTGTATGTTGACGACGGCCTACTGGTCGTTCCCGGCCTGATGCCCGGCCTGCAGGCACTGCCGTTCCTGTTTCTGGCGGCCATGCTGTCTACCATCGCCTACATCCTGCCACGCAGGCTGGAACGGATCGAGGCGGAAAACCGCGCACGGGCGGAACAGGAGGAACGAGAAAAGGAAATCACCGACCGGGACTCCATCCAGGCAACGCTTGACGTTCCCGGAATCGAATTGCTGTTGGGCAAGCAACTGTCAGCCAGGCTGTTGCCGAACCAGCAGGAACTGGTTCACCGGATGGGCAAGATGCGGCGCAAATTCGTGTCGCAGTACGGCTTTGTCATCCCGGAC
>JAAAKM020073195.1:120027601-120112055 GCA_010016025.2 Alatinidae sp. Z8VKAUB7J3 | reverse complement strand
CAAGGCCTACCGCATCAAGATCAACGGTACGGTTGTGGCCGAATACGAACTGCGGGTGGGCGAAGTCCTGGCTTTTCTCGAGGATGGCGAACTGGGTGACATACACTCCGTCGAAGTTGTCGAACCGGCTTTCGGCGTAAAGGCTTACTCCGTCTCGGAGGCCTTCGTGGAGGATCTGAAGCAACGACGGATCATGACGGCCGACAATATCTCGGTCATGCTGACCCATCTCAGCGAGGTGATCCGCAACAACCTGCCGCAACTGTTCTCCTACAAGGACATGAAGGCGCTGATTTCCCACCTCGAACCCGAATACCGCAAACTTTCGGACGAACTGTGCTCTACCCACATCTCGTATCCGGGTTTGCAGGCGGTACTAAAGCTGCTGCTGGCCGAGCGTGTGTCGATCCGCAACCTGCATCTGATCATCGAGGCGATCGCGGAAATCGCGCCGGTCATCCGAAAGACGGAGCAGATCGTCGAACATGTACGGCTGCGCATTGCCCAGCAATTGTGTGCAGATGTCGTCGAAAACGGGGTGTTGCAGGTGCTCCGTCTCGGCAGCCGCTGGGACCTGGCATGCCATGAGGCTATCAAGCGCGACCCGAAAGGCGAGGTGCGTTAGTTCGATATCGATCCGAGACTGCTGGAGGAGTTCGGCAAACAGGCCTCGGGCGCGGTTCGTGAACACCTTGATGCCGGAGAGAAATTCGCGGTGGTGACGGCTCCTGTAGCATACTTTTGAATCTTAGAAAAAGAACTAGAAGTTTCAATTTCCAATCCAATCCCCTTCAGAAAAAAAAAAATTATATGTTAACAATGCGCAAATAAAAAAATTAACAAACCTTTTCCCGGGGACTACGGAGGATTTTCCAAACCCTAAGTTTTAATTATTTGAATTTTGTACTGTTGAGAAGAAAATGGCTATTTCAAAATTTTAATTGGTTGCAATTGAGGAAAAAAGTGTGGAAAGAGGATGATGAGGGGGGAGGAGGGACTGGATGCTCTCTAATCCCCTTTGACTCTTAAAAAGGGAAACATAAATTTTAATTTCCGATCGAATGAGTCTTCTCCAAAGTTTATGAGACCACGACTTCCATGAAACCCTTATATATTAACGATGGGTAGCTAGAATAATTTATAGCCCTTTCCCCAATGGCTCAACAGGGGTTCAAACCCGGAAAATACTTATTTCACATTTGGACTATTTTGAACAAAATTGCTCTCTAAAATTTTGATTCGATATATTTGGGTAAAAAAAGGCCGTAGAGAGGGGGGGGGGTGGTGCTCAAATCACTTTTGACTTTTAAAAACTATCAGTTTCCTACTAGTACTCTCAACTTTCATTCAAATAAGCTTCCTCCAAAGCTTTTACGACCCCCATTCTTATAAAAGCATTATAAAAGGATTGTTACATGATCTTTGAACTATTTTGAACAAAATGTCTATCTCAAAACTTAATCGGATGCTTTTTGGGAATTATGGGGGAGGAAGGCTATTTGCCCTGCAATCACTTTCGACTCCTTAAAAGGGAAATAGAACTTCCAACTTCTAATCAAATGAGCCCCTTTTAAAGTTTATAATGTCATGTTTCCATAAAAGCTTTATATGGGTCCATGAAATAACTTAAAACCCTGTTCCAGGGCTTTGGGGATTGTATCAACCCCAAAGAAACTGTTATATACTCCTTGGACAAAAAAGAGCACAAAGGCTTTCTCAAATTTCCAATCAGATGCACTTGGGAAGAGAGGCCTTGTAGGGCTTTTGCCGAATGATCCCTTTTGGCTTTGAAAAAGATAACCTAGAACTTTCAATTTCTAATCAAATGAGCCTCCTCCAAGGTTTATACGACCGTTCTCTTTCATAGAACATTATATCCAAAGGACAACAATTTGCGCTTCTCCCATATAACATGAACATTATTTTCTTATTATTAACAAGCAGTTTGTTAACTCGCATCCATCTTCCGCTTTTCATTATCACTTTTTTCATGTTATTTTTCAAAGCAGCTTCTGTTTTCTCAGCCATTGTTAACTGAGTATCATCAGCGAAACTTGGAAGTATTGCCCGTATCTTGGCCCCATTGTACCCTAGTGTTGATAGCTGTTTGATACATCCATTAAGATCATTAATATATTCAAGAAATAATAGGGGATGCAGTACATATCCTTGCGGCACAACACTTTGCACTAATCATATACAAAACAATAGCGTTGCCTAAGTAAAGAGTGATAAGGCTCAATGTATTATTTTTTTTCCAGACCACCACCTTCCACCACCACCCTTTCGGAACCCAAAAAATAGAACCCAAATTCAAAACAGGGTAAAAATTATTTTATTCACTGGTATAAATCTTTAATAAAAATTGAAATATGACTAGCTACCAACGGGTGATGCTGGGTTTTGAAATGTAGAATATAGATCTTGATTAAATCTGATTTTGAAGAATATTTCTAAAGTCTTTGTCTTTTGCAGCAAGCTACCACATATTACATTTATTTGCGAGTGATTACATATGCTATTTAATTGGATATATAGACTTGGATGACAGGGCTAGAAGACTCCTTCACAACATAGCTTTGGATCTTCCGCCTGAATATGTAGAAGACGATTTTGAAGGTAAAACTTTTTTTCATACTCAATATTTTATCCAGAGCAATGGTTGCGTTGGATAACTTGACTGGAAGCAGTAAAAGGTTGACCAGACAGAAGATGGAGGCCAAAAGCTCCCCATGACCGAGTGGACTTCTGAAAGTCGTCACATATTTGATAACACCTGCTTCAAGAACAGAAAGTTCATTCACATTTGTGCTGCACTATGTTTTGATGAAAGAAATCTTACAAGTTGACCTAGGGGTTTGCCCGAGTCGTGCCGTATTTCTGCGTTGCTCCCTTTGATGGCAATGACCATGTAAATAGCTGCATCTTTGTTTCGCCAGTTCTTTGTAGGGCATATGGCATAGCTACATGGTCTTATTTAAGTTCCCAAAGCCTATGTAATTTAGGTCTCAAAGAACTAGAATTCGCTACTCGAACGTCCATTTTCAATACGACTCTGACCGGACCACCTTGGTGGACATCAACCTAGACGTCGCCCCCGGAGAAATGATCGCCCTCGTCGGCCCCACCGGAGCCGGAAAATCGTCTGTCGTCAACCTGCTGCCGGCCTTCTATGAACTCAATTCCGGATCGATCTCCATCGATGGGAAAGACATTGCCGGCGTGAACCTGGAATCCTTACGGGAAGCCATCAGCGTCGTCAGCCAAGAGGCCTTTCTTTTCAATGGAACGGTACGCGAGAACTTGCTCTACGGTTGCCTGGAGGCGTCGGAAGAACGCCTGCTGGAAGCCACCCGGGCCGCCAATTGCCATGAATTCATCACGTCACTTCCTGATGGGTATGAATCCCACGTCGGGGAGCGGGGTGTGAAGTTAAGTGTCGGCGAGAAGCAGCGCATTAGTATTGCGCGTGCACTTTTGAAAGACAGCCCCATCCTAATCTTGGACGAGGCCACCGCCAGTGTGGACACGGCCACCGAACGTCTGATCCAACAAGCACTAGAGCGCCTCATGCAGGGCCGCACGACGTTCGTCATCGCGCATCTCCTCAGCACCATCCGCAACGCCGATCAAATCCACGTGCTCAAAGCCGGGCGAATCATTGAACACGGAACCCACGCTTCGCTCGTGCTTTATGGCGGCGTTTACTCCCGACTCGCCCAGATTCAGAATACAACCTTCATCGAAGAAGGCTTCGAAAAACTCGCACTCGACGAGCCCAGCTAAGGCCCAAAGCAAGGTCCAAACGGGAGTCGCAGTCTCGCGCCCCTAGCGACGCAACCGCGAGCCCATACGACGTTTGCGGCGACCAAACCGCGGCAGCCGAGCCGCCTGAGTCGCAGACCGAAACTCTGGCCCGGTCTTCTCCGGTTCCAATCCCTCAATCACACTCCGCTCAACCGGCATCCCCGTCAGTCGTTCGATTTCTCGTAGTTTCCCCCAGTCCTCCGGAGACACGATTGAGATGGCGATACCGTTCTCCCCGGCTCGGCCTGTCCGGCCAATTCGGTGGATGTAATCCTCGGCCACGGTCGGCAATTCGAAGTTGATCACATGGCTGATCCCCTTGATATCCAAGCCGCGTGCCGCCACGTCAGTATAGGCCTAAACGGAAAGCAGGTCGTCCGCGGTTGTGATGGGATGATGACGTAAAGAATTATTTAAGGGAAATAGGAACTTCCTAGGAGGATGTAAAGAGGGTGGCTTTGGATAGACTGGGATGGAGGAGGAGCGTGCGTAGCTGTGTTGGCCTCAGGTTGCCTGCTGCTGTGGTAAAGTTGTTAGTAGTAATAATAGTATATGCTCCTCCGATTTTATTGGAAATAGATATTATTGCATTGGGATTCAATAAGTGCTTTTGATTGCATTTCAATAATTGGTATTAACCATTAAACAGGGCACGATGTAAGGGTGGGACAGAGAGGGCAAGCCCCCCGGGTGGCATGCCCTGGGGGAGGCAAAATGGGCTAAAATTGAAAAAATTATAATATTACAGTACTGGTATTGTAGCGGGGGGGGGGGCAAGTCAACATTTGGCCCCCTTTCCTAAGAAAAAACCTGTCCAGCTCTACTTTAGACCGCCAAGAATTAAAAAAGCCAATTGCAACAAACTTATTGAACATGGGGCTGGTCAAATTGACCTCATTGGATTGTGGCTTCCATGTTTATGAATTTTTTTTTTATAGGTAAAATGACTGACTACCTAAAATGCCTGGAGTGCAATCAGGAGAAAGCTCGTGAAGACACATTTTTGGATGTGCCACTTCCTGTTCGTCCATTTGGATCCAGTGCAGCCTATAGTTCAATTGAGGAGTCCTTAAAAGCGTTTGTGCAACCTGAAACTTTGGACGGAAATAATCAGTATCATTGTGACCGGTGTGGGAAAAAGTGTGATGCCCACAAAGGACTAAAGTTTAGCAAATTTCCGTATCTTTTAACTCTTCATTTAAAACGGTTCGATTTTGACTATAGCACTCTTCAAAGGATAAAATTGAATGATCGGTAATTCTCTTTGACATTTAATCTTCTCCCTTTCTGTATATACCAATCCTTACGTTCTTCCTTTCTTCTTCCTCACTGTAATATTGATTCGTCTCCAGGTTTGCCACCGATGCCAAAAAGAAGAGTATTTGGCTAAATGTCCCAAACAAACGAAAAAAATGATTAATTTTTGCGTTTTTCTTTTTTCGAAAAACTGAAACACATCTTAAATTGTTCTTCATTTTCAGTTGAGATTTTGGAATCTTGAAAGTATAGAATGGCACATTTGTAATAAGTATGATCCAAAACCCTTAAATGGATAATTACAAGAACACCTCCCGCATGTTCCTCCTCCAGGCCCCCTTAAAGAATCATAACTCTGTGTAAATATGCATAAAATAATTGCGAAAAACTTTCTAAAATATTTAAAATTTATTTATCTATTAAATAAATTTCAGGGATTAACAATTTTTCTTGAATTAAGAAATATAGAAACACAGTTTCCTTTAAAACTTTATTAACACGAATTTCAAGACTTACCTTAATGATATCAGATTCAAACAGTTTTGCAAGCAGTCCTTGGTGCATTATGTCTGTGCATGTTATCAGATCAAAAATATAAAAATGTCCATTACTAGCAGCGATTTGAACAATGGTCACGTTTCCTTTACTACTGTGATTCACCACTTCACAATCAAATGCCACTGGCCGACCACAACTAATAAATTCACTTATAACAGATGCACTATCCTTCACTGAAACTATCACATGTGACAACTCAGAAATTCTAATTCTATTCAAATCTCGTACCGGTGAACTAGGGGCCGAAGGAAATGAGCTAACAGGCAGAGAGCCCCCTCGCTCCCTATCAGTATTTTCAGCAAGAGTGCGAAGCACAATTGAGTTCACTCGTTGTTTTAATGTCTGTTGTGATGGCATAGAGATTGGTAAGGAGTTTGGAGGAGGCATACTTTGGTAAAATTGTAAGCTGCATGGTGGAGATGCAGAGTTTGTTAAAGCTGGAGTGGGACTGACAATACGGTTTTGAGTACTTACATTCTGCGTATTCACCAACTTTGTTGGGTTTGGCAGTAGCTCAACAATGTTTGAAAGAATTTGGAATATATTTGAATGCATTCTTAAAAAAGTACCCAAGTCCTGTGAATTCTTAAATAGTGGAGACCAAGTTTCCCTTGGATAGCTACTTGCAACGCTATGAAATAGCTCATCTATATGCTTTGGACCGCTTTGCTCCAGAGTCAGGCGGAAATATACCAAAAATTTGTTAGATAGTTCAGGATTCACTTTTGTTTCATTTACTGGCTCTTGATAAAGTTTCTTTTCCATCCCTTCATATTCACGAAGCATGCATGTTTCTTCATACACAATAAATACGCTAGGTAAAGTCATATTCTTTAAGTTTTTCGATTTCTGTCCTAACATATCAAAAAATTTATGGAAACGAACTGTAAGAATGGAGCGACAATATTAACCGAAAGTCTAGAAACAGAATTGTGATATCAGTCGTTATATCATCGGCTTACTATGTTGATTCTAAATATATAATATTCATTAAGCGTAGTTTTACCCATAAATAGCTAAGAAACTGGAAAATTTTCTTGAAAGAGGGAGGAAACACCCATTAAAAGTCAAAGAATTTGAATTAAAATCAAACCATTAGATTCGGCGTATGAGAGAACCCTTCTGTAGTGGTTTCAAACCCCTATCCACAAAAATATTCGATTTTGTATTATTTGTCAGAAGAAAAACACGGATGTGTATTAATTTTTTTCCGGGGACGATCGTAACGAACCGACTGTCCTAGAGGATCGGGAGGGGGCTCATTTTAACGGAAAGTAAAATTTCAGGTGTTCCTTTTATTTGAAATAAAGATTGCACGGCTACTAGCCCACCTCCCTTTTCCCCAAAGAAATGATCGATACAAAGTTTGACATAGCCATTTTGTTTAGCATAGTTAAAAGGTTCCAAGACCATACCTATAGATTTAACGTGACCCAAGTGGGTCTTGAGGATAGGTCTGGGGGTGAAAGTATGCTATAGATGATAAGGATAATATAAGATCTATGAAAAACCAGCTGCATAGTTACAAAGACAAATAACAGGTGAGTGAATGCATTGGACTTGTTTAACTTGGGCTATATGTTCGCAAATTAGGGGGGCGGGGATAAGGTTCGGTAACTTTACTCCCTCCCCCCCTAATGTGCAAATATATAGCCCAAATTGTATTGTTATATAAACTAAATTTTCATATTTTCATCGTATTTTGACTTAACGTTGCTTCTTAGGAGTGTTCTGTATAATTAAGAAGTACCTCTTTTTTTAGACTGATGCTTGTCGAACTTTGTGAAGCGTGGTATAGTTTTTTTTTCATGAAATTATGAAAAGGCCATTCACAAAATTGTCGCTGGTGTCATAGTAATTATACCAGCTCAACAAGAGAAAAAAAAATAGTCTCTATATTATTGGAGAAAAAATTGAGATTTGAATCGACAAGGAAAAAGGAAATTAAAAATGACAAAGCAACCCGCAGGTTGGTCATGTGTACTTTTCCGCGACAAGACTGCCGATAAGGTCGCCCTGGACGTTCACTGCCGTGCGAAAGGTATCCAGTGGGCGTTCTATGAGCAGCACCAGGGCGATGGCTTCCAGAGGAATACCAACGGCCAGCAGCACCACCTGCAAACCCGCCATGGATCCGGAAGGAATGCCGGGTGCACCCGCTGATGACAGCATGGCGACAAAAAACACAAGAACGATGGCCATTGGCGACAGGTCAATAGAGAACATGTACGCCAGAAAAATGACCGCCACGCCTTCAAACAAGGCTGTTCCGTCCATATTTACCGTAGCCCCGAGCGGCAGCACAAAGGCTGCTTTGTCGCGGTGCACGTGCAAACGCTGCTCTGCTGCCTGCATGGACAAGGGCAAGGTGGCGGCGCTGGAGGAGGTGACCAATGCTGTGAGCATGGGTTGGGCGATAGCCGGAAATAATCGGCGTGGAGTAGTGCCGGTCAACAGCCACGCCAGGCCGGGGAGAATGATCAGGCCGTGGACTGCGGTAGCAGCGAAGACAACAGCGGCAAATTGGCCCAGCGACACCAGCGTGCTGAACTCAATACGGTCGGTCAGCTGGAATGCTATGGCAAACAGCCCCAGAGGCAGAAGAGTCAACACCCAGCCTGCGCACTTGAAGACAACTTCACTAAGCTGTTGCAACAGGTCCGGCCACGGCGAATCTTTGGGCAGCGAGAACGCAGCGGCCAGGCCGAACAACAACGCGGTGGTTAGAATGCCTAGAATATTCAACTCGGCCAGAGCGGTGAATGGGTTTGTTAACATTGAGTCCAACACACCACCCAGTAACCCGGTGAGGCTGCCGTCGTCGGTGTTGATCAGCTTGGCGTCCACCGCAGGGATGTCAGTCAGTGGCGGGGAGTCGGTCCACGGGTGGATGAAAAACACAACAAACAGACCAATGAGAATAGCGATTCCCGATGTGGTGAGATAGTACAGAACGGTTACACCGCCCAGGCGGCCCATGCTGCCGGCGTTACGTAACCGCAGTACACCAACAATCAGGGAAAAGAAGATCAGTGGCGCAATAATCATTTTCAACGCAGCCAGAAAGCTGTTCTGAATGATTTTTGTTGTGGCGTGCAGCCCTCATTCCAATAGTATCACTCGAATTCTTTTGTGAAATCAATAGCCTAGACTTATAATGTCATGACGTCATAAACTGTAATCATTGTCAACCGGGAATAGGCAATAAATTAAAAATAATATATTTTCGTTATGCAACAGGAGCTAGATTTATAGTGTACGAAACAGTGTTTTTTTTTTCACATTCATAGTCTAGACGTCGCATTTTGAAGGTAAAAATTTTGACATTGTTGCCAATTTTTTGGGAACTAAAATTAGACGGGAGATATGAAGGCTGGCCAATTTAATCTCTTTCAAATGGAATTTACCGTTACCAATTTACCCCTTCAAACGGAAGCACCATAGGAATGACTTTTTTAGGTAGGATAAATTCGTGCCAATGGTGCATGGTACGTCTAAACGTGGGAGGGGTTTGAGGGATACTCATTAATTTTTTAGAGATTTTCCTCTGCATACTCCATGTCTTTGATATTATTTTTCAATTTACTGCATTTTTCAGACTTACCCCTCCTACTCTAAAATTCTAGATCCCTGAATAAATTTGTGCTTTGCTAAGTTATATACTCTTGTAATTAGTGATTTTTCACTCTTTTACGTTCCTCAGCTACTTGATCCTTTTTATATCACATTGGGTATTATTAGATTGTACGTCCTCAATGCCCATCCAAAGTCTCATAGTCTGTGAACAAATATTCCCATTTATAGTATATGTGAAAAAGAAACTTTTTGGGGAAAAATGCAGTTCACGTTGTAACGCCCAACGCCATAAACTAATAGATCAATCAAATAGCCATCTGTATTACAACATACTAATCAAGCGTTTCATTTTATGACAATTAAACGAAAAAATGAAAGAGAAAAAGATCTTTACTTCTTGCAAGTAAAGAGCTAAATTAAAATTTAAAATAACCCAAAATCATTCTATACGTGAGGGAGGCTACTATCTCCCTTTAAACCCCACCGCACGTTAAGGCTTAATATACTACATTTTTTAAGCACTTAACAATACAAAATACGGTCTTCTGGAAATTTCAAGTTTTTCATTCACCAATTTTTTGTGAGAACATTTAAACAATTAATTACTTTAAGAAAATCCGACGAAACTATCCCTTTTGTTCTCGAATAGCTAATTCGCAAAAATGTTGATATCGTCCCAAATGCGGTGGTCCGCCCAACCGCCGTGGACAAAAAGCAAGGTCGGGCCGTTACTGGAGGTGACAAACGGAAATGAGCCGCCTCGCAATAAAACCCTGTCCGGAGCACTGCCTTCGCTCTGATCTGCCATTCGTTCACCAGCTCGTTTGGGACATGCTACCGGCGGGTTGCTGATCGTCAACTGCATCGCGAGGCCAGCAGGCGCTGGGTTCTGCTTAGTCCCCATGTTTACCTGAACGGAAATTCGCGGCGGAGACAGGAAATGATGCTGTGGACGGCTCCTCCACCGGCATCACGATGTGCCAAATTGCGGTGTTTCAGGAACCGCTAGAGAGGAGCCATCCATGGATGAGATTAGCATAATTGGTCTGGACGTTGCGAAGAACGTGTTTCAGGTGCATGGCATTGATTGTACCGGGCAACCAGTAGTTCGACGGCAGTTGAAACGCAGGCGTGTGTTGGCGTTCTTCGGCAAGTTGCGGCCTTGTCTGGTCGGCATGGAAGCCTGTGCCACAGCACATTATTGGGCCCGCGAGCTTGAGAAGCTGGGTCATGATGTACGGCTGATGCCGCCGCGCTATGTGAAGCCATATCTCAAGCGCAACAAGAACGATGCCGCTGATGCGGAGGCGATCTGTGAGGCTGTACAACGATCCAGCATGCGGTTTGTGGCAATCAAGTCACCAACACAGCAATCTGTGTTGATGCTCCATCGGACTCGGCAATTGTTTGTCCACCAGCGCACCACCCTGATCAATGCAATCCGGGCCCACATGGCGGAGTTCGGGATCGTTGCAGGTATCGGGCGTAATGGTGTGGATGCACTCTTGAAGATTATTGCGGAGGGCGCAGACGAGCGGATCCCACGGGCTGCCCTTGAATGCCTCATGGCGCTTGCAGCCCAGCTCCAACTGGTGAAGCGTCAGATCTTGGAAGCAGACCGGTGTGTGCTTGCCTGGCATCGTTCAAGTGAAATGAGCAAGCGGTTGGAATCCATACCGGGCGTTGGGCCTCTGATCGCCACAGCGCTCGTTGCCAGCATTGCTGATCCGAGCATCTTCCGTTCAGGCCGGGACATGAGCGCCTGGATCGTACTCGTACCCAAACAGAACTCCACCGGTGGCAAGGAGAGCAGAAGTAAAGTCGTGAAATAACTCCAGCTTTAAACGAACAGAAATTACTATCAATCAATAAATAAAACCTGAAACGGACAGAAACTAAGAATGAATAATTAAATTACTGGCAACGCTATATGGAAGGGGTTATTGAATAAACTTCGGAAGGGATTCTTTCAACTGGGAATCGAAAGTTCTAGTGACCTTTTTAAGAGTCAAAAGTGATCGGAGGGCAACTAAACCCCCTTCCACACTCTCTTTTCCCCAAATGCATCCAATCAAAATTTTGAGATAGCCATTTTGTT
Organism: Alatinidae sp. Z8VKAUB7J3; assembly: GCA_010016025.2. Classification (NCBI taxonomy): domain Eukaryota; kingdom Metazoa; phylum Cnidaria; class Cubozoa; order Carybdeida; family Alatinidae; species Alatinidae sp. Z8VKAUB7J3. Next base: position 120,100,759 of record JAAAKM020073195.1, on the reverse strand, counting down.
CAAAATAGTCCAAAGGTCAGATAGATATTCCTCTGGGGTTGTCAAACCCTCCACAGTCCCCCGGGAAGGGGCTACAAGTTATATAAGTTGCCCATTGCTAGCTAATAAGGTTTTTATGGAAGGGCTAGTTGTAGAAACTTCGCAGGAAGTTTATTTGATTTGAAAGTGGAAATTCTAGTTCCCTTCAAAGAGCAGCCAGCCACACACACCCCCCCTCCCACACCCTTTTCCTAAATTACATCTGAAATCAAACCAAATACTTCAAATCGAACTTAAATCGAACAAAAATCACTACAAACAAGAGCTTGGGGATTGCTCCTTTCTCTTCCCCTAACTGTAGAAGTCTTCAGCCTACTGCGTCATTTACGCTTTACTGAAAAAAATTACATTACGAATATTTTCTTTTGTGCCTAAAATCTTGAATTGCTAAGCTTTCAGCAATTAATACCATTATATATCAATTATTCAGTTTAATTTTATTAGGTCTTTCTAATGACTGCTCGATTTTTCAACAAACGCAAATGTTGCAGTAGGCTTTAGACTTTTACAATTAGGGGAAAGGGAAAAGGGGAGGTATTCAAACTCTTTTTTTGTGTTAATTTTTGGGTTTCATTTATTCTTTAATAGTAATTTCTGGCCGTTTTAAGTTTGAATTATCATAAGAAATTATTTACGCTGGTCTTAAGCTTAATATGGTTCTTTACTTTTCTTTGAAAAACTTCTTTTTCGGAAAGATTTTAATCAAATACGCATACATATAACGTAAATGATAAATGAATCTTAAAACGGACATAAATTAAAATGAACTTTCAAGTCAAGCTTCAAACAAATAAAAATGGCTAGAAATTGGGAAATGGCGTACTTTCACAGGATTGGAAGGACTGCAAGAGCGGGTGCAAAGGGCAAAGCAATAACTTTTGTGTCATATTCATCAGTAGGGGATTGGAATATAATCAAACGCCAAATCAAAGTACCAATTAAAGATTTGAATCAAGAAATGGGAATAGAGATATCCATCCCAGATCCGCTAAAGAGACAAATTCCTTCAAGGAGATACGGAGGAAGCTCTTCAAGATCAAGCTACTCAAGAGGAGGATACGGCAGAAGTGACCGCGGAAGAGACTCTAGAGACAATAGAGGTGGTGGAAGAAGAAAAAGATTCAATGAAAATCGCAGTAGCGGAAGAAACAGCTATGGCGGGCGTAGTAGATGGTAATACTGTAAGACTTAAAGACTTCAGTAACCTAGGTACTACAAGGAAAAGTAATGCATAAAGGATTCATTTTATTGAATTGTGATCTTGGGTCTGAAGAATACGTTATTGATGAGTTAAAACAAATGGATGATGTCAACAATGCATACCTAACATTTGGAGCATATGACGTGATTGCTGAAATTTATACAGATAGTCAGGAAGACTTTGAAAAGGCAATAGCAGCCATTAGAAGACTTTCAAGAGTGGTTAGCACAATGACGCTAAACGTAATCAATCCCGAATAATTGTTATATGAGATAATTAGGATTTGATTCGAATTGCAAAAAATCGAATATGAAGGAAAAGTGTGGGTTCTAAACTATAACAACCCCCAACCTTTAGTTGATCATACTATTTTGATGTTAGAAAAGCACGGAGTAAAACGTGAAGACATCGTATTAACAGAGACGCCAACAGTTGACGTTGGTTCCATTGTTGTAGAGGTCTGGCCATATGAATTGGTAGTGGGAAGAGTCAGGTCAACTAGAAATGAATCATTTATCAGCGGTACAGAGTTTACAATCGAATTAAAGTTAGATGAAGAAGGAAATTACTTGGATTACCTTTGAAGAAAAAGAAAATTCAAAACATCGTAATTGCAGCAGTAGCAATCATGATAATAGGATCTATTGCAGCATACAATTATTCAGTAGACCAAACAAAACAAAAGGGATTACAGTTTGGAATCAAGTTAGAGCAGATACAAGACGAAGTCAAGGAAATACAAACTAAGTTTTATAAGCTTATTATCTATATTTAAAAATATATATTCTAATCAAGATGTAGGCTGTGTCTAAGATTGAACACTAGAGCCTACCTGAGTGCTGTGGTTTTTACCCTGCCACTTTTATTTTGTTAAGTTGGTTCGTTTGGAAGGCTCTCTTAGTGTGTTACTGAAATTTATAGGCTAGTTTTTCCTTGTGGAGAGTTGAGCCACTAAATATTTACCCCCCCCACACACACACACAAAAAAAAAGGTAAATATGGAGAAGTCCGTATTCCTGACCAACAAATAAAGTGAACATACCACTTGAAGCTTCTTTTATGCTTTGTCTGAGTAAAATAATTACCTTTGTTGCAACTTCAATTTTAACTATAGCCTTATCCAACTATATAACCCATATTATATATTTCTCATGCATTTATTGATTCTCAATTTTGTCATTTTCAATTCAATTTATGGGTAAACTGGTTTTAATATGAGTTATGCTAATAGAGGTAGGGTAAAAAACAGTAGTTATGGGTTATATAATAAACACTCAAAAAGTAAAGGTTGGTTGATGCTGATGAAACAAAACAAATATGATGAAAATATAATATGTTAATAGCTTGTTGAAGGCGTTTGGTGGGGAGCCACCAAATGCGTTCACAATTCATGCAGTCAGCCCTACTGCAGTAGATTACAATCTGCTAACCTCCCAACACTCGTTTTTTAGCACAAGCGTAATGACGTTATGCTCACCCATAGGTGCCTCCAGCAAGGTGACCAGAAGCCGTTCATCTTCTCTCCCCACCAAAGACAAAACACGAGGACTTTCCAAATAGCTGTTTAAACCCATCGTTAACCCCAAGGTCCGACTAGATTTTTTCAGCCAGCGAGTGGTGAATCGAACCGCCTAAACCGGACAATCTCTGCAACCTCACCTGAGGAATTCAAAACGAGGCTCGACAAGGAATGGAAGGCCAAGTCATGGAGATTCCAGTGAGAAAACCCCTCCCACCCTCCACTACCATAACATCCTTGGAAGACAAAAGAGAATCAGCTTGTTCACGGAAAAGCTGTCCAGTGTTTTTCCCTAAAAAAAAAAAAAAAAAAAAAAAAAAAAAAGGTCGATCCGCCCAGTCGCAGTCTTAGCCCCACAATCTAGAGGGGGGGCATCTTGCGATCGCTATATGCACTTGGTTAATACCAAGTACCATAAAAATGGACGGAGACCCAGCGGAATCAATCCAACATCGCCCTGTAAAGACTAAAACGTGATCTTTGCGATCCAAAAAGAAAGTATTCACCTAAAAAGACACGAACGGTACGGGCAACCAAAGAAGATTCCTGGAAGACTTTGAACTTATTCATAATTCCCATAGACATTTATTGAGAAAATCTTATGACCTTAGTGCAAAACACACCCAGATATATAGTGTCTGAAAGACAGGGAAATACATTTACACAACGGCTTCAACTATAAAAACAACCCATGTAAATTAAATGCAAGAACAGTGTGTTCAAAGTGTAAAGTTCCACTATGTAATGTTTCAAGTTGAGATTTATTTACTGAATTACGTTTAAAGTCGAGAGTTTCGAGATCTTCACTAATTTTGATTTTTTTTTTTTTTGAATCAAAATGATATTCAAGTCCATTATTAAAACTGATCAACATTGCATCGTGTACCTATATAAGAAAATAGCCACCGACCCTTTAAGCCACTACCCAAAAACCTGACAATTTTTCTTAGTGATTGGGAGCCTTGCAGTTTCTGAATCATAAACCCTTTTTGTTTCGGTACCTGACTTTTGGGTCAAAGTATGTTGGGTCAAAGCAAGATTTTTGGCCTAACAAACATCGTTTAATTGGAATAAAAAGTTTTTTTTTTAACGGACTAAAAATCTATAGCACAACGAGTGAGGATTCAGAAGTGGCAACCCCCCTCATATATAGAATAATTTCTGTTTATTTTAATTTTAAATTTTACTACTTCTTTTCACTTGAAAAACTTCTAATTCTATTTAAAGTCGATCACTCCTTAGCGATTATGCACTACCATAAACGGCTTGATCGGAAAGTCTCTTGAGGGTCGTTGTTGATCCCTTACTTTCATATTTGTTCGCGTTCTGCTTTTCTATTGGAATTTTTCATATAAAATACATATCTGTTAGTCCATTAAGGGAATTTATTACATCAGACGTATAAGATTCAACTTGAACAATAAAACAAAAACAAGAATTACTTTTTGTTCATTCAATTTACTTCTTGAAAGTTCGAAATACTTCGTTTTTATGACAAGAGAGAACTCTCTATCATCCAAAACATGAATTTTGTGCGACGCTGTAACTCGTACGGGAAAGACAATGTGCCTCTTGGATTTATTAGGTTAAGATCTATCTATTTGCCGAGTCAGAATTATGATATTATCAGAATTATGCCGAGTCAGAATTATCTATTTGCCGAGTCAGAATTATGAATATTTTTGTAACTCTTTCAAAACAGGCTACAGCAAAACATTCAAATTCTGAAAAAGAGGGTCTGCTTAGCCTAAACAGGGCTTCAGGTTGATGGGTGTGTTCATTACAAAGAAATTAGTCTTCTGGTAAGCGAATAAAAAAAAGAAAAAAAAACTGGTTTTAAGGTATTTCGTGTTCGATACCCGGTAAGTGACATGCTAGCCTGCTTCTAATTTTATCTTCGAGATCTACTTCTTCAAATACTTTCTCCAAAGCTTTCGCGACTATCGGTTTTTATGCTGCTTTTGATAATTTAAATACATTGCTGGATGTTTTCTGACAGGCTCAATAAATTTTCTCATGTTCGTCTTCATCAAATTATTTTTCTATGATTTCTGTTCTAGCTTGAACCTGTGATTTATCGTTGCAGTTGAAGTTAATCAACTTCACTGTGTTTTGAAATATCATGAAAACCTACCCCAAAATTTAGAAATTTAAAAATTTCGTACATCTCCATTTAAAGAATAACCCTGGACGACTTTGTGTTTTGACGTTTTGTATTGCGCTTTATGCTTCTCTTCAACTTTAAAAACGATTTTTTTTTGTATTTTTATATTTTCTGGTATATTCTGCGAGTAACAGAAAATTACTTGTAACAGTTTGGGACAGCAAAAACGCTTCAGTAATCCTTCATACTCATGTGAGGTTTCAAAGGGCTTATGCTTGAATGCATGGTTGTGTTAGCCAATAGGCTAGTAAATGATCGAGAGGCCTAATCTTAGTTTTCAAATATAATATTTTTTTTTCAGACATTAGATGTTTAAAACTGTGTACTACCGAATAAATAACTTAAAATCATGGCACTGAGCTCCAGTTGATGTCGTTTGTATACCAACTTTGATATTTCAACGCCGTTTTCAAAGGGCATCCTCATGCTTTTTAGCCTAAGTTTTCATGTCTGCACCTCTTTGAAGTACTCAAAATTATCCATTTATTATCTGCATCGTAGAGATCCGTATGCCATTTAAAATGCCCCGTAGTAGGACACATACACTTTATCCATATAGAAAAACCTATTACTCTTCTTTTTCCTCTGTCAAAACGGTCACGTCCTTGTTTAACTTTCTTTGGGAAGTCATAAATCTTCTCAGGGGCTGGATGAGCCTGAAGATGATTTTTGCACATGTTTACTGACCTTTCTAGACTTTAGGGATATAAGTATTGTTTCAGGAGCTCTAAATTGTACCAAAGACGTTACAATTGTACCGAGTTGGCAACGATGAAACACATACATGCTATGTCTAATGTTTGAGCTAAAGCAAGAATGACTTTAGATCTTTTCCTTGTGTTCTTGCATTCACTTGACTCAATTCAACACCTTGAGCAATAGATTTGGAAAAGAATTTTTAAATTGAATTAAATTTTATCAAATATCGCCACTTCTGTCATGGATTTTGCCGCCATTTTTTATTTTTGTTCATAAGAAATTTTTGAAAAGCAGGATTTTTAGGACAAGCGGACGTCTGCGGAGGTTTTTTTCAGGTCTATGGATGCCCCCTTTGAAACATATTTCTATGTAAGTGCCGGAAATCAGTGAGAAATCGGGAAATCAATGAGTGTCGTAAAATGGTCAAAAGACGTAAGGCGAAATATATGAAATCAGGGAAGGAGCATACAAATAATTACATTTTTGGTGGAAGGAGAGAGTGGCGGAGGCCCTCCACTATAAATGACTCAGTATGTCGTTTAAAATAAAAATTTGTCGTATAGTTTTATCATGGTTTTCAATTAAATGGGTCACACAGGCCAGACAAATGCGCAGGAGTTAATTTTGGAGGAGAGATAAGCAATTACAAAAAGAGAACTTGGTGAAAAATAAGGGAATTAACTTGAAAGTGGTAAAAAAAAGATTGATTCAAGGGAGGGGCTCTCCATCCTTATATATACATTAATGCTAGCGATCCACCTTATTTTCACAGGCAGTCTGAGGAACAATTTAGATTTCTGATCTCCTTTTATCTGACGGAAAAATCTGATCCATACAAAAATCCAGTAGCTTGTCCAATACAAAAAAAATAGCATTTAACATGTTAGCTGGTAATATTGGAATGAATATACTTATTTATCATCTATTTTGTTGCGATGCTCCCGTGGCCAGGGACGACGAGGCAATGGCCGACAAGGACTCGGTATTGTTTGTGCCCGCTGCGCTGGGATTGCTACAGAACGATACGGACATTGATGCTACCGACACTCTTTCGGTTTATACAGTGAATGGGAGTGCGGCCAATGTTGGGTCACAGATTACTTTGCCTTCCGGTGCGCTTCTGACCGTCAACTCCGACGGTAGCTACGAATACGATCCGAACGGCCAATATGGTGAGACGGTGGCGTTTGAGGACGGATTCGAACACCTCGAGTCACCAGCGGACTTGGAGGCCGCTGATCCTGACTATCACTGGACGGTCAACGGGACAGCAGCCGACATTTTCACCACGATCGATCCCGACGATCCCACCAATCTTGTTTTACGCATGGACCATCAAGGCTCCAGTGGTCTGGCTAACATGGTGAGCAACATCGATGAAATCCCGCTAACTGATGGAATGTCCATATCCGCTCGTTTCTACGACGAAATGCTGATGGGCGGGAACTGGGACGCCGGTATAGGCGTAAGATTCGATGACAACAAAACCGGGGTGTTGTCTTGGTACAATCCCTCAACCTATCTCGTGACGGTCGCGAGTATTTCTCCCAAATCGGTTGTTGAATCAGAGTCGATTGTTCCACGTACTCCGGGCTGGCATGAATTTAAATGGACGGTCGACAATGGCTACATTGATATGTTCATCGACAATACGCTCGTCGTCGACGACGCGTTCGCTGCGACCAATTTTTCTTTCATGTACATGTTCATCGGAACGGAGCTGCCGTTAACCGGATATTTTGACGACGTGAAAATTACCGCGCCTAGTGTGGGGCCTCAAATGGACTCGTTTGAGTACACAGTTACCGACGGCAACTTGGGATTCGATAACGCTGAGGTCAACATCACAGTGGATGACTTCATCGTCTGAAGCTCGAGCCGTAGGGATCGAAAACGGGCAACGCGGCATAGAGTTCAGCAATGAGCGATGAACTCTATCGACTGGCTACCGACCTCAAGGACTCGCCAGCTTCGCTGTTCAACACGCCGGGTGTCTACGAGCTTGTCGCCGTGGACGTGAACGGAAATCGATTGCCGCTTAACCGCGTTGGCCGCGAGGATCCTGATGGGCTTCAGTAAAAGGTTTACGATATAAAATGCTTTCTTTTGAAAACAACAAATAATTTTTTTGAAGAACACAACTTGGAACAGGTCCTTCAATAATCCAATAGATACTATAATAAAAGCAGAGTTCGTAGCTGAAAAATGTAAGCAATAAGCCCTAAGATCTATCCTTGGTAAGCCTTCTGTTTCTCTTCCCTCTTTACTAAATGTAAATGCCCCTTAAGAAGTCTATTAATTGCGAAACATCACTAAATGCTTTTATTTGTTATGCATTTTTAATCTGCTCATTCGTCAATTTGGATCTAACAAATTACAAAATCGATGAAAAATTTCATGATAATTTCTATAAAACATAGTGCTACTATCCTATTACCAGAAACTCACTGCAGCACTAAGATACCTGCTGGCCAAAACAGCTGCATAAGCTCCTTTTCCATATTAATATATTCAAAGCTCAACTCTTTAACCTTCCCATAAGATTATGATTTACTTTTTATACTTATCTTTGACCTCTTCATAACCCATTTGGGGACGACCTGCCATTTATTTGGCCCTGGCCAAAAAAGAGTAATCTTTGGCAATCTGTTTCCAAAAAGATATGCCAAAAAGAAATCTACATCAAATTACAAGCAAAAAACTTAAAGATTGATTACTATTAAAAAGCGAAAAAAAAACTCCAACATACTCTTAAAACTTGTTAAATGCTAAATAAGGATTTAAAAATGGTTTGAAGCAATAAAAAAGAAAAAATAACTCATCCTTGGACAAGCTCACAAGAAGCCACAACAGGAGCACAGTCAGCTAGTCAGTTTCTTGGCTATTTCTTACCCCAGCAAAGGGCACTCCTTGAGTGTCTTGTGACAAACAGTCTTGATCCTTATTTCCTAGAGTTGTAGCTTTCAAAATAGTTTTGCGAAAATTGAAAGTTTATCTTTTCCAGAAGGTCCAATAAACCAATGGCACGCTAAAAGCCAAACAAAAATTATAATGCATGTGAAACATCAGGCAGAGCAAAAAACAAAAAAGAATAGCAGCAAAAGCAGAACATAAAGTAGAAGTGAAGTATATCTGTAAATAAACGAAAATATGTTTAGATTATGGATAACCAAGCACAATAGGTAACATTATAAATTTACTAATGCTTTGGTTCAGAAGCAAAAATGTTAATAAATAATTTTGTTTTGACAACAGAAACCTTACGAGATAAAGCTTTCTAAGAGATTGAATTTACTCCAAAATTACTGTTGCGAAGAACCAAAACTTACAAGCAAATGTAAAGTAGACATGTTAGTAACTATTATCTAAATTCATTTACATTCATATTTGCAGGAAAGAAATATAGGAATGATTTATCATTACCAAAATATAATAGCTCAATAGAAAAGGTAAATTCTACAGGCCATAATCAAATAGAGATGCACTTTTAAAACTCCAAAGCCGACGAACAATTTCCCTACCTTCCAGGTAGGAAAGGTAGTTCCCTACCTGGAAAAACCTACCGTTTTTTTTTCTAGCGGTCTGTACGAATCACTTACAAATTATTAACAAGAGCAGAACGATTGTTAAAACCCAGCTTGATTGTTTCTTTGTTGATAATTTTAAAAATAATTTTCCATTATTTAACTGTCTCTTATTTGAATTAATGTGTAATTATTTATCATCGGAACGTAAAACTGCGCATTAAATATGAACTTTTTTTTCTTGAATTTTTTAATTTGGAACATATAAGTTAATATTTCTACACGAGATTGTCAAATATAAATTATAGTAGTTATTTTATATAAAATCTCCAATGATTCTGTCCCCAACTTCGGCTCTTAGGCGGTCTAAAACACATCTAATTCCATGATATGAAAGGGCTTTGTTTTCAACTAGAAAGCAAATACCATTATTTCCAACAAATATAAGTTGTATTCATATCGGCAATCTCAACTAAATATAAAAAAAAAGAAATATTAAAGATGGTTTATTGACCTTTGACAATAGAACATTGAATTATATTAATAAAGAAAATTCTTTGTTTTTATTGCGCATCCATGTAGAGGTGGTCTATCATGCCCCCACGCTCAGCATTTCTTTGTTTTCTAATGGTTTTTATTCTTTAACCATTTTCCTTTATGTTGTGATCATTATCGTGTCGAGTCAAATATTTGGTTTTATTAGCATATCAAGCTTTAAGAGCCCTACACTCAATTGGAGGTTAATGTTTTTGTTACAATAAGTTAATTTTAACAAAATAATTAGCAAAAACATTAACAAAAACAGTTAAAATAGTACTAGAAATAGTGACATACCGACGCTGTCCAAACAGCGAGGATAAGCCAATCGTTCTCGGAATTTGAAATAGTTAGCTGTAGACTAGTGTAAAACATTTTTATGAGACCCTAAAACTTGTCTCTAACCCTAAATATTGTAGACTGTCTGCGACTAAGGATTCCAAAGGTCAAAGATAAAAAAAAGTGATGTTTTACACGTTTTTGAAAAATATCTCGTTCCCTGCAGGTTTCAAGCTAATTATATTTATTATAAACACTGAAAAGAAACATTGCAGAAGACTGAATGCTCTACCGTTGTTGTTTGAAATTTTGATCGGGTAATTCCGATCAAAGACATGCCACACAAGTTTAAAAATTATTTATAAATTTACGATTATCAATAATTTCATTAATCATTGCTTTATATTTAGCAATTTTTGCTAATTTTTTCTTAATAATATTTTCATTTATACTAATTACATTTAAACTAAAAAATAATTAAGAATATCTTCTTTAAAGCCCGGAAACTTAGATTCTTTCATAATGTCAAATTTCTAAATGGGAATTATACGGACCCCTATTATTTAGTAAGAAAAAAGTAAAGTTAAAGTTAGATGGCACTAGACCCTTAAGGTCCAAGCCCGCGGTAGTGATCTCTGTTTCGTGGCCCATCAGCCAGGAAGTACGATGGGGGGTCGGGGGTCAACCATCCTGTGCTTTCGCACTTAAAGTAAAGGTACTTAGTAAGAACTTTTATATTTATTCGGGTTGTATTGATAGCTACAACCTAGTGAAGAACGAATCACGGCCCATAGTAGCAAAAAAAGTGTTTAAATTAAAAAAATGTTTTAATAAAAAAAAACTGACCGGAAAGAAAAAATTGCCATTTGTAGCTGACCCCAGGAATGATAACTAATATATTGAATAGTCTTAACTGTAAAATTTAAATTTAAAAGGAAAACATAAAAAATGATTTCGGATCGAAACAGAAAGTAAACCAATGAATAACCATGGCCGAAAACCTTCTACAGGAGATTCACAGTTTTCTAGCTTGAACAACAAGGAAATCACTTCTTTGCATGGGTAAAACTTATGTGTCCTCTATTTTTTTCACTACTAGCTTGGCACCAAAACATCATAGAGAGTGGCGAAATTCCCATACTACTATGAATAAGACCAGTAAGCTAAACCAGTGCGGCAAGTCGAGTTATATTTTATCTGTTTTCTATCACAATGCTTCTCAAGGAATCATACGTGAGGGGTGCTGTATATCAACACAAATAAAGATACGTTAACCTCGTATTTCCTCTCAAATTTAATTTCATTTGAACTTAAGGGAAAAAAACAATCATTTTCTAAGGTACATTGACAAAATCGAAATTTTGGGGAAGCTTTCTTCTTTCACAAAAGATGAAAACGTGAAATAATTTTAGACTTCCTTTCCCCTTCCATAAGAAAAGAGAATTTTGAATTCATTGGAGAGCCCTCCAGCCCATCTACAAGAGATGATCTGATGCTAGAATTACTTACTAGATAAATTGAGAGGTGTTATTTCTCAACACAAAGTTTTCCATTTCCAGATTATTTACTTTTTATTTACACAAGATATACTAAAAAAAATGTTATATCTTCAAATAAACCTGTATACTCACGTAGTTATTGAGCTACGACTTTTTTCAAATGTCAAGCTTAACACCCAGTTCAGAATTCAAACTTCTTATATATTTTTGAAAAGTAGGGTAGGCCTAGGTGGGTCACCATTTTCACGGTTATTATGGCGAATTCTTAATTTTTTTTTTACAAAGGGGTTTCCTAAGGTCACCAATAAGAGGGCGGGGCCCTTGGGAAGCAAAAAGACATTAACCAAAGGATTTATGAGAAATACTCCCGTTTAAACCATGGTGGAAACAAAGCTCATGGAAGCTCCAATATCCTTAACACCCAAGAAATGTCTTGGTGGGGCTCATGATAACGTTCTCGAGCTCTACATCTTTGTGCCCGTTTGGCCGGATACATGTGATTACTGGATTTTATTTCGCATAGAGAAATGTCCGTTGTCTTCAATAGTAAGTGCACTATCTCCTCCAGCACCTAAATCGTAGACATAGTATGTTACAAAACTATTCCCCGGAATCAAGAAGTGTCAAAACCGGCAAAGTTAATCGTCGTTTTGTGACTGTCCAGCGAGAAAACCAAATTGGGGTCTGGAGACCAGCCATCCTGTTCTTTCACACGCCCGTAGAGGATCTCAAGCGTCTCTAACTTTTATAAAGTTTGTGTGTGGATTATAAAAATGTTTATTTATACATATAATACAGTCCGCTAAATAAGCCTAATAATATCGCAATCCGCATAAATTTTACCTCTCGGGTTCTTGCTGTGTTGCCACGCTTGATGACACAGGGCCTCGCGAGTGTTGAGACCGTGGTCCTTCAATGCATCCCAGCCTTCTCGAAGTCAAGTTACACCCTACAGAATACCAACATTTGTCCCGACCACTGGTAGAACTGGATTGGCATAGAGAAGAAAACCAGGTGAGATAAGGGTTTGATCTCCTCCAATTGGCGTGAATTCAACCTTTGAAATGACGCGTTCCCATTCTAACAAATTGCTCAAGGGAATTGCCAAGTCAGGACCCTACCGCGAATATACGAAAGCCAGTCGACTGCAAAGCCCGTAAACAATGTACTATCTTGATCCATTCCCAAAATCCCTTTTACGCGCACCATAGACAAGAAGTTCTCGCTAGGCTAGGCTAGGCCCTGTTCAACCCGCATATTTCCCGATCCTTGCCCCGCGATGGGATCGATCCATCGAAAGACCGGAGTCGTTGAATGATTCATGAACGCTTGGTGTTTTCTACGGAAAGTTATGGCTATTACCGCAAGCAGCTTTGCGCTTACTCGGGATTTCAAGAAGGGCGCCTGGAACGGATTCGTTTTCCGGACGGCGAACGCTATTTGCGATTGTTATCCAAAATCCGCAATCGCGAAACGGTCTTAATTGGTGGCACGGTTTCCGACGACGAGACCATGGAGCTCTACGACTTGGCCACGGGCCTGGTTCACCATGGCGCGAACACGCTGACTTTGGTCGTGCCTTATTACGGATACAGCACCATGGAGCGGGCCGGAAAACGCGGTGAAATTGTCACGGGGAAAAATCGGGCGGTGCTATTGTCTTCAATTCCCAGGGCACGACTATTTAACGAAATCGCCCTTGTCGACCTTCACACCATGGGCATTCCCCATTATTTCGAAGGCCATCTGCGCGCTTATCATTTAAGTGCAAGAAAACAATTCATGAAAATCATTCGGGCCGTTCCGGGATTCCCGGACCTTGTCCTCGCAAGCACCGATGCAGGGCGGGCCAAGTGGATCGAGAAACTGGCGCTTGATCTGGGTATTCCAGCCGTTTTTGTCTATAAACGACGCATCAGTGGTACACAAACGGAAATTCGCAGGATTCTGCCATAAAAACTGCAGATTCGAGAGTTTCCGTAACCCCTCCCCCAAATCCAATGACTTAACAAAGTTTTCTTAAATTGCGTTCAATGATGTATTAGCAGATAACCGTCCCTCCTTTTTGTGCTGACTGTGTAACTTAAGGATTAGTCGCAAAGGTAGCAACGTAACCTCTAAAACTAGGACGATATGCATATAGCATTTCCAAGTCCCAAGCCAATTAGCTATCTCCTAATTTTCTGCCAAAGTTGGGTCAAAGTTAGCACGCTAGACTTAAAATCCCTTGTGCGTGAGGACAAGAGTTCGAATCCTGGTGTCGTAGGTTATTTACTTTGAAACGGTGGTCAGTTGTATGAATCTGTATGCTTAGTCCGAGTCGAACCAGGAAGCTTGTGTGAAAGCAAAGGATGGGTGGCCCCCAACCTCCATTGCACTTCCTGGCTGTAGGGCCAAGAAACGGATATCAGCATCATCAGTAGGAATTGTCAAGTCCAATACCGCACTCTTTAGGCCTACCTTCACCTTTAATTTTCGCTGCGATGCCATTAAAGGAAAAACGACGGCAAAATAGGTATAGGCTAGTCAAAGAAGTTTTATACAGGTTGCAAAACCAGGAAATCTTAACATGATGTAAGTTATATGTTGCATATATAACATATAACATAACATCATATGTAACATCATAACATATAACATATATCATAATAACATAATATCATACATCAGATTCCATTGATATTTCCCTTGAGGTTTCTTGCATCCATGCAAACGATTTTGTTTTAGTTTAAGTTTTGGAACTTAAATTTAGTTCAATTTTATATTCCCTATTTTTTCGGATTAATTAAATTTTCAGGCGGTTTAAGGTTTCAATGTCGATCCTTTGGATTCAAAGAATGTTTGAGAAAAGTTAAGATTGATGTCTCGTTCTTATTTTGTCCGAGGTTTGGTCTTGGTAACGAGCATGAAAAGGAATTGTGGACCCCAAGAACTCTTTCTTAGAAGAAATTCCGAAAAGAACTGATACCAATTTAGTTTTTGAAAGTTTTAAAAAACAAGCAAAACAATTCTAAAAATGGAATAAATGTCGATCAATTGACGGGGTGCCACCGATCAGTTTTCGCCGGCGCGCCGCTGACAGAAAGCACCTTGGAATCCTTTTTTTTAACCCAGTTTTTCTACTAGTTTGCTTAAATTACGAGCTCTCCTGCACAAAATATTCATGGCAACTGGCTGGATTTACTCATAATAATCTAAACCCTGTTAAATGTCGTATATGACGTTCCAACATAAATTGAAATTCGAAGTCGCTCAAAGATCAGTCTTAGCAGTTGTAAATTAAGCCACTATACGTTCCATCTCAGATTAAAATTCTGTGCCACTCTTAATCAAAATTATTCCTATTATTTGAATGTTTTTCAAGCATTTTCAGATTTTTTTTCGTCTCTTCGTCATCTGCTTAGCTTTGGTTTTCCAGTTTCTCAATCTAATCCTTTTTGAAACTTTAATCTCCATTTCAATCTTCTTTCGGTCACTATATATACATCTTATCCCCCTGTAAATTTTCACCCCCTTCTACATTTCTTTTATTTCGGTTCATTTTAACCCTTTTTTATCATTTCGTTTTAACTTAAATTAATTAATGGTTTCTGTATTACTTTCTCCAATTACTTTGGAAAATTGTTCTTTTACATAGTATTAAACTTATGAGAATTGTATTAAATCTCAGCGTGGAATTAATTCCAAACACTGATGAAGAGTTCCGAAGTAATTTCCAGTAATTTAGAAACATACTTACTTTTATCTTTTTCATCTGTCACGGCACATAGTTCATTTTGTAATTTCTCCAATTCTATTTTCAAAGCATTCTCTCGACCTAGGGCTTCTTCAAGTGCATGAACTGTGGCAGTGTTTCTTTCCTCAAGTGAGGAAATGTCTTTTGCATGTTTGTAACTGAAAGATAAGATCATTGTACAATCTTTAGAATTCAGAAATGTTCAGATGGACAGAAATTGATAAGTTAAGCAGTAAAAAGATAAGCATATCATCATTTAAAGAAGTATAACCAGGCATATGCCAAGAATCTTACTGTAAGAGACGGAAGATGATTAACAATTAAGAAACCTTTATAGCCACGAAACCACAAAAAAGTGAGCACTCTTATGAGTCTTTTATACCTCAGGGGAGGGGGTAATTAAGATCTCTTAATCTATGGATAAAACATGATTAAGGGAGTAGGACAAAAAAGTTTATATAATATCCAACAAGGATAATGGAAATGCAACTTCTATATGAAGTGCTTTCTCGAAAAAAAATACATTGTGCCTACATCGCTCTTTACTTAGACAGCGCTATTGCACTACCCATGATCTGGTATCTACTCATGTAATACCTCTGCTACTATTGCTACTAACAACTCAACACAGCACGGAGCCGACTGAGGCCAACACAGCTGTACACTATCCTCCTCCACCCCAACTATTTAATGCTTCACTCTTTACCCCCCTTCCAAGAAATCTCAATGTCTTCTAAATCCTTCCTTGTGATATCTTCCAAACTCTAAGAATACTCTCGGTTTCTTCGTTTACTCCGTCAAAAAAGTTACTGCCACTAGCAACAATACTGCTTTCATTAGTATTTTGATCTTGTTTTTAACCGCTAGACTAATTGCGTCACTGACTTAAAGAAACTATAAGAACTTAAACGCTTCGGAGTTTCTTTTGGAAGAATGCGGATAGAGCGTCTTTTTTCGAACTCGAATATAGCTATTTTATATGACATTTTGCTTTATGAGTGCTACGGTAGTCGTCATCAAACTCGTAAATAGTGACGGGCTTTGTAGCTTCTTTAGTCTTCTCACATCAACTTCACTCTTTTTTGTTTTCGCTTATCTGTGTTTATTTTTTAATGAACTCAAAGTAAAAACCAAGTTTACTTTCACAACTGGTACCAAGTGATCTATTTATGCCAACTGGTATCAAGTTACCTATTCACCCTTTTATGCGCAGTTTCGAATAAGCGATAAATTCCACCCGACATGACCTGTCACCCCTGGTTCCCACTGCTGCGTCAATCCCGAAACGATTTTTTTCTGGCCGAACTGACGTACGAAAGAATCGGATGGAGGTTCACAAAGAAACGCAGCCTTTTGCATCGCTGCGACAAACAGCCAAAATTAGTTTTTCAATCAGCTCCATGACTTTGGTTATGATCCTTTTTTATCAGAACAACGCATGCGATTTGTCGTATGAGTTGAAATTATTCAACGCATCCTACATTGCAGGAAAATGGATGGTTTTGCGTCGTTTGTTGCACGATTTGTGTCATTTGTCGCATGTCGCAAGATTTTGTGCGAAATCGCACCAGTGGGGAACCGGCATTAATTTGCAGAAAGGATCTTAATGGGGAAACTGAAAACCACTAAGTTTCTATTTAAATAAGTAACAAATTCTCAAAAGAAGAAGCATAGCAGACCACAAACCAACTTCTACATATAATAGTAAACAATCGCACCTAAGACATGACCGCCGTCGCTACAAGTCCAACTATTTCGTTGAATTGCTACAGTTGGTTTCGCAGCATGAATATTAGTCGTCATTGCATATCAGACGGTAGAACTGATTTAAATCCAAATCTGAGTTCAATCTCTCCATAGCTCTTACTTATTGAGTAAGAGTCTATAAGTATAAATACCAAAAATATTTCTACGTGAAGAAGCCAAGGTTGCAAAGAAAACTGGAAAATACTTCTAAGTCTAGACAAAGGGTAATATTTGTGCATCAAAAGCTTGAAGTTCCTTGTGGTATTTAATTGAGCATTAAGAAACAATATTTGGAGTCCAAAGTTGCCAGTAAAGTAATTGGTTTACAGGCAATATTTGATGCTACAGTACTCAGGGACATGTACATTTTTTCCCTATTCCTTTTGTTCGTTTGCGATACAAGTTTGATTTAATATTAGAAAGTCTTGTCCAAGAAGCAAGTATTTGATTGAACTATTGCATAGCCTAGGTAATTATGTTAATCTTTTCACCTTCTGATGCATCGGACATTCTGGAGGAATATCTGCTTGAGGAGACATTATATCAATAGTCTATCAAGCTTGAAACTTTAATTTATTTATTTTCCAAAACAAATAAATTTAAGAATCCTCTAGCTCATAAATCGTTTCTTCAACATGAACCGTCGGAGTTGCCAGAATTCTTGTCACCAAACTATAAAAATGAGCGAGCAAAAAAGAGACACTTTTTAGCGGCCCTCAGAAAATTGGTGAGTCGAAAGATTTTGTCGCTCGTGCTGTTTCACGGCATTTTCAGCTTCATACTCCACGGTACGATTATACATGATGTTCAAAACCGTTCTATTTCTCTCTTGAAAGTGATCGAACGCTTCTTTCTATGGATTCAAAAGTGTTTTTAGTCTAAAAAGGGTATAAGCTGGTTTTGCGGTGGCGCAGTGGATTTGACCTTAGCTTGGTAATACGGGATCCAGAGATCGAATCATGCTGCAGCAATGCACTGCAGGGCCGACGCAGGGACCTTAGTAGTCAAGAAGCGTCGTTAATTTAACAGTACCGGAAAAAATTTGAACGGATTTGTTTGCGCTCGGTTTTATTAAACAAATTCTTCAGAGGGTTACAAAAAAAACAATGGGGCGCAAACTACACAAACGCCCAAGTGTTATTTTATCAACTTGACCTTTAGTTCTAGCTAACATACCGTAAGTTTTACTTAGTTTTTCTTTAAGAGCAACAATAACTAAACTTTTATTTATTTTAACGGAACTCCCATATCGAAGTCCTCGGTACTCAAACGCACCTCTTTGGACAATCGTTTCCCCCCTGACGCTAAAAGCACGACTTGGCAGTGCTTCGTCGTTAAAAACGACAAATTCAGTCTTAAGCGGTTCTATAGTTAACCCAAGAGAAGACGACACTGTACGAACAGCTTCTTGTGGAGATTCTAAATTATCACTTATTAAAAGTAGGTCGTCTGCGTCAGACAGACTACTTGTATCAAAACCCTCAACAACTCTCGAATCGGTCTTGTCGCAGAACGCAATGCATTATTAAATATTGGGCTAATGACTGAGCCCTGGTTAACACCTTTACATATCTCTATCCGTTCAGAAAGCTGTCTTCCAGACCAAATTCTTACTTGGGACTTTCCATACTTCTGCCACAGACAAACGAATCAAACAGTGCCCTCAGTAGTAACAGAACTCCTTGCGAATGTAGGACAGAATCAAACGCCTTAGATATATCTATTGCACAAACAAATAAGGGTTTCTTACGTTTTTCAAACCTTTCAATAATTGAAATAAATACCACATGAGCATTCTGTTTACACTTCACGCCATAACTGACGAGGATCGTTTTTCATATAACGTGATAGCTCTTTTATTCGGCTTCTTTTCCAAGACTTCACCATCTTTTGATACTGTCTTTACTCAACTTCATAATTTCGAGCACCCATCCTGATCTCGGTCTTACACACTCAATCCAAATTTGTCTCCAAAACACATGGCAAGACTTTCCATCCGTCAAACCCGGGGAATCTGACCAGCGTACTTTACGAGTATATAGCTTTATTATTTTAGACAGAACTGCAACAGATGGTACCATTTTATGCTATGATCTAATAATATGTAAATAGTGCGTACTATGTAAATTGTGTGTATCGTTTTAGTTCAACGTACCCGTAAACAAATTTAGGCCTAAAATCATTGATTCCATGTCTGGAGTGATGGTCGCTGATTGTAGGTTTCGACGAAAACAACAGGCAGTTCAAATTACTACAAAACAGAATTCAGGGGGAAATTGCAAAAGACCAGACCCCACACTCATTTTTCAGAGGTTCATCACGCTAGAAAAGAGGATCAATCTCACAAAATCTAAGCACTTTCAACAAGAACTGTGTTCCAATCCTGAATCGGTTTTTGACACTTCTTGCATGCTCTGGTCTCCAAACAAGCCAGAGTTTCCCAAGGCTATAGCACAGGCTTGCAATCTTAAAGAGCGTTCTACTCCCCTTCCCGATTACGTTCAATATATCATAGATCGTGGAGCTCTTTTGCACATAATTCCATGGTCCAAAAACGAACGATACTCTGAAATCCTTGAGCTTTGTTCAGTTTTGGCTGAGGTGGAGAGAAGAGTCTCTTGCTTGATACATCACCACTCTAATACTATAGAAACAAAAGATCAGTATCATATCTAGTCACCTTACCTTAGCCTTAGTTCCTCCAGAGCCATCGGTTGCACATAGGGCGTCGACAAAGCCTCTCCATTCGTCTTGCATTGGTGCTGCAGTGATGACGTCTTCCCATTCATGTATTAGTGAGGTGTCGGACGTCCTCAGATTTCGGTCATATGTTCGTCTCAATGTATTTTTGGGGCGGCCTCTCTTTCTTCTACCGACTGTCTTCCATTCATAGGTTGTTCGAGGAATGTGGCTCTATATCCAATGACGGCAGTATCGTAATACGGGGAAGGATTAACAGCAGCATAATTTATCTTAGAAAATCTAAAATTACCAATCCCCTTCGAATCTCGAGCTTGGTAATTAACATTGACAGAAAAATTTTGTCTTTTCTTAACTCTAATTAAAATGCCTCTGTTTTTCAATTTACTCGAAAGTGAAATATTATTCATGATTAAAACAGAATTAGAACAGTTAAGAATTTTCAACTAAGAACACTAATTACAAAAAGAGAAATTCCAACATTAGCAAGAGCAGAAAAAGTAGAAACATTCAAAATATTGTCAAAAGGTCCTTTTGACTTCTTTCTCAAAACAAGCAATTATTTTTGTTTTTAGAAATATGTACTGTTCCGGGAAATGGATCTTTAACTTAAGTTTTTGCCTGATGAAACTTGAAAAGATGTCATTACAACAACCTGGAGGGACAGTATGTCTTTCAATGGAGCTCCTCAACATTCGCAGAAAATTCCAACTTAATACCTTTACGGTTCCTGAGAACATACAGGTGCATCATTTTGACAACCTCAATGTACATAGTATCTTTTGATTTAGTTCAATGTTCCTCTAAACATCTTCTGGAAGTTTTAATTTAATATCCTTAGCCGTTACTTAGTGGGTTCGTCTTAATAGTCTTAGTTGTTTTTGAGATATTGCATATACGCCCTTTTGATAACCTGGATGCACATAGTGTCTTTTGGTTTAGTTCCACACCCACTTACCATTCCTTAAAATTTGTAACTTAATAGCCTTAGCCATTTGTTTTGTTTTTTTTATCTCAGAAAAACCTTTTTAGCAGTCTGGATGCACTTAAACTCTCTTTGATTTAGATCAACATCTCCCTTAACACCTGAAGTTTTGCCCAAATAGTCTTGGTCTTTTTAGAGAGCATGCCAGTATTTCTCAGTGCTGAACAGGATGTGCAAACAATGGGTAGCTTGCACAACTTATATATCTTTCCCTGGGGGTTGTGGGGGGTCATGGCATCCCCGAAGGGATAGCTATTTGTCCTTTAGCTCATTTTGAACAGAATGGCTATTTCAAAATTGGCTGCAAACAGGAGCACGCCTACTCCCTCTCGCCCTAATCATAAACTTATTAAGTCTGTTGCGGTGTTTGAATTTTTCTGAAAACCAAATATATAATAAATATTTTTTTTATAATAATAAAATTGAAAAATATAATCTTGAACCTTGGATTGCTGAGACTTCAATGACTTTATATCATTGTATATTAAACATTCAGCTTATTTACATTATTTTTTTCCAGTCATAGTGATTATTACTGAGACTTTGCTTTTATTTTTCGTCGATATTTTGAAAAATTAAAGCGCACAGTTAAAATTAAAATAATTTTCAATAAAACGCAAATGGCACAATGGAATGTATACGGCGTTTAATTTCTGTTAACAATTTCTACATAACAATTGACAATACAGAATACAGAGTACTACAATACAGAAATAACAATTTCTGGTCATTTTAAGTTTGAATTATTATGACCTTTATTCCCAGGTAAACGGCAGAGTTTTAATTGATGTTGGCTAATAAAAAAAATGTCTAGGGATACCCATATAAACTCTCCCTTAAAAATTAGACGTCAATCGATAAAATTATATACTGAATGGTTCCTCTTGTTTTGACCTATTCTAAACCTGAAGTCCAAGAGAACGTTTCTTATTATTACAAAACGGCATCACACATAAGCTACTTTTTTATGCCAAGACCACCCAGAGCTTTTGCGTTTTTTTTTTTCATTTTTTACAATTTCTAGATAAATTTGTTTATGCCATTTCCATACATTTTCTAAATTCAATTTGTTAGAAAAATGTCTTCTATTTATATTTATCAATTAAATATCACATAAGAAGACGCTTTATCTACATAACTCTGGATCAAGAAATTCAAATGGGAATGGATGAGTGTAAAACCATTTTAATAAGCAATTGAACATATTAGCAGCTAAAAATTTGTAGGTCTTGCTGAGTCAGACCTCAAGGTTAAAACATAGGGCATATGTACCTCATAGGGCGTATGTACTTCATAGGACATTTGTTCCAATAGGGTGTATGTGCCTCATAGGGTATATGTACCTTGTAGGACGTGTGTACCTCATAGGGCTTACCTCTAAATGCAGGCTTTAACAGAGGCCAGTTGATGACGTAAGTACGACTATATTGATAAACTACGCCTAGTTTAAGCTGAAAGGACACTGCTTTTAACCCTTTTTGGTCCGAGATTGTCCCGGGATTCAATTTAGGATTTATTAGCATTGAAGCTGGGAAACTAGATATCCTCTAAATTTCAGCACTTTTAAAACTAATCTGGAACCCTCAGTTTTGTTCATGTAATCAATTTTTTCAGTGTTGACAATTTACCAGCCCCGTTCCTTAATTAATTTATGCCGTCCTCCCTGTGTGAATGTTTGTAATATCCTCCGTACAACTCTCATCAAATTTTTTCAGTGTTGACTATTTACCAGCCCCGTTCCTTAATTAATTTATGCCGTCCTCCCTGTGTGAATGTTTGTAATATCCTCCGTACAACTCTCATCAAATTTTTTCAGTGTTGACTATTTACCAGCCCCGTTCCTTAATTAATTTATGCCGTCCTCCCTGTGTGAATGTTTGTAATATCCTCCGTACAACTCTTGTTTTGAAAAAGTTAACAAAGTAGCAATAAAATTGAATTTCTTGATCAGCAATTAATAAATGTTAAAAATAAGTTAATAGACTTTTCTTAGAAAGCCTTTCACACTTGATCAGCTGACAATGATTGTCATGAGTTTAGACAATGATGATAAAGGTTTTGCGAATTTTTGCGTTAGCTTAGTGGACAGTGACTTATTTAAGTGTGAAAGGCTATACTTAATGTAATACACCTCAACCACCTTGTATAGAAAATTACGTACGTAGTGTGATAGCTGATTCATTTCGTTGTGTTCATTCTTCAATTATTTTATAGGGAGTAAGAGGAGATCCTGGTCGGAAAGGTGAAAGGGGAGATCCTGGTCCGTCAGTGAGTATTTTTTATTTTATTGTATTTTGTAAAAGTCACCATCTTTTACAAAGATTCGTAAAATCACCAGTTTACAAAGAGCAACCATTTTTCAGCATTTTACAAAGCTGTAAAATCACCATTTTACAAAGAGCAACTTTATTTTGTAAATATCTGAAAACTTGACACAAAAGAACTAGTCCATAGCCAACATCCATAAGAAAAATACGCGCCAATAAAAGAATGATACACGACCACTGGAATCTTTGGTAGAAGCCATTCCTTTGCCTTCTTAGAAGACCCAAACCTCTCACCGTATTTACTGATGCAGCATTACAATGTAGTTTCCGACTCAAATTACTATCGCGATAATATAGAAATTTTTAACACTAAAAGCATGATTTAAAAATGCACTATTCGGACAAACCTTATTTTTTAAAGCAATGGGAGTACCAACTCCACTAAATTCACAAAATTCGTTTCAAAAACATTAACAGATAACCAGCTAAAACTTGTCAATTAAACTTACCAAAACTTGCCTGCTAAAACCTCGTAAAATTTACCATTTCGTCTTCAAAATCTCTTACCATTCGTTTAAAAAACAAACAGATAACTAGCTAAAACTTGCGAATTAAACTTACCAAAACCTATCTGCTAAAACCTCGTAAAACTTACCATTTCATCTAAGGCTTTTATTGGCCTTTTCAATCAAAAGATTTACACAAGATGATATTACTGTAAAGGAAGTGTCATCAGCAAATGGCGTTATTAATGCCCCAGAGGTATACAATCTATATTTTCATCATATTTCGGTTTATTTTATTAGCTTTATCAAAAGTTTAGGCTATATATTTGCACATTATTGGGTTGGGGTGCATTATATCAAATACTAACTTAACTTAACCACCTCTATACATATAATTTTTAATTAAAATGTACCTGCATTGTAGTTTGTTTCATGATAGAACCTAACTTCACTTATTGAGTATGTTCTGAATAATACACAAGTACCAAATAAGATTTCTTGAAATTCTGTAAAACCTAAACTGTGCCCTTGGAAGAACTTTTGAAGTATCTTACTCTACCATTCCCTCTCCATTGGGCACTGACTTTTAATGAACTTGGGTAAACAATATGTTATAAAACAAAACCTTTAGAAACAGATCAACAGTAAACAGAAGGCCTGATAAAATTGGTCTGATCCTCATAACTTTGCTAAATCCTGGTTTATAATGTTTTGCAGAATTTATAACACTGTGGCTGAAATTTGAAAAAAAAAATGATCATTAGAATTGCTTTTTCTAAAAATTAGAGTCCAAGAAAAGCAGACTCCAACTAAAATTATTGCAAAACACATTTTTTGGCTCCAAATCTATTCAAGCTACTGTAAAATTCTAGGTGACTGGCTTTACAATAAGTAGTTGAATTAGACAAATGAAAGTTCCAGGAATGGATCCAAACCCTAAAGTTTTCATCAAGAAGGTCTTTTGGAGTATTTGCATCTCCTTTTCCCTCTCCAAAGGGTTTGACCTTCAAATAACTCTGTAACATATAAGTAAAACTCTGAAAGAGATATAAAACATGTTTGATGTCCAAAGAAAGTGTTTTGAGCCTTATGTCTTTGCCAAATGGGTTTAATCAATTTGAAAAATGAGACTTTAATTTGGAAAAAAAATCCTATTGTAGCTTGAAAACCTACTTAAATCAATGGAATTGTGCTTTCAAAACATAGTCAAAGAAAAGTAGACTTAAACCCAATTAAGCAAAAACACATGTTTTTTCTAAAGTTAAGATAGGCCTAGGTCTTTTAAGTAATTTTCTAAGCATGAGAAACAAGAAAGGAGTAGAGATAGGGGCTTGAAAATACCTTCCCATAACATTATTTAGGCCCTGAATGTATTTATGGAAGTTCTGTCCTCCTAATTGTAAAAGTCTATGAAAACTTCACCTGGCGCTACCAGCAGGTCCGGGCCGGCTTCAGCAACGGGCGGATGATTGACCGTCACCAATATCTGCGAAAAGTCCGTGGCTTCGGGGTGACCCGTGTCGTCGAAAACCTGAAGGTTGACGGCGTAGAGCCCCGGCTTTTCGAATGAGTGTTCAACAACATCCCCTTCGGCGGAGTTTCCATCGCGAAAGTTCCAGACGAAACGCTTAATTTCACCATCTGGATCGATGGAACGGCGTCCGTCGAAGACCACCGTGTCTCCGGGTGACGTCACCAGATCGAACCCGGCATCGGCAACGGGCAGTGCGTTGACCGTCACCAGCGTTGCATCTTCAGCCACGTTCCGGATGGTCCCGGAATCGTCGGTTACCTTCAAATGAACCGTATAGGTCCCGGGGCTGCGATAGGTGTGTGTGATCTTCCGGCCGGAGCCGGTGTGACCGTCGCCAAAGTCCCAGGCGTACAGGATGATCTTGCCATCCGGATCCTTCGATCCGCTGGCATCGAACAACACCTGCGAGGCGGTGACGAGCTGCTCCTTGCCTGCTTCCGCAACGGGCGGGTCGTTGACCGTGATGACGCGTTCGTCAAAAGATGCCTCATTGGCCAGACCTGAATCGTCGCGAATGATCAGCCGGGTGCGATAGACACCAGGTTTGTCGTACTGATGGACGACTTCGCGGCCGGAAGCCTTGTTGCCGTCACCGAAATCCCATTCGTAGGAAATGATGTTGCCGTCGACATCACCGCTGGCGCTGGCGGTAAACGGAACGGGTTCGTCGATCGCGGCAGGCCGATCGTCCTCAAGCCGCGCAATCGGCGTGTCGTTTTCGCGGTCACGAACAACGACCGTCAGCGTGTCGGCATGGTCGGCATTGTCCTGCCCGGAATTGTCGGTAACCGTCAGCGTAACATCGTAGCGCCCCGGTGAGAAATAGGCGATGGATCGCCGCTGGCCCACGGCGGTTTTTCCGTTTCCGAAATCCCAATGGTAGCGGATGAGGCTGCCGTCGCCGTCGGTCGATCCACCACCGTCGAACGTCACCGGACGCCCGACGACCGCAAACCGGTCCGGACCCGCCTCCGCAATCGGCTGCTCATTCGGCCGCTCGCGCACAATCGCCGAGAAATATATGAATAAAAACATTAAAAAACCCGTCACAATTAAACACACACAATACGGAACATAAGAAAAAGAAAAACACAATAGATGTTTCAATAGATGTTCATTAGATTTAAGGGCATTTAAGATCCAGAGGAAGGGTGTATAGGGCCAGAGCCGTTCAAGCGGAGTGGGGTGAGGGAATCGGGGCAGCTGGCTCAGTTGCCATGGCTGGTGACGGCCTGCCCTGATCTGATCAATTTTTTGCATTTGAATCGGCTTTTTGAGTCGGGAGGGGTGCTGTAATTAATTTGTATTTTTGTAAATAATTTTGTAATTAATTTAAGTTGGGCATCACCAATGCCAGGAACGGTCTGCATCGGGTATGTTGTCTCAATTGTGTGTCTCAACTAGGTTCTTAGTGGCCGTGGATGCAAGCCACATTTGTTAAGTTGAATCCCGTTCTCACTCACTAGCGAGAACGAACTCTTCAGTTTAAAGCAATTTCCAGCTTGAAAGTTCAGTTTCCAGCTTAAAGATGTTTATGTTTAAAGCCATCTTGCATACCACTTTTCCTCAGATCGTTTCAAACTTGGTACTGGATACCACCTGAACTCTTTGCTGATTGCTTTTAAAGTTTATTAAAGTAGAATGTCTGCTTTTGACTATTTTGTTAACTTCCATTGCAGGGAGGCTTGACTGGAGGCAAGGATACTAAACTAGTTGCAGCTTCAGAGATACATTTGCTTATATTTACAAGAAATATCTTGTCTTCCCTTGATTGTTAAGTTTTGGTATCATGGGTATTTGTATTTATAAATATTTAGCTTTATGTTTGGTTTTATTGACTATGTTTAACCTAGGCAGCTATTAAATTCAGAAACAAAGTCTTTTTTTGCAGATAAAAGCAAGCTCGTTTTGGAATGAAGGTGGAAAATGAAAAGTCTAGGAAAGTCAAACCAGATTATTTTGTTACGCCCCACATCACCTGGTGGATTTTGATTCCATATGGGATGTATCTTGTTATAGTAAGTCATAATCTTAGTTGTCGTTTCCTTTGCTTAGGAAGAAAGTGAGTAATATTTACATATTTATAGCATTTTCCCCCTTTTTCAAAAATTGGGCAAAATTTCTCAGGTTCGTAACATTTGATGGGTAACATTAGGTCCGATAACCGCTATAGGTATGAAGTCAAACCTGGCTCAGTTAGCCCAGGTGGGTATCAAACCCATTTTGCTAATGGTTATGGAAACCCTTTGGATTGCTGTATTTATTGTTGGTTGTTTGATGCTGATGCGATAAACGTCAGATGAGAAAATTTAGAGAAAATGAGTCCTCGTAAATGAATAATAAAAATAACAAGAAAAAAAATGAGTTACCGCGACGAAGATTCCTAAAATCTGGTTTAGCTTTTAGTACGCTACTAGGTGCTGAAGTCGTATTTCAGCGCTACCTTCCCAAAGGCATGATCCCGGTCGCTTTAGCCGGTACCAATGAACACAGTATTTTGCAAGGGAAACACCCCGAACTTGTGCTGTTGAACGAACGGCCGGTTAATATGGAAACGCCTGCACATTTGTTGGACGATAAAGTTACGCCAGCCAGCAAGCTATTTATCAGAAACAATGGAAACCCACCGGTTAATCCTGACCTGGATAAATGGCGATTGTCTATTGCTGGTGAATCTGTCAATACAGCAAAGTCTTGGTCTATCGCCGAGTTAAAACAGCAATTTAAACATCATACTTATCAATTAACACTGGAATGTGGCGGTAATGGGCGAGCTGAATTTAATCCGCCTGCAAAGGGTAATCAATGGACTACAGGGGCTGTAGGTTGCCCGCAATGGACGGGCGTAAGGCTAAAAGATGTTTTGCAGGCTTGTGGCGTTAAAGAGGATGCTGTGTACATTGGCTATTATGGTGCTGATACTCACCTGACGGGAGACCCCAACAAAGTGCCAATCTCTCGCGGCGTACCGATAAATAAGGCGATGGAAGATGAAGCTCTCATTGCCTGGGCCATCAATGGAGAGCCTTTGCCCTTGATGAATGGGTATCCTCTGCGGTTGGTGTTTGGTGGATGGCCAGCCAGTACATCTGGAAAATGGCTAGAAAAGATAGTGGTAAGAAACCAAATTCACGATGGGGCTAAAATGCAGGGGACGGCCTATAGAGTGCCGTGCAACCCCGTTGCTCCGGGTGAGAAAGTGGCTGATGAAAACATGTGTATCATTGAGCAGATGCCCGTTAAATCGTTAATAACCTTCCCCAAGTCAGGTGTCGAGCACAATTTTTCTGAGTCGTTAGGTAATGATAACAGTTATATACCATTGTGAATGGGAACATACAACTTACAGACTTACTGCCCAACAACGTTTATGAAACGTCTTAGAACAAACGTGTTTTATTTTCCAAAGGGTTTCGTCTTCGTTCATGTTCGTGGAAAAATCTTTGCAGCAATCAAAGATTTCTATGCAAATTTGGCAGATATATTCTGAACTGGCTGAAGATAAATAATTTTTGTTTGTTTTAAGTTTCAACTTTGCTCTTTACATTCATAGGAAAGCTTTGCTTTTTGTGGTTAATTGGGTAAATCACCTACGAATATCTGATCAAATTGACAAGTATACTTAAAAAGATTTAAAAAATGAACGGAATGTGCATGAGGGCGCCGTAAAAATCTTGGGGGGTGGCCCAGGGCCCCTCCCCGGCCCCCCCGGATCCGCCCCTGACTCCTATATAACATAAATATTATACACTTGGACAAAACTACAGGTTTATACTGTGAATACCTAGTTTCAAATTTTTTTTCTTAAGTTGCACTTATTTTTATTAAACCTGATTTTAATTCAACTTTCTTTCTTATTGATTCAAGGTATTCAAAAATATTAAGCATAATAGTCAGGTTATAATATTCTGCAAATCACTACTGGCACTTTTGTCATAATTCTTCACTAAGTTAGTTTTATAATATTTTGCAAATCACTACTGGCACATTCCAATTATATTTCTTCACTAAGTTTGTTATGTGTTTCTTTCACATCTCTGCTATAATTTGGCGTGTCTGCCCATTTCATCTTTTCATTTGGTCAATTATTGTTTTTCCATATTAAAATAAGTTGTTAGTTCTTCGAAATCCCTCTTTCACCTTACGCTACTTCTAAAGTTTAAACTCTTAACTAGATTTGTTAAACTTTTCCCTAGATTTGTTAAAGTTTGCAATGTTTCTTAGAAATTCATTAAATTATCTAGAGTTTCTTCCAATTTTCATCTTTGAAAGGATATTTGATTCAAAAAGTGATCAAAACCTTAGTTGGATTTATCGATTCATAAGTTATAACATTGCGGCTAATGTCGTGTATTTCTTAATTTCATGATTGCTCAGGTTTTTTTCAATTTTGGGTTTCTTTTTAGTTCAAGTTACAGGCGATATGTTGGTTTGTTTATGTTTTGTTTACGACTTATACAGGCACAGAAGTGAACTATGACGGGGATGAATACCTCATCATGAGTGAATCAGATGTTTTGGCGGTTCTCAACTAAAATCCCTGAATTGAGTTTTAATTTTGTTAACTAATTTAAGAAATAAAAATAACTAATAACAAGGAGTCATCTAATGGCAAAGCAAATAGTTTTCGATCAAGACGCTCGTGATCAAATTCGCCGAGGCGTTTCGATATTGGCAAAAGCTGTCAAAACAACCTTGGGCCCTCGCGGTCGTAATGTTGCGATTGAAAAATCTTTTGGCGCTCCGACAATCACCAAAGACGGGGTAACTGTCGCCAAAGAAATTGAGTTAGAAAATAAATACGAAAACATGGGCGCTCAAATGGTGCGAGAAGTGGCCAGCAAAACTTCAGATGTCGCTGGAGATGGAACCACTACCGCAACCGTTTTGGCAGAATCCATTTTTATTGAGGGCTTGCGCAATGTGGCTGCAGGTGCCAACCCGATTGAACTCAAGCGGGGTATTGATAAAGCCGTTGACGCTATGGTCACTGAGCTCAAGCGTACTGCCAATTCGGTTCGCAACAAAAGTGAAATCAAACAGGTAGCAACCATTGCCGCTAACAACGATCCCAGTGTTGGGGATTTGATCGCTGATGCGATGGAAAAAGTGGGTAAAGATGGCGTGATCACCGTTGAAGAAGGCAAATCCCTTGAAAACGAGCTTGATTGGGTCGAGGGGATGCAATTTGATAAGGGTTACCTCTCCCCTCATTTCATCACTGACTTCAATAGCTCTGAGGTGGTTCTTGAGGATCCTTATATTTTGATTCATGAGAAAAAAATCTCGAATATCAAAGATATGGTTCCTGTTTTAGAAAAAGTGGCTCAAGCTGGCAAACCCATCTTGATTCTGGCAGAAGATGTTGAAGGAGAAGCCTTGGCAACACTCGTGGTTAACAAGCTTCGCGGTACTTTTTCTTGCTGTGCAGTGAAAGCTCCCGGTTTTGGCGATCGACGTAAAGCCATGATGGAAGACATCGCCGTATTGACCGGTGGGAAAGCTATTTTATGATTATTACTATTTTTTACTCTCCATTTACTAGGGCTTTTTAGGTTATTTTTTACTAAGATTTGGACCTATTGAAATTAAATAGTTGAACCCTAAAAAATAAGGTAATAAAAAAAGTGCATAATACAAGGAATATATGTGGGACTACCTTAAAATAGTCACTCAGTAATTAAAGGTAGGCATACAAGTTGTCAATTCAAAGCGCCAGTTTTATCTCGTCCATGGGTATTGGAGGTATTTAAAATAATAGGTTTGACTCCTGGCCGCAAGAAATTAAGTGTATCCTGTATTCTTATGGATTATCAGAAGCGCGGAGGAAAAATATAAGGCCTTATTAGTCTAATAGCACAATCAAAAAGATAGTTTCAAGTGTATACGATTATTTTCGGATAAAGTATTAGTTTTAGGCGGGGATTTTTTCTTGTGAGCGGCTTAGACGGGAGGAGCTGGACATCGTTCTTTTAATTAAAAAGGATGGTCTAGATAAATCAAAGGAAGAGGCATTTAGGTACATAAAGGCACGAAGCAGAGAGAAAGTCATTTAGAGGTGGTTATTAATTTTTTGCCCTTGTTAGACACAGGTGAAGTTGTAAATATCCAGCTGGATGCAAGCAAGGGGATTACAGGGCCTACTCTCGAAAAATTAATCCTAAACTTTCAAAAATTTTCTGGCTAGCTCTTATTTAAATTATCATATAAAAGTTTTACTTATCACTTCCCCCCTGGAAAAAGTCCTATCTATGTTCCTTATTTGAAGATATCTCTAACGGCCAGGGTAAAATCCAGGAAGTGGATTTTGGGGCAAGGGCCCTCTCCGTAAGGTAGAAGTTGTACTTATTAAAGGGTTGGAGGGGGCAAAATTTACCGATGGGAGAACGCAAGTTTCGCAGGTGCCCTCCCTCCCAAAATTAATCCTGAATCTGAATCTGCTTAATTTTCAGTGGTATGGAAACATAAGAGGTGAAGGAGGAAAAATTCATTTTCTATAAATACGGTTGACTCACGATATCTATGCAAACAATTAAAATAAAAGATATGTTAATGAATTAGCCTTAAGCCAGCTGATCTCAATCAATGGCTCATAATTTACCCCTATTAATTAAACGTTTTGTTGTATCTTGAATCATTAGCCAGATTATAATTATCTTAATATTCCATGGACGATGCAATTTGGTCCATTAAGATAAGAAGCTGACCGAAAGTCATTTGGAATTAAGATTTGAGAAAAAATTCTGATGGATTACTTTCACTGCTTTTTTCGCCTTTCGTCCTTCTACGACTGTTGATATCGAACGCTCAGATGAACCTTGTGCGATGGCAACGTTATTGACTCTAGCCTGAGCCAAAGCGCTGAAGAATTTAGCAGCTAAACCTTTTGAATGGCGCATGCCGTCCCCCACTAGTGTAACAATGGCCAAATTTTCTTTAGTTTGAATTGGCTCTAATACATGATTGTCAATTTCAAGCGCAAACGCGTCTTCTAGCACATTCTTAGCGCGCTCTTGATCCTTTTCGTGAATACAAAAGCTTATGCTGTACTCGGAAGAAGATTGAGTGATTAAGCTAATTGAGATATTGGCGTTGGATATCACTTCAAATACGCGACTAGCCATACCCACCATGCCTTTCATACCAGGGCCAGAAATATTGAACATACTCATGTTCTCCAGCAGAGAAATGCCCTTCACCTTTACCCATTTTTCACTGGCTTCATGGCTGATAAGGGTGCCAGGTGCTGCTGGGTTAAGTGTATTTCGAATCAGACAAGGAATTGAGTATTGCGCAATTGGACCGATAGTTTTTGGATGCAACACTTTAGCGCCAAAATAGGACAGCTCCATCGCTTCTTGGTAAGTCAATTTATCTAGTAAAACCGCCCCATCTACCTGGCGTGGGTCTGCGTTATAAACACCATCGACGTCTGTCCATATCTCACAACATTGCGCATCGATACAAGCAGCTAGAATGGCCGCGGAGTAGTCTGAACCATTGCGACCTAGAGTGACTTTTTCGCCCTCATCATTAGCAGCAACAAATCCTGGCATGATAAGAACGCAATCCTTTCTTACCTCTAAATCTGCAAATCTAGCTCGACTCGCGCTTAGGTCTGCCAACGAGTCGAGAGTGTCCCCTTCAGCGACAATATAATCGACGGGGTCGATGATTTGATTGTTGATACCAACCGCATTCAAAATCTGACTGAAAATATTCACGCTGACATATTCACCGATGCTGACGATTCGCGCGGTGATAGCATCCGGACTGCACTTAAGCAGCGCTATCCCCTGAAGGTGCTGCTCTAATTCGGTGAGTTTGGTTGCAATAAGCTCCGATAAAGAGGAGTAATCGAAGGCGCAACTCCGGGGGAGGGTGAAAAGGGGCTTTAGCCCCCTCCCCTTAAGAAAAAAATCGCATTCTGTTTTTAAATGTTATTTAATCAGCTCGGTTTTATCATTCATTCCATATTCCCTGCTCAAGACTTAGATTTAAAGAGCTAAAATAAACAAAGTAATACCTTAAATTACCTTTTTATTCAGAATTTTAAAATTCTTCCGTTGATGGCCCGGGGACCCCTTATCAGCCTCCCCCCTTCATTATTGTCTGAGTGCACCACTGTATATCCATATATTGAAATGCGTTTTAACACTTGCTTTGCATCTTTTATATTGAAAAATATGCTAGAAAGGTGAGAAAACAGGCAGAAATGGGAAATTTTTCCATTACTAAGCAAGTTTAAATAATTATCAAAGTAAAACTCTAGGCAGCATCATAATTCTGGCTTGCTGACTGGATGGTGCTAGGTGAGCCTCTCCCCCCTCGAAAAATTCCACGGAGAGTTCCTCCCACAGGCAAAGTCGAGTAGCCAAAAAGAAAGTTTGACAGATAGTAACAATGAGGAAAAGAAGGATATTTCAAATACTCTACCTATATTCCAAAATATAGGCAGAACATATGGTGTTGAATATCCTGTAGTACCAAATTTTACATTTTTTAATCTATTTTTTTGTTTTTTTAGGGGGGGGTAATATCATTGAAGGGTAAGATAGAGGCTGAAAAAAATAAGTAAGGAAAATTACAGACTGAGACTGAAGAGCACAAATTTTTACCAGAGCACTTTTCGTGGACTTGGTATGGAACCAACCACAGGTGTTACTCGCTAAAATGTTTTTTTGAGGGAGCCATGGATTTTACCGGCAGGCTGGTCCGATTCAAAAACTGATTTGAGTGATATTGCTATTAAAATAATTTCATTTTAGTTCTTTACTGTCCGAGACTGATCTTCACTCATTGATTTTAACTCGCAGATTACCATCAAAACAAAACTGAGCCACCTTGGCCCTTCTCACACCGTATTTTACTAATTGAAATTTTTAACACAACTGATTGAAAATATTAGAGGGCCACTGTCCCCCATCCCCTGTACGATACACATCTGCCGAAAACTATAGTAAATAATAACAGTTTACACCTTACGATCAAGAGTACGTAAACTATCATCCCCTAGAGGAGACGCTGGAGGCATTTGAGAAGGCCAGATTGATGCAGGTCGCGCTGGGAGAGGACGAAGATGCCGCCCTCATTTTGATGGAACAGGCGCGGCTTTTGGAGGACCATGACAAATACGAACGAGCTTTGGCAAAGTACCGGCTCGCTTTAAAAAATTACAAGAAGCTGCCGGTAAATTGGGCACCCAAAATGATCGGCAGCATTTACCACACCTTGGGATATCTTCAATATGTCGCCGGAGATTTCGAAGCCAGTCTGCAAAACAATGCAACTGCTTTGCAATATCGCGAAAAACCAAGTTTCGATCGGGTAGAAACACTGATCGAACGAGCCTTCATCTTCAATGTTTGCGGTGCCTATCAGGACGGCGAATCCTTCCTGGATGAAGCAGCAAAAATTTTGCAAATCCACCCCGATGCCCCATTGGAATTGCGCCTTAGGGTTCAGCGAGGTACCTTGCAAAATTCGGGCGGTCACCATTGGGCCGCCATCGAAACCTTTGAAAAAGCCTTGGCGCATCAGCAAATGTATGGGCTTCCCAGTGATGCAGCTTTGTTTGATCGCTATTCAAAAGCCAGGTTCAAGCTGGGCCAAGTCGATCAGGCCGAAGCCTTGCTTCATGAGGCTAAGAAGCATACCCGAACACCGGGATCGCTTGCCATTCTCGATTGCAATCTCGCCGAAGTGCTACTCGAAAAAGGCGACCCCCAAACTGCGGCCAAGCATCTCGAAATGGCCGATGCCATTCTCAAAGATGTGGATAATCCGAGAACCCTCGCCTTTTTTCATTTTCAATGGGCCAAGGTTCACGAGAGTTTCAATGACTTTGATCAGGCCATAGCCGCCGTGGAACGGACCCTTGCCGTGTCAAACAGGATCAGGGCAAGCTCCAAAAGCCTTTCCATGCACGCCAACTATAAAGCTGCCCACCATGAGTACTGGGACTATTACGTAGATTTACTCATGAAAGCAGGGAGGGACCAGGATGGCTCTGTTCTTGGCATCATTGATCAATTCAGAGCGCAAAATCTCGTCAATCGTCTAAGAGAACCCAAGACATCGCTTCAGGCGGATCCCGAATTTCAGAAAATGCAACAACAGATTTCAGAGCATACCTGGCACCTAAAGTCAGAATATTTTCTTGTTTTTTATTTCGTATTTTGCTACTGGCAGACAAAATCCTTAGTTTTCCTCACCTATTTGATTTGATTTTTCATTTATTATGTCCTTTCTTTTCCTTGCTTTATACCTCATGTAGGCTAAAGCCAGTTTGTCTTGGAATGTATTTACATTTACTATTCTGTCTCCAGATTTCCCAGAATAGTCAGACTCAAATCATCTTCAGAGTCCATGTAATTTCTGCAACTATTGTTTCATCCTGTACTACATAACCACCTAGGTGCATAGGCAATTTTGCTAGTTTGCCACTCTTTATGGAAGATGCTGCCAAGAAACAAAGCTGATTAGGCATTAGCTTTATGGTAACATTCTTCTTATGTTGAGCAGTTTGGGCATGCTCCAGCAAAGCATAAGAACCCTTATGGCTGCTCTTTCCTTTGGTGTCCTGTTGCATCTTTCCCTCCCAACCAGGACTCCTTGAATTTACCATTCTTATTCAAACTGAAACTTCAAACCCTAAACCTTAAAAAGAAGTTACAGAAATCTTTTAATATGGGCCTAGACATACAAGATCCAGCACCCTATTTTCTCCAATAAAGTCTATCTATAACTTAAATAATTAGCAACAGCCATAATATATCACTCTTTCCCCAGGGTCTCACAGCATCACAAAAGCCATATCTATCATAGCCTACTATTGGGAACATCATGGCTGACACAAGCTGTTGATCCAATTAGCCTATCATGTTCGGTTACTGTGATTTATTGACGGAAGGAGGGCTAGACTTATTTTACCAAAATATGTTAAATCTGTGTCACTTCCAACATTTTCAGAGATTAAAATTGCTCATGTCTGTCATTTTAAATTTTATCTTTCGATTTCCGACATCTATAAAAACAATTTTCGGAGATTTAACAGATCTTGGCGATGAACTGTATGTAAGGAGCGGATAGTGTTAATAGTAACCGAAACTCTCAAAATAGAAGTTGAGGTCTTGATAATTTACACGATGGAATTCAAAATGAATGAGAACCAAAAAGTCAATATCACACCTAAAATATTAAATTTTTTCACAGAAAAAAGGTAGCGCATGCGACCATCCATACCTCTTATTCCTAGACTACCTAAAGAGTAATCTCTCTCATGAAGGGGGTTCTGGCAGAAAAATGGCCAACCGGGAAATTTTGCAAATATTTGCATGTTTAAAAATATGATTGTCGTTAATACGCGAGGCGAATTTCAGCTTATTTTAAGTTTTATACTAACTCATATATTTTATAACATATGTCTTATTTCAATTTAACTGAACAAATGACTGCAGAAAACGAGCTATTCGATCTAAACAATCTGACATCTCATGCCATCTTGAATGTTTGTAAGATTACACCTCTAAGCAGCAAGCTTTATAAGAATTTATTAGTTTCCCAAGACACCCTCGAACGGGGCCGCCTGTTCCAAAGCATGTTATTGCGCGCCCTCTAGCTTCATTATTATAGATATTGTTGAATAATGTATAGTAATTAGATAGAAAAGGGATTTTACATAGGGAAGTGAAGAAAACTCCAAATCTAGGGAAAAATTGTCATAGTATTAACAAGAATTGTCAAAAATTTCACAAGACGGTAGCCATTGCTCTTCAACCCTTCCTTTTAAACTGAAGTTTACCTTTTGCTTCACAAAACCTTAGAAGAGAGAATTTATCGATTGGTAAATGGAAAAGATTTTTCTACCTATTGGCTTTCAAAATATTCGGCCTGAAAACACTCCCTCCCTCATTCCTTCTGAAAACCCTTCTACTTTACTCGATTAAAACCTTGTGGAACCCCTAAACTAGTGAAAACTCGGGATCCCATTAGATAGAGCTTATTTCATCAAAATGATGAAACGAGTGCTTAGTGATCGAAAAAAGTAGAGTGTTTCAACCAAAAGATAGTCAAATTTCGGCTCTAATTGTGACTTATTTTTAAGGTTTTCAATTTCTCCTGCTCTTCTACTTAAATTATCAGTTTTGTTTTGAGCTTTATATTTATTAATAAAAGCATTTAACTCATTTTTGCTTTTCAAATCCAAGTTTTAAGTTCAAAAGGTATGGATAAGCCGCTCAGGCAGGGATCACTTGGCCGTGGTATATGCTGGTCTGTTGGACATTTATACCATGCGAATACACTGAACCTCATTCTTGAAACATTGCCGTTAGAAAGTACTTGTTTGAAAATATATATTGTTTTCATTAAGGATGATGAAGCGCATTGTTTTAATATTTAACCTAATTATCTCTTCATTTAGGTTTGAGGAGGGGGCTTCTTTGTCTAGGTGTGTAAGTATCTCCGTTTGGTATCCATTTAAGCTTATTTTCACGTCTAGGGTCAAAGTATTTTTTCATCCTTAGTGTTTTTTTCTTAAATAAAAAAGCAAAATATTTGGCTGAACGCTTGTGAGCTGAACATGTATCCATCCTATTGTAATGCTGTATATAAGAAGTCTCCAAGACAGGGGTGCAAGTTGTGAGAAAATAAATGATTGAATTAGTCCAAACACCAGGGGTTGAGGGAGGGGATATAAATCTACGGTAGATTTCATTTGTGTGTATTGTCTAAATTTGTTAAAGTGTTTTGGTTCTTGTATGGTCTGTTAAACTTTATTTGCCCTTGTATAGACAGACTTTAATTCACTTAGCATATGGAGCCACAAATTTATATCAGTCTTCCACGTTTGCTATAACTGTATATACTCTTTCAGCATCAGGGCATTGACAATACGGCCAAAAAGAAGAAAATAACTTCATGCTGTTATTCACATGAAAAAGAACAACTTTTGTTAAATGATGTATTTATTGACAAGCATATGTCTGAATGATTCTATGTTGCTAATTTACTTTGACTGATTACATTCGAGGTAAATTGCAAGTCTTGAGGCATTTCTTTCCTATATATTATTGATCCTTCCTATTTTCAGAAGTTCTCTGAGCAAAACACTCGGGAAGGAAAGTTCAGGACACGTTCAAGAAAGTTCTGAAATACTCATTAAGGACACAAAGAAAGTTCTACCAGTTAAATATGCAGGGGGGAAGTTAGACACCCGTCACTACCCAGCCTGCATGGAGATCAAGTAAGTAATATTCTAGATTTCTAAACTGTACATGTTAGATTAGTTTAGCTTTCCCTTTGCTTGTTTGATTGTATTTATTTATATACGTACTCATATAACCTGCACACACGAAGGGAATTTCACTTTCATATTGGCTTTCTTTTTCCCTCAAATCAATTGATGCTCAATTGATAAGGTCAACTGATCCCCCTATTGATGCTCAAATCAAGACATTAAAAATGCGGAGGAGGGGGAATTCCAACTAATTGGCAGATTCTACGTGAAAAATAAAAATAAATTTAAAGAAAATGCAACCATTTTGAATTGGAAGACAGGGCATCTTGAAAAATTGTAAAAATTATTGAAAGCTTGAGGGGACATTTCGATGAAATAGAAGGTAATTTTGATCAATTTGATTCTTTTTTTTGGTGGTGTAAAAGTCAAAAATGACAACTACGTCTGTCTTACTCTTAAAAGGTGTGAAAATATAAAAGTTGCCTAAATTGGTGAACCCTTAAGCGAGACCTTTTGATGAAATAGTTGATAGTCTTTTATTTTTGTTTCGGCCTATTTAAAAATCAAATATAGCAATAGTATGTGTATTATTCTTAAAGATTGTGAAAACAAAATTTGCTGAAATTTATGAAAACTCGAGGCGGCTTTTTGAAGAATCAGGAATATTCTTTGACTTTCTTGATTGTGTTTTCAGGAAAGCCTTTAACGAACTGTCTTATTAATAATGTAAGGACCATGCCAAAAATCTCTAAAATTTTGGCACCGATTACAACTCATTATTCAAACTATAATACGATTTTTATCCTAATTCCTGGTCGGTGTTGGTCGAAGATTATGATATGCTGTTATGCAAAATTCGAAGATAGCATGCATGTTTTATTATTCTGCAATAGTTTGAGAATGTAGTATTGTATGTACTTACTAAGGCTTGGGGGAGGGCTTTTAAAGATATTGACTGTTCCACGACTGGTCTTTAGGCAAGGATTTTAGTGTATTATCTTACTAATAGAATAGGGAAGAGAAGACGCCAACAATTCTGTGATTGCAACATCGGTTTCACCTCCTTGTCTGGGATTGCATACGATTTCCAAACTCAATTTCTTGCAAACTTAAGGGCAGATTCTTGATATGCTTTGACAGCCATGTATCTTTATTCTAAAATGCTATGGAAGTGGAGAAGCGTGAAAATCTTTGAAGTATCGATGAAGACCGTCTTATGAAGAAGAAGCTAAGCATTAATTTTAAAGCTACAAAGTCTTCAATGCCTTATTTTATTAATTGCAAGTTCAGACACATTACTGAAACGGTCTCATTAACTGTACATTTTTTTTGGCCTAAGTAAGTAAGACGGCACTAGACCCTTAAGGTCCATACCGGCGGTGCTGATCTCCGTTTTATGGCCGTTCAGCCAGGAAGTGTAATGGGGGGCTGGGGGTCAACCATCCTGTGCTTTGACACACCCTTCCTGCACCTTTCACAGCTAGCCTACTCATTAATTTTAATTTCTACAAAAATAGCAGATAAGATGAAATTGCAAAAAGATTGGAGATTCGTCACATTTTTTGAATTATCCATATGTGTTCTTTATCTAGAATTTGGACTTGAGTATTAGAGAAACTAGTTCCTCTACAAGATTTGCAAGCAGTGTCGCGTTTGATGTCGTTTCGAAGACAGCTTCATCGGTCACTATCACAGGATCCCTTACAACGACACTTCCAGACGATGAGAATTTTCTTTGGTACCGCTGGAAGACCCGCGAGGATAGCATGCCGTTCTGGAGTCTCCATGTCCAATTCTCAGGATCAAGGGCAGGGCTCTGAAGCCCAATCCAATCTTGTACTTGAAAAAGGATCCGGAAACAGTGACATTTTGCTGCTGCGGAAATAGGAGGTAGATCTTAGGGATGGACGAAGGTTGTAGATGTTGTAATTTTCTGCTGAAAGAGATGGTGTTGGTTACTTTTAAGATTGTCAGTAGATATTCCACCGTACAAAGTAGAAAGTGCAGCCTCCCCCGGTGCTTTAATCTCTTCTTTTGAAGCATCACTTCAAGAAAATGTTGAAATATTTTCCTTAAAGTTTTCGTTGTTTCTCAGCCGTTCAAGTGCAACCCCTTTGCTAATTCCATGGAGACGGGGATTTGTGTTGTAGCCAAGAATTTGGTGAACAAAAGTAAGTAGTTTTCAGGCTTCAGTCCCAATCTTCTTAACAATAGCTTTGATATCCCAAGTTGTACCTGAAGTGATTGCCGTAGGTTCACTGTACATGAGACCTTGTGGTGCTCAGGAACACAATGATAAAGTAACAACATCGTCAAATCGATATTGTCATCGATAACTGCAGTGTCACAATTCTTTGAACACTTAACCACTGTAAGCACAATAAGCAATTCAGCTTTAGCTTGGATGGTTCTCAGACTTTTGTCTCGTAAATAATCAGAAAGTATATTGAATGAACGGGCCTTTTTTTTTTTTTTTTTGGCACAAAAGAAATTCCTCTTTATTCGTGGTCAGTTTCATTTTCGGGCTAAACAGTACTTCCTGTCCAGTGTACGGTTTTGCTTAAGATTAGTCATATTTACTGTTGAAGCAGCGATTTCGTAGCCATTGAATATGAAACTTGCTACGTGTTGCGCGATTCTGTTTTCTACCCTCTGAGACGTGCAACCTCTATATTCTCTTGCACAGCGAAACCTGAAATTGTAAACTAATAAACTCTTATATGTGAAAGTTAGTACGTCTGTCACATATTAGGGCTTAAAAACAGTTGGTTGTACGTTTCGGCATGGCTGTTGTTATCCTATAATAAAAAATTAAGGAAACATTTCCTATCCATGGCAGTCACAAAAATACTGTGTACTTAATCTCTCCATATTTTGTGTCGGATGAAAACTTGATTATTTGATAACATTTTCTATGCAGCAGTTTTCTAAAAAATATGGTTAGAAATTTTATACTGACTTTTTGAGTAGATGGCAGGAGCGCGGTGAACTAAAGCAGCGATGAGGTTGGCTTTGCTATTTCTAGTGCAAAACGAATCCGAGTGTGTCTACTGTCCCGTATACGCGGGTTGAAAGAGAATATGTTTACAAGTTACGTGTTTTCATTAACACGATTGACAGAAAACACTTCGCTCACGTACACAATATTTTCTACGGCGTGATTTGGTCTTCATGTTGACAATGAATTCTTCGCTGAAGGCTTTTGGTTAAGCGCTAATTAGCCGATTATTCCTTTTTTGCACTTGTCTAAATAGTTTATACAATTTCCCCGTACTTGGGCCTCTATATAGTGAATTTTATAATAGATAAAACGCCAAATAAGCAAACTTTATTGACAGCGTTTC
Organism: Alatinidae sp. Z8VKAUB7J3; assembly: GCA_010016025.2. Taxonomy (NCBI): domain Eukaryota; kingdom Metazoa; phylum Cnidaria; class Cubozoa; order Carybdeida; family Alatinidae; species Alatinidae sp. Z8VKAUB7J3. The sequence goes on along the minus strand of JAAAKM020073195.1, from coordinate 120,059,240 downwards.
GTCTTTTGAAAGACTTCTTCAGGTCAATTACAGACTGACACTGGAAATTGACTTACCTTCCAATAATATCCAATTTTCTATTTAGCCAAATTTTCAATAACAATCTGTAGGTGACCTGAAGAAGTCTTTCAGAAGACAAAACGTTATCTACGAAGTTTCCTTATTTGCGGTTTCAACTACTATAACTTGTTGAGACGACTATATATGTTTCACTCATAGTGAATTTTATAAACGTTAAGTGGAACGTACAACAGGCATCAAGTGCCGCGGCTTTTTCCACTTAGGTGATAAACCAAGGTAATATCAAGTCACTCATGGCATATTTAACTTCGATGGAGGTAGTACGTGACTTCTTGTTGACCTTCTGCAAAATATGTCATGTTATCATGCCATAGTACATTTTTGATTGCCATAGTAAAAGAGCCTTTAATCACATTCTTTACCATTTGCAATCATAAAATAGTCTAATATCCTCATTTTTTCATCGCTAGAGAATTTTGCGCGAAATTAACAGCAAAAATGCGAAATTTCACATTTTTGGCACATGTATGTGCACATTTTTTTTTGGTTTTAGCTACCTTTTTCAAGAGAGGTGCTTGTTTCAAACCATAAGTCAAGAAATGTCAGAAAACATTTTATTCGAATAGCTATAGGCTTTCTTTCAAATTACACTTCGGAACAATTCCAATTTATTCAGTCTGGCATAGTGAAGTAAACTAACTGATTGTTCCTTTTTCGTTATTCAATATTGCTTCCTGTATCATTATGTTACCAATACGTTGTCTAAGACTTACTATAGAGCCACACTACTAGAGACAGAATTAAAACTAATTGAGTTACTGGTAATAAAAAAAATAAAATCAAAATAGCCGAGGTTGCTTAGCAACCGTAAAAAAAAACCGAAAATATTAAAGGTCTGAGTCAAAATGCAAAGATAACGAAAAATATACCTTAAATAATGTGAACATGCTAGCATAATTCCCTAATCATTTTATTTTAGAGGACTTTGTGAGGTGTTTTACAATCTTGCCTTAAGGTATCAGAGTATCGTGAATAGCTTAGGGAATAGTAGTTCATTCACATAAAATGCAAATACTCGCTATGATCAGAGCTTGAAACAGCTTTGTCTACACCTCAGGTATGGTAAATCTCATTCTATCCTAATAGGAATAATACTAGTTTTTATGCATGCACATACTGTATACCTGAATTGCTTGGGCGGCTTGAGCTGATTCTGCAAAAGCAGCGGTTTGTGCAGCCTTTGCAGCTTCAGAAATTTGGGCTACTTGTGCTTGTTTTGCTGCTAATGCTCCTTGGGCTTTTTCAGCTGCTTGAGCTGCTTGATACGCTAATGCTGATGTTGCTTGCTGAGCTGCTTGAGCAGCGGCACCATATTGAGCACCTTGCGCAGCCTTTGCTTGGTATGCTGTTTGTTATGCTACCACTGCTCCTCCGCCGTATCCTCCATGCCCGACGACATCTTTACTGAACCCACCAACAGAAGGGCCGTAGCCATTAGTAGCAACAGCATGTCCTCCATAAGCTCCAACCTCCGGCACCGCGTCGTCTTCCGTTTCAGGCTCTGCATCATCGGAGGCTTCCAGAACCAGCGGGTCGTCGGCTGGGCTCTCTTCCGGCGCGTCGTCCTGCTCTGCCGCAGGCTCTTCCTCAGTCGCCTCGGCCTCGACACCGGTGCCCCAGGGATCATCTGCCTCCGCGGCCTCTTCGACGGGCGGCTCGGATACCGGCGCGTCCTCCTCCGGTCCGCTCTCCGCCTCAGGCGGTTGCGAAGCGGGCGTCTCAAACGCGGCGGGCGCGATCACCGTGCGGTCATCGGGCGGCACCTGCGGGCGCTTTGGCTTGGGGGGATCGGTGGGATCGCTCATCTACCTCAGTTCCCCGTCAGCCAATCCAGAGGATCGCTTTGCGCGATCACCGTGCGTTCGCGCGGCTCGACCTCCACCACGATCACCGTCACATTGTCCTTCGCGCCGCGCTCCAGCGTCAACGCGATCAGCGCCTCACATTTGTCCTGCGCCGTGCCGCCGCTCAGCAGACCCGGCAGTTCTTCATCTTCGATATGCTCCGTCAGCCCGTCCGAGCAGAGCAGGAACAGATCGCCATCCTCGAGCGAGCCGTACACCTCGTCCGTGTTGGGCTCCGCCGTCACGCCAATCGCGCGGGTGATGACATTCTTGCGCGGCCAGTCAGCGGCTTCCTCCGGCGTGATCGCGCCTGAGTTTAGAAGCTCCTGCACCTCGGTGTGATCCTGGGTGACCTGTTGCAAAGCCCCGCCCCGCATCAGGTAAATCCGGCTGTCGCCTGACCAGATGCAGGCGAAATTGTCCTCATGCACCAGAAGCCCGACCAGCGTCGCGCCAATGGTCGCGCCGCCTAGCTCTTCGGAGCGGGCGCGGATGTGATCATTGGCAAAGGTCAGCCGCTCCATGAAGCGCGCTTGCAGATCCGGCGCGGAGGAGGCTTTGCCCACCGTCGCCAATTGCCCCACGATGGTCTGCGAGGCGAAATCGCCCGCCTCGTGACCGCCCATACCGTCCGCCACAACCCAGACACCGCTTTGCGGCTGCGCCAGATAGCTGTCCTCATTGTGGTCGCGAACGCGCCCTGTATCCGTCAGCGCCCCCGTGGCAAACGTGAACCGCACGTCTGAGCCGATTGTCATTCCCGATCCCGGCCTCTATTGTGACCATCCCCGCTATGCCGATGACCGCCAACGGCAAGATCAATCTGCGTGAACTTGCCCGAAGGGACGTTGATTTCGCCGACGACTACAGCCATGAAAAGCCACCGGAAACCCGAAGCGAGCAGCTGCTTGCCGCCATCTGGTGTGATGTGCTTGGCGTGGAGCAGGTGGGCCGCCATGCGGATTTCTTCCGCCTGGGGGGGCATTCCCTACTGGCCACACGGGTGATCGCCGCCATTCGCCGCGAGCTGGATCTTGAACTGCCTATCCGCGCTCTTTTCGAGCATTCCCGGCTCAGCGATCTCGCTGCTCATCTAGAAATGTTGCTGGCAGCCAACGGGCAAACCGCCGGGGCAGAACTGGTTCCCCGCGACCCCGCGCTCGAACCCCTACCACTCTCCTACGCGCAGCAGCGCATGTGGTTCTTCGAACGCTTTTCTGCGGGTGGCCCCTCGGCCTACCTGATCCGGGTGCAGTTGCTGTTGCGCGGCCCGCTTCACGCGGACGCCTTCCGCCAGGCCCTGCAATGGATGGTGGAACGCCACGAATCCCTACGCACCCGCTTCCCCACAAAAGAAGATGTACCCGCTCAAGTCGTGGATCCCACCCAACCTGCAGAGCTGGAGCTCATTGATCTCAGCCATCTGGAACCGGCGGAAGGCGACGCCGCCATGCAAGACAAGGCCCAAGAGACGCCCGTCATGGACCTGAGCCAAGGGCCACTCTGGGAGGGTTGCCTGCTCCGCCGCAGCGAGACGGAGCACGTATTGCTGTTCACCATGCATCACATCATTTCCGACGGCTGGTCCATGGGTGTGCTGCTGCGCGAGTGGACCACGGCCTACGCTGCCATCCGTAAGGGTGAGGTTCCCCAACTACCGGTTCTGCCCATACAATACCCCGATTACGCCCTGGCGCAACGCCAAGGGTTTGCCGCGGGCGAGTTGGAGCGCCTGCTGAACTGGTGGCTCGAGTATCTCGCGGAACCCACCATTCTGGAACTGCCCACCGACCGACCGCGCCCCGAGTTGCAGACCTTCGATGGAGCTATGGTTCCCTTCAAGCTAGAGGCAGCGCTCAGCCAAAAAATACAGACGCTAAGCTCCGAAACCACGGCGACGCCTTTATCAGAGAAGCAAATGATAAATAGAGGTGCCAAAACACCCTCCAAACCAAATCAAATGATACGATTGTACCGTCACTTGTCCAGGAGTTTGAACGCAAAATTAAAGCAGATAGTAAACCAATGACAGGATTTCGCATTCCGAAAAAGTTTGAAAGCGTTAGAGAAAGAAATGATAGACGAGGTGCCAAAACACCCTCCAATCCAAGTCAAATGATACGATTGTTATATCCCTAAACAAGGAATTAGCGTCTTTTCGCACCGAACCAGGAATAAGCTTGTTTTGCTTTTACCAAGCTAGCCTGCAGCTCAGACTCGGCTCTTTTGCATTGAGACTGAAGTTTTTATGCCATTTTTGGCCTGAAATCGATCGACGTGTCATCTTTTAGGGCATTTTTTACAGCGTAGCGAGAAATTATGACAGCATCAAATTTTGTCACTACTAGCTATTAGATATTCGATTTTTTGTCATATACATGAGGAACGTACGATTGAATTTAATGTAAAGAATTCCCAGTGGGTGGAAGGAACTAAATAAACGAGACGAACGGACCAATTATGCAAAAAATTAAAGAAGCAATTAGGAAATCGTAATCACCTTAATATTTAAAGGGGATGTCCAGAAGGTGAATTTTTTAAAGGGGAATTTTTTTTCATACGTGAAAAAAAACTCACGTATGCAAGAGTTTTTTTCATTGAACGTTGTGCGGGGAGCTAAAACATCGAAAGACCTCAAGCAAGAAACAAAAGGATTAGATGAAAAATATAAGATATAGCTATGGACTAAAAAAAAAAAAAAAAAAAAAAATTTCCCACGTCGCTAAATTCAACATTCACAATTTATTAGCTAGATATAATAAAATTTTACTATCAAACGGTGGGATATTAACAAAAGAAAAGAGAAAAATAAAAGTAGAACAGCGAGCCACATGAGTGAATTTAAATTAAAAAACCAAACTGAATAAAAACTGAGCCCCTTAAAAGTCCTAGAATCTTAACGAAAATCACACCATAAGATTCAGAGTACCAGACACCTTATAGTAGAAGTTTGAAGGTCATACCTAAAAAAATGTGGAATTTTGCATTTTTGCCACAAGACAGATCACGGATGCGTGTTTTTTTTTCAGGGGTGATCGTATCGACCGTCAGAAGTGAGCTCATGAAATTGCGATTGCTGTCGGAATACTAGATATACATACAACAACAAGAGTTTGTGGCCAAATTATAACGCCATTACAAAAACCCTTTTTGATTTTTTCTATCGCTCGGCTATTGTGAGGAAGTGAAATACATTTTGCAGCAGAGCAGCACGATCAATGAAGCTTTTTTGAAAAAAGTAATTCAAATATCATGGCAACAATTGAAAAGCAGAGACTCACTTCTGTAAGGTGGATTTTTACTTACAGTGGATTAGTACCTAGCAACCAGGGCGTTCATTTTCACTGTAGAAATTTTTAGTTTAGGGATATTTTCCTTAGGGATTTTTTCCAAGAGGGAATTTTTCTTTAGGGATTTTTTCCAAGGGGGAATATTTCCTTAGTGACTTTTTCCACGAGGGAAATTTTCCATTAGGGTTTTTTTCCTCAGGGATTTTTTCCGTAGGGATTAGTCGTTAGGAATTTTTACCTACGTTCAAATTTGTCAAGTCGTAATAAGGGACCCAGCAGTTATGACGTCAATACCAAGGGTTTGGTGTAGTGGAGTAGTCAGAGGTTTATGAAATATAGCGTAGTGATACACGAGTATAAAAGTAGGTGAGTACTACGTCTATATCAGATTAGCGTTAGCTGTAACCAAAGTGAAAAACAACTGGTATCAGTGGTTATTACTGCTACAGTAGTTGCGCAGAGGTTACACTAAGCATTTGCCAATGTGAATCCAAGGAGTGCGCATGTTCATTTTAAAATTCTATATACACAACATCTTGACGTCATCTCCCAAGATCATTTAAATACAGTTGGGTCAGAGGTTTATTGTGCCGCAACTTGACATTTTTGTCTTGATCATGAATTTGTTAGGTCACAAATCTGTTAAACAGTTAGTAAAAAATCTAAAATATATATCATGAGAGCTTTGGATATCATAGAGTTTCTTCTTGTTGCTACATATAATAAATCACAAACTGTCAATAGTAAATAAAAATTGGTATTGACTACTTTCAGTGGGGAAGCCATCTTGAGGCATAGAAAAGTGTAGATAAAACGCCAAATAAGGAACTTTTATGGAAACCTTTCGTCTAAAAGACTTCCTCAGGTCACCTACAGTTTGGGGCTGAAAATTGCTAAAGACGTGTTTTACATCTATTCCTTCTCATTTATACTTAAGGGCTCCTAAAGCGTATTTTTGAATACCCAATCTAGAAGAAAACTATGTACAATCTTAAAGCGGCAAATGCGCTGCATAAAATTGCGCATAAAGTGGCATTCTGTTACTGAAGTGTACATGAACGTTGTTGCCAATGTGACCTATGACAACCATAGAGGAAGAAAACTGGGCTAGAGCCCTTACTTAATCACGTGACAAGCGGAAATTAGAAACTACCAATATGGCTCGAAAGAAGTGGTAGAAAAAAGCGCTGGGGGTTTAACGTAAAGACGCTTTCAATTATTTTAGACATCGAGTAGCGGCCGAACGTTTCTTGATTTTAAATTATCGACAAGCTGCATTACTCGCTGGATGTCTTCATAAAAATGCCTAAATCGTGTTCATTATTTAACTATATTGAACGTAGCATATTGGAAGACAAGTCGTTATCGTTTCACAAGTAAGTAGAAACCATTAATTCTATTGCTGTATAGTTAATACTTTTATAAAGCCTAAACTAAAAGCATGACGTTCACCCGTTCAAAGGCCGCGAAAAGAGGAGACACATGGCTATAGCCTTCTAATCAATCTGGAAACGATGCATTACAGAATGTGAGATTTGAGAATGATTTAAAGCAATACACATGGGACAATACTTTCCTCCGCCCCTTCTTCTATGCTTAAATGCAGAGGCGAATAAGTGTGGTGATGGGGCGTTATTAATTTGTAAAATGAAAATTTCATAATAAAATGACCCTTGGGTAATCGAATGATTTTAGGCATATATACTGTAAATGGGAGTAGGGGGTGACGATCATTTGAAATAAAATTCTTTAAAAGATATAATAGGCCCATTTTAAAGTGAGTCAGTCAGGGAAGTTTCGCGTTGCACAACATGTGTTAGATCAATGCTAATAGTCGTGTGGGTATCTACATCATGACAAGTTCTGTAACAGGAACATGTAACTAGTAATGTAGTTAGTTCAACTCGTGTCTTCGTGCTGTAAGGATGTTTGATCTCTATGAATATAAGTCTTGATTTTGATTATACAGAAATGTATCATTTATGGTATCCACTGCACCTTTCAAGAGCCCTAATTGCAATTCCTTCCTTCTCCATAAGGAGGTTCCCAACAAAAAGAGTCATTAGTAAACCTTTCTTACAAAACGTCACAAGAGCTGAAAGGTTTGCCGGCAAAAGCTGCGATTCGTAAGCAGTGATGTACAGCTTTTCTTTGCTTGTGTACCCTTTCAGGAGTTCAGAGGTAACATGCCAACCTTTGCGGTCTTTATGTATTTACGTAGGTTACCTTCATAATCTTACAAACAAAAACGTTGTTTTTATAACATCAGTTACAGATGAGCTGGTTTGGTTGGTTTGCACATGTTTCTTTGAATGACGATGCCTGTCTTCCAAAACGCCTTGTGGTACCCCCAAAGTCAACTGCGTTGAAATGCTCAATATGAAGCGACAAAAATAAGCCATCAAGTCATCTCACGTCCCCGTCCATTTCAAAGCCCTTAAGGGTATCACCTGTGCTGCCCAAAGGCATGATAAGTTGCGTGGACTAGAAATTGATATTTTACTGGCTGCCAAATCTGAACCTGACCATGTCCTATCGCAGATGACAGCGATATATCGGGGGTGTGGGGGAGGGGTGGGTGTATTGCACTTACAAATATCTAATATCCTAGCCCAACAGACCTGTAGCAAGCCGTTGAAACACCATTTGGATGCGATATGCAAAGCTTTGTTAAAAGCTGTAGTTTCAGGCACAAATAAGGAAACATTTCACCTCATTACCTAGAGGTAGACAACTCGATACGATTCATCTTTCTTAAGAAAAACTACTTGGAGCTTTGATAGTTATTTTTCGTAGCGTTACAGATTTGTATACTTGCATAATTGTTGGCTCTGATTAACGGAGGTAAAAGACCAATGAGTCTTCTGTGTGTTAAAATCAAGCTAGAAACTTAACAACAGTAGTAGTCGTCGTCGTCGTCGTCGTCGTAGTAGTAGTAGTAGTAGTAGTAGTAGTGATAGTAGTAGTAGTAGTAGTAGTAGCAGTAGTAAGAGTAGTAGTAGTAGTAGTAGTAGTAGTAGTAGTAGAAGTAGTAGTAATAGTAGTAGTAGTTGCAGTAGTAGTAGTAATAGTAGTAGTAGTTGCAGTAGTAGCAGTAGTAGTAGTAGTAGTAGCAGTAGTAGCAGCAGCAGCAGCAGTAGTAGTAGTAGTAGTAGTAGTAGTAGTAGTAGAAGTAGTAGAAATTAGCCTAAGATTGGGTGTTGAGGTTTGTGATGGTTTCTTTGGAATTGGTGTGATAAATGCTTTTTTGAACATATCTGGGAAAATGCCTTCCAGTAGGCTCTGGTTATACACTTGGGTACAAGGCTTTCCTAATGTCTAGGTTTTCTAGGTATTGTCTAGGAGTGTTTCTTGGACCTCAGAAACTGTGATGATAGGGATGGTTTTAATTGGACCATTTTATGGCAAAATCTTGAGGGTAGGCTGTTGGCAGCGAATTTGAAAGGTGTGCATTAATTGTTTCTGTAGTTATGCTCTCTGTGCTGGTCCCTTGGGGTGGATTTAGACTTCTGTTGTCCCATTTGTTTCTAAACAGTTGTGTGGAACCTCCTTGGGTTGCTGGCTGACAACTGTGACTTTGTGCACTGGTTTGAGTGTGGCTTTGTCTCATTAAGTATGTCTCACTCTGCCATTGCTGCTTTAATTGTTGGAGGAACCCATGGTTTATTCTGTGCCCTAATTGTAACTCGCTTTTCAGGGAAGAATCGTTTGCACTCTCAAATCGTTTGTTCATAGAGGAGCTCTTTAGCCAATTATACCTTTTTCTGTAAATGGACAGTAGGTGAACTGGGTTAGTTTACTAGGTTTTACTGTTGACTTGGTTGTACAATAACTGTTGCATGGTCATTGGTTGAGAGTGGTGATTCTGCCAAAGAATCTAAGTACAAATCACCAAGTATAGTGAAGATCAAATCAAAGGTGCTTTCTTCCTGTGTTTTCACTTTAACTGTTTGATGAAGGGCTGTAGAGCTTTCAATCCAGTTTGACTTCAGGTCGTTGAAGTCCCCACAAAGAAAGCTTCCAGCATGTGGATATTTCGTTCTGATGAACTGTCAATTTTTCTGGAAGTATTCCACTAGTTGTTGCTGATATGGTCTTCTTAGTGGGAAATATACCATTGCATATAACAATGATGACACTTGGCAAGGTGGGCCTTTTGGTCATGCCCAAAGCCACAAAACTTGATGTCATGGGCCTTTGGTACTGTAACATCCAGAATCCTATGAGGTATGTTTTCTTTGCAGGTGTAACATGGTGCCGAACAATGGGACTTATGTGCACATATTTCATTTTGGTTGATTCAATGCGCCGACATATGAAATTTGTTGTAATCACCCCTACGATATTTGTTGTAAGAACTCTTGCTGTATGTTAGTGAAATTATTGTATTTTATTTGTTAATGAAGCATTACAAATTGCCCCACCTCCAATATTCGAGAGTGGTGCCATCCTTGCAGCAGTTTATTTTTTCTTTTTACTGTATATCTTCATGAGCCTCTTTTCCATATATTAGAACTCAGATGAGCACTAAATAGAAAGGTGTTTTCCAGCAGTGCTAATGTGGATTGATCTCCAACATTATTAACATAACCATGCTACCCTTTTGTTCAGCTGTCATATTTTAGGTGGTTGGCCAAGGAGCAATGGACTTGTAGGACATGTTAACCCTGATTAGTTGTCGAGTGTGCTTAAAATTGCTTAACATTCCCCCGCCTCATGTAACAGCAGACATAAAATAGAGATCATTAACCTACCTAATGTCTTCTGTCTTTTCTTTTTAGCCTAAAGCAGGAGTTGAGGAGGGCCCAAAAGTTCTCCGAAAGGCAGGCTTAGTTGATAGGATATCAGCATTGGGTAGGTTAAAAACACACGTATTTTGTAATTTATGTATATAATATTTCATCTTAATTTTCAACAACAAAACTGTATGCATTGTTGGGACAACAGGCAGGATGCTCAAAGAGGAGGAAATGAAGATAAAGTGCAAGGGAAAATTGAAAAATTGTATTTGAGGCTAATAACCCAACTGTAATTTTTCTACTCCAAGAGAGAGGTAGCCACCTGCTGATATTCAGAAATTCACAGTAAGCTGAGCGCCCTGAAAATTGCAGGTGGGAATGCTTGATAGTATGTAGAAGTATGTTATCTCTTTTTTTGCTTAAGATTTCAACTCTAGCAATATTAGCAGGTTTTTCATTTAACTACTTGGATATGGTAAGATGCTTTGCAACAGGTCTCCAATGGTAAGCATAGTTTGCAACAAGTCTTTAATGGTAAGCATGCTTAATTAAATTAAATTGCTTGCATTGTTATCATCTTAAGGAATGTCAGGAAGTTTAATGGTAAAAAAAAAGTAAAAATTGATGTGCAGGGAGCTATCATTTGGGGTAATTCCATTGTGACGGACGTACACTTCAGAAACTTAATTTCTATTTCCTTCAAACATACAAGATAAGGTATGCAACACTAGAAGAAATGAAGGACTTAGCTAAAGAATTAAACACACTCAAATCACAAGTTCGTAGCCTTATAGCTGAAGCTAGAATAGGTAAGGCTGATTCGATGTTTCATACATTATTTGTACACTCATTCTCCAATCGCCAATATGGTTAATCTATTATTGTTATTATTGGAAATAGCAAATGCATTTTAGGAAATTATTTAACTGCTCATCAATAGTCAAGGATAACAACTAAAGGGAAACATGGTATGTAAACAAGAAGTTATGTTAGTCGTATTAAAGTTATATTTGATGAAGTTATTTCCAAGTAAATGTTTTTCGGGGGATCTTTTGTGTGCTTTTTGTTTAAATTTCTAGTGCTACTAAGGGAGACAGACAGACAGAGAGAAAGACAATGTGTGAGAGGAAACGTTTTTTAAGTCAGTTTGCATTAAATGCCCGTCATATCTAAAAAATCTTTTTACGTAAAGCGTTTATCTAAATGTCCGGATTATTCGGACTACAACGTTAAATATCAAAACGAGAGAGACAATGAGGAAGCCTTATGGACCAGTCTCTGAATATCCTTTGCGCATGAGCATTGCAACATCTAGCAATTGCTTTGTATATAGGAAATATGGCTGATACGTGAAGTATTTAAAGCAGAGCGACGTCATATCTGCCAAACTCGTTGCCTCTGTGGCAAATAAGTATCTTTGCATCCTGACAAAGCATACTTTTCCTAGTAAACTTTACTAGTAAGAGTAAGGGTTTGCCACAAATAAACAACAAGTGTTGCGACCGTCCATGATATGCAGTTTTACTGCTATGATTCTTAATTTCTTTGTCGTCGCTTTTCTATACTTCAGAGGAATTACAGTTGCATTTGAGAAGTATCGCATTTAGGAGTTGCCATATTTCTAACAATGAATTGATACATTGTGTTGATTAATTGACACAAACCATGTCCCATGATACCTTTAAGATACTCTACGTTTTTGTGGCAGCCCTCTTCTCTCATGTGCCTCACACACAGCAAACGTTTACAACACAATAGGAAAGTTTCAAACATTTCTTGTGACACCTTGATCTATCTATCTATCTATCTATCTATCTATCTATCTATCTATCTATCTATCTATCTATCTATCTATCTATCTATCAGCCCTCACCTACCATTGCAGCCCCATCATCAAAATTTGATAGCAACACCTCCACCTTATGCCCCAACCCCCACATCAAAGCAAAAGTTGATCCCAACCCCCACATCAACTCCTTCATTATACGTAATTTCAAAATAACAAAATCTGATCGAAACTCTTTTATGTTACAATTATTGAGAAGATACCTTATAATGCAAATGTATTGTGTGCTTTGTATTTTATGACAACTTGTTGATGTTCAAATATACATTGTGTTGAAATCATTAATTAATTTAAAAATGTAGACCAGTAGGTAATTTTGACTTTAAAAGGGGAAATGAAGAATGTATATACCAGGTAACCAGGCTAAACAACTTTAAAATTTCACGTGAGTTTGAGTTCGCCAAAGAAATCTAAGTGTGAAGGTATCTTTACATTTTAAGTTCCATAAACTGCCGCGTAGTGAATTTATTCAATATATATCCCGTCATTTGTTACTGCTGTGTAGTTATTTCACTCTTAATCCTGCATGCTTCTCACCTAAAATCACATAGCTTACTGAATTACTCGCCATCAATTGGGTCAGATTTTGGAATGAATGTCATTCATGGGACAGTCCGAAGTTTAAACAGTGTTCTCAATAGTTCCTTTCCAACCAATTACTTCCGAGAAAAAATGTGAAGTGAGAAGAAAGTGGTTCCTGGACGCTCTCCCAAGCAATGATTCACAACATAACAAAATAAAAAACTTCTACATACACAAAAACCAACCCCCTTATCAAAAAAATTACCCCCACCTATATTGGCAGCCCCTTCACAAGCACTGAAATTTTCCCAACCCCGACCTACAGTGGCAGTTTGGAAAAAGTCTCAACCCCCACATATTGGTAGGGGGGTGCACACTATGTCTAGTCTACTTGATCAATCAACTTTGTACTTAGAAAACAGTAGGTTTCGGAGCCGGCTCATATACCAAGTGCCTCAATCTTGTCTATGCCGCTTTTGAAAGTCCTTTCAAGGGCTTTTTTAACTATTATAACGGTCATAATAGCTATATCTGGTATCATTATAAGGTCATATTTGCCGCTTACAGAGAAATAATAATACCTGTAACTATACTCTGAAGAAAGTTCCTTCTATTTTCAAAGCTCTGTGTCGCATGAAAGAGCTGATTGCGAGACTGCCCTTCAAACTTGCGGAGTTGAAGACGAGACTGACCTTCAAATTTGTGGAGTTGAATGCGAGACTGGCCTTCAAATTTGTGGAGTTGAATGCGAGACTGGCCTTCAAATTTGTGGAGTTGAATGTGAGGCTGATATTCAAACTTGTGTATAGCATCGTAATATAATATCTATGGTTGAGAAGCCCTGCTCTGTCGTACTGTTCTCTGTAATTTTGTCCTTCATAGGCTATGCACAAGAATCCTAACTGCCGAAAAAAGAATCTTGGGATATAAACACTAAAATACCTTTTAAAGAACACTATGCTGAAAGATATGACACGCAATCTATTATCAATGGACTATGGGTACTTACATGTGTGACTCCAGTGTAAACAGTCGAATTAATGTAAAAATATACACCAGGGTTGCAAGCACAAGCGACAAGAGAGATCCCTGCAATAAAAGAAAAATAAAATATAGAAGTGGTACGAAATCGATTTCAGTTGGTACTTAATAGAATTTAGATCCCAGAAAGGGATTCACCAGTTTGAGAAGGTGTTTAGTAAAAATACTTTCGATTGACCTTCAGTTACGCCCCTCACTATTTACTCAAACACATAATGAGAGCCATAGTGTTGCCTTAGAATTAATTTGTGTTTAAGATGGCGTCGAAGAGAAGGAAGACGATAAACTCTGATAACGAGGCTGGGATATTGTTATCGTGGTGTCCGTTAAAAATTGTTAAAGAAAAAAGTTTCCATCGGTCATATCAACTGCTTATCAAAGCTAAAACTAACATCGATTACATAAAAGATATACTCGATGAAGCTAGATCGTATTGAAAACGGTTCTACAACCGTTGTAGTTTATATGGGTTATCGACGTGGTCTCAAACCCGATTTCAAGAATACCTACAATCGTGGACAAAAAAAATGTAAGAGTGCCTTTCAAACGTAAAAAATGCGTATAGGCTCAGAACATATGCTGAAGGATAAGGGTATTTATTTCAACTTTTACTTGGTTTCTGCCGCCCTTCTCGGAGCAGCACTGTGCTATGTCATATACCTTTCGAAAAGTGCTGTTTTCAAATTCGACAGTTGGCCTTAACGGGGTTTGGCCACTGTTTACATGAATTAAAGTCCATTTCGAAATTCGTGAAGGAAATCCCACGGGCAGTGTTCCTGCGGATTGACAAGTTCAAAATTCATCGTTGTTTGTAAGTTAATTTGATGGCTGATTATGCAATGAATTTAGCCAATCACGTGTTAAGATTCCCGGACTCGCAATTTATGCAGACATTCGCAGGGCTTTTAAGGATTATTTATTATAAATAGCGGCGCATATTTCTCCACGTGGAGTGTTCTCTTCAGAGAATGGAAGAGGGGGGAGTGCAGAGACATGGTAACGAGGGGAAGACCGAATCATCAACAAGGGCATTAACTTTTTAGTAGACAAATGCCCTTTTATCTATTTTGAGCATTTTGTGGTCTTACTGTCCAATAAGTATAATTTCAATGTTAGACTTTGAATGCAAGTAGGTAATGGAAAGTATTTAATAATGGCATGATGGGCACCAATCATCCTTGAAGGGAAAGGGGTAGTGCCATTTGGTTGCTTCTCAGCCTTTTGGCAAGGGATCGATGTAGTATCTGTTCTTATTGATGACAGATGCTCTCCATAATCCGTGAGAGGTGGTCCTACTGGGCAGTTTAGTCTGCCTCATGGCTGTCTTCTCTGCCCGGTAGTCAAAATTTAGGGGTATTGCCCTTGGGCGCCCCAGCTGCCCTTTATTTATTAGTTAGCCTGTTGGGTGGTTTTTCTGTTTATTTAGGGTAGTTTAAATGTTGGGCCCGCTGCTCATCAGGGGTCTTTGATTGAGAGATTGCCATTTGGTTGCTTCTCGGTCATTTGGCTAAGACCATGTGTTGTATCTTTACTGATTGATGACACATTGATGGCAGATTGTTTCCATGATCCATGAGAGGCAGCCTACTGGGTGGTTGAGCCAGGCTCATGTTTTGCTTCTCTGCTTGGTAGCCAAAATTGAGGGGTGTTGCCGGTGGATGCCCAAGCTGTCCTTTATTTATTAGTTAGGCTGTTTGGTGGTTTTTCTCTCTATTTAGGGTAGTTTAAATGTTGGGGCCCACTGCTCTTCAGGGGTCTTTGATTGTGTGACTGCCATCTGGTCACTGTGGTAGTACTTTTTATTCAAGGTAGTTTCAAAATTAGGCCCACTACTCATCAGGGTTATACAATGGAGAGATTGCTATTTGGTAACAATGGCAAAGGGTGTCATGACTGGTTTTTGTCAAAGGAAAGGTCTGAGGATACATGCAGCTCAGAGATCAATATAACTCGGGGTAAAGCCCATGTGAACAGATTCAAGTCAGCAATAAGGTCCTATAATGAGGCAGTTGATTTCCATTATTCGTACCAGGTCAGACCAAAGGTCCCAAATTTGAAGGACATAGAAAATGTCCCAACGCCGATTTTATGTCAAGGGAGAGACATTGGCAAGTAACAAAAAAAGAAGGGAAGAGGCAGCTTACATCATGCATCCATGAGAGTCATGGGAAGAAATATGACATTGTTTTAGCAACTCTATGGTCTTTTTCTTGTCGGATGTAACGTCTAAGGACAAATCTAGATCAAAGTATTAACTCCGGGATGCCTTGGTAATCTAAAATTTATTTGTAGTTTGATAAAATAGCCAAATGTAATAAGGCGTCATACTTTCCATGTTTGGAGCGTCATCTGAGAACTGCAACATTTTGATGTAGGATCAATGTCGAATCTCGAAGTAACATCTCTTGTTGGTTTGTAACGTCACTGCTTTGTTGTGTATGAAAGTTGACAAGACGTCGCTGATTCGTAGCGTATAAAAGTTGACATGACGTCGCTGGTTCGTAGTGTATAAAAGTTGACACGATGTCCCTCAGTCGTTGTGTATGAAAGTTGACACGATGTCCCTGGTTCGTTGTGTATAAAAGTTGACTCGGTGTCCCTGGTTCGTTGTGTATGAAAGTTGACATGACGTTGCTGGTTCGTTGTGTATAAAAGTTGAAACGATGGCCCTGGTTCGTTGGGTAAAAAAGTTGACACGATGCCCCTGGTTCGTTGTGTATAAAAGTTGACACGACGTCTTATCTTAGACATTTAAAGAACGTCGTATGGCACTTATTTAATGTCTGTAAGACTTACGTTGAGGGCAATATAGTAGGTTTCACTTTGATACCAAAAATGTTTGCATAATTACCAATTCTTTGGTTGCTTCAGATACATCAATCCGATGTCAGTTCCCAATCAAACGTAAGATTGGCCATACATTGAGATCGAAATTACGTCGAATGCCAGTTGCGAAGCCTGAGACGTCTCAATTATTCTGCATCACTGCCATGCTACGCCTTCCCTACCCCATTGCACGCGACTAGAGAAATACAGTATGTTAACAGCGGAGGTCACCTAGCTCAGTTGCCAGAGCGCACGCCGCGAAAGCGTGGATCACGGGTTCGATCCCGGTGGTGACATATTTTTTATTTCTCTAGTGGTCTTTTCAGAATAATTATGTCTAAGAAAGCGCATCAAAGTAAACTGAATTCTCCAGAACGGTTCGTCTTTGTATATATTCTCCTCAAACATTCATTACAAACTTTAGCTCTCATTACTTGTGTATCAAACAACTCCGTTCAACAAACTTTGTTTTATTAGCAATAGAATATTCTCGCTGGCGTATGAAAAGGCTACAGTATATCGTTCAGTTTAATATCCGTATTATAAGAATCTGAGCTCAGTATAGCCTACTTCTAGTAAAACAGGAAGAGTCTGTGCGAAGACGAAACGTTGTTGATCATAAAATTTTTATTTTTTACTTCTCTCTGAGGTTATTTGTCGATGGGCTTTTCACCTTTTTACTTTAAATAATTAGGAAGCGAAAAGCTTTTATTCAAAGGCCGAAGCTACTGACACGCAGCTTCAGTTTCAGTTCCCTCGAACAAATGTTTAAATGTCTCGTTTGGAGTGTTTTCTAATACCTGGCGGCGGGGAATTCACCATCATGCGAAGGAAAGTTGGTAGTTTTGATATTGCAGAAGTACGAGAATTGTGATTGTGGAGTAAGATGCTAGAAATAATAAAATGGAGAGTGTGGACGAGCAATACAAAGAATCGGGGAAGAGAGAAACGTTGTAAGAAAAAACATAACGCAAGTCATTACCACACAAGCTCAGGTACAAGGGTAACCCAAAGACAGTTAAAAAGGTAGGCTAGAATGAAGAAAGGATAGAGGCAGACAGCAAAAGGAGACAACAGAACAACGGACGAAAATAATCACAGTTCACGAGGACGGTGAACAACAGAGTTTTAAAGCTGCTGCAACTTGTCTGCAGATTTCAAGAAGTCAAAGAGAGATTGCCCCAGTAAAAGTTTGAAACTCCAAATAATTTTGTTCTGTTGTTACTCACAACCTTCTTAAAGTATGAAGAAATCGGTATAAAATACATGGTGTTAAGTACTCACTGAACGACCCAAGATCATGTCGATGCATTGAAGTATCAATCTTGCCTTGGTTTACTAGCTTATTCCACACATACAGCATTCAAAGAGTGAAATATATTTTGACATCCTCAGCAATAGACTTTACAAATATGACTGGAATTGATAATTATCTTGATACAAAAGAAATTTTGAAAATCTCAAGAGCACTGTCAGATCATCAAGCTGATGCCAGAGTTACTCCATGTACATAAAATATCTCTGTTTTTTAAAGCAGTTTCTGAAAGAAAATTTGACATATGGCTTCTCTGAATTCCTGTTCAGAACTTTTTATTTTTCTAATCTTCTTTTGTTCTTAACCTCTGGTGCTTTAAGCAACAGATTTTCACTGGGAAATATTATACAGTATGGTAGAGGGGATATTTTAATGCATATATTGTATGTTAAAACAGGTTTTATGTAGACTTTTTAAACAATTTATGTCTGTAAACTACATACTATATACTGTAAATATTTTTATTGCTTGTACTTTTAATAAATTAAAAGGAGGAGGACCATGTGGTAACAGAAGAAGGAATGAAAAGACTCTGATAGCTTGTGTTGAGCAGCCACGTTTTAAGGTTTTCTAGGTTTCGGAAAGCTTTGCTAAATGGCAAGACAAAATTTTGGAAGGGTTAGCTGTGACTGCAAGCTAAACCAGTGCCATTTACGTTAAGTGTACTCTTAGCTTTATAACGCCTGAGTCAACTCTCTCATCACTCCTTCCAGCTTAACATACAATATCATAACAACATAAAACAACAAATTTTTACCAAGAACTACTCTCTGGTGCCTAATAGACGTCCCCCCCTGCTAATTAATTTTTCAAAACTTTTCCACTCAGGACATCTCCCCCATCCTTAAAGTTAATGTAATCTCCCACCCATGACACTTTCTTGAGCAGGTACTTTGGCAGGCTGGTAGACAATAACTGTATTTTATTTATATATATATATATATATATTCTCAGCAGACACATTGCAATTATATATAATTCTCAAATAGTGGAGCATTACTACAATAGCTTGCAATTAAACGGCGCTGACCTGTTTCGAACCCGGGACCTCATGATTACTAAACCAACGCCTTAACCATTGCGCCATCGAGGCTCAAAAGCTAAGGTGAAGATTTTAGTGTCAATCTTTCGCGAATTCTCCTCCAGTCAGTGGGTACGGATGAAGATGAAGATGAAGATGAAGATGAAGATGAAGATGAAGATGAAGATGAAGATGAAGATGAAGATGAAGATGAAAATGAAAATGAAAATGAAAATGAAATAATATAAAATAAGATAATGATTATTGGATTAATCATCAAATGCCAAAGAAAGTGTACCCTTTATTAAAGTCCAACTCAAAAACCACAAAGTGATGCATTGGATCTTGTAATGGTAAAAGGTAAATGATGCACTAGTACTGTATGTTCTTTGTCAGTATGCAAGAGCTGCTACTTTCTAGGAGCTATACTTGGCTGTACATAATACTTTACAATACAAGTGTAAGCCCCAATCACATTACTGCAGGTTCGTTAACAAAGGCAACAGAATTTTAAAACTTGAACATGTAAAGTAAAGCCATAAATCATAGATATCAAGGAAATCTCTGTATCAGAAACATCTTTGGTCCAATGGTTACAATATTTCTTTGTCTGTATTAGTAACTAAAAACATGTAAACAAAAGTCTTCTGTCTTAGTTTTGAACAGAACACTGGAGAAATAGAAATTATGTCACCACCAGGGATCAATCCAATCACTCACGTTGGTGACAATGATGATATCAATTATGTCTTCTATGTTAATAAGTATATGTATTTCTTGAGAATAATAAAGCGCCTCCCTTATTCTGATTTCATAAATACATGATTCTGGGGTTTTAAGGGGAGACTACCATATGGGACTGTCAACTATGAAAGTTTTCCATCCAATTACATCCCCAATGCCATATTTGTCCATCAATTAAGAAGAACCTTTCATGTTTAAGCACAAAAAAGGTCCACTTGAAACCTTCAAAGCCCACGGACATATACACTGGGGGTTTAAGGTACACCCATATTTCTTTGATTTATTTGCAAAAAGAGAGATTGCCTCCCTTCAGCAAGAAATATAATGCACCTGGATAGTAAATTTTAAATCAGGGCTATGGAACACATCTCTCCTTGCTTCAAAACAATGGGTAACCTACTATAAACCATGCACAATACCCAACTGATCATAGATAAACAATCTAACCTTAAAACATGCTTCTCTTAACTTAACTAACCTTTGTACATGTTGTAGTTTTCCCACTTCCTTGTAGACCAACAAACATGATGACATTATATCATCATTTACATTGCTCCATTCATCCACCCCAATGAAATCAAGCCTAAGCACCTCTAAGATCCTTCCTTCCCATCTTTCTCAATCAATGCATAATATGTGAGTACTCTCTAATATGAGTCTTCATTGAGGTAGTGTACATTCAAACGACATGCAAAAAACTATTTTTACTCTTTTGCAATATGTAAAAATAAAATATATATACAATAAACAAGTACTACAAAGACAAGCTTTTTATTATCCAACTAAATGTAGGATACAATGTAATGTGTTGTCTTCAACTCAAAAACTAAAACTTACTAAACATGAAAATAGAAACTAAAAATAGTAGTTACATGATTCTTGGCCTCTTAAAAACACATCTAAACTTACTAATGATGGAATGGAGGCATGATGTGTTTGATGCTGCTTACGTGGTTAATGCTGCTTATATGTTTATCTGCACATTCCTTACCATAAACACTCCCAATTCCCAAGAAGTAATACATATGATTAATACCTACCATAAGCTTGCATGAAAGTCCCATATATATATGGGCACCACCCTAGCCCCCTGTCAAGGGGCATACCAGGTGTAAAATCAAATTAAAAAATGTAAAAGTACTTACATACTAAGAAAGTACTCACTTTTATTGGCCTAGTAACAAGCACAAGAATTCCTGATTGATTTACAATTACAATCTCATTCTCACTCTTATCTGTATAAAGAATCCCTAATCTTTGATGCTCGATGATGAATTAACAATTATCAACTTTCGTATGTTCCACTCCAAACCATTTGTATAAGCATTAGTATATCTGCCAATAAGTTGCTTTGATTTGGTCTTAGTGCTCAAGGCTTGTTTTAAAATTCCCTTGCTAGACGCTTTATCAACACCAAGGTACCCAAACCTGGAACTGTGATTACCTTGAGCCAGTATGCAACTCAAATCACAATGTGCTTAAGCTCCCCCATAACTTACATTTATGTCAATTTAAACCACAAAACAGCAGATCTTCAAAATTGGCTTTCAAATTATATCCTTGGTGACTTTAAAAAGGTATTGGTATCAGTGGTGGAGCCATCTTTGAAGACATGGTCAGGGAGGGGGATATTAGTGGGCCACACCCACATGATATAATTTTGCTTCCTGTTGAGAAACTTACTAGCAGCAGGATTACAACTCCTGGGTCAAATCCGTTTGGTGCCATCTCGCTGATTAACTTTGTATTTGTTGGATAATTTTCTTATTGAGTGAGAGTATTTCTAGACGCTTTAAACGCCAGACAAAGTCTGGTGACGGACTGGTTCGGGAACTAAAATGGGGTCCTAAAAACATTACGAACTTAATATGGGAAATGCCAGTGGAGTTCTTTTGTTCTTTTTGACGCACTGGAAGTAACAGCGACAAGAAAGAGATATTCGAGGTAAACACTGACTTAATGCGTTATGAAGCCAATAATGACAGCCAATGACAAAGGTATTGGTTGCGCTGTGGTGCTACATTAATTACAAAGTTTATTCCATATGCGTATCTCTCTCTCTCTGTCTGCATGGTCTATCTGTCCCTCTGGTCTATCTGTCTGTCTTGTCTGTCTGTCTGAAAGAACGACAGACCATACAAACAGAAAGACAGACAAGACAGACAGACATTCAAGACAGACAAACAGACTGGACAGACGTACGGACAAGACTGATAGAAAGTCGAACAAACTGACAAACGGAAAAACAGAGCAGACAGACAAAAAATCCAAATAGATAGATAGCCCAGATAAAAGTGACAGATAAACAAACAGAGCAGACATATTAGACAGGCATAACGACAAGACAGACAAACAGACCAGACAGACAGACAGACAGGACTGACAGAAAGATATACAGACTGAGAGACGGAGAGACAGAGCAGACAGAAAAACAAACCAAACAGACAGAGAGACCAGATATACAGACAGAAGAAACAGACAAACAGACAGAGTAGACATATTAGACAGACAGGCAGACAGAAAAGACAGACAGACAAACAAACAGACTGACAGATAAAAAACCAGACAGAAAGACAGACCAAGCAGACCAGGCAGATAGAAAGAAGAGGCAGACAGACTTAAGAGACCGACAGACAGACAGACTGACATCCCAGACAGAAAGACAGACCAAGACATACGTGTAAACCAGACACACAGACAACCAGGAAAGACAGACAGACCAGACAGACAGAGATATTGAAAAGAAAGACAGAAAGACAGACAGACAGACCAGATAAACAGACCAGACACATAAACAGAAAAACAGACCAGACAGACGAAACTTTTAGATTGAATAGCTCGTCAAAAAAAACCAACACAAAAAAACCTGCAAAAATACTTAAAGAATTATATAGTATACACGAAACATAAGTACAGTCTCTCTTGTCATGTTCTTTAGTCTTGTAGTATGTACACAAAGAAGTAAATCAGTTCTTCCAAGTATGGTTATTGGTGACTGTACTTCATATTATTTGTTTGGTGGTGTGAATGCATGTGCTGTATACTCTAGGATTAACTTAAAGGTCAATTTTTTTATGATAAATGTGAAGTCATCCGTGAGGTTGTGAAGTAAATAACTGACTTCATTTATTACCATTTGGTCTTTCTGCAACTTACATGTGCCAATATTATTTGTACCATAGAATCTCATCTTCTCGCAGGTTAGTGCCGCCTGCCTGTTGACCATAAAACCAAAAAATGAAAACTAGTACCATAGATGGAGGTATACGTAGATTCACTAAATGGAAAAAGTAACTTCTCATGCCGAGCAATTAAGTGAAATTACTTTATTTCTTGGAATGAGTCACCGCATTCACTCGGTGCTTTTCACTGCACTGAGATATCATTAAGGCAAAATGCATTCTGTAAAAATGCAGTTTACGGGAGAAAACGTGAGTAATAGCCCCTCCTGCCTATGTGTTTTTAAGCGAATTCACTACTTAACGTGATGATTGATACCGAGAGATGCAAATGGTACCGAATACCACATCCTGCAACTGTCACGAGGCAATAACCAGATCACTGGTGCTAAATATAACGATCGTCACGTACCTAAAAATAAATGGGACAGCGGCTGATCCACTATTTCTCGCCTAAGACAGGCCCAAGTGCATTCAAAACGGAGATGCTGATTTGAATACGTGACTAACGTCATTTGGAAAGCATTCGTAGGCATTATTGTTGATAATTAAATATGTTTTTTAAACTGTCATTCTGGGAATCGTCTATTGTATTGTTTTAAAAACTTGTCCGATGATGCAATCCTTACTAGCCTAAATTTTACTTGATCTTACTTATCACAGAGTAGCTCCAATAGGCATTTTCAGCTACTCTGTTATGGCCACTGACTGCGTTTAAGCAATTCCTAAAAACACTGATGAGTCTCGAATTACACTTAGAAAATAACCAAACGGGATCCTCAAAAATCTTTTGAGTATCTTGCCTGATACCTCCGCTAGTGTAGACATTTTTGCAGCGGCATTAAGAAAACACTGTATTAAAAATGCCGTTGCAACCACGTAACCAAGGTCGTTATAGACTCAAGTCCGCATCCGGTTTAGTCGCGTATAGCAAGCCCATGATAGCGTTCAGTCATCATTACCACCCCCAAATATCTACTCCTAACACAATTGGGTTACTGCATTGCACAACAGTAGAGTTAGACCAGATCGTATTGGCCAGAACAAGAAGGTGGAGGAAAGTCAATAAACAAATGCCCAAAGCGATAAGAAAGTGACACTGTAGTTTGAGAAATGCTAATTCGAGCTAACGAGAAAAGAACATTTTCAGAGGACACAAGGGAAGCTGTGTCCAGGCCCCCAATTTGCGCATCAGCCCATGTCCATTGCAAATGGTGCGTACGGCGCTACCTAGCATTCTATATTTGACAAGCACAAGCCTTAAAGACGTAAGATGTTGCATTACTATAGCTATCGAAGTAGGATAGTAGGATAGAAGACAAATGCAGTGCAGACGAGCCCTGGCGTATGATTGATCGCTTTGGTGCAGTGGCATAGCTTGATCCTTTTGTAGAATTGGGGTAGAGACGTAAGCGAGAAATTTTACTTCAATATCAGTATTGTAGTAAACCACTTACTCGGTACAGGATTTGTGGACTTAAAATCTCCTATTATTTTTTAGTTACATTAGAACCTCATCAAATGTAGCATGTTTTGGTATTCCACTTAGAAAGAAGCGATTTACACTGTTGGTTTTCAGACGTTTTCACCCATATAAAACCATTTTATTCAAGAGGTGATTACCCTAACAACCGTCCTAGATTTCGAAGGCACGGTGAATCGCATTCCCAGAAATATAGTATACAACTTTTTAATATATCTAATATCAAATGGGTTTCAAAACTTTTGAGTATACTAACAGAAAAATTTTAAAGCATTGCCCAATTGCAGTGCCTCCTGGCACCAGATGTTAAGGATAGATTTGGCATTTGTGCCGGTAAATTTAATAAAGTTTGATAAAACATTAAATATCGTTAAATTCATGCCACTTAAATAACACCGGAGTATCATTATTACAGTTTCAAGCCACGTAAATTTGTTATAAAAGATACTTCGTGTTCATATAGGCTTCTATAGGAATTGCATATTCATGCAACTGCATACAAGACTATGGTCAAATAATTTATCACCCAAACAAAGCAGCAAATTCACGATATCTGACCACATAATCTATATCGTCTGAAAAAGAGGCTGTGATTAACGAAGTCAAGCAGAAGACATAATAAACAAGGGTCTCATGCGACAGAGAACGAGACAATAATTCCGCACAACGTGGGAAAATTGAGCATTTCAAAGATTGCAAATATTATAATATTCTCTGTCTGTAAACGAGGCTATGAACGTTCACACATTAAAACCACCAAACAACAAGTGTGGGCAATTAGCAACAGGTGTAAAATTGGACGCCACTGCTGACGTCAATAATTGTTAGATGCTTAGATTTTGTGTAATGAAAATTGATAAGGCAGATTACAAACTACGTAAGTCATGATTCGAGGATGGAATAAAGTATGCGCAGTAGAATATGACAGCTTTGTGGGTCAAGTACAAGGTATGACGTCACTTTTGTATCTCACGCCAGACCGCACAAAATATGAGGGTTTCAATATTATGGACTTAAAATTCTGCGAGGCAGAAGTACGAATGACATGGGATAGTCTTCTTTTGATGCTATACGCAACTTAAACCGAGGTTAGAACGACCTTGGTTACGTGGTGGCAACGACTTGCTCAGCGTTGTGTTTTCTACAAGATACTAAAAATATTTCTGCAGCTTTAAAGTTATTACCCACATAAGGATTCCCTCGACCAAATATACTTGTAAGCTAATTTCAATCTTTCAAATATAAGATAGTTTGTCTGTGGTACAAAACAAGAACATTGCACGAAATAGTGAAAACATTATGTACTTAAAAGCCTTTTTCGTCTGCCACTCCTCAGAGTAAAATCGTCAGAATGACCAAAAGGAAACGGGTGAAAGAGGTAAGCCCAACTGTATTTTTGAAAGCGCCAATCAGGACTGCCTGAATGGCTTGTGTTTTTGGACCAATCAGTGTCCACTACAGAAAGTTAATTGAATGGGTCTAATGGGAAAACGAATCCTTTTTGTCTGCAAAGGTTTTTTTGCTTTTATGTGGACTGACTCCAGAACGACCAAATGAAATGCAGACCTGGCCTGACACGTCGTGAAGTGGCTTGTGAAGGACGTGAGGTGGCTTCCAAATGTATCGTTTTCAAGAAGAGGCTTACCAAATCTGCCGCTGCCACGATTGGAATACAGAAGATTTTAGACCTGCCGTCGTCGTTTGGATTTTTATACAGAAGATTTTAGACCTGCCATCGTCGTTAGCATTTTTATACAGAAGATTTTAGGCCTGCCGTTGTCGTTAGCATTTGTATACAGAAGATTTTAGACCTGCCGTCGTTGTTACCATTTGTGGTCATGGATATTGGTAAGTAGCCTATATTATTTTAACAGTTTTTCTAGAGTCTAGTTTGTTTGTTCCTGGCATTTTTCTTATATCATATTTCATTTCTTGGCGTAAGCCTACAGTTTCCTTTATGTGAGAACTCTCGTTTTTCGTCATAATTGCCTTATGCAACTACCCCACTATCACTACATATGTCATACACATTTCTTTGATGTCGTCCAAGATGTAGTCTAGACCTATACTTTAGGTTTAAGCCTATGCCTTAAAGGTGATTTAAGTTTTATTTCATATGTTGAAGTGATGCTGAGTATTACATTCTGAAAAATGTTATACTTCTGCTTTTTCAACGCTTGTCACTGGACTATTGTAGTATGAAATTTAATTGTTCTGCCATTACACAATACCAAAAGTATTAAAAGGGTTTTGTAATAGCACCAATACTTGTATATATTGGATACTTTTGAAATACTGGTGAGAAGTTTTTGCCTATTTTTTTTATTGAAATTTTATGTTATTCTTTTTCATTTGGCAGGTAAAGAAATGCCAACTTCTATAATACCCCAAGGTGGTACAGTGAGTGTGTTTAAATGCAGAGATGTATCGTGCATGATTAAAGAATGCAAGGGGAAAAAGTATCGCTGCAGTCCATGCGATGACTATGTTCAAGAACTACCTATTCGGGTCCACCGATATCTTCAGCTGGTCCATTGGAAAAGAAAAGTGAACATCCATGGTCAGAGATGTTGTTTGTTTAAATTTTATGTATATGTTTGCAAGTGTAGCAATATGAAAAGATAAAAAGCTTTAATTTCTTACAATTTTACACCTTTACAGGTAGGAATGCATGCCTTTTGTAGTAAGCACCCTTTCTGTTCTTGTTCCATGGCTGATTCTTCCAAAACACAGATATGAAAAGAGAAGATGTCAGGACTAGACTGCGTTTGAGAAAAATTGACTATGGCCGAGAAGGCGTGGTAGGGTGTAGTAGTAGACGTGTAAAAATGTACGAAGCTCAAAATACTTCAACATACATTAATATACGATTTGAAATAACTTCACTGGTTTGAATAAGTACACATGCGGGGAGATAACCAAAAGGACCGCAGAGACAAACATTCTTTCCAGGGCAGAGGACACTTATCTGAAAAGTTAGAAACAGCACATACCAGCTTCTATGGTTTCATTTGAAAAACAGTATAATGATTCCCTGAGTAGAGAGCAATATGGCACGAATTTATGGTCTACAATTAAACAAAAATTCCTTCAGGATTATGAAATTATGTCAACTATACATACAACGTCACTATCATAATCTTACCACACCCACTCGCCTTCTAATGGAGCGACTTGGGGTGTAAGAGAAAAATGACACTCTGCGTCTGCCAACACTAACTGAAGCTATTTTCTTCTCTTGATCTGGAGAACATTTCCGCAGGGCTCTACTCAAGTTAGCCAAGAAAAACATTCTTCTTGTTTCCATCACATCGTATGGAGATACCGTTCGTCTTCTGTTAATTGAAAATCATTAAATGCGAGCTAATAAACAACCAAGGCCATTGAACGACCTGTTTCCGTACAGCTACTAGCCGTCCTCTTCCTTGAATATTCTAATGAACGCCAACTTGAACAATCGCGTTATCTCATATACATCATCTCGTTTCTATCAACTCATGCTATCCCACAAACAACCAAGTACAGGGCGTGGAATGAAATGAGTGAATAGTGAAGCAATTGTAATGGTAATAATAGTACCCTTCGTTGGCTTTGTAATTATTTGCTGCTCTGAACTAACAGACTAAAACAGTATGATTAAGCCGAGCGGTTGTCGCGTAGTGGTTGTCGCGTAGTGGTTGCCGCGTAGTGGTTCCTTTCCGGATTAGAAACCCAGAAGAATTAGGTTCAGCCAAGCATTTACCATCTAGTTATCGGCTACATGCAAACAGGGTCTGTGTAACAGACGTTAATGCAAACATGGCTAATGATCACACTAAAAGCTGTATTCCTATTGGAGTCGATGAACTCTGGTCCTACCGTTGGCTAAACTAAACTCAGAGCCCTACAGTACAGAAAGAAAACCTAAACTCGAATTGCACTATGGTACATTCCAACGGGAAAATTATTTTTCGTACAACGTAAATTGCCTACGAGGCTAAGGAAAGTAGTGACCTGAAGAAGTCTGTTAGACGAAACGTTGTCAATAAAGTTTCTATATTTGGCGTTTTACTTTTGATATACCGCAAACAGTTTAATTCTCACTTTGCCATTTTAGCAATATCATTGATGAAAAATAAGGTAAAACATTGGAAACTTCTACCGAGAAAGAAATCAAGGAGAAGCTTTACTATTTGAAAGTATTTTGTGATGCTTTTGAGACAGAACGTTCAGTAGAAGTTTATCTGTTTTATGAAAATAACGCTCTTTGCTTGTGTGGGTTTCAACCAGATTGTCCTTGCATGTCCATTTCGTGATATTATCATAGTACTTTGTTTAAATGCTGTCTTAGAGCTGCCTTTCAAAATAACCCAAATTATCCCCTTAACACTGTTTATTTTACTACCAACGCTGTTCATACATGGTTATACATTTTTGTACTTCTGTAAACTATTACCTATTATAAGAAAGAATGCATACAAGAGAGTTTTATGAGGACTCTTCTTACACTCATGAGATTAGATGACTCTTTGAATTAAGTTACATTAAATCAATTTGCAAAACCTGACACGACTGCCTGCACAATTATTTATAATGAGACTCTATATTATATTTCTCTAAATTCAAGCTAGACTCAATTTTGGACCATAAAGATCAAATAATTCTGATAAACGTAGGTCGAAATCGATGCTTTAAGCAATTTATATGCTGCTTCCGGCCATACGTGGAGTGAGATGCCTAAATTACAGCTACCCATCGTGACAGCCTTAATAAGCACTTACATAATCTTAATCAGTACCGTAGCCAGACTATTTCTGTAGGGCATGCTTATAACCTATGAGCATAAATAAACATAGGGCATGCTTCACCAATAAACGTAATTATTGTGTAAGCCCTTTTGGAAAATCGGTGAATCCTTTTAAGTTTGGTGTGACATTTGTCGATGTATCTCTGCATTTTAGAATCATTTTAGAATCATTTTGAGGGCCCTAACGTGAAGGGACAAGACATGAACAGATCTAGCTCTCACGGACCATGGAAAGAACCTACCATCAATGTGCCATCAATGAGAACAGATACAACACGTGATCCTAGCCAAATGACCGAGAAAGTCGTCTTGGCAGTCTGTCAATCAAAGACCCTGATGAGCAGTGGGCCCGACACTGAAACTTCCCTAAATAAAGAGAAAAACCCCCAAACAGGCTAACTAATAAATAAAGGGCAGCTGGGCTGTCATAGGGCAACACGCCTCAACTTAGGCTACCAAGCAAAGAAGCAAACCATGAAGCAGGCTCAACCGTCCAGTAGAAGCACCTCTCACGGATCTCTCAGTCTGTAATCAAAGTAAACAAATACTACAGCAATTTCTTGCCAAAATTTTAGGACTAACATTTCCCAACCCCGGCTAGCTAATAACAATCGTTGTCCAGCATAATGCTTTCTACAGCCTTAGCTTTAATTGAGTCGTATTTAAAAAGCCAACTTACACATTACAATCCCTGAAAACCACGTCGATGGTTAGAATTGGGGGTTACAGAATCTCTGTAACGTAATTAATTTCAAACGACACATTAAAACAGTAATTACAAAGGTTATAAAGGCGTAAACAGTTGACTACATTAACTTGCTACTTGTCCAGAGCTACGAAAGTATAAAATGGTTGTTTTGGAACAAAATGACTCTTAAAGATTAGTTCTCCTTTACCCAGAGTGGCTACTTGGTGATTCATCGCTTCGTCTTGCCACGTCAAAAGCTGCGTTGCTTTGTGATTGACAATGGTAATGTACAACTTCAGCATTTCAGTGAAATCTAAGATGCTATTGCTTAAATACTATGGTGACAAGTTCACCGACAAACTATAGGGAGAACGCCAAGAAGGAAACTACAATTGTGACAACGTTTCGTCTTTTCTTAAAATCTTCGTCAGGTCCTTGTACATTTGATGATTCACGTTAATACCTCCATTGTACAAGGACTTGACGAAGTCTTAAAAAAAGACGAAACGTTGTCACAATCGTAGTCTCAATGATAACGAAGTCTGTGACTTAACTTTAGGACTTTTCTATATTAGCAGACGAAACAATAGAAGCACAATGTTGGAATTCACAGGCTGAACACCAGAATTTAGCAAACCACTGATGTAATGTTTTGCTCGTTCAGTAACCGATGACGACACGAATAAACTTTATAGTGCTAGATATTTCAAAAAATCAGTTTTAACTAATGTATTTAATTTTAACGACATAAGTCACATGGAAAACTAGGAGAATTGTGCAAACGATACATTGAGAGCGAACGTAAAAATAGAACTTTTTGGACCCTTAAACGTTTTCAATGCCAATCAACGCACGAAGCTGTTACTGGGAGTCGTTTGCGTGTTAGAGACAGGTTTAACAACAATTTAAATGATTAAGAAGTTTAGGATAGAAAATTGCACAACTTGAAATCGTGACCTTTTTCTGTGGTATTGATTTCTTTTGGTAATTTATTTATATTTAAATCTTTCTTTGCAATTTCTATAATTGTCAGACCTTTGTATTAAGCAGCTGGACAGATGTTATTATTTTTTGATCAAGCCACATATCCTGCGAAGTCTAACGTTTAAAATTGCGTAGGCCTGCAGCATTTTTGTTCACCCATGAGAGAGATCAGAACCTGAAATGCTAGTTAGGGAAAGGAACAAAGTTGTTATTTGATTATCACAGTTCGCTTAGAAGTGATTATCACAGTTCCTTTATTTAATATACTCCCCTAGCAAAATAATACAACAGTTACTTTAATTATGAAGTAATCTGTACAAGGTAATGACATTCTAGAGTTAGAATATTGGTTAATTTAAACCAGGGGCGTTAATACAGGGGAATGGGGGCATATATCTTTCACTTTTTAGCCAGGGGGTATGATTGATATGATCACCCATCGCCCCTTCCACCCTCAGATTTCAGAACATGAGGTTTACATACTTCTTAAATTTTTTAATGTATTTACATTTCTAGATTTTTTTGCAATTATGCACAGAGATACCTCTTTATGCCCAACTAATATTTTTAATAGGGGAAAGGCTTTCCTTTCAGGAGTATGTTACTATTATTGATATTACATCAATGTACACATCAAAAGATGATATTCATTATAACAGAGAGTATTGTAAGGTCTTTACATCATCTGAGAAAGTGCGTAAAAAGTACTCGAATGTCTTAGTACCCAACTGACATGTGTACAAGGACAGTGAAAACATTCTCTAGTGTTCAGAAGCAGAAATCCATTTACAGAATGACAGCAAATTTGTTTTTCTTACAAGAGTCTATCTGCTTATCAGTTCATTGGAACAACTTCATGACAATTTTGTACACGTACGTCTTTGAACTATCAGCCCCGTTTTGAGACTTTGCTATTAAATAGCACAAGTGGAGGATATTGTCTGTTTTACAAAGGAGTATATCTGCAGACGCCCTGGGACAATGATTTTAAAGTGAAAGTCTGACCAAATGGACGTGAATTCGAATTTCTGTAGGCCATATTTCTGTGTACTTGATAAAAGTATATCGGCCATGGATTTCGTTGCATAAAATGTGAGAGTGTTTAATACATCGACACAATTATCATTCAGATGCATGATATCACTGAAGGCGTTTCTCACTCTACCCCCCCCACCCCCCCCCCACCCCCCCAACCACCCCCCCCCCCCAAAATCATCTACCACCATGAAACACAAACAAAATACCCTACT